>OX465296.1:49337772-50537772 GCA_949987735.1 Leucophora obtusa
TAAAAATATCATATATAATTGTTTATTTCGATATCGTTGATAATGTATTTTCACGGAAAAGTGATAAAATAACGACAAAATTTTTTGAATATGACGAAAATATCGTGCTGCCTGATATTTTCGATATCATAACCATATCGTTATTTCATGAAAAAACGATATCATTAACGAATGTGCATTTTTCTTCACAGTACCTATCACTTATGAATCGTTAATGATATCATTCTCGGACAAACTTATCATCGAAATGAAATCGTTACGAATTTGAAACGATATCGTTTGGTTTGTTGGGTATGACCGAAAATATACAATGTTGCCTATAAACAACATTTGACGTTAAAGGGTTAACAAATTCGTTTATAAAACGGATAATTTTGATTATTAAACAATTAAAGTTTGGAGAGAAATAAAGTTAAAAGATCTATATTTCAAATCAGATTTTCAAAATTTTATATAGAATTTCGCATTTTCTAATACAAAATTCCGCTTTTAATCGAACATTTTTTAAATAAAAATAAACCCCTTACTATTTAAATGTCCCAAATCGGTATTTTAAGGTTAACGGTTTTTCAGTTTATTTCGGTAACTGTATTTTAATGGTAACGGTAGTTAGTTATTTCGGTGTATACCGCAAAGTTTTTTTTTTTAAACGAAAATAAAAACAAAACCAATTTATCAACTTAATCAACGACTATATAGACTAAAGACAAACCACCAGCCTCAACTGCTGTTAAAAAGTCTCTTTAATTTTATATGCAAACTGGTTTTAAGAGAAACAGTTTTTAGTGTTTTTTTAACGCGTATTTTTTAATATTAATAAGCAAAATTTTGTGCTAATTATGCAAAACTAATGCAGAGAACATATCAAACAACACAAGTGCACTTTACAATTTAATTAAAATTGCTTAAAAACAATAAAAATAATTAATTAAAAATACCACTTTTTCACGTTTTTTGTTATTTTACATTGAAACTCTCTTAAAACCAGTTCAGTTTTTCAGATGAGAGCCGTGGATAGTGCCTGACTTAATGTACGAAAAATAATCAATAACCACGTGCAATTATCAAAAGCAGAGAATTAAAAATAACGGTAACGGTATTTTAGGGATAACGGTATTTCATTTATTTCGGTAACGGTATTTTAAGGGTAACGGTATTTCATTTATTACGGTATCGGTATTCTAAGGATAACGGCATTTCAGTTACTTCGGTAATGGTATTTTAAGGATAACGTTAATTTGGTTATTTCGGTAACGATATTTTGTGGGTAACGGTAGTCAGTTGAATTAATAACAGTATTTTAGCGATAATTACATATTACATATTAATTTGTTTTATAAGACTGTTATAAAATTCCAAAAAATTATTACCCAGCCAGCAATTCCGGAGCGCTCATAAATAAGATTTTTAAATTGCTCATAGAAATGATTATTATTTTTTTGAAAACACTCTTTTTTTTCGGTAAAAAATGTGAACCCTCAGAAAACAATCCAAAAAGTTGTCTCTACATTCTAAAAAGCTGCCTAAAACCAGGGTTTATTTTTCGGACTCAAAGAAGATTCCAAAATTATTTAAATTTATGAATAAAATTTCAATTTTATACGTTCTTTTTTCGGAGTCATTTCTGAGTACACAGGGGGCTCTTTTGGACGGACCACTTTCATAGGAAAAAGTGGACAAATGTTTATGTTTTTGTAGCTCAATTCTGAGTCATTAATGATCATCTTTGTTTGCTGGGTAAGCATTTTTATTTTAATTTTAAGACTTTTGTAGTACAGATCATTTAAAGTCTTTTACTTAATTCGAAATTAAAGAATAAAACATGAAAACAAAAATGCATTTTTTTCCACCGTATAGTATCAGGTTCTATGCAAGTCGCTCACGTACTGTTACGCGCTCTGTCACTAGCTCTGGCTGAGATTTCAAGAAGTTAAATTGCAGTTAACGGGTTTAGTTTTTTTTCATTATATTTTTTCATCCCAGCAAACAAAGATGATCATTAATGACTCGGAAATGAGCTCCAAAAACATAAACATTTTTCCACTTTTTCCTATGAAAGTGGTCCGTCCGAAAGAGCCCCTTGGCTACTCAGAAATGACTCAGAAAAAAGAACGTAAAAAATTGAAATTTTCTTCATAAATTTAAATAATTTTGGAATCTTCTTTGAGTCCGAAAAATGAACCCTCGTTTTGAGACAGCTTTTTAGATTGTAGAGACAACTTTTTGGATTGTTTTCTGAGGGTTCATATTTTCTACAAAAAAAGAGTGTTTTCAAAAAAACAATAATCATTTCTATGAGCCATTTAAAAATCTTATTTATGAGCGCTCCGAAATTGCTGGCTGGGATATTATGCATATTGATTGAAACAATTTTAAATATTTATTAAAATTTAACCATAAAACTTAACCTATGACTTTCTAATAAAATTTCTTGATATGGCCGCCAGAACCACTTAACAGAGGAAGAGATGCATGCATACTCTTTAGATTCTATGCTCGTTGATAGTATGTTTTGATCTCCTATTCGTCTCATTTCTTTAATTTTCCCTTTGGATAGATAACATTTACTTTATTTAGTTTCTCATTTTATTATTTAATCTCCGTTATTGTGTTTGAGTTAGTAAACGAAATGATAAATTTTGCATATCCAATTCAATTTCGTCATGTTTTATTAACAATACTTGAATACATTTTGGGTTATTTCATAAAAACAAACACTTTATATAATTTTAGATCCGAACCTCGTGGTACTTTAAGTACTACTGATGAAATATTTCCCGATTCGCCGGATAGCAGCTTATATGGTTCAGATGAAGAACAAGAAGATGCAGCACAATATTGTCGTGGTGGCTATCATCCAGTGGTTATAGGTGATATATTTGATAATAGGTTTCGAGTGGTACGCAAACTAGGATGGGGTCATTTTTCTACCGTCTGGCTATGTAGAGATCTCAAGTAAGAAATGTTAGATATCTTTTCCAAATTAAAATTCTATACATTTCTATATTTCCAGAGAGGAGAAATATGTAGCTTTGAAAGTTGTCAAAAGTGCACCACATTATATAGAAACTGCTGCTGATGAAATACGGCTTCTGGAGGCCATACGTGATGCTGACCCTTTAGATGTTAAACGTGAACGTATCGTACGTTTACTTAATCATTTCACAGTACGCGGTGTCAATGGTGTCCACACTTGCTTGGTCTTCGAAGCCTTGGGTTGTAGTCTTTATAAGTTGATAGTTAAAAATAACTATCAAGGATTGGCGATAGCTCAAGTTCGTAATATAATTAAACAAGTTTTGGAGGGTTTGGATTATTTGCATAGTAAATGCAGTATCATACATACGGATATAAAACCGGAAAATATATTATTGGTGATAGATAACGCAGCAGCAATGAATCAACAAATTGATGACGAAATAACTAGTTTGAGAATAAAAGGTGTTGATTTTCCAGATTCATATAGTAAGTTCAAAAAATATGTTAATAAGTTCCTAAGTTCTCCCCAATCTAAATAAAACTTAACTATGTATTCGTTTTTATAAACTAAAAAATGAATGTAACTCTCCATTGAGATAAAAATATTTCGGATAAAATTTGTTTAATATTTCATATATGTACACAGAAAAAATTATTGCCAACCCAGCAAACAAAGATGATCATTAATGACTCAGAAATGAGCTCCAAAAATATAAACATTTTCCCACTTTTTCCTATGAAAGTGGTCCGTCCAAAAGAGCCCCCTGTGTACTCAGAAATGACTCAGAAAAAAGAACGTATAAAATTTAAATTTACCTCATAAATTTAAATAATTTTGGAATCTTCTTTGAGTCCGAAAAATGAACCCTGATTTTGAGACAGCTTTTTAGATTGTAGAGACAACTTTTTGGATTGCTTTCTGAGTGTTCATATTTTCTACCAAAAAAAAGAGTGTTTTCAAAAAAGCAATAATCATTTCTATAAGCTATTTAAAAATCATATTTATGAGCGCTCTGGAATTGCTGGCTGGGAATAGAATTTCAATTAAAATTTTCTTTGATTTCAAATTAATTTTCAATTAAAAGTTTAATCATATCAATTAAAATTTTAATTGAAAATGTGTATGGCGTCGAACAAATTTTTAGTTTGCGATAAGTACTATTGACAACAAATTACAAATACTCTTAGATCCAATTACTGAATGTCCAGTTAGCTACTAACTAGGGCTTTAATTACCGGATAAATTGTAACTGGACATTCAGTAATCGGGCCTTAATATGTGTTGCGTAAAGTCATATTTTTTTCTATTATTAATATTTTTCTTCTATTGCAGATATAAAAATTACAAAAGTGTGTCTCAAATCAGTCAAAAACATAAGAAAATTAATAAATATTTATTAATTATATTTTTAATATCACACATTTTAATAAAAGCGCTATAACTTAATTGAAAATTTTGACGATTTTTGATAAAATTTTTAATTGGTATGATTAAAGCTTTAATTGAAAAATTTTCAATTAAAACTTTACAAAAAAATTAATTGATATATCGATTTTCTTAATTGGTCCGAATTCAATTAAATTTTTAATTGTATTTACAAATACTTTAATTGAAGCTCGATTTTAAATTCATAAAAATCATGAAGTTTATTTAAAGATAATAAATCTACATAACTGAACCTTTCATTCGAGTATAATCATGATGGCAGATGTTCAAGCACATTTTACTAGTGATGCAAAGAAATTGGAGATTACCGTTTTTATGTGATCCTTAAAAATTTCATATTTACCAATCACGTTTATCATTTTATTGTTACACATAAACTAGGTGCTTGAATAGACAAAATTTTGTATCGAAAGCTTATGCACTGAATATCAAAATTTTTAACTACCCAGCAAAAAAAAAAAAATAGAAATAGTGCTTTAAAAACTACTTCTTTCACTACTTAGCAAGTATCCGTTAGTGTATTTTTACTGATTTTTTAGAAGTAATTCTGAACAACTTCAAAAAATCACTTCTTTCATTTGCATTCAAAGTATCCGTTAGTATATTTTTACAGCGCTTTTAGAATTACTTCTGAACAATTCCCAAAAAATCACTTAAGCATTGCTTTTAAAGCACATGCAAAAGTGATCCTAAAAGTGATTTTGGTAGCATTTGGTATTTCCAAACAAATGAACGCGGGTTCGATTCCCGGCGGGATCAATTTTTTTTATTTTTTTTTATTTTGTTATTTTTTTTTTAATATTTATAATTAATTTGTTTAAATTCAATATTTTTTTAATTTTTCAATTTTAAAAAATATATGTATATATGTATATAAAAAATGATGAGAAATAGCTTTTTATGTACCTGTGAAAATAGTGCTGAAAACAATATTGAATTGAAGTGCACCTTACACTTGTTTAATAAGCACTTTTATTGAAGAGAATAAAGCACAATATCTCGCAATGACAAAGTGGTGTTTTTATGCCAGTCAATTTTCATATCAAGGAATAGGTCAGCGGTAGTGAGCTAGAATAGCAACAATGAGGTCGCAAGTTCGATACCCGGTGGCGGCAATAAAAAACTTTTGTATAATAAAAATATAATTTTTTTTGCGGAGAATTTTTTTAAATTTTAATTGGTGAAAAAGAGCTTCCTTTGCACTCGTTCAAAAAATACTGAAAAAATATTGAAGGTGGAGTACTCCTCTCCTATGACAATTCAATGTTAAAATCATTAGTGTTTATGTTAAAAAAGAAGTACATCTAGATCATCAATTATAGTGCTTTTTCTACTGCTTCGGCATCTCTTTTTTCGCTGGGTAAATTTGGAATCCTTGAAATATACCACTTTTACCAATAAAATTTACCGTTAAATACTAACCAAACGATATTTTATGTTGGATCATTTCCAACAAGGCCAACATTTGACCCGCCTTTTTATTAGTGCAAGAACTGCAGGGAGCCAAGTGTTGGCTTTCTGCGAAGCATTTCAAGCTCAAATACAATTTAAATAAAAATTTAAAAAAAAGTAAATAGTAATAAAAAATTGTATTGAACAAAGACATGTGAATCTACCTAGTTCTAAATACTCGTATTGATATATTTTTTGAACTATTTTCGAATTGAAAGTTTAAAGCCAAATTTTATATTAATTAGAATGATTAGTTAAATTAGTTAAGAGCGTGGCCAAATTGATTATCAACTATTTTAAATCTACGCTCACAAAAGTTTGTCGGTAGAATCTACTGAAAATGACAGTTAAAACAAAGGTATATGCAGTTAAAAAGGCTACAAAGGTATTTACCTTTAAAATAACTGAAACTTTTGTTATTTCTAACTGTTGAAAAATAACTAACAAATGCATTAAAAATAACTACCAATGTCGTAAAATTAACTGATAAATTTTTACTACAAAAATTTCAAAACAACTGACAAAATCGGTAAAAACTACTGTTTTTAGGATCAATTCGTTTTGTTTATAAAAGCATATTTTAATAAAAAAAAGTAATTTTTTTTCTTTCGATTACAAAAATATGTGTTATTACTTCAGCCTATTTAAAATTCGAAGTAAAAATTGCAAACCGTTCTCCAGTTATTATGCTTTAATGCATTGGAGATACAATACAAGTTTCTGATTTTTATTTGCAAACTAGAAATATATCAATAATTACAAATATAAACTAAACAAGAATTTTAAAATTCAAAAAAAATTCAACGAAATTTTTTATTTTTTAAATAACTAGCAAAAATAACTTTTTACTGTAAAATTACTGTTTTGGTAGTTGTTTTTTAAACAACTGTTACGAAATTACTGTACTTTTCGTTAGTTGTTTTCTTAAATAACCGTCATAAAAGTTGTTTTGCATTTTTCTATAGAAAAACAACTGCAATTTCTGTTAAAAACAACAAATACAGATAACTACACAAACAACTGTCATTTAGTAACTGTCAAACTTTTTTGAGTTTAGGGATAAACTTAAGAAAAGAAAGATTTCAAGATTTTATGGTCCAAATTTAAAAAAAATTGTTAAAAATGCCAACAAATTGGGTTTCGAATGCAAAATTTAAAAACAACGATTTTTCAACAACGGTCCATTGAAAAATTTTTTCTTGCCAAAATCGGAATCAGCTTACCCTATTTTATTAGAAAATATGCATTGCAGGAGGAGATTCTCCATGAATAGTGAGTGCAATTAACCTTTGATTTGGCATTTTTAGGTTAACTATGTATAAATTTCAACCGATTTTCACAAAATTTGGTATAAACATATCAATAAAATGCGACTCCAAAAACATATGCAGATTTCTGTCCAAATAGGATAAACAATTCGGGTACTCAACCTAAAAGTTTTGACTATAAAACGGATAAATTCACAAAATCAATAAGTGGTAATTCTTTACAAAAAATTTATGGTCTAATTCATAAACTTTTACAACAGTCTTATTGCAGGATTTTAAGCTAATTTGTGAAAAACAGTATTCATATTTACTTAATAATGAAGAAAATAATAAAGGTTTATAGTTGGTACTCACTAACTTTAAACCTTTTATAAAGTTTGGAGTGAGGAAGCCACCATTTAATTGCTAATTATTTCATTTTCAGGCATGAAATGATTTATTAAAGCCATCCCATCCCTAGAATGTGTGGCTTCCAACAACTTGCATCCATCAAACTGAAAAAAACTACAACAATTGCGTAGCCAATGACCTTTTTCGAAAAAATTTCCAAAAAAATGTAAAAATAAAATTAAAAAGAAAAACAAAACAATAGTGATGTGTAGACTGTCAAAACATTATTCGAAATTCGATTACTTTTGTATGCTTTGAATAATATGGTCTAAAAAATTACTTTTTTACACACATTTCCATTGATTTGCTTTATAAATAAAAAAAAATATTTTTAATGGCTTTTAAATTTATCTTAGCACATCATTAGTTCTCTAATTTAAGGAAATAAAGTTTTCACTTCCGATTACCGAGTCAATCGTTTACTAAATTTGTAAATCACTTACGACTTATTTGGGAGAAGAGAGAAAATAAACAATAGTGTTGCCAGTATCAAATCGAAAAATTAATTTATAGTTAAAATACGATTATGAATCAAGATTTCTAATAACTCCTTATTAAGCGAAATATGTACTTTAACTATAGCAAGCTTCAAGTACCAAATAAATTTTGTTTATCAATTAGCACATTATTATATTTAACTTATAAATAAGCATGGTTAATAGACCGTACCACTTTACAGGCAAAAAAAAAGTGCGCCGTACACCCTCCAATATGATGTATTTTTGCAAGGCAACTTCAAAAATCAATTTTTTTCCCGAACATAGGAGTCGCCATTTTACATTTTTCGTTATATCTTTGGTATTTACAGTCGAATCTTAAAGTATGATACATCGATGTTTTTCTCTCGAGGAGACCAGTGTTTATTTTATTAAATTTTGACCCAAATTTGACTTCGTGAAATGAGTTCACGAAGTGAAAGAAAAGCTTTAAATTGTATGTATGAACTCCATTTGGAATGATTCAAATTGAGTGATAACGAAATTTTCGCAATTTATTTAATAAAGAGATGAATAATGGAAACTTTTTTCCATTCACTTACACTCCAGTCTATATTATAAATAAATATGTAGACGTCAGACCTTTAAAGACTTAATTCCTTTTTGGAATGAATTCCCAAAAATTTCATTCAAGGAATGAATTCATTAATAAGGCGTAAACAGGAATTAATTCCTGTGAATGAATTCAAATTTAGAGAATGAATTCCCCGACCAAAGCATTAAGCATTAAAATTAAAGAATTCATTCACTAACAAATTCATTCAACACGAGTTAATTCAATTTTAAGTCAAGGAATTCATTTAATTCTAGTTAATTAAATTTTTGGTTAAGGAATTAATTCCCTAGGCAATGAATTCCCAGGGAATTTAAAGAATTACATTTTTCTTTTAATTCCCTAAGGAATTAAATTTTTCGTTTAAATCCCTACGGAATTAACTTTGTCGTTTAAATTCCTAAGGAATTAATTTTTTCGTTCAATACCCTAAGGAATTTAATTCCCTGAAATTAAGTTTTCACTTAATGCCCACTTAAGGCCTTAAAGTCTGAACATTTTAGCAACAACGACATATTAGTTAAATTAAATATATTAGAGTTGTATAAATAATATTTAGGTTTTCATTTTATATTCTTACGTGAGAAGACATGTCCTTTCGTGCATTTAATGAAAAACTCATATTGAGGGATTTAAACGAAAAAGTTAATTCCTTAGGGAATTAAATGTTCAAGGGAGTGAATTCATTCCCTAGGGAATTAATTCTTTGACCAAAAGTTAAATTAACTAGAATTGAATGAACTCCCAGGGAATTCATTCCCTAGGGAATGAATTCCTTGGCCAAAAGTTGAATTAACTAGAATTGAATGAATTCCTTGATGAATGAATGCTTCAAATTTTATGAATGAATTAGAAAAAAATGAATGAATTCCTTTAAGATAAATCGAATAAAAAAAGGAATTCAGTCAATTCCTTAAGCTTGGTCAGGGAATTCATTCCCAAAATATAAATTCGATGAAAACCGCCTGGTAGAGTTACCAGACGGTTTTCATCGCCTCTTTCGAACATTAACAGTTTGTAACGAAAGATGTTAGCCTTTGCAGACGTGTGTAATTCTTATGACTGAATTTTTCGATACAAATTAAGAAGAGAGTGACTTAACAGTAGTAGAGAAGTCTTTGGTTGGGAAGTCTTTTAATTATATAGTCGTTGGAGTTACTTCAAAAAAATATGTGACGTTTCAGTACTTACTCAGTTTTTCCGAATATTTTGGCATGGCTTTCACTGCTATTATTATAAATATTTTTTTATTTTATATATCATTCCAAATTGAAACTATTTGTTTTTCAATATTTTTTTATAATTTGTTGACAATTAGAGATGTAAACAAATTAGTGATGTGTTTTTTTAGTTATATTTGTCATGTTAAACAGTTAACAGCCCAGTGTAGAAAATCATTACCAGATATGTGGTTATGTAACTACATACTTGGTAATGGTAACTAGTTACTTTTTTTATTACATTTCTTATTACCTTTTTATGGCGATGTCGCCAAAAATAATGAGTTGTCGTTACACACCAGCATACGAAAAATCAAAAATTATATATTTACCTATGTGCTTACCAGTACTGAAAAAAATAATGATTCTAAAAATAGATTTCAAAAAAATTTCAAAAAAATCTAAAAAATTATTTTCTATTTGAAATAATGATAAAAAATAAGTCATTATCAGTAACTCATTATTATATGTTTTAAAATAATGCCGAAAGTAAGTGGGTGTCATTACTGGTACTCCAAAAAATAATGATATGTCATTACCGTTTCTACACTGGGTATATGTTAAAAAACTATGAAAAACGCAATGAATAGCTGATGAATAACCATAAACATTTTCAAAGGATTTTACTAAAAAATTTTAAAAACTTTCAAATTTAAAAGCCGTTAAAAGTATCGAGTAGTATCGAGTATCCAAATCAAAAATATCGAGTAGTATCGAGCATTGAAAAGTAACCGAATTTATCAGCACTACAGCATACGAAAAATCTAAAAATATGTCGTTACCTATATGGGTCTAAAAATAGATTTTCAAAAAAATAAATTTAAAAAAAAAAAATCTTTTTTTATTCTAAAATTTTTTTTTTAAATAAAATTTTCTAGTGCATGAATCGAACCTGGGACTCCAGGTTGTCAGTAAATAGCTCTACCATCTGAGCTATCCCGACATGTAGTGTTTGATAAATAAAAACATAATTAACCTGCTACACACAAGTCAGATTACTCGCCAACATATAAAAAATAAAAAACTATGTGGTTACATATATCCTTAACAGTGTTGAAAAAATATTGATTCTAAAAATAGATTTCAAAATATTTACAAAAAAATCTATAAAATTATTTTCGTTTTGAAATAATGATAAAAATAAGTCATTATCAGTAACTCATTATTATATGTTTTAAAATAATGCAGAAGGTAAGTCGGTGTCATTACTGGTAGTCCAAAAAATAATGATATGTCATTACCCTTTTTACACTTGGAGAGTGATGTTAACTCTAGAGTGACACAAATCCGTACTCGAGAGTCAAACAAATTTGACCCTGGAGTGTTATAAAAAAGATAGCAAAATACAAAAATGTATTAGTAAGAAAGAGAAAATAACTAAATTTGCTACAGATTGGAGTACTCCATCATTGTAAACGCACTTTAAGAAACAATAAAAAACAGTGCACTGTTAACTTTTTCGTTTTCCTTTTGTTTCTCTTATTCTTCACGGAAATTTACAGAACGACTTTTCATACAAAATAAGGGAACCGAAGAGTGTACTTTTTTGATTTGGGAACTCTTTAGTCTTTACTTACCCTCGTTGGTTAAACTTCAAAAATCATGCTATTTTACAAAGATAGCATGTTAGCACTTAAACTGTGAATACGTACCTTCATTGAATTCATTCAAAATAGGATTATTTCATATAATTCAAAGCTTTTGTGAATTAAGATATCGAAATAATTCAATAAAAATGCTATTACGGAATTAAGTTTAAGTCAAACTACAATTATTTATAAAACGTGAATTAAAGAATTGATTCTTCTCAACCAATCTAACAAATATGGAATTTATTAAAAGTTGACTTAAGCCAAATATGGATTATTCAAAGCATTTGTATTATTGTATCGTATCCTTAATTCAACTTTACCATATGTAGTTGAGTCTATAAGGCCAAACATAATTAAGTTATTTAAGCCCAAATCACATAGTTAAAGTGCCAGTGGACAGTGGCAGTGCTGCCAAACTGTGTTCTTGAATTTCGCGAAAACGATATAATATTTTTAAAAAATTCTTATTGCGTTTTGTTTAAAATCAGCTCTTGTTTATTTAGAAACTTTTCTAATTTCTTGGCAGTGACAAATAGAGAAAATACAAAAACTGCTTTGTCGACAAAACGTAGCACTGCGGTCGACACTGCGTTTATGTGGTTTAGGCTTTAGTTGTGACTGTATTCCTTGCTGTATTTGTTGCTGCAAAGTTACAATAAATTATATTAATTAAAATTTTTGTTTGACAACACTGGCAATTAAATGTTGTGACTTTTAGTCTTAAAATAGTCTTATGACAGTCACAACGATTCACAAGTAGAAATAGGCCCTTAGTCACCTTGAGGAATCCTAAAAAAATTAAAAATCTATTCCCAATGTTTTGGCACCCACAGTCGGGAAAAATGAGTTAGGACGTTCCCAACGGCTTTTCTCTACTTAAATCAGACGCAAATAAGTAAGTTTATTTTAGGCGGAAAATGTAGTCTTTCTGTATTTTGATTTTTGCTAATTGATGTTCAAAAAATTTCAATTAAAAAAAAATTGTCTTTACAGTTAGTTCCATTGAAAAACAAACGAAAACACGAGCCAAGTGGCCACTACAGAACATCGAAATGAATGCAGCTAATACAACAACCAATACAGCCAATAATTCTGCCTCTTCAACCCCTCTGCCACCGCCCCTAGTGGTTGGAGGTGGTTCTAACTTAAGTGGTGATAAGGAGGATACATCGTCATTAACATCAAAATATTCTAGTATAATGGGTGATAGCGTAGAAGGCAGCAGTACTGGTGGAATAGGAGGAGGCAACAATACCACATCGGCAACTACAGGAAACCTTAATAATCGTTATCGAACCGAAAAGAAAATCACTGCCAAGGTAGGTTTTCCAATAAATATTTCATATATCTTTTTTATTTTTTAAAAATGAGCCTGATTAAAAGCACAAAATAATATAAACTTTATACTTTATTTAATCAACTTTCTTTTTATATACAAATCAATAAAAAAAACCGCTTGTTTGTTGTCTAATTATGTTTAATATTATTATAATTATTTTGTTTATTTACTTTTTATATAATATGTAAACTGCACCCCATACACACACAAATACACTTTAATAAAATATTTAATTATATCAACACACACACAAACATGTAATTATCAAAATCAATCAAATATTTTGTATGTATAAATAAAAACAAAATATCCCAAATTAAATAACACGCGAAACCCCACAACAAAATTTACAGTCGATTGATGAAGCAGAAGAAATTGGCTTTGAATCTAAAAATATTAAAGACATTTTACAATATGACAACAACAATCACAGTGATGATGATGATGTTGTGGATAATGATTGTGATGTAAATAATGTTGCTGCTTCTCCAACTGATTGTGAAGTGAATCCTTTAAATATTAATACCAAAATCATCAATATCACTGACAATGACACATCCACCTCAACAACAATCAATAGCGTCACGTCTTCCACTTCCACAGACGATGATCGTAAACAATCATTGTCAAATTCAAATAATACAACAACTACCACAACAACGATATTAAAGGTAAAAGTTGCACTTCATATACATACATATTGTACTTTATACATTGCATTACGTATGTACATACTACTCATATCATATAGTATCGCATCATATCGTTCTACTCCAAACGTCATAAACAGTGTATTACGTCTATTATTTACTAACCCCTGAAGTCATAAACGCTTTGTAAAATTATAGGAGGTTTATTGAACAAATTTTGTATGAAAATGACGTTTTGTAAACCTGCTATAACTTTACAAAGCATTTATGAATTGAGGGGTAAATATAACTTTACTTTGTAATTGTACGTTTTCATATACCTGTATTAGAGTGGGCCGAGTTAAAAAAACAAAATGAGCGTTTAATATTTTAAATTGAGCAAATTCATGTAAAGGTCGTATATTAGAAAAAAAAAACTTGTGAAATAAAATTGAGTTTGCACTTTACGAAAATGAAAACTTACTTTTAAATAATGCAAATTGTATTTGAATTATGCAGGGCTCGAATTCTATAGAACGATTATCGTCTGACGATATCGTTTTGCCGATTGTGTTGTTTCACGTAGCGAAAGTTTTTGTAATCGTTTTTTGACAACTAATTTGGTTTCCACAAGCACAAAATCATCCAAATGCTATCGTCAAAATTATTGAAAATATTTGATAGCAAAATAGTATTCGTTTTGCATATTTTCTTTTTCAAAAAAAAACACACATCTTTTTATTTTGCTTCATTTCGACTCTTAATCATTAAAGTTATAATTTCTTATAAAAAAATATTTCAAAAATCATGTAAATCAACATTTTTGTTTGGAAAATTTTTTGTAAAGTTTTTTTTAAATTAATTTTTCAATTTTCCATCATTGTACGTTTGAAAAATTGATGACAACCGAAGTTGTAAAACATTTTCACTGGGTCTCATACTGACAGTTTAGGCGTTAACTGTTAGTTAACCTAAAATATTGTTGTTTTGTGTATACAATAATTTTTGACAAAGTTCAAGTTAACCCTTCAGTATTAAGCCCAAATTAGTTTGGAAGTATCGTAAAAAAAGTAACGTATCATTCACATAATGAATAAAAAGAGTATAAAAAATAAAAATATTGTATTTTTTATCTTTTTCTTGTGCATAGAATTAAATGTCAAGTAATAAAATAGAAAATTTCTATTTTCAACAGAACTTTTTTACGATTTTACTTGACAACAGTTTCAATGCATAGAAAAAAGATAAAAATATATTTCTATATTATTTTAACACATTAAATTGATTACAGATACGTTTTTTTTACTTTACGATTAGACTAATGAAGCCTTTAGACCCATCGTAAGCACAATATAATTCAACACTTTTGAGTTGGCTGTATTGAATGTATCCGAGTAGGGTTTGCCTTATTACTAATAGTTTTTCGGTTAAATATGACTTAAGCGTGGGAGTGAACTGGCTAAACTACTTCTAAAGCCCAAACCACATAGTGAAAGTGCCAGTGGACAGTGCTGTCAAACTTTGTTCTTGAATTTCGCGAAAACGATTTAATATTTTTAAAAATTTCTTATTGCGTTTTGTTTAGAAACAGCTCTTGCTTATTTAGATACTTTTCTAATATCTCGGCAGTGACAAATAGAGAAGATACAAAAACTGCTTTATCGACTAAACGTTACACTGCTGTCGACACTGCGTTTATGTGGTTTAGGCTTAAGGTTTAAAAATGTCTAAAATTAAAAAAAAATATATAATTTTCAAGAAATTTTAAATCCTTTTGTCAATTTGTACTTAGTTTAGAATAAATAAATATGATAATTAAGTACAGGACTTAATAGCCAGCTTTATAGTCAGAACTAGGGATGCTGATCTCGAGAATTTTTTCATGAAAAATCATGGGATTTCCGATTTAATTAATTAGCACAGTTTTGTAAAACTAATGGGCAGCGAAAACATATTCCTTTTGTAAACAAAACGTCAAATCTCATTAGCTGTTTCACTATCGTTTTCGAAACCATGTTCGAAATGATACGATAATGGAAAGCATAGAGAAGCTATCAATAATGATAATGATCAATCGAATCGTTTGGACGATCATCATTTTCATAATTAAGGAATTTATACCTGGTTTTATGCAAGTCACTCGAATGCTTTTTACTGGGTCTGTCCGTGCACCAAAGAAATATGTTAATAAAATTTTTTGCAATGTTAACACATTTTAATTTGTTTTTTGTTATTTAAACATTGTTTCATAGTTTAATTTTTACAATTATTAAAAAATCTATGAAAGTTAATTTTTTTATGAAATATGTTTAGAAAAAAAAAATTACACCTCACCAAATACATATTTTCCATCTTGGACATGGATAAATAGCTGAAATAGAAATGGCAATTTTTCACTCTACTGTAAGTAATTTAATTATAGCAAAAAACTGGTCTCCCCGAGGCAAAAAATCGATATATCACACTTTAAAATCAGACTTTAAATGCCGAAGCTATAACGAAAAATTAAAAAAGGCTACCCCTACGTTCGGGAAAATTTTTTTTTTTTTTTGAAATCGCCTTCAAAAAATACTTCATATTGGAGGGTGTACGGCGAACTTTTTTTTGAGGTACGGTCTACTGCACATGTTTGTCGAAAGGAAGAGCTTTTCAAAAAACTAAATCAGATAAATATAATTAACACTATTAAATAAACGAAGTGTATGCTATAATTTCTGATAAGTGATCTTTATAGACTAGTATTTTCTGGTTCCGAATTCAGTTTCAAAATCGAAGAAGCGCTGTTTATGACTTTTTCTTAAACGAGTTTTAATGATTTTTTTCAGTAAACTAACGAAGTTTTCTTCACAAAGTAGGCTTAAGAAATTTCTTCATTTTAACTAAAAAGCTTCATAATTTAAATAAATAAAATGAAATATATAATTCTACGAAAAATTGCATTCATTTAGTGAAAAGTTTCAAGGGACGAGTTCCAGTGAAACTGTAAAAGATTTTCGATTTAAGGGGGTAATTTTCTAAAACACTTCGGTGAAGTGTTGCGTTATTTCTGTAGAAATTGTTTTTGTTACAAAAACAATTTACATTGAAAGTTCCCTTCACTTCAGCCAAGTGTTTTATGAAATTAGGTACTAAGTATAAGGAACTAAGAAAATTCAGGTTAACCAGAATCTTCAATCGCGATGTGAAATAGTTATATACGGCACTGGTTCTGTAATTTAGGATAGACTTTCCATGGTTCGAAATAACAAAATTGAGTCAGTTCAAAAACAATTTTTACTCTTCTGCTTACAAAATTCCTATCCCGATATATGTATACAAAAAATTAAAAACGAGTTTCAATTACGAAATTGATAATATCAAACATATTTTAATTGATTTTGCACCTATCACTCAAATGGTACTGTTAATTAAATAAATATTATTTAATTGATTAAATACATATTAATTAATTTAAATATTTGACTCGTTTAATGTATATTTGTTTAAAACAAATTTTTGATTAGAAAATTTAGACTAATCTCTTTTTGTGTTGATGCATATCCATTTATAAGAATGTGAAATTAAGTCAACGATCTATATTTAATTTATTGGATTTTTCTTTTAGCATAAATTGTATTAAACGTGAATATCATTTAACGTAATATAATTTTGTTTTAATTATTAATTAATTTTTTATAGTAAAAAAAATTGAATAAAAAAACTGCCAAAATTGTTAAAAAATCGCCAAAAATTAAAAAAAAATTGTCAAAACTTGAAAAATCGTCAAAAATTTGAAAAATCTCCAAAATTGAAAAAAATTGCCAAAAAAAAATCGCCAAAATTGAAAAAAAAAATCTTCAAAATTTGAAAAATTTTCCAAAATTGCAAAAAACACAAAAATTGGAAAAAAATCGTCAAAATTTTAAAAATTGCCAAAATTGAAAAAAATCTTAAAAAATTCCAAAATTGGAAAAAATCACAAAAATTGGAGAAAAAAATCATCAAAATTTGAAATATCGTCAAAAATTTCAAAAAATCGTCAAAAAATTTCAAAAATTGCTAAAATTGAAAAAAAGTCAAAATTTTAAAAAATTTACAAATTTTAAAAAACCCGACTAAAAAAGTTTTCATATAATCTTATATGATTTGATATTATTATAAATGTTTATATGCGTGGCTTTATATGCATTTATATTAACACTTTGGTTTTATAAATATGTTTGATATGACGTTATATATAATCATATGCGATTTGGTCTCCAGCCATATATTAAGAGATCTGCTATATAATTTATATATAATTATATATAATGGCGTATAAGCTTCTATAAACAATCTTATATCAAAATATATAACATGACATGAAATCTAATTATACAAAATTTTATAAAGTTTAATTGCACTATAACAATGAAGAAGACAAACTTAGAAAGAGTTTTTTTTTATTTTATAAGAAAGAGAAATTTTATAAGACCAAAACTCTAAACTAGAAAAAGTTGTTCCGACAAATTTTTGTAAAGTTGAGTTAAACCGAAAATTTACTTTGTCAAATATTTTCAAGTTTATTAGCGTAAATTTTTCTAAGCAACTTTTTCTCGTTTTGAATTTTGCTTTTTATTGATATTCAATTACAAACTGCGTTATTCTAAGTTTAAGGACAATTTGCGTCCTAAAAACGTCCTAAATCGCATTCAATCCTCATTTCTATCAATACCAAAGATCGACCAATACCCACTTTGTTAGCCAAACTGTTCTGTCGGCCATTAGTATTTAATATGAATGAAAATAAGTGATCTCAACACACACAAAAATAAAAACTAAATTCAATCATAAAAACTGCACATTCAATATATTTTATGGTTGAAATTTTTCCAATCACAAAAATTGTCCATTCAACTAAAAATTTGTAGCTCTTTAATTGAATAAATTTTCAATAAAATAGTGATACATTTGATTAGAATTTTTATTGGTTTTTTTTATATGTATTTGATTAAAAATTAATTCATTGGATTAAAAATTTATCAATATTGTATAACTTCTAAATAGCATATTATATGGATAAAGTGGTAGTTGTCATGCCAACTATAAAAAATATATATCTTTATTTTTAGCTTGCATTTCATAACATTGAATTTTATTATTTTATGGATTTATTTATACTTATATGAAAGATTCTCTCACAGAAATTAGTTTTCTTCTTTTTTCTGAGGCATAAGGACTCTGTCAAAATTTTTTTGAAAATTAAAAAAATTGTTTGTTTTTAGTGAAAACTTTTTGCGATTTTTTGTTTAAAAAAATTTTTAATTTTTTAAACAAAATTTCAAAAATTACATTACTATTTTACAGTAATGTTCTAGAATAAATAAATATTCATATTTAATATGGCAAAATTAAAATATTTAACTAAATAAAATAATAAACTCAACGAGAATTTATAAAATTTTATAAAAAATAATTTAAAATAAATAAATAAAACAAACGAAAAATACAACAATATGCTGATCTTTTTCTCTTGAGCGATATAATAAAAAAATGGCAAGCAAATTTCAGTTTTGAGCAATTATTTAATATATTGGATTAATTTTTAATTTACACCTTTTGAAATAATTTAACAAATCGTTTTAATTGAAAAAAGTTGAACAATATTTTTTTGTGTGAACAATATTTACTAAAATTGTATTTGAACATTTTTACAATATTATATGTATTTATATATAATTTAATGCAATTAGATAGACCCATTTTTCGGATCAAATTGTATCAGTTTAGATAACATGCTTATCTCGTTTGATATAATTATATATTCCAATATTCGGATCAAATTAGATATGAACATATATATGGGTTTATATATGGTGCTATATGATTAATAACATCTTTTTTAGTCGGGAAATCACAAAAATTGGAAAAAATAGTCAAAATTTGAAAAATCGCCGAAATTGAAAAAATCGTCAAAACCCGGTGAAAAATACTCATATTCGCACAAACATGTCCATATATGGTTTATGTTTGGACACATATGGACAAATATGGATTTTTTATGAACATATATGGATTTTATATAAACATATATGGAAGTATATGTGATTCCATATATGGAGAAGATTTCATATACAGACATATATGGAGGCATCTGTTATTTCATATATGGAAATGGCACTCATATATGGACAAATATGGAAGTATATGTTATTCAATTTATGCAAACGGGACTTGTATATGAACATATTTGGAAGAATACATTTTTCAATATGTGTAAAAGGATTGGATAAATTTGGAATTATATTTAATGCCATGAATAAAAAAAGGAACATATGTAGCGCCTAATTTGAATGTCATACATAAATTTATATCTATCGTACAACCTTATAATAAAGGACAGCAACGTTCGCATGTATTTTCGCATATATTTAATAAATGTATATGTTCATATATGTCCATATATGAACATATACTTAGGTGTTACCTCATTTTTCGGATCCATACATATATGGTTGAACCATAAATGTTCATATATGGACATTTTTCACCGGGAATTTAAAAAATTTACAAAATTGGCAAAAATCACAAAAATGGAAAAAAAATCGTCAAAATTTGAAAAATCGTCAAAAATTTGCAAAAAAAAATCGCCAAAATTTAAAAAAATCGTCTAAATTTGAAAAAATTTCCAAAATTGGATAAAATTGCAAAAAAAAATCGTCAAAATTTGAAAACTCGTCAAAAATTTAAAAAAAAAAAAATCGGCAAAATTGAAAAAAATAAGATCCCAGCTAAAAATCGACATATATGAATACATATAGGTTAAATGTATGTTCATGCATGCTCATAAACATGCATTCATGTCCATACATGGATACATAAATCTCTATACATGCATCATGTATGTCCACACATGTGCATTAACGAAATTTGAGGCAATATCTACATGTGTGTACATGTATTAACACACATGAACACGCATGGCCCTTAAAAAAAATATTGTTAAATCTTAAGGTCTCACCCCCCAGAAATATGCGAATGGCAAAAAAAGTGATAAATGCGAAGTTTTGGGCCAATCGAAAAATGTTTAGAGGTCGCTCAAAGCGATTGAAAATTGCAAATACGTTTATATGGGGAAAAAATGACTTTTTTCGAGACTTATGTAAATTTTTCAATTATGGGAAAAATTTTTATTCTACATGTTAAATTATTTGATATAAACAGATAATTATCTATTCAAAAAGGTATAAAAATTCAAATTCGGTTAAGAACCAGCCCAGTAATAAATAATGCCCCAGAGCAAAAAAGGTTAAATTATTACTTCATGCAGAAATTCGACCACACGTCATAAATATTTTTGAAATCGATTACTAAGTTATAATTTTTTTACTTAAAAGACTCAAGGCTATGAGATATGGAACAAGATTTTTTTATTGGATGTCGTAAACCTGTCGTAAGATGACGTCAAACGCGGACAAAATTTTTGGGACGTTTTTGAAATCTCTAATTTCAAATTTCAAAATTTTTTCTTCAACGAAACCGAAAAAATTGAGGTTTGGAGTCCAGTAGCTTGTTTAGAACACCTTAGAGAATGAAAGTAAAAAAATTTAAAAATATCCACTGGCACACTTGGGTAGGGCAACGATTTGATTTTTTCGGATTTCGAGGAAATTGCGTTTTTTGGTGATAACACGGCTTATTTGCTGTCATAAAATATTTAAAATTAAAAATTAGCTACTTCTGTAATCTTAGTTGTTTGTTTTTATCATCGCTACCCAAGGTTGACAAAAAAAATTTTTGGACATCGCACTTATTTTTTCACAGATGACTCATTATGGCTTCCTTCCAAAATTGAGTCATCTGTGAAAAAATTAAGGCGAAAATCGCTTAAATAAAATTTAAGTCGTCCATATATCGAAAACTAGAAGAGCTAGAGGAAAAATGAATGCACCAAAGGTCAAAACCCACTACCAGTACCCCGATAGCGAAACTAGATTTTGAATTGCATTGCTAGATTTTAAAATCGCGTTTTTCTCGAAAACTAAGCCTCGTAGAGAGAAAAGGGCTTTTATTTGGAATATCCCCCATATCTCGAAAACTAAATGAGTTAAATGAAAACGGAGAACGGTTTTGCAACAGGGAAGTCATAGTGGAAAAATAAATGTGAAAATCGCTTAAATAAAATTTTAATCGTCCATATCTGGAAAACTACAAGAGCTAGAGGAAAAATGAATGCACCAAAGGTCAAAACCCACTACCAATACCCCGATAGCGAAACTAGATTTTGACTTGCATTGCTAGATTTTAAAAACGGCTTTTTCTCGAAAACCTTTTCTCTCTACGAGAGAAAAGGGCTTTTATTTGGAATATCCTCCATATCTGGAAAACTAAATGAGTTAAATGAAAACGGACAACGGTTTTGGAACAGGGAAGTCATACCCGAGTAAAAAAAATTATATATAATCATATATGGCATATATTACAATATATAATTATACATGTCGATATGTATATCCATATATAATTATATATGGCGTTTTTTCACAAAATTTTTTCTTATATTATGCCATATATAATTTCATCTAATTAGATATTGGCCTTCATAATATTAGATATGGCATATATAATTATATATTACATGACATGGTTGATCTTATTGCATATATAGTTATATATAGAACTATATCTCTATATATAAAAGAATAACGTGACTGACTGACTGACTGACTGACTGACTGACTCAACATCGCCCAGCCCAAACCGCTGAAGCTAGGAAGTTGAAATTTGGTATGTAGGTTCCTCTTTCGGGGTAGACGTCCACTAAGACGGGATTTTTGGAAATTCCTACCGGAACGGGCAAAAAGGGGGAAAGTGTCCCCCTTGACGGCCTGCCAAAACCCCTTTGGCTAGAAAGCTGAAATTTAAGATATGTGTTCCTTGGAGTAGGGGCTAACTTTTCTGGAAAGTACTTTCTAGAATTTTGGACAGGGACGTTGTAAAAATGGGGGTTAAAAAGGGGAAAAAGGCCCCCCTTGACGGCCTGCCCAAACCGCTGGAGGTAGGAAGTTGAAATTTGGTATAAAGGTTCCTCCACTATCGTAGACATCCACCAAGACGGGAGTTTTGGAAATTTTTACAGGGACGGGCAAAAAGGGGAAAAAGTCTCCCCCTTGACGGCCTGCTCAAACTGCTGGAGCTATGAAGTTGAAATTTGGTATGTAGGTTCCTCGACCGGTGTAGACGTCCATTGAGACGGCATTTTTGGAAATTCTTATCGGGAGGGGCAAAAAGGGGACAAAAAAAGTACCTTTTTCCAAAAAAGTACCTTTTCCCAAAAAAAGTACCTTTTCCCAAAAAAAGTACCTTTTTCCAAAAAAAGTACCTTTTTCCAAAAAAAGTACCTTTTTCCAAAAAAAGTACCTTTTTCCAAAAAAAGTACTTTTTTCCAAAAAAAGTACCTTTTCCCAAAAAAAGTACCTTTTCCCAAAAAAACTACCTTTTTCCAAAAAAAGTACCTTTTTCCAAAAAAAAGTACCTTTTTCCAAAAAAAGTACCTTTTTCCAGAAAAAGTACCTTTTTCCAAAAAAAGTACCTTTTTCCAAAAAAAGTACCTTTTTCCAAAAAAAGTACCCTTTTCCAAAAAAAAGTACCTTTTTCCAAAAAAAAGTACCTTTTTCCAAAAAAAGTACCTTTTTCCAAAAAAAGTACCTTTTTCCAAAAAAAGTACCTTTTTCCAAAAAAAGTACCTTTTTCCAAAAAAAAGTACCTTTTTCCAAAAAAAGTACCTTTTTTCAAAAGAAGTACCTTTTTCCAAAAAAAAGTACCTTTTTCCAAAAAAAAGTACCTTTTCCCGAAAAAAGTACCTTTTTCCAAAAAAGTACCTTTTTCCAAAAAAAGTACCTTTTTCCAAAAAAA
The DNA here is from genome assembly GCA_949987735.1 of Leucophora obtusa. NCBI lineage: Eukaryota > Metazoa > Arthropoda > Insecta > Diptera > Anthomyiidae > Leucophora > Leucophora obtusa. Next base: position 49,361,012 of record OX465296.1, read on the forward strand.
GTACCTTTTTCCAAAAAAAGTACCTTTTTCAAAAAAAAGTACCTTTTTCCAAAAAAAATTCCTTTTTCCAAAAAAAGTACCTTTTTTAAAAAAAGTACCTTTTTCCAAAAAATGTACCTTTTTCTAAAAAAATTTACCTTTTCAAAAAAAAAAAAGTACCTTTTCCCAAAAAACATACATTTTTCCAAAAAAATAACTTATTCAAAAAAAGTACCTTTTCCAAAAAAAAGTACCTTTTCCCAAAAAAAGTACCTTTTTCTAAAAAAATTTTCCTTTTCCCAAAAAACATACATTTTTTCAAAAAAATACCTTTTTCAAAAAAAGTCCCTTTTCCAAAAAAAAGTACCTTTTCCCAAAAAAAAGTACCTTTTTCTAAAAAAATTTTCTTTTTCCAAAAGAAGTACCTTTTCCAAAAAAAGTACCTTTTTCCAAAAAAAAAAACAACTTTTTTAAAAAAAATACCTTTTGCAAAAAAAGTACAAATAAAGTACTTTGTAAAAACAAAGTATCTTTTTCCAAAAAATTTAGTTTTTCCAAAAAGTACCATTTAAAATAATATATAATTTCAAAAAAACTACTTTTTTTCCTCCACCCACGGATATCTCCACTAAAACAAGGTTTCTTGATATTCGGCATAGACGTGCGCTAAGACGGGATTTTTGGAAATTCCTACCGGAACGGGCAAAAAGGGGAAAAGTCTCCCCATAAACAGTCTCACAAATTGGAAAAGTGCCTGCCCAAACCACTGGAGGTAAGAAGTTGAAATTTGGTATAAAGGTTCCTCCACTGTAGTAGACATCGACTAAGTTTGTATTTTTGGAATTCCCTACAGGATATCCCAAAAGGAAACTCGGTATGTGAGTTCCTCCTTCTGTGTAGGCGTCCGCTTAGAAATAAGGTAAAAGTCTCCTCCTGACGGCTTGCCCAATCCCTTTTGGCCAACCTAAAATTTTAAATATGTATTCCTTGGAGTAGGACTAACTCACCGGCAACGTAATTTTTCTATTTTGGAACAGGAACATAGTAAAAATGGTGGTTGAAAGGGAAAAATGTCCCCACTAACGGCCTGCCCAAACCGCTTAGGCAATGCAGTTGAAATTTGGTATGAATGTTCCTCATCCATCGCATATAGCCGCGAAGATGGAATTTTTGTAAATTCCTAACGGGAGGGGCAAAAAGAAGAAAAGCCTCACCTTGGGGGCCGGTAAAAACCCCTTCGGCTAGAAACCTGAAGCTTAAAATGTGGGTCCCTGGAGTGAGGGCTAACGTATTAGAAAGATACTTTTTGAATTTTGGACAGGGTCGTTATAAAATGGGAGCTCAAAAAGGGAAAGTTGCCCCTTAACGACCTGTCCAAACTGCTGGAACTAGGAAGCTGAAATTCGGTACTTAAGTTCCTCTCAGCCTGCTCAAACTGCTGGAACTAGGAAGCTGGAATTCCCTGTCGATGGATTTTCGGAAATTCCTACCGACAGGGGCACAAATAGTAAAAGTTGGCTAGAAACCTGAAATGTAAAACATATGTTACTTGGAGTATCTGCTCACTTACCGAGACGGTGCTTTTTGGACAGGGACATTGCAAAAATGGGGATTAATGAAGCGAAAAGTGCCGCTTAAAGGCCTGCCCAAACCGCTGGAGGTAGGAAGTTGAAATTTGGTATTAAAGTTCCTCCTCTATTGTAGACATCCGCTAAGATGAGATTTTTGGAAATTTCTACAGGTAGGGTCAAAAACAGGAAAAGTCTCCCCCTTAACGGCCTGGCCAAACTGCTGGAACAAGGGATCTTAAATTGGGTTCCTTCTCCAACGTTGACGTCCCCTAAGATGGTATTTTTGGAAATTCATACCGGGAGGGGTAAAAAGTGAAAAAACTTCCCCCTTGATGGCCTGGCCAAACTGCTGGATATAGAGACCTAAAATTATGTATGTAGTAGGTTCCTCCTCCAACGCAGACGTCCTCTAAGACGGAATTTTTGGAAATTCCTACCGGGAGGGGTAAAAACGGAATAATTCTCCACCTTGATGGCCTAACCGAACCCTTCGGCTAGAAACATGTAATATATAATATGTTTTCCTTGGAGTATGGACTAACTTATCGACAAGGCATTTCTAGGACTTTGGACAGGAACGTGGTAAAAATGGTGGTTCAAAAGGGGAAAATTGCCCCCCCTCCCCCTTAACGTCTGCGTCTTTAGCTAGAAACCTAAAACTTAAAGAACAAGTGTATATGAAACACTAAAATTAAGAAACTAAATAGGAAACGACTGGGATTGAAACACTACACAAGTGGAATGAAATGGATATAAACGTTGAACGAGTGGAATTGAAATTATAGACAATGCAAATGGATTAGAAGAGGGAATTACCTGTTCAAACACTATCAACGGAATATGAAACTTATGTAGCATTGAAACATACTCCCCAAAAAGTTAAACAAATTTTCTGAAAGAGAAAAAACCTTAGAAAAGGAATGGAACTTATATATTCCGATATTTAAACTTCATGTAACGAAGCACCGGTGGAAGAAACCGACGCAGTAAATTTTCCAACTGAATTTGTGAATTTACTTGAATTGCCAGGTCTACCTTTACATAAACTGGAATTAAAAAAAAAAAAATTTAAGACACGCTAACAACGTAGCTTTGCCCGCTATTTTTAATATTATAAAATGCTTTCCAACCCTGCTTTACGTTATTTATTTTCATTCAAAACACAAATCAACAAAACTACTTACGGGTCTATCTACCTAAGTTCGCACTTTACCAAATTATCTTAACATACACACGTATATTGCAATTTATTATGGATTCATTACTAACAATCCACTTTCATGAGAAAAAGTGATCAAATATTTATTTATTTTAAACCCATTGTTGTGCAGAATTATTTATTTGTGGTGGCTGGGTGAAGGCTTTAAATAAAAAACTTTAAATAAAAAAACGAATTTAATAAAAATTGTGGGGGGCGCAGCCCCCCGGGGGGGAGGGCGCAGCCCCCCCCCCTTAACCTTTAAGGCACGCTAACAACGTAGCGGGCTGCGCCCGCTAGTCTTAATATATATGGTGGCATTTTAGCAATATATAATTATATATGGTATCATTTAAACAATATATAATTATATATGGTGACAGTTAAACTAGATATTATCATATATGGTGCCATTTAAACAATATATGGTCATATATGGTACCTCATAAACCAAATCTTTAATTCAGTTCCAGATATGATAATATATGGTACTATATATAGTGCGATATATATTTATATATGGTGTTATTTAAGCTATATATTATCATATATGGTGCCATTCAAACCATATATTATCATATATGGTGCCATTCAAACCATATATTATCATATATGGTGCAATTTCAACAATATATGCCCATATATGGCTCCTCATGAACAATATTTTTAATACAGTTCCACATATGATAATATATGCTACCATATATAGTGCCATATATATTTATATATGGTGTTATTTAAGCAATATATTGCCATATATGGTGCCATTTAAACCATATATTGTCATATATGGTGCCATTTCAACAATATATGCTCATATATGGTACCTGATGAACGACATTTTTAATACAGATGCAGATATGATAATATATGCTACCATATATAGTCCCATATATATTGATATATGGTGTCATTTAAACAATATTAATATATAGACATATATGGTATCATTTAAACAATATATTGTCATATATGGCACAATTTAAACAATATATGGTCAAATTTGGTACCACATCAACATTTTGAATACAATTCCATATATGGTTTAATTTGAATAATGTAAAACTATGTATGGCGCTATAAAAAATATTATCAGATATGTTACTTCATTAACAATATTTATAATACAGTGTCATATATTGTAATATATGTATATCATTCAATATATATTGATGTATGGTATTGGTACAATAATTCCAATATCAGTTGAGATACAATTTGTGGGTCCATATCAACAATTTGTTCACGTACATTTAACATATATATATGTACATTTAAGTTATAATTTATAAAGACTTTATAAAGTTAAATAGTTCCATAAACCTCGTCTAACTGTATAGAATGTTTATGAATATACGATTTAATATATAATAATTACAACTACAAATTGGTGCCATTATCTAAAATTTAATTTCATGTTAACTTATAATAAAATAAAAATGTATTTCCTAAAAATAAAAATATAGTGTTAATTAATGTTAATATACAATAGGTTTAAGTTTAACATCCCAGACAGAAAAATATAATCGGCACAATGCTGGCAAACCGTTGGCGATGGTCGGTTATGCGTTGGCAGAACGTTGCATTAACTATCTTGGCAAAAAAATAGATTTCAAAAAACATTTTTGAAAAAATTGTGAAAACTTTTTTAATATTTGCTTTTAAAAACATGAAATTTAACCCAGTCCACCAGATTGTCAGCCAAGACCTCTACATTCTAATCTAACGAGACTTGTTATAGATGTGTGATAGCTACAAATTAAATGAATGATAAAAGCATTTCGAGCTAACTTATAAGCATCGAAAAAAGGTATTCCAGAAATTATTAAATGTATTTTAGAAAATTTTAATTGTATATCACAAAATATTATTTGCACTTCAGAAACTACAATATTACGCAAATTTAATTATTTATTTAGTTGTGTCCAGAAATAATGAAATCTATTTCAGAATTTCATAGCTAATAGAGAAAAATTTCTCAAATACATTTCATAATTTCGGAAATACGATTGATAATTTCTGAAATACAGTTTGATGATTTCTGAAATACAGTTGTGAATTTCGGAAATACAATTAATAATTTCTGAAACACAATTGATAAAACTGAACTTCAATTGACTAGTTCTGAAATACAATTCATAAATGTGAAAAATAATTGATGAGTTCTGAAACACAATTGATAAAACTGAAATTCAATTGATTATTTCTGAAATACAATTGATAAATCTTAAAACAATTAATACAATTGGAAATGGTGTAGAGCGTCAAAAAGATGTAAATAAAATTATTTTATTCAAAGATTTCAATTTAATAAAAAAATAAATATATAATTTTATAAAAAAATTTATAGAAAAAAAAATTTTAATTTTATAAAAAGAAATTCATTTTGTAAAAAAAATGCATATCGAACTCGAGACCTTCTGAGTTTACACCTTATTTTAACAAAATATTGTAATTTTTATACAATCAGTGCTCTGCCAGTCTATTATTTTTTGAACAGTTGGCAATATATGTCTGGGATCTTATTTAATCCCAAATAAATGGAGATCTTACGTAGTACCCAAATATAATCCGGCATCTAATTTTATCTGTCATTTTTATGGATACTTTTAGATGTCAATCCCCAAATATATTGCTGTTTCTAATTCGATCTGCCATTTTAATACCGAAATAAATTGCTGGATCTAATTCGATCTGCCATTTTTCTGATAAATTTAGATCCAAGTTTATTCCCAAATATATTGCTGGATCTAATTTGATCTGCCATTTTTCAGATCAATTTATATCTAAGTTTATCCACAAATATATTGCTGGATCTAATTCGGTGTGCCATTTTTCGGATCAAATTAGATCTAAGTTTATCCCCAAATATATAGCTAGATCTAATTCGATCTGCCACTTTTTCGGATCAAATTAGATATACGTTTATCCACAAATATATTGCCGGATCTAATTTGATCTGCCAAAATTGAGATCAAATCAGATCTAAGTTTATCCCCAAATATATAGCTGGATCTAATTGGATCCGCCATTTTTCGGATCAAATTAGATCTAAAAATATCCGCAAATATATAGCTGGATCCGCCAATTTTCGGATCAAAATAGATCTAGGTTTATCCCCAAAGATATCACTGGACCTCCCAATTTTGAGATATAACTTGATCTTAGTTTATCCCCATATATACAATGGGATCTAATACGATATGATTGGATACACCCAATTTTGAGATCTAATTGGATCAGCTAGATATTACAGCAGATCTTAAACAATATCAAATTGGATATAATTAGATATTGCGCGAGATCAATTTTTTTTACTCGGGTAGTCATCTGCGGAAAAATAAATGGGAAAATCGCTTAAATAAAATTTTTATCGTCCATATCTCGAAAACTCGAAGAGCTAGAGGAAAAATGAATGCACCAAAGGTCAAAACTCACCACCAATACCCCGATAGCGAAGCTAGATTTTGACTTGAAAAACGCGATTTTAAAATCTAGCAATATTTAAAAATCGCGTTTTCCTCGAAAACTAAGCCTCGTAGAGAGAAAAGGGCTTTTATTTGGAATATCCCCCATATCTCGAAAACTAAATGAGTTAAATGAAAACGGAGAACGGTTTTGGAACAAGGAAAAATAAATGCGAGAAATAAATTTTGGAAATTTCGTTTTCTAATAAAGGGTTTTTTAATAAGAGCGCTACAAAAGTTTTTTTTAAATAAAAAAAAAAACGGTTTTGAATATCAATGAAATTCTTTATTCCTGTAAAAGTACGTTCGATGCCATTATGTATGGAAATCGATCTCTTTTGCATGGCCACCACGGGCACGCTTGCAGAAGTCCAGACGCTGAACCCAATTTTAGACGGTTTTCAAGCATAAATCGGCCGATATTCGTACGAAGTTCATCAATCGTCGCTGGCTTGTTGGCATAGACCATAGATTTGACGTAGCCCCACAGGAAATAGTCCAACGGCGTCAAATCGCACGACCGAGGCGGCCAATCGACTGTACCATTCGTGAGAAAACACGTTCTCCAAACTTGGTTTGCAATAAATTGATTGTGACGTTCGCTGTGTGGCTTGTGGCGCCGTCCTGTTGGAACCACATGTCCTCCAAGTCCATATCATCCAATTGGGGCCAAAAATATTCGGTTATCATTGAACGGTAGCGATTCCCATTCACAGTAACGTGCCGGTCTTGATCATCACGGAAGAAGTACGGCCCAATGACGCCGCCGGCCCATAAACCGCACCAAACCGTAATTTTTTCGGGATGCAATGATGACTCATGGAGTACGTGTGGATTGCTGTCTGACCAATAACGCATATTTTGTTTATTGACGAAGCCATTCATTATGACGACCATAAATTGGACGTAGCGCTCTTAACGTTGAGGCCACTGACTCCGAATGTCGGTAGTAAATTTTAATAATTTCGACTCGTTGTTGGCTCATATATCTTTCCATCATGAAATGGCAAACCTTACTGAAGAGAAATGTCAAAAGAGCGGCAAGAAATATGGTGTCGTTTGCTGTCCCTGTCTTTCTACTTTTGTAGCGTCCCTGTTTAAGAACCCTTTACCTGGACTATTTTTTCAATTTTGGCGATTTTTTCTAATTTTTGTCGATTTTCACAAATTTTTACGAGTTTTTCAATTCTGGCAATTTTTTGCCACTTTTTGACGATTTTTTGAAATTTTCACAATTTTGGTAATTTTTCCAAATTTGACATTTTTTCAAGACGATTTTTTCAAAATTTTTACGATATTTTGAAATTTTGGCGATTTTGTCTATTTGACAATTTTTTTTAAATTTTGACTACCCAGCTAAAAATCGACATATATGAATACATACAGGTTAAATGAATGTTCATGCGTGCTCATAAACATGCATTAATGTCCATACATGGATACATAAATCTCCATACATGCATCATATATGTCCACACATGTGCATTAACGAAATGTCAATTGATATTCAGAAAAACATAAATTGTTATTCAGAAATTATCCATTTAAATTTAGAAAATATCAATTGAAATTTAGAAATCTTCAATTGAAATTCAGAAATTATCAATCTAATTTCGGAAATCATGAATTAAAATCCATGTTTTGTTTTCTGAACTTTTATTATATAGTTTCTGAATTTCAATTGCTATTTTCTGAAATCAAATGACATTTTTTGAATTTCGAATGGAAAATCTAAATTTTAACTGATGTTTTCTGAATTTCAATCGGTATTTTCTGAATTTCAAATGAAAATTATAAATTTTAATTGATATTTTATGAATTTCAAATGGAAATTCTGAATTTTAACTGATATTTTCTGAATTACAATTGCAAAAGGGGTAGAGTCGCAGACTTTACGTGGGAATAGGCATGCAAATTACTACTTTAATTTTAGAATTATGCTTAAATATTTTATATGATTTTAATTTTTGTTTTACTAAAAAACTAATCTAGAAAAGATTAACACCATTTGAAAAAATAAAACAACAAACAAAAAAACCGTCCATAAATGTTTTCATATGAATGTTTGCACCAACATTTTGTTTCTTTGCGTTCTTTTTTCCGTTTCTTTTTATGACAATGTACAATATCAAAATCAAATCAAAAAATCACAGCCGCCCACTGAAACCACACCAGGTTCAGATATAGAACAAACAAATAATAAATTAAATAATACCAATACTACTACAATTCCTCAGACTCAATCCTATACGAATGCCATACAATCGTTAATCAATAATACAAACGTACGGGTGAAAATCGCTGACTTGGGTAACGCATGCTATGAGGTAAGTTAACGTACACAGTCATTAAATCCATAATTTATTTATGACCTTCTCACACATCGATTACTTTGCAGTACCATCATTTTACTGAAGACATACAGACTAGACAATATCGTTCGATAGAAGTCCTATTGGGAGCTCCTTATAATTATACAGCCGACATTTGGAGTACGGCTTGCTTGGCATTTGAATTGGCAACCGGTGATTATTTATTTGATCCTCATGCTGGTGAAACATATTCTAGAGACGAAGATCATTTGGCTCACATCATTGAGTTGTTAGGTACAATCCCGCCGTCGGTTATATTAAGAGGAAAACACGGTCTAAAATATTTTACGAGTTATGGTAAGTAGAAATTATTATTTTAAATTGCACTTTTACTGACATGGTTCTTCAAAAAGAAAACTATCGAATTTTACATTAACCCCCATTAACAATTAACAAATTACCTAAAGTTAACACAAACTGAAAGTTAAAAAATTCAAATTTTGTATGGAATTTGACATTTGTAACTGTAAGTTAGCTCAAACTTTAGGTTAATTTAATTATTGTTAATGGCGCTAAGATTCATAAAGTTTTAGTGGTCACTACCAGACTTATAAAATTTTTACGAATTCCAAAATGAGCATCCTTTCAAAAAAACTTACAAAGCTGATTAATAAAGTAGGCCGAACTTTGCTGAATGTCGAAAAAACGGCGGTGCGGAGAAGTTACACATACGTCCACTAAACGATAAAAAATGCAAATTTTTAAAATCGGTCCACGCGCGATATATTGGCTAAACTGTTGAAGTTTCATAACTTCTGAAATTAAAAAGAATATTTATAATGTTTTTACGTTTTTTTGATATATTCAGCCTGCTTATGGTTGTCGTATACGACAAGAAAATTTGTCGTTTTCGCCAAAAGGCATTTTTTGGTACCCCGAGTGTCATTTTTGTTGGTCCAATATACCAAAAACTGTCTTATAAATTTTTGTTCACAACAGCCTCAAAAAAGTTTTAAAAAAGTATTAAAATAATTAAAATTAAACGTAAATTAAAAGAAAAAATTTATTATTTAAATAATAACTGTTAAAAGAAAAATTAATGTACTGCGTATTTTACAACTTGTGGAAAAATACACTATCCTTAAAATGAAAAAATGAATTTTCACTCTGATACTTTGATTTTATGAGGCAGTCATTAGGGGTTTTCATATAAACTTGTATTCTACTAATAAAAACGACAACGCCTGCTGTCGTAATACGACAACGACAACATCAATAAGGCTGATTATTTCTAATAGATTTCAGTTCGCTAAATCCAAAAATAATACAATGTTTGAATCGGTCGAAATGGTCCTGAAATATTGCTACTTGCATTTTAATGAACATTTTTTAAATTTTAATTCAATTTTTTAATTTATTATTATTTATTAATTTATTTATTTATTTATATACTGTTCCATACACAAGACTAAAGGCTGAGTTACCCAACCGTAAACGTATCTGTAACGAATCAGCTGTTTCGATACCACAAGAAGAAATGTGTACGAATGGTTACTAACACGTAAATGTAAACGAACTTGCCGGATCATTCTGTTTAAATCAGAATTTTCTATCCGGCATCGAAACAGCTGAATGATTTAAGTCGGAAAAAATATGAAATGAATAAAGAAAATTGATTCAAACAACAAATAAGGAATAAAAATTAACAAATAAATGGAAAAATTTAGAATAAAATATAAAACCACATGAAATAGATGCTAAATAGTAATGTCGTTTACGATAATCTATAAGTGTACTTTTTAGCTACGGCACGGTACAGTTACATCACATTTACGTTTACGGTCCCATAATCCGCCCTTAAGAGTCTCATATTGCAGTATAGAACTGAGTATGTGGAAAAATAAAAATCGTTAATATTAGAAATTTTTAACTTGAAAACTAATTACAATTGTTAAATAAAAACCGTTAATATTAGAAATTTTAAACTTACACCCGTATTCTAAACTTTATAACAATGACAAAATTGTGACAACACAGACCATTAATCACAGTGTTGTCACAATTTTGTCATTGTTATATAGTTTAGAATACGCGTATTAAAAACTAATTACAATTGATAAAAAAAAAGAAAATATATGTACCATATATATTAATTAATTAAACAATCATACTGAAAACCATTAAGAGCATCAAACTAATTAATTACCTAGCATTTTGTAATCTAATCAGTGTATGAAAAAATGAATAATGTTGTCCTTGAACTGTTGTGCGTTACATAATAGTTGAGTGTCATGAGGAAGTGAGTTCCAGAGAGGAATGGCATGGATATAGAACTGCCAAATTTAGTTTTTCAAATAGATGTTTAGGCTGGCGCGTATAAATAATTTTATGTAGAAATATTAAGATGCGCGTTTTTAGCAAATCGTCAAAGCTAATGCCGTATAGTTTAATAGCAAACAATGATATTCTCGCACGTCTTTTCAATCCAAAAACATAGCGGGAAATATTGTTGAAGACAACTTTTAATTTACCACTACTTATTTCATCACAGCTAGCAATAATTGAATAACAACACATTTGAATTTTTTGGGGTTAATACTAAGACCATTTGCGGTTGCCCATAAATAAATATAATTAAATTCCTGATTTAGAGTGTTAACATACTTTTCAAACAAGGCTTCATTACAACTTATATACAGTTGGACATCATCTGCATACATCCTAATCTTGCAGTATTTAAGTATGAGCGGCAGATCATTTGAGTACAACGAAAACAAAAGTGGACCAACAATAGAACCTTGCGGAACACCTCTTTTCACGGGCTGTGGTTGTGATTTTCTGCCAGTTGCTTCGACAAACTGATGACGGTCGTTGAGATATGTTGACAGAAGACGTGTTGCAGTTGATGAGAAATTAAACATATTTTCCAATTTGTAACATAACATATTGTGGTCTACGGCATCAAACGCTTTTGAATGATCCAAAAGAACCAAAAATGAAAAATGTGATTAATGGAAGCAACTGTGGTAAAAGAATTTTAATAAATTTAGGATGGATCCCATCCACTCCAACAGCATTAGACTTTGCCGACAAGCAACTTGATAATACATCACATTGATCTACATCAGTGATGAAGAACCTATTTTCATATTCATGATTTGGGTAATTGTTATAATAGTTAAGGTCAGAATTTATCATCGGGATATTCACAAATTGTTCGTTAATAGTGTCAACATCAAGGGAGCAAGGTTCTTGGTTGGCAGCTTTGCCGATCCCAATTTCCCGAATCGTATGCCATGTTTTCTTGGATCCTATCGCGGTCGAAAACTTTTGAGCATAGAAATCTGATTTTGCCTTTTTAATCATTTTGTTGGTTTCTCTTCTAGCTATTCGATATTCCTCATCGAGATGCGTGGTTTTAAACCTTTTCCATCGAAAATAAGCAAGGTCTCTTTGTTTAATTGAATTTTTTATTCGTGTAGAAAACCAAGGCTTTTGCTTTTGGCCAACGGTTTTAGTTATCAAGGGGACAGTAAGATTAAACAAGTCGTTCAAATTGTGGTCAGGAAATAAAAGCTCATCGTAATATAAATTATACCAATCAATTTTAAAAAATTCTTCCTCCAAGGTTACATAGTCGATGTTTTTAAAATCACGATAAGTAACCACCTGAGCTGGTACATATTTTTAACTGATAATTATATGCCATGAAAATTAGGTCGTGTCGCGAAAAACATGCCGCTGAAATTTGATCGTAAAGTAGTACGTTCGACTCATTACTAATAAAAAACAAATCCAATAGTGTATTATTGGTTGCAGTGTAATGCATAGGTATGCTAGTGTTAGGCGAATTTAGGCCAAGTGCAATCATATTTTCAAAAAGACTACGATCAACCAAAATGTTTGAATTAAAATCACCCGTTATTATAACGTCATCATATAAAGTTGTTTGTAACTCAAGAGTTTTAATAAAATGGTTTGTTTAAATATATTTATTTCGCCTATAAACACTTCCCACAAGTAACTTTCTACCCTCACTATTAACCTCAATGAGAAGGTACTCAACCAAATTTCTGGAAGCTGTATCATAGAGAACATCAGTATCTCTGGAAATACATTTAATATTAAAAGCAATACCTTTTTTATATATATTGCCACCCCACCATATCCATCATCTCTATCAACTCTAATTATGTTATATCCATTCAAAGAAATAAACAGATCTGATATAGCGGAATCAAACCAAATTTATGTAGATAAAATAAGCTTTCATGCATATAAGGAACTTGAAAAGTTCTAAAGGATATTCAAAGAATGCTCTAACAAGAACTATAAAAATATTTAGAATTTTAAGTGTTTGTTTTGAGTACCCTACTAAAAAAAATTATATGACTTTTGATATTATATATAATTATATCCGAAAAATGAGAAAATTTAATTGTATCAAATTAGATCGTATTATGATCATATTAGATCTATTTTGACACAATTAGATCTAATTTGATGCAATAATATATGGTTTGATATAATTTTGTCCGGATTTTGTCCTCACCCAAATGTATCGAATATAATATAATCATATGCAACTAGATATAATGGTATTCGATACAATTATACATAATTATATGAGGCATATGTAACTATATATAGGTCTACATAAAATTGGATATTATAACAAGATATAGTTATATATTTAGGATATAATTTCTTAAAATTTTATATAATTATATCTTGGTGTATATGGTCCAATATATAATTATTAGCGCAAGGAATTTCACGCACTTAAAAATGGAAAATATGCGCCTAAAATATGCGCCTAAAAAAGAAAAATATAAGAAATATGCACCAAAAACTATTATTTTTCCAAAAATAATGCACTTTAAAATTTAAAAATATATTTAAGTTACCCAAGTAAAAAAGTTTTGATATAGTCATATATTATCATATAAAATTTTGTATAATTATATATTGCAACATATATACCAAGATATAATTATATAAAATTTTACCAAATTATATCCTAAATATATAACTATATCTTGTTATATATTGCACAATATATAGTTCAACATATTACAATATCCAATTATATATAGACCTATATATAGTTACATATGCCGCATATAATTATGTATAATTGTATCGAATTATATACCATTATATCTAGTTGGATATGATTATATTATATTTGATACACTTGGATGAGGATTTGTCCTCATAAAAAATAAAATTGCATCAAACCATATCTTATTCCATCAAATTAGATCTAATTGTGTCAAATTAGATCTAATATGACCATAATACGATCTAATTTGATACAATTAGATGTTCTCATTTTTCGGATATAATTATATATAATATCAAAAGTTGTATAATTTTTTTTAGTAGGGTAGTTATTTTGCAAACAGACACAGAACTCGAAGATTGCCCATAGGTCAATAAGGTTTTTAAGAATGTTTATTTTGATTGATCAAAATATGAAAACGTATCAATTTTTTTATTTTTTTCCAAAATAAAAAATGCTCCTAAAAATTAAAAATATGCACAAATATGTATTAAAAAGGCACCAAATATGCCTTTAAAGTCAATATATACAAAAACATGCATTTTTGACAAAATATGCAAAAATATGCAACGATTCGGATAAATATTAGTTTTGGACTATCGAGAAAAAACATGCATTTGCAAGAAATTCCTTGCCCTAATAATTATACAAAATTTTATATCATAATATATGACTATATCAAAACTTTTTTACTTGGGTAGTCACTAGGGCTCGTAAGTTCCAGTGTTCAAAATAGTATTTTATGTAAAAATATGTATTTAAATTCTAAAATGCATTACAAATTCTAAAAATATGCATTTGTTATTCAATTTTTTCCACTTTTTTAATATCATCAATCAAATTTTAGTGTTGTTTGGCTTAAACTATCTGTGATATTTTTGTATTCGTGATTTTTTTTATATATATTATAAAATTTGAAAAATTATGTATATATTTTTATAAGGCATAAATTTTTCAAAACATAGTTTTTAGTAAAATGCAAAATACAATGCCGAGATATGCATTAAAATATGCACTTTTAGGAAAATATTAAAAAACATGCATTTAAAGCAAAATATCCAAAAATATGCATTAGCAAAACGATACCATTTTGTTGTTTCACAAAGATATATGCTTAATGTTGTTATCCAGCTAACCACAACAAACATCATTTACTTGAATTTCTGAGCCCTAGTGATCACTGCTGTTTTTCAAGTGACCAGAGATTTTATTCTTTTTATGACTGATTCTTCTTTTTCAATAATTTTGGGTGCTCTCGTCCTGAATTACGCGATCAATCTGCTACACAACACTTGAAAATTATTCTATTTTTGTCCAAACAATTTTCCATTAGAATCTGAGAAAAAATTCAAATTCTAAGACTTCTTAATATAGAAAAACTCTCAGATTCTGTAAACTTATTCATTCAGGAAAACTTTCAGTTTCAATTGAAAATCTCTTATTTGAGGCCAATTTTCCATTGAAGAATCTTCAGATTATGTGAAATTTTTCAAACAGAAAACTACTCAGATTCAAAGGGGTTTTCTATCAAAAAAACACAAATATTAAAATTTTAAACATGAAAAAATTAATATTTTTTGAATTAAACCCAAAATGAAAAGTGTGCAATGTAGTAATAATTTCTGTTATTTGCATAATGAAATCAATTACGAAATTTAAATGTGTTTTTATATACTTTTTATACCCTACACCACAATGTGGTCATTATACCCTACACCACTATGTGGTCAGGGTATTATAAGTTTGTGCTGATGTTTGTAACACCAAAAAATATTGGTCCTAGACCCACCTTATAGTATACCGATCGGCTCAGATTTTTTTTTGTATTACGATTTAACGATGTCCGTCCGTCCGTCCGTCCGTCCGTCCTTCCGTCTGTCTGTCTGTCCATGAATTCTTGTGGGCACTCTACAGCTCGCAAATATTAAGATATTCTGATGAAACTTGGTACACCGACTTATGTCAGCCCAAGGACGACGCCTATTGGTTTTGGTAAACATCGGTCCATGTTTAGACCTAGTGCCCATTTAAGCGTCCTACCAAAATTATATTGTTTATACGCTGCAGGTCGCAAATATGAAGATATTTTGATGAAATATGGTACACCGACTTATGTCGGCCCAAGGACGAAGCGTATTGATTTTGGTGAACATCGGTCCATGTTTAGACCTAGTGCCCATATAAGGGTCCTACTAAAATTATATGGTTTATACGCTGCAGATCGCAAATATTAAGATATTTTGATGAAATTTGGTACACCGACTTATGTCGGCCCAAGGACGAAGCCTATTGATTTTGGTGAACATCGGTCCATGTTTAGACTTAGTGCCCATATAAGGGTCCTACTAAAATTATATGGTTTATACGCTGCAGGTCGCAAATATTAAGATATTTTGATGAAATTTGGTACATCGACCTATGGGAGCCCAAGGACGAAGCCTATTGATTTTGGTTAACACCGGTCCATGTTTAGACCTAGTGCCCATATAAGGGTCCCCCCAAAATTGGCTTGGTTACAAACTGCAGGTTGCAAATATTAAGATATTTTAATGAAATTTGGTATACCGACCTATATCAGCCCAAGGACGAAGCCTATTGATTTTGGTGAACATCGGTCTATGTTTAGACCTAGTGCCCATATAAGGGTCCCCCCAAAATTATATTGTTTATACGCTGCAGGTCGCAAATATTAATATATTTTGATGAAATTTGGTACACAGACCTATTTTGGCCCACGGACGAAGCTTATTGATTTTGGTGAACATCGGTCCATGTTTAGACCTAGTGCCCATATAAGGGCCCCCCCAAAATTGGCTTGGTTACAAACTGCAGATCGCAAATATTAAGATATTTTAATGAAATTTGGTGCGCTGACTCACATTATAGAAAATTTGGACACAAGCCCCATTTTAACCCATTCGAATTTCGGATCCAAACATTAGTTGGCTTTTACCCAGACTGGTGTAGGGTATTGTATAGTCGGCATGCCCGACTTTAACCTTTTTACTCGTTTAATAAATAAATTTAGATATAACAAATAAAATAAAATTATTATTAACGGGGCTTTTTTTCAATAAGAAAAAATAATATCAAAGTAAATATCAAAGTAAATTACCAATATTTCACCTACAGTGGTGGCCACGAATTGAACACAATTCAAGTTTTTCCTAATTTTATTGTTGTTGCCTTTATTTTCAAAGATTGAAATAGTGGCTACATTCGCCACGAAAGGCAAGGAGATGGTTCAGAAAATTGTACAGAATTTTAACGTAATGTTTGTTTTCTCACTTTGTCACTTGTTTTAAGTGGGCGTGGCTTTTAACGAAAAATTAGCGATATCAACCTTTTTTTATTATACATAGTAAAATTTAGGCAGTACTGTTCGGTTCTGCACAAACTGTATATTTATGGAAATCCTATAAAATTTCCTTAAGTCGTGCATTATTTTTATCTACAAATAGTCACCAGACTTAAAATTGCACCACTTTAAAAAGAAAGAAAATTTTTAACAACTCTGTTTTTTATTAGGCCGATACAACGATACAACAGATAGCACATCCCTTGTGAACAACCTAATTATCTATAAATTTTTTTGTAAAAAAAAACTTAAGATTATAAAATAAAAAATTGCTTTTTTTTATATAAATTAATAAATAAGGGTAAAATACCGGTAACTACCCATAAAAACGGTGTCGGTAACGATAACGGTATTTGTAAATTTTTTTAGAGGTATTGGTAACGGTTTTCTAAAGTAAAAAAAACTTAGAAAAAGAACAATTTTTTTAACCTTAAAGTTAAGCACCGTAAGTTGTTTTCTACGTAAATTTTCACTCGAACTTAAAAAGCTTCAAAAGCTAATTTCAATTTAAAAAATTAATATTTTTTTATTTTTGAGAGCAGATATTATTCAGCCTCTAATTTTTTTATTTTATTAGATAGACACTATCGCAATAAACACAAAGTGTCAGTTATTCACAAAAAAAAGTCTTGTACACTGAGAGAATTATCTGCATGATATTAATGAATTTCTGCTTAAAACCCATGAAGTTTCACTGGAACTCGTCCATTGAAACTTTTCATTGAATTAATTTTTCATAAAATATTGCAAAAAAAATTTATTTTTTTTATTAAAAGTTTTATAATACACTCAATGAAAAAGTTTCATTAAAACTAGATTCTTAAATATATGAAGATTTTTCATCCAATTTAGGAATTTTTTCATTTATTTTGTGAAGAAAACTTCATTGGTTTACTGAAAAATTTCATTAAAATTCGTCCAGCAAAATTCCGTCTGTGTATGTATATTAAATTTGGGTAAAACAGTTTTCTTACGTGAAATCGGAAGAACTTACTGTCGATAAAAGAAAAAAATATTTTTTTGAACAAAAAAAAAAGCATTTTTGGATAAATAGTCTTTAAAAAAAAGCAATTTAAAGCTTAAGCTTAACCGAAAATCCAATAAAGCAAAAAAAGCCAAAAGGGAAATTTCGCCACATTATTCCCGCTCACGCTGCAAAATTATTCCCTTTTATACATATATCCAGATTACAAAGGTCCGGAATGAGAAAATTGTTTTGAAATAGAGGAAATTTGTTTTGAAATAAAAGCAAGTTGCTTTGTAATCAAGAAATCCTCTCAGTTTGCAGACAAATTTGCTTTGAAATCAGGGAAATTTGCTCAAAAAGAGGGAAATTCTCTCATTGGAGAGCCCGTTGCCGAACTTTTGCAATCTGTACAAAATTTTGTTGGGGCCGTGAGCGTAAGCGTATCTCTGTAGAATTCTTCCTTTATGATAATATCCAATAAAGGTACTTTACCTCTATTTGCAATTTGTAGGGTAGTTTTTACACGCATAGAAATAAACTTATAAAAATAGCAAAAAAGCTACAAAAATAAGTTTAAAATCACCTTACAGAAAAAACTGAAATTATCAGATTATATTTGCTATAAATTAGTAAAATAAGAACAGAAAAAATAAAACTTTTGGATTTAAAAAATTTTAGTTACACCCAGAAAACAGTCCCAGTTCTGGCCACCGAATTTGTTGCCAATCGAATTTATGCGGTTTCGACAACTGCCTTAATATTAAATTATATTTTTGATCGTAAACGCCAATATTCAGTTGTCTAATTCAGTATTATATTCCACATAAATATTATTATGTTCCACAAAATTTTATTGAAATTAAAAAACTTATTTTTGAAAGCTCTGGTATTGAACCCGGCCATCCAGATTCATAGTTCACACTCTTACCCATTGCACCACAACTACTTTTAATTTTCTGTGCCATATTGGCTCTTTAAACATATAAGTGTTTTATTTTAATTAAAAAAAAAACACCACAAACACACATTACTTACTTTTAATGTCTTATTACTTACTTTTAATGTCTAATTTTGAATTTATATGTTTTGTTAGGAACACAAATACAGTACAAAATTCGTTGAGTTGCGTCTGTTACACTATGCGACAGTCAAAATCGGGATGGGATGAAACCAACGGGAAATGTTATATCGGTCAAAAACAAGTTATACGTGTCCCGGCGTTTCGCTGGGTCACCCCTAGGAATCGAGATATATCTTTTTTTGACATAACTCGAGAACCACTAGTCCGATTTTGCTCAAACAATTTTAAAAAAATTAAAAATTACAATTCCTTTAATCTGTTCATATAACGTTTTTCTATATACTCAACAGTTTTGCCGGTAAAAATAAATGTTTGTTACCGCTACCATAAAAATCAAGAACCTTTTGTTTATTACTTTTTTTTAATATTTTAGGCAAAAATATTTCATACATTTATTTTTACCGGCAAAAATTCATTTTAATGGTTTTGATCGAATTCCAACAAAACTTTTTACTTAGTGTATATCTGTGAATTAAGGATTCCCATTTTGTGATAAGCTGTGAACTGATTAAAATCTTATTAATGCAATGTCATAATCAGAGAAGACAGAAAAAAGCAAAATCCGATGTGGCTAAAGGAGGGGGTATCCATTAAAGTTTTTTAAGAATTCGTAAAAATTTCACACACGAATGAGAAGAAAAACACAAAGAATTTGAAGAAATTTAACAGCGAACGAGAGAAAATGAAGGACGTCACGAAAACAATAAATTTAATAAAAACGTGTTTACAAGCAAAAAAAATCATTAAAAACAATAAAAAAATAATTAAAATTGATTATTTATTATTTATTTCACTCTTTAAGTTGATTTTGTTACCGCTTTAATCAATAATCAAAAGAAACAATAAAAACAGTGCCCTGTTAACTTTTTCGGTTTTCCTTTTGTTTCTCTTATTCTTCTGGAATTAACAGGAACCCAATCCATATAAATTTTAAGGGAACCAAAGAGTACACTTTTTTCTTATGGGAACTCTTTAGCCTATATCCTCGTTGGCTAAAGCAAAAAAATATTGTAAAACGAAATATCTTCGTATTTGCGACATGCAGCGTGTAACCAAGCCAATTTTGGGGGGATCCTTATATGGGCACTAGGTCTAAACATGGACCGAATTTAACCAAAATCAATAGGCGTCGTCCTTGGGACGACGTAAGTCGGCGTACAAAATTTCATCAAAATATCTTAATATTTGCGACCTGTAGAGTGCGCACAAGAATGCATGGACAGACAGACAGACAGACGGACGGACGGATAGACGGACTATACTATAAGGTGGGTCTAGGACCAATATTTTTTGGTGTTACAAACATCAGCACAAACTTATAATACCCCAGCAAAATATTGGTAATGACACCTCATTACTATCTGCATTACCAAAAATGATATATCATTACCTTCTGTATTATTTTATAATATAAAATAATGACTTCCTAATAACGGCCTATTGTATTCATTGTTTCTAAATATAAAGGTATGACTTACTCGTAATAGTTTAAATAAGTACTTTTTACACAGTTAAATTTTATACATTTTTATTTATTATATGTAAATATGTTTTATGTTTAAATTTTTATGACGAGTCCTAAAATTACGCACTAGAGAAAACTTAAATTTTTCTGAATGTATTTCCTTAAGCTAATAGTATTTGCTTATTTTTTTGAATCAAGTAAGCAATCGGATAACCACTTATAATTCAACTTTTTGTAAGTATGTGTGTAACCACTTATTATTTAAAACCTCATAACTACTTATTTCTCATTTTTTCGTAAGCGAGCGGGTAAGCGTGACTACTTATAAAAACGACCACGCGAAACAAAAATAATGAGTTTAGACGCCAAAAAATAAGTTGTTCGGAGCTATGAATTTCTATTATATATATAACCACTTATTTGGTAATGAAAGATTTTGCTGGGACCCTCTTCACGTAGTGGTGTAGGGCAGGGATGGGAAATGAGATTCTTATTTCGGTATCAAAAAATTGTTTGAAGAGTACTTTTTCGACTCCAAGAGTACTAAAAAATATTTTTTGCTCCTTTTAATTAATAACCTCCCAGCAAAATCTCAGTAATGGGTGCTCATTACTAATATCTAAATAATAAGCAGTAGAATTAGCCCAGCAAAATCTTTCATTACCAAATAAGTGGTTATATAATAGAAATTCATAGCTCCACACAACTTATTTTTTGGCGTCTAAACTCATTATTTTTGTTTGGCGTGGTCGTTTTTATAAGTAGTCACGCTTACCCGCTCGCTTACGAAAAAATGAGAAGTAAGTAGTTATGAGATTCTGAATAATAAGTGGTTACAAACATGCTTACAAAAAGTTAAATTAAAAGTGGTTATCCGACTGCTTACTTGATTCTTAAAAATAAGGTGTTACACAAATACTATTAGCTTCAGGAAATACATTCAGAGAAATGAAAGTTTTTGCTAGTGTGTAATTTTAGTACTCGTCATAAAAATTTTAACACAAAACATATTTACATGTAATAAATATAAATGTATACAATTTAACTACGTAAAAAGTACTTATTTAAACTATTGCGAGTAAGTCATTATTTTATATCTAAAAGCAGTGACTAAAATAGGCCGTTATTAGGAAGTCATTATTTTATATTACAAAATAATGCAAAAGATAATGATATATGATTATTGGTAATGCAGACAGCAATGAGGTGTCATTACCAATATTTTGCTGGGAGGGTCTACTGCTTATAATTCGGTGTCAAAACTCATTATTTTTGTTCGACAAGGTCGTTTTTGTAAGTAGTTGTCCATATTCGCTGCATGAAAAAACGCACAAAATTTGTGCACCCGCTTACCCGATTATTACAGAAGTATAGAAAATAAGTAGTTACCAAAATAAGTAGTTACTCGTGTGCTTATAAGCAGTTAAAAAATAAGTGGTTACAAGTTGTTAAATAAGATGACTTACTTATATACTTACTAGTGGTAAAAAAATAAGTAGTTACCAAATTCACATTATCTTTATAAATAAATAAGTAGTCGCGCGTAAGCTATATAACCACTTATTTGGTAATGAAAGATTTTGCTGGGCTCTACACTGCAAGGTAGAAGAGGTCAGGAATAAGTAAAAGTTTAATTAATAACAAAAAGTACTTAAACTCTCGATTTACGCTTATTTCAATTTCGATATAAATCGAATAAATATTACAACTGTAAGACCTGTTAACTTATCTCAAAATAAACTGAGTTTAGTGCTTAACCATAGTTATGAATGTCAAATTTATATGGAACGTTTAACCATGGTTATGTTGGAAATAAGATACTCGCCCTAATAGAAAAAAGTATGTAAAAACTTTAGTGAAAACTACTAAAAATTAGTTAAAAATGAACTTACATAAAGATCTGCTGAAATTAACAGATTATTTTTGCTAAATATTAGTAAGATAGGAACACCAAAAATAGAACTGGTAAATATAAAGAATTTTAGTTATGTTTGAATTAAATTTTAGTTAACAGAAAATAGCATAACATAACCTGCTAAAATCAGCAAACATTTTGCTAAATAACTAAGTAGGTAGTAGACTAAAAATTCATATTTCGATTTAACGATGTCCGTCTGTCCGGCTGTCTGTCTGTCTGTCCATGCATTCTTGTTCGCACTCTACAGGTCGCAAATATTAAGATATTTTGATGAAACTTGGTACGGCGACACCAAGGACGACGCCTATTGATTTTGGTGAACATCGGTCCATGTTTAGACCTAGTGCCCATATAAGGGTCCTGGCAAAATTATACTGTTTATACGCTGCAGGTCGCAAATATTAAGATATTTTGATGAAATTTGGTACACCGACCTAGGTCAGCCCAAGGAAGAAGCCTATTGATTTTGGTTAACACGGGTCCATGTTTAGACCTAGTGCCCATATAAGGGTCCCCTCAAAATTATATTGTTTATACGCTGCAGGTCGCTAATATTAAGATATTTTGATGAAATTTGGTACACCAACCTATATCAGCCCAAGGACGAAGTCTATTGATTTTAGTTAACAGCGGTCCATGTTTAGACCTAGTGCCCATATAAGAGTCCCCCCAAAATTATATTTTTTATACGCAGCAGGTCGCAAATATTAAGATATTTTGATGAAATTTGGTACACAGACCTATGTTGGCTCAAGGACGAAGCCTATTGATTTTGGTGAACATCCGTCCATGTTTAGACCTAGTGCCCATAAAAAGGTCCCCTAAAAAATATATTGTTTATACGCTGCACGTCGCAAATATTAAGATATTTTGATGAAATTTGGTACACCGACCTATATCAGCCCAAAGACGAAGTTTATTGATTTTGGTTAACACCGGTCCATGTTTAGACCTTGTGCCCATATAAGGGTCCCCCCAAAATTGGCTTGGTTACAAACTGCAGGTCGCAAATATTAAGATATTTTAATGACTCACATTATAGAAAATTTTGACACAAGTCCCATTTTAACCCATTCGAATTTCGGATCCAAACATTAGTTGGCTTTTAACCAGACTGGTGTAGGGTATTGTATAGTCGGCATGCCCGACTTTCTGAGCCGATCGGTATACTATAACGACCATTATTTTTTGGTGTTACAAACATCAGCACAAACTTATAATACCCTCTCCACGTAGTGGTGTAGGGTATAAATACAGTATATATATATCATATTTTATCACGCTAAATGATTTTAAAAATAGTTAGGTTTGATGAGCAACCCAGCAAAATCTTTCATTACCAAATAAGTGGTTATATAATAGAAATTTATAGCTCCGCACAACTTATTTTTTGGCGTCTAAACTCATTATTTTTGTTTGGCGTAGTCGTTTTTATAAGTAGTAACGCTTACCCGCTCGCTTACGAAAAAATGAGAAATAAGTAGTTATGAGGTTTTGAATAATAAGTGGTTACACACATGCTTACAAAAAGTTGAATTATAAGTGGTTATCAGATTGCTTACTTGATTCTTAAAAATAAGGAGTTAGGCATATACTATTAGCATAAGGAAATAAATTCATAAAAATTTAAGTTTTAGTTCAAGGACACGTCATACAAATTTAAACATAAAGGAAGTATCGTAAACAAAGTAACGTATCATTCTCATAATGAATAAAAAGAGTATAAAAAATAAAAATATTGTATTTTTTATCTTTTTCTTGTGTATAGAATTAAATGTCAAGTAATAAAATAGAAAATTTCTATTTTCAACAGAACTTTTTTACAATTTTACTTGACAACAGTTTCAATGCATAGAAAAAAGATAAACATATATTTCTATATTATTTTAACACATTGAATTGATTACAGATACGTTTTTTTACTTTACGATTAGACTAATGAAGCCTTAAAACATATTTACATATAATAAATAAAATTTTTATAAAATTTAACTGTGTAAAAAGTCCTTATTTAAACTATTACAAGTAAGTCATTATTTTATATTTAGAAACAATGATTACAATAGGCCCTTATTAGGAAGTCATTATTTTAAATTATAAAATAATGCAAAAGGTAATGATTCATCATTTTGGGTAATGCAGATAGTAATGAGGTGTCATTACCAATATTTTGCTGGGAAATAGCGAAATTGGCAATAGAGGACAAAAGTAAGTACGGAGGGTATTCACGATCGTAATTTGCCCATGAAGCAAAAAAGATCAGACAGTATCAAAAAAGTACGATCGTATCAACTTTACCATCTGGTGTAGGGTATAAAAAGCAAAAGTAAAAAAACTTGGAAAAACAAGTTTTTTTTAAATTCAAAGTTAAGAGAAAAATAAGAGAAAAAATATTTTTTTTTTAACAAAAAAAGTATTTTTGGGCAAAAAGTCTTAAAAAAAGCAATTCAAAGCTCAAAAATCTTAAGAAAAAGCTATTTTAAAGCTAAAAAACGGAAAATCCAAAAAATATCAAAAAGGAGCAAATATGACTAAAAGAAGCAATAAAAAGCATAAAAAGTAAAAACAGCAATTTTGTCTTCTCTCGTGATAATTTATCATTTATAAGTTTATCAAGGTACAAGAATCCAGCCTCAGATTTTTTTTTATTTTTACCAGGTAGTGAAAGAAATGGCTGTGCAATTCTCTCAGCCCAAACAGTAAACAGGCTAAGTGTAAGGAAAACCAAAGATGAATTGATAAATTTTATCCCTACCTAGTGTACAATTTGAGTCTGAAAAGACTCATAAAGGAGTCCTGAGAACTTTTGAAATTATAACAACATAAGGGTGTTTTTCTTTGCAGGTGAAGCCACTTTCTGAGTGTTCTCTTTTTAAAAGCATTTTCTGAGTGATAAAAGAGTGTTAAAAAAAGCTGACAATTCGGACTCCGAAATGAATCATAAAAGGATCTTTTACAAAGAGTTTTAGTCAGTTTTTTGAGTCATTTTCAAAGACTTATGAGCCTTATTTGAGTCTTTGGGAAATCTGATTTAAAATAAGCTAATAACACAAGGAAATCTAAATTCAATAACTTTATTAATACATAAAGCAAAACAATACATTTGTACATACATAATAACAGTGGTTAATTTAATATATTTAAAATATACACAAAACAGTCCAACTTTTCTTAAATATTCTTTTCTTCATGATATTAATTTCATAATCCATTAATGGGGGAATATTTAGTTGATCTCTTATTTTTAAGTAAATGAATGTTCTTTTTAGTTTGACTCTAGATCATAAATTAATATCACTTTCTGTTTTAAATTATTTTCAAATCAAAGAAAGATGATACAATTTTTACAAGTAAATTACAAAGAATAAAAATATATTTGAAAGAATTCGATAAGACCAGCAATACAGAATACGTATTTTCGGCTTTCGCTACAAAGCCATCATCAGTGTATTTCGTCTTGTGTGGGCTAATATTTTAATGTTTGTCTACTTATGTGACCGCTGAAGAAAATCGAATTTCGTATCAACAACTCAACTTAGACTAACATCAACGAAATTTAACAATGCTATTTTTATCCTTTGTTATTATTACTCTATTTTGCTTTGAACCTTAATTCTTAAGATATCTCAGCTGATTCTGTTTTGCTGGTCTTATCGAATTCATTCAAATATATTTTTATTCTTTGTAATTTACTTGTAAAAATTGTATCATCTTTCTTTGATTTGAAAATAATTTAAAACAGAAAGTGATATTAATTTATGATCTAGAGTCAAACTAAAAAGAACATTCATTTACATAATCCATTAATTTTTATAAATGTTTGAATAATAAAGTCTGCAAAGCCAATCAAAGTCCAATCCAAAAACTGCGCAAGATGAATATAGCCATAACAAAATATCTTTATAGAGATTTTGCAATATAATTGATTGCTATTAGAGATGAGCGATCCGGTGATTTTTGAATAACGCTGCTACCAGTGATCGTGATTTTCAAATCACCGTTCTTTTAAACAGTGACCGTGATCACGGGTTTGTAATATAGATGGGCGATCCGGCGATTTTTCAGTAACATTGTTCTCAGTGAATGTGATTTGCAAATCGTTGTTCTTTTAAACTGTGATCGTGATCACGGTTTTTCTATGGAAAAGACTGCGATTTTCTGATAAATAAACGAAATAATATTTATGGCGAGTTTTTAAGATATCAGTTAAACTTGGTTTAGTTAAACCGAAAACGAATTTTGTCAGCCATTTCAAAGTTTATTAACAAAAATTTGACGGAAAAACTTTTTGTCGAGTATAATTTATTTCTTTATTGAAATAAAACAAAATAAACCACATTTTAAAAGCAGTATTCCAGTTACAAACTGCGTTAAACTAAGTTTAAAGATAATCCACTTCCTAAAAACTGGGCCTTAAAAGAAGAATAGTTGTGACCGGTAACAAAGACATGATAAAAGGAGACATTTTATTCAGAAGAGTGTGAAAGCAAGTCAGTGTTATTAAAAAAAAGAACATGTATTAATGTGCACAATGAAGTTTGCAAGAAAGAAGAAATATTAAAAGAACGACATTCCGAGTAACTGCGACTTGAAATATATGGTCACTGCCGTTACCAGTGATTTATCAATAACTGTGATTAAATCACCTGAATGAAAATATCGCTCATCTCCATTGCTATATGTAGTTCACTCTCCAGCAATTTTCGCGTATTTATTTGTAAAACTATTTTTATTCACACAGGTATTATATCATTGTTAAAAAAGAATAAATAGAACATTTTGACCAGGCAAGGAAAAATTCTGAATTTTATTTAAAAATCCGTAAGTATTATAAATTTTATTTTTGTTTAAAATAAAATTCCCGAAAATGTATGAATTTTAAATTTGGAAAATAAAAATCTCAAAATTTAGAGAATTCTATTTTTAACTATGTTTGAGTAATTCTTTGAATAGTTATTTGAACAATTCAAAATGAAAAAATAAAACCCAAATACCTACAATAAAAAATATTAAATACACAAAACTTGAAATCAAACCAGCAATTTCACATTTTTTTCTAATTTTTTCGGTGTTTGCAAATTTTATTAATAAACGAGTAAAAAGGTTAAAGTCGGGCATGCCGACTATACAATACCCTACACCAGTCTGGGTAAAAGCCAACTAATGTTTGGATCCAAAATTCGAAAGGGTTAAAATGGGACTTATGTCAAAATTTTCTATAATGTGAGTCAGCGAACCAAATTTCATTAAAATATCTTCATATTTGCGACCTGCAGTGTTTAACCAAGCCAATTTTGGGGGGACCCTTATATGGGCACTAGGTCTAAACATGGACCGATGTTCACCAAAATCAATAGGTTTTGTCCTTGGGCCGACATAAGTCGGTGTACCAAATCTCATCAAAATATCTTAATATTTGCGACCTGCAGCGTATAAACAATATAATTTTGGTAGGACCCTTATATGGGCACTAGGTCTAAACATGGACCGATGTTGACCAAAATCAATAGACTTTGTCCTTGGGCCGACATAAGCAGGTGTACCAAATTTTATCAAAATATCGTAATATTTGCGACCTGCAGCGTATAAACCATATAATTTTGGTAGGACCCTTATATGGGCACTAGGACTAAACATGGACCGATGTTCACCAAAATCAATAGGGCCAACATAAGTCGGTGTACCAAGTTTCATCAAAATATCTTAATATTTGCGACCTGTAGAGTGCGCACAAGAATGCATGGACAGACAGACAGACGGACGGACGGACATCGTTAAAACGAAATAAAAAAAAATTCGAAGCCGATCGGTATACTATAAGGTGGGTCTAGGACCAATATTTTTTGGTGTTACAAACATCAGCACAAACTTATAATACCCTGACCACATAGTGGTGTAGGGTATAATTAATATTTTTATATGGCGTCTTATATGCAAAATTCGCAATTTGTCAAAAACAACTCTTTGAATAATATTTTGATGGATTAACTGAATAAGAAATAACGTACAATAAAAAACTAACCCCTAAATTCATAAACGCTTTGTAAAATTATAGGAGGTTTATTGAACAAATTTTGTATTAAAATGACGTTTTGTAAACCCGCTATAACTTTACAAACCATTTATGAATTGAGGGGTAAATATAGTTCACTCTAATAAATTTTTGTTGAAATATGCTCTATTTAAAGGAGGTAACTTGATATGTACCTACTTTAAATTGGGCAAAAATAGACACAATGCTTAAAATCCAACTATTTAGACACATTGTGTTTAAAAATAATAGACACAGTGTGTCTAAATGTACGTTTTAAAATGCTTATATAAAGTTTACCAACATTTATTTTACTATAATAAGTGTATAAATTTTAACAAAATATGCCTGAAAGACATTCCTAAATAAGTAATCATACATTAAATGGATACGCAAATTTATGTTTTATTGTTTTATTTATTCAAAAATCTATATGGCACAAAATGAGAAAATGACAATTTATCGTGGTTTAAATAGATTTTAGTTAACAATTTTCAGTTATATGAAAAACCAAGGACTTGAAAAGGAAAATTAGTCTTAAAAATAAAGGAACTTCAAAGCAATATTTTGGTATGATTTCTAAAGTTTGCAGAAAGTTCTAAGTACAATGAAGTTCGAATTTACAATGAAGTAAATTTCAGACATATTCCCATATAATCAATTCTACATTTCCCCCCTCGATTTTATCCCTTAGGCACTAGATAGGGCCTTAAGGCATTGACATTTTTTTAAGAAATGTTATGAATCGTCGGATCCTGGATAGAAACCTTGCGCTAGGGTAGAAACCTTGGGAGCGGGCTTCCAAAATGTTAATCTAATTCGAGTATGGTGAATCCAGTGGTTTTTCTGAGCTCTTAAAAAAATATATTTTAATTTGGAAATTATGATCTACAGGCTTAAAAAAAATGCGAATTTTCTAATTTTCTTTCTACTCATTTTCACGCAAGTTGTTTGCTATTGTCCCATTTTTGTGTTAAATAGTATAAAAATCAATGTCGGGGTTGAACAGCAGTTTTTGTCAGCGGGAGAATATATACAAAATCACCATTAAAAATATTACATTTCAGCAAAACAATAAAGTCTATAATTTTTCACAAATTTCGGGCTATCCTCACATTTAGATAAACCACTATGTTTTGGAGTCCCAAGAAACATAATTTTCAAATTAAATATATTTTTTAAAGCTGAACCAAATAAATGGCATGCACCTTTAATCTCAGCATATATTTACGATATTTAGCGATAACGGTATTATAACGATAACGGTAACCAACCTTGGAAAAAAGTCTTTATGGTACAAAATATTTATTAAAAAGCTCAGTCAGCGATTTACATTCTTCAAGCGAATATATTGATGCAAAAATTTTCCTTTTTGGAAAAATTTTGTTTGGCTATTTTTTTGCAAACTAACCACCAAACTTTTTTTATAAGAAATGGTTATTATAGTTCCTAGAATATAAATTTAAAAAAAGCGCACTCAAGAAATTGCAAAGTAATGGCGGAACGCGAAAATAGTCTTTATGGTGCAAAATATTTATTAAAAAGCTTAGTCAGCGATTTACATTCTTCAAACGAATATATTGATACAAACATTTTCCTTTTTGCAAAAATGTTTTCCCGAATTTTTCTGCAAGCAGCCACCAAGCTTTTTGATAAGAAATGAGTATTATAGTTAATAGATTATGAATTATGAATTAAAAAAACCGCACTTAAAAAATTTCAAAATAATGGCGGAACGCGAAAAAAGCCTTTATGATACAAAATATTCATTGACAAGCTTAGTCAGCTTCTACAAATGAATATATTGATGCAAACATTTTCCTATTTGCGAAATATTTTTTCGCGAATTTTTTATTGTAAACGAACTTCCAAACTTTGGTATAAGAAATTGGTATTTTACTCCCTAGATTATAAGTTTAAAAAATCGAAATTAAAAATTTATGGTACAAGAGATTAATTAGAAAACTTAACCCATATTCTCCTGAATTAAGAAATAATTGTGCGACTATTTTGAAACTTACATGATTTGCTACTGAGGGCCCTAGGAACACGAAACTGAAGTTGAACTTATTTTGTCTTATAT
This sequence comes from Leucophora obtusa, assembly GCA_949987735.1. Lineage (NCBI taxonomy): Eukaryota > Metazoa > Arthropoda > Insecta > Diptera > Anthomyiidae > Leucophora > Leucophora obtusa. The sequence continues at coordinate 49,391,507 of OX465296.1, forward strand.
AGATCCGTAGTTATTGCCTGTCGTCTTATGATGACGCTAGGAGAATATGTGTACAATTGTTACAAAAAAAAAATTTTAAAAAATTTTAAGAATAATAGGAATATTTATTAAAAACTACATTTTTCCATTGAAGAACATTAGCATTATTTTCCAAAATAAATTCAAATATACTTCAATTTCTTAAATAAACTAACACTATTTCATTGAATAGCGAGAGAAAATAAAAATTATAACTCTCGTAAGTGGCATATATAAAAAGAAGATCCTGCATCGCATTTGGAACACTCTGCCCGACCTGTCGATTTGATATCGAGGCCTCGACATTGTCTCTGCTTATCGTTGTGGTTTCTTTTTAGGACGTGTTATATTCGACCATAACGTAAAGTATCTACTACGGGAAGTTTAAGGTTACTTTCCTGTCGATCTTGGTAGATTCTATACTGAGGTAAGGTACGAACCTTCCCTGCAAGCATTTGGAAGATATCTTCCAAGAAGATATTAAAGCGATATCTTCTATTTTTCATTTGAATGAAAATAATCAAGTAGTATTTTAAAATTGTCTTCCTTTTATTATTTGGGAGATAATTTGGTGATATTTGGAAAAAATAATTCAAAAATTGAATTTTTTGTCATAGGTTTTTATGATGATATTGCGGCAATATTACCTTCTTATCATCTGGAAGATAAAGAAAATTTGTTTGAAATTCTTTGTCATTTTGGAAAAAATTAAAACAAAATTTGTATAAAAACAATCAAAAGACACATAGGAAAGAAATTTCTTGAAAAAATCAAGATTTAATGCGAGGAAAAACTCGGCTTCCATGAAATCAAGATAATTAATGTGTTGGTCAATGGATTATGTATGCAGATGTTCTTTTTCAGGATTAAATTTAATAATTTAAAAATAAAACCTTTATATTGTACCGGGGAGTTTATTTGGCGATATCACCTTTTTATCTTCCAGATGATAACTTAGCGATTTCGCCGATTTATCTTCCTGGGGCATTGCTTTCGTGTTGCCTGTTAGTATTGCTTTCGGGTAACAGTTATTCCCGACGGAAGAAACTTCCGCAACACGAAATTGATATTGCCGGCAATAAATGTTTTCTTCCTGGCAATATGATCGGGGAATCTTCTTCGTATTGCCATGCTTGCTGGGTTGTCAAAGACAGCCCAAAATGACTATATTAAAAAAAAAACAAATAAAAATTTTGTACATTTTGTACACATATTCTCCTAGCGTCGTCATATGACGACACCTAAATTTATTAAATTATATAATTTTTCCAAATTGCGATGAGGACTTTGTAGTTTTACCAATATGGAGCAAATTTAGTTGGCTTTTAGAAAAACCAAACAAGAAAAATATATTAATGTAATAAATTTCAATTTTTTCCTTTTTTATTGAAAGATATCATAATTTTTGCAGTCATTCACTGTGTCCAGAAACAATAACCAAAGTGGATAAAATAAACACAGAATGAATACATTGACATTGACATTTTTTGTTTACAAAACTCTTAACCAGTGTTGCCAAAACTTATTTAGGAAAAAATGCTAGATTTTTTGAATAAAAATGCTAAAAACTACAAAAATATGCTAGAAAAATATGCTGAAAAAATTTTATATAAAAATGTTTTAATTTGCTAAAAAAAAAGTATTTTAGTGACTTTTTACAATTGAACTGAAAATAAGTCATCTATAATTACGAATTCAGCTCATTTATTAACTAAAATTTATATAAAAGATAAATTAAAAACAACTCAAAAGTTGATTCTTGTAAAAATTTCAAAAATCCTTTAAAATAAGTTTATTATTATTATTTGATTTCCCAACTGTGTCACCGAAAATATGTTATCTCAAAAAGTTACAGGCGAATAAACGAAAGTACCCTAAAATGTTTTATTTCTAAAATAGGAGGTAATGTGGAATACTTTGGCGGGTAATATGAATTTCCCATTCTGCCTTAATTTATCTACTCAAAATTGATTTAATGGTTTTTATTGCATGATCTGTTTTCCGTTTTTAAATTTCTGCATCTTTGGGCTTATCTGCATGAAATTCGTTAAAAAAAATAATCTTCGCGTCAGGTTTAATACTTTTTGTGGTGTTGGTTTACATTGTAATGGTATGATTAAATGAAAAAGTGTACAGGTATTACAGTAAAAAAATCAAAATTCACTGAAATTCTTAAAAGATAGGAAAACGCTATTTATCACAAACGCTATCCACATTCCACTCTATGAACCAAACCTAAAAAAATCATTTAAAATTGCAAAGATTAAAAATGAACTTTATCAACATTTTGCAATTCTATTTTAAACTCTATTTTTAATTACTTTTTTTTATCAAAAATTGCAGTATTTTTGGGCAAAAACACTTCTTCACCATATCAATAAAAAAGTCGGGCATGCCGACTAAACGATACCCTACGCCAGTCTGGTTGGAAGCCAACTAATGTGAATGTGATGTAAATCCGTGTACCAAATTTCATGAAAATATCTTCGTATTTGCGACCTGTAGCGTGCGAGCAATATAATTTTGGGGGGACCTTTATATGGGGACTAGGTCTCATCATGGACCGATTTTAACCAAAATCAACAGGCTTCGTCCTAGAGCCGAAATAAGTCGTCAGTGTACCATTTTTTATCAAAACATCTAATATTTTTGACGAGCGGACGGATGGACAGACGGACATAGTTAAATCGAAACAAAAAGTGATTCTGAGTCGATTGGTATACTAAAAGATGTTCCTAGGTCCAATATTTGTTGATGTTACAAACATCAGCACAAACTTAATTTACCCTGCCCTCGTAGTGTTGTAGGATATAACCACCATTTTTTATTATTTGTCTTACTGAACATTAACGATTAACCTCAAAACTTCATGTTTTACGTCATACGTTAATAACACTGTGCTCGATAAAGCCAATTTAAGTACGCTAAATTCTATGGTGCTAGTCGTTTTACAAAGTTAGCGCTCGTATTCGCGATTTAAGATTTCAATATTAAAGTACCATAAAATGATATTTTTATACATTTGGGATCATTTTTTAATTTCGAACTCCGTTAAATACAATTTTTCGCTATTTTTTTCGTGGAAAATTTTAATTGAAATAGTTTAAAAAAATAAAAATAATTAAAAGTACCACTTTTAACATATTATTACAAAACTATAAAATCCCAGTTCTGTTGTTAAACGAGAACCGTGAAAAAAGGTTGATTTAATATTGTTTGTTGCGTTTTTATATCGGAAACAACATCAATAATATTTTTAAACCAAAATTCAAATTAATGCTAAATATTCTAAAAACACAAAATAAAACTGTAAAAAATGTTAAAAATATGCTAAATTTTTTTTGCAAAAATGCTGAAAAAAATGCTATATGCTAGATACATTTTTTTCACCCTAAATGATTTAAAAAAATGCTAAATCTAGCATTAAATATGCTAAATTGGCAACACTGCTCTTCACAGAAGTCCTTCCATGTTTAAAGTAACGGTATTATGCACATTTAAAAAAGGCTTTTTCATGTCGTCATATGATAATATGGGCGATTTACATTCTGCAAACGAATGTATTGATGCAAATATTTTTCTTCTTTGAACATTTTTTTTCGCGAATTTTTTTGCAAACTAATTACCAAATTTTGGCATAAGGTATTATGGTCGCCTGATTATAAATTTTAAAAAACCTCACTTAAAAAATTCCAAAATAAGGGCTAAATGCGAACAAGCATGTCGTGATTTTATTGTATGAAGGGAACAAAATTTTCAGAACTACTCTTATTATAAAATTTTGTTAACTACATGCTCACAAATTTAAAATTTTACCAATTTTAAATACATTAATGTATATTTTTTATAGGAAAATAAAACTCCATAAAATTCAAAATACTATTCAATAGAGAATTTTATCTTTAGAACTTGTTACTAAATTTAAGAAAATATCATAAAGAGTTTTATTTAAAAGTTATGAAGTATTTTTTTTTTAAATACTTGTAGAGTTTTATTAATAAATAATTTTAAATTTTAAACTTTTCTGTTGTCTGATTTTGACTTACAAAAGAAAATTTGAAAAGTGTATAGCTTCATAATTTCTCCATAATTATGAGACTTTTTATATACAATTTGGACTCTTTTCTGAATCAACTATTAGAACCCTCAGAAAATACTCAATAGAAAGTGGAATTTTTAAACATGTCATTTAAATTTCCTTTTTCAAAAAATTACCCTCTTATTTCTGATTCAATTTTAAATCTTTTATGAATGCTCAAAAAAGATACAGAAATAAGTGTATTTTCGGAGCATAAGTTTTGAAAGGCTCATAACAATGTATCAGATATAAATCATTTCGGGCTCCAGAAATATGTTGGCTGGGTAAGTTATAATAAATATAACGAAATTTATGAGTAACAACATTAAAAAATATTTTATCATTAAAAATGTTCGAAAAATTTCAATTTTCTATTTGCGGACACATTTTATATATTTTTTCAAATTTAATATACAAGACTATTATTTTTCTTGGGAAAAATTGACATTTTGTGTTTATTGTGATTGTGTCTTTGTTATAAAATTAAAAAATTTTTCATTTGTTTAAATTAAATTGCAATTTGAAGCATTTAAAAATCGAGTGAAATTTTTCCACGTGAAAAACAACTTACGGTGCTTAACTGAGAGATTTGCATACCTATTCTTTATTTTCTAAACTCTTTGTGGCACTGCTGTCAAACTTTGTTCTTGAATATCGCGAAAACTATTCAATAATATAGAAAATAAAAAACCTCTCCAAAACGTCGCACTGCGGTAAAAATCTGTCGGCACTGCGTTTATCTAGTTTAAGTTTTATGTGTGACTGTTTAGAGATCAGAAAATTTTCTAAATAAATAAGTGCTGCCTTCAAACAAAATTCAATGAGAAATTCCTAAAAATATTAAATAGTTTTCTCGAAATTCAAGATCAAAGTTTGATATCACATTGCTACTTTCACTATATGGTTTGGGCTTTATTTGTTGCAATTATTTCAGTTTAAAAAATTTTGTAACTTGCGAAAAAAAGTTCTTTATAAACTAGTTTAATTTTCAAATTTCTTTCTATTTTACAGGCAGTTTACGTAATATAACAAAATTAAAGCCCTGGAGTTTGATCAATGTTTTAATGGAAAAATATGATTGGGATCCAGTAGAAGCCAAAAAATTCTCTGATTTCTTATTACCCATGCTAGAATACAATCCAGTTATACGAGCGTCGGCAGCGGAATGTTTAACACATCCATGGCTGGAAGAAAAAGAAGAATTTGTTTAAGAATAACAAAAATTTAATTCTATCATAAAGAATTCATACATGCAACATAATTTGATAGCTTTCATGAAATTTAGATTTATAAAAAAATATTAAATTATTATTATACACATATGTATTTATATACAGTAGCATTAAATTTTACATAAAACCGAATAATATAATTTCAATTAGGTGTGCAGAATTTAAAATAAAAATATATAAGTTCAAAAAATAATCAATAAGAATTACATATGAAATTAATTTAGTTTTGTAGAAAATTTATTTATTGGCAAAAAAAAGATTAGAAATTTATTATAATACATATGTTTGAATTTTATAATTTACTATATATTTACGCTGTGTTTCATACTGCAGGGTTAACTTGAACGTAACTATTCAACAAAAGAAAATGTCCAAAAATTATTTACAAAAGAACAACACATTTTTGGGTTAACTAATAGTTAACTGATAAACCGTCAGTATGAAACCCAGCGTTAGTTTTCAAAATAAAAGCTTTAATTTGTTTATCTCCATTAAAAGAAAACAAAAAGAAATAAATTATCGTTATGCATTAGAACATAAAAAAATGGAATACTTAAATTTATAAAAAAGAAACATGAACATTTACACGTAAAATAATAAATAATTACAAAATAAATTTAGTAAAGAAATACTATAAGCCTATCTGACTGATTTAAATAAAAAAAAAATAAATAAAAAAAATAAATAAATAAAAATTTTTCAGCAACTATAAAAATAAAAGGGGTTTTCATATTAACTCGTAAATTCCTTATAAACCTTGTATAAATACAAACCATATTTTTTATGTATGGAGTTTGACATTAAACTCATAAACATACCAGGTTTACACCGTTTACGAGTAGAATACCAGTTTATATGAAAACCCCTAATAATATTATAAATTTATATTTATAAATATAAATTTTATGATAAAAAAAATGTATTTAACATTAAGGACGCGTATTATATGTAGTTCAAACTTAAGTTCTTTTTAAACTTAATTGATTTTTTAAAACGTTTGAAATGTTAGATATAAATCGAAAAACATCCCTAAATAGCTTCTTTTACAACATCACAACAGAGCTATTTACAGGTGTTTTTTGCTCTATCTCTAGCAGTTTTCTCTCGAGTATAAAAACGCCTTTAGTCCGAGTGTGATAACAAGGTGCCTCGTTTTGTCACTTTCTTTCGGAGCGAGATGTAATAACGTAGAAAAATTGTGGACCCCCAAAAATATTACAGATCTAAATAAATTTTAAACTGGGTTGAGATCTTCTTTCAGAATTTTTGCTTCAAAGTTTCAAACTTTTGCGAAAAATTGCTAATATTACAAAAAAGATAATAAAAAATAATGCATATGAAATTAATTACTGATAAATACACTCAAGGAAATAAATATACTTCCAAATGTTTATTTATTGTTCTTTACTTTTATTTAAAAGAAAAACAGGAAACTAAACATGTATAAAAATCTATATAATAATTAGTGTTTCCAATTCGGTTAATCGATTAACCGATTCCTCGATTAATCGCCTCTGTTTCGGTTAATGTCGAAACAAATAATTTAAAACTCAAATAATTATTCGACCCGAATAATCGGTTAAAATAAGTCGATTAACCGGTTACATTTTTAATATGTAATTTTTTGCTTTATTTTTTCCCAAAACTTCATAATTTTTTTTACTTTGGCTAAAAAATTACAAGAAATGCTTAGAAAAAGACAAATATTAACTAAAATACGATCAAATTGTTTTAAAATCGATTTAAAGAGAAGCCTTTAGATACAATTTTTTGAGCAACTCCAAGCAAGTCGACATTGGGTGCGTTCGGCAGATACAATTTGACAGTCAACAGTTCTACAACAGTTGTGCAACTATCTGCTGAACGACCTTATCACTAACCGCTCAGTCTGAGCGCTGTCATATTTTGGTAGCGTAAAAATGTTTGCTGCTTTTGATCAAATAGTGATACATTTGTTGTTGTTGGTTTTAAAAAATTTTTGTTTTGTATGATTGGCAAATAAAAACATACAAATATAATTCAAAAACAAAAACTTTTAAAAAATCAAAAGAAATATAGAAAAAATGTATTTAAAAACAAAACAAAGAAAACATCGTTCAGCAGAGTAAGTAATCACAAAGCGCTACAAGTCACCGGTATCAGTTTAAGGTTTCTCTGCCGAATGCTACAATTGAAAATAAATAAAATAACAAAGTTTCTATTTGTAAAAAAATGCTTTAACACTATGTGCCTGGCTGGAGCAGGCTTTAGGAAATACAATAGACAATTTTTCATTTCTATCTTAATTCCTTTAAAATGTAAAATTAATTTTCAAAAGCGAGAGCAGTTTTTCAGACTCTAGTCTATGATTTTATTTATATTTATTTTAACAAAAACAGTGCGTATTAATTTTTAAAATTTTATTATTGCAAACATAGAATTTTGAAAGGCTGAAAACTACTCTCACTTTTGATATTCTATGATAAAGTTCGAACAAACAAATCTGTTTGGGATTTGACATCTATTACTGCACATTGAAGGAATTGTCTACATGCTTTTTATGAATTTTATATTGATTCAATAAAATTTCGCTGGAATTCGTGCATTGAAACACGGAGGAGATTGGAAGATAAACAAAAATCTAAAAATAGAATGTATGGGTGAGTTCCTAAACGTCAAAATACATTGCAGTGTTACGGTTTTACTACTGTTTCGATGCAAAGTAAACAAGTGTGTTGTTTACTTTGTAATAAAAACATGGCAACAAAGCATCAACAAAATTTGTGATGCACAGTTTGCTTTTTCTATGCGCATCAATTGCGTTTAGGAATGCATGACTTTGTTCAGTTGCATTGCAAATGACGTTTTGGAAGTCACCCTATGTGTCTGCGTTGATCACTTCTGAGTAAAAACAATAACAGAAAGCTGAATAGGAAGGAAAACAACGAATTAATTACATTGCATTCAAGGCCTTACTCGGGTGAGATGTTTAAGCTGTCGCACTTTAGTATATTTACATTTATAATGTGGGAGCATGTATTCAATTCGTTCAGCCGATGGGTTGTTGAAAAAAATTATCATTTAGAGACAATCTGACAATAAAAACATATAAATAATTAATACAATTTAATGGAAAATCACTGACAAAACCTGTCCATAAAAAAAGGCAGAACCAAGATCTAGTCTGATTTGAAAATTATAATTAGGTATCGTCCTAACAAAAAACAGAGTTCTTAAAATTTTTATTTGGCTTTAACAACGATTTTCTTTCGTTGTAGCACACTCAAACATGTACACTTAACATGCGTAAAAATGTTGTATCGTGCTATTCTCAAATGTTGTATTTTTTCAATTTAAATTCTAACAACTCTGTTTTTTGTTATGACGATACAACGATACAGCAAATAGCACACCCCTTGTGAACGACCTTAATGTGTTTATAATTTTTAGAGAAAAAGGTTCATTCTTCTTCTTAACCTCAAACCTATTACCTAAAATTGAAAAAATTGCATATTAATTACAATATTAATTGCAGCTGTCTATAGAACGTTAAAACAACACTACTAAACTTTTCATTGAATTGATGCAGTTTTATTAAAAATCACTTATTATTTATTGAAAATTACATACACCCAATGAAAAACCTCGTCCTATTAAATTCTCTCTGAATAAATTAACTTAAAATTGTTTTATTGTTAATGGCCCTTAAAAACCGAAAAGACTGAGAATTTAACAATTATTTATGATATTCTCAGACTACTAATATTCACAAAATTTTTTGCTGATTTTTGCAGAGTAAATTGGTATTTTCAAATAGAAAAGGTAAGAAAATACATTAATTTTGCATTAAACGATTGACCGATTAATCGCCAATTTTCTCGATTAACCGACCCGAATAACCGGTTAATTAATTTTAGTGATTTTTCGAATAATGCATTAACCGGTTAACCGCCTATGTCAAATAATTGGAAACACTAATAATAATGATAGTTCAACAGTATACAATTCACTATTTTAATGAAAACTAAAACTATATTTTAATACTAATTAATAGGGCAAGGAATTTCATGCACTTAAAAATAGAAAATATGCGCCTAAAAAATGCGGCTAAAAAAGAAAAATATGCATTAAAAATATAAAAACATGCACTAAAAACTATTATTTTTGCAAAAATAATGCACTTTAAAGCTTAAAAATATATTTAAGTAATTTATTTTGCAAACAGACACAGAACTCGAAGCTTTTCCATAGGTCAATAGGTTTTTAAGAATGTTTATTTTGAAAAATAATGAGACAAAAATAAATATTTTGATTGAATCAATATATGAAAATGTATACATTTTTTATATTTTTCAACAAAATAAAAAATGCTCCTAAAAATTAAAAATATGCACAAATATGCATTAAAAAGCACCAAAAATGCATTAAAAAGGCACAAAATGTGCATTTGAAGCCAAAATATGAAAAAACATGAATTTTTGTCAAAATATGCAAAAATATGCAACTACAATTGCATGCCATTTTGTTCTAAATTTGATGATTCGGATAAATATTTAGTCCATATTAGTTTTGGACTATCGAGAAAAAACATGCATTTGCATGGAATTCCTTGCCCTACTAATTAACAAAATTAAATTAAATTTTGGAAGAAAATAAATATACTTCCAAAACCATTAAATACACTCACAATATATTTTCCATAACCGATTGAGGTTTATTTAAAAAGTAATAGATAAAGTTTGTTTTCAATTGAAAAATCAATTAAAATACATTAAAACCAGAGACCCAAAATAACTGTTATATTTCTTAAAAAATCACCACCCAAATTTATTTAATTATAATATTTAAATAATGCACTATATTTTATAAATCATATTGCACAAAAAAATCACAAAGTTTGGCAAAGATTTTAACTTTTTCAATTTTTATATTTTACTCTATAAATTTCTGTTGTTTTTTGATTTTTATTTTAAAACTTTTTATAAAAGTTACAGAATGCTTTTTTTGAAAAAATTAAGCACTAACTTTTTTATTTGATAATAAAATAAAAATTAAAAATTGACCTAAATTGAATGCCGGAAGTTGCTGGAATATACATATTTAATCACCTTAAATTACTGTTCAATCTTTTATTAACACCCCGTTTCCACATGCACGTGCAAGTTCGAAAAACTCAATACACTCACACTTTTTCACTAATACTATCACACTTATACGACTTGCGGCTCAACTTGCAAGTAAATTTTGAAGACAGTGGATTTTTGATACTTGCAAGTGAAATGACAGAATAAAGAAAACGGTGTTGCCTAGTATTATTTTCTATTAATTTACTAGTATTTGGTAAAGTAAAACTTGTAATACAACTGATTTTGTATTTATTTGTAAAAAAAAAAGTAAAAAAGAACACAACGGCATATCTTAATGGTAATTTAAAATATCAATTTTAAAAGTTTTTGAAAAAAAATTGTTAAGAACAAATTTTTTCCCAGCTTTGTTAGAATATTGAATACTTGGCAATACTGGAGTGCTATTTTGTGACAACCTATGCCTTCGACGACATTTTAAAAATGAACTTGCTGCAAGTAGTGTGGATTAGGGTGACCGCAAAAAATCGTTGTCGGAATTTTGTTCGTCTGGATATTGAGATAGCCGAAATTTGAGCTCGATTGGCGTATGTTAACCCGTGCCGCTGAGGGCTCAAAGTTTGAAATACGATTTACAAGGCGAAAACATCACTTTTTTGGTGAAATTTTTGAAAATTTTCGATATTTCCTGGAAGTATACCAAAACAATGTGTTGTTTCTTGCGGAATTTGGTGAAAGTTGTCCAAATAACTCCGTTAACACCAAATTTTATACATAGTAATAAAAAATTAGAAATTAACCCTTATAGACACATGGGGTCAAAATGACCCCAAATTTTTAAAATGTAAAAGTACATATTCTCAACTTGCAACCATTTACTTGCATGTGAAACGGGGGGTAACACTAGTTGACATCATCAGGATATTATAATTGTTGAAGTCATTGGTTCTATGGCTTTTGATTTATATTCTTAATTGTTATTTTTTGATAAAGAAAAAAAATCACAAAATAACTTTTATTATTTTTGAAAAAATAAAAATCGTGTTTGGATTGTTTTTGTTTGAATTAAAAATAAAAATCAAACAGAGCAAATAAACAGAAAATTAAAAATATTCAAACAAGAAATAATTGTAAAACAATCAGTTTTTTGAATAAATGTTATAACTGTTACGTCCCTGATTAAAACATATTGTTTAACTTTTTTTTAACAATCAATAAAAAACAAACTAGAAAAAAATATGTATCGTCTGTAGGAGTTGTTATTTTCAGTCAAATATTCTATTTTTAGATTTCTATTTTTAGAAAAAATAATTTAAATAATTTCGTTGTTTTCTGTTTTAAAACAAAAAATTCAAATATTTTCGGTTTTCTTTTTTGTTAAAATAGTTTATTTATATAAAAAATTATTTCCATTCAAATTACAAGAAATTCTTTACTCATACACACAAACATAGCCAATAAAAATATGAAGGTCTGTGTTGGTGTGTGGTGTTTTGAAATTTCAAACAAAAAAAGACTTTCAAATATGAAAAAACAAACCAAAAAATCGTTTTTTTACGTTTTGTCAGTTAAAAATTGATGATTGTTTTAACAGACTCTTTAATTATTTTTATTTGTTTTATGGATTGTTTAACCCTTAATTGCATGATATCTTCGATTTTAATAATTTTTTTATATATGATTTCTAAAGGCGTGTGTGTATATTTCAAGAAAAATACTAAAAAAAAAATATTTTTAAAAAAAGTTGATTTTTATTGGAAAATATGGTTGCAGGGCTGGAAGGCAATACCACTAAAATACCGTTATCGATTCAAAACCCTTTCAACAGACTACCGTCACCTCTAAAATACCGTTACCGAAATAAACGGAATACCGTTATCCGTAAAATACCGTTACCAAAATAACTGAAATGCCGTTATCCTTAAAATACCGATAGCGAAAGAAATGAAATATCGATAACCTTAAAATACCGCTACCGAAATACATGAAATATCGTTATCTTTAAAATACTGTTACCGTTATTTTTAATTCTCTGCTTTTGGCAGTTGTACCTGTTTATTAAGTATTTCAGATAAATTAAGTCGATTAAATTGGTTTTGTTTATACTTTAGTTTTGTTTTTGTAAAAAAAAAAATGCGGTATGCACTAAAGGGCTGCGTGAGTGCAATCGGTTTGTTGTAGTCATTAAATCACATGGTGCTAGTATGTGTGCATTACGATTTAAACCACCTTTTACGACTAGAAGACAAATCAAAACGTAAGCGAGCTTAAGCATTAAACATGGCAACGAAAAAAACAATAAGTGATTGTAGTGACACATGATTGTTCGCTACCATAACATAGCAATTAGTACTTTGAACTAGTGTTTAAGTATCGCAATGAATGCTATGGATGCGATGGTGTGTTGTGTTATAATATGTAGGTTTTATAAAACGAAAAAGTATAAATGTACACTCAGATAAAAAAGTTAGCGGTTAGTTAGTTGTTCTTTATTTTCAATTCAATGTTTGTTTTACAATTTTTATATTATTATATAAAAAAGTTAGTAAAAAAAAAAATTAATAATGTTTTTAATGCATAATAAATTATAAAAACAAAAAAAATAATTTATATTAATTCTTATTAATATAAATATATATAGCTTTTTGGCGATTTTTTTAATGTCGATGATTTTTTAATTTTGATGATTTTTTTCTAATTTTTGACGATTTCTTTAATTTTGCCGATTTTTCTAAATTTTGCTATTTTCAAAATTTTGGCGGTTTTTTATGATTTTTTAAAATTTTGACAATTTTTAAATTTAAACGTTTTTTTTAATTTTGGCAATTTTTAAAATTTTTAACTTGGTTGGGAAACACTAACCGTAAAATACCGTTAACGATTCGAAACCCTTTCAACGAACTATTTTTAACCCTAAAATACCACTAACGAAGTAACTTAAAATACAGTTAACCTTAAAATAACCTAACGAAATAAATTAAAATACCGTTAACCCTAAAATAACTTAACGATATAACTTAAAATACCGATACCCTTAAAATAACCTAACGAAATTCTATAAAATAAAATTTACCAAATTCATTCCAAAAAAAAACATTTAAAAAGAATCGGTGGTATAATTAAACAATATTGAAAAATAAAATTAAAAATAAATAATATAATGAAACCAATACGTAGTAGAGTTTGCTAAAAACCCTACTCAATGTTCCTTAATGTATTCGTCGCTTTAGAGCTTTTTTTTGGTATCATTAGAGTATTTCACATATTAAATAGTTGAAATATTCATTACGATCAACTAAAGAATTTTTTGGGGGTAGACATTTGTCTATTTTAATTTTTTCATTATACCATTGGCCGATCATAATCGGCTTTTCATACCTACACAACACGAATGAAAACAAAACTCTCAACCAGTGTTACCATATATTTTTTTAGAAAAACTGTAAATAAAAAATGTTTCTTTATAGAAAAACTGTTTTTCTAAAAAATTTTAAAAATCATAAGAAATTCTAGGATCCCGAAGTATCCTGAGACAAAAATATTATTCCAGGGTCTCAATTTTCAAAATATCGAGATTTGAATAATTTAATTTCCTTTGACTTTTATAGTAATCGTCTTTTTGCACAGCCTTTTAATTATACTTTTTTTTAAGAAAAAAGTCCCGAATCTGAAGTTAAAAAAAGTTCATCCAAACACCCTTCCGAGATGTGAACCTTTTTATATTAACCCCTGACTTAGGATAGATTACTTTACTGGTCAATGTTGTACTTTAAAATATTCTTTATGGATTTGCATTCCACATAAAATTATCTACATTTCATTTGATTGAGTATTGTTACGTCGGGAATTGTTTGACGGTGTGTAAAACCCCGTAAAAAATTAAGTTTTTTGGAATTGTCCTTGCTCAAAAATAGTAGTAAATTGTTATCCAGAATTGGCAATTATTTATTTAAAAAAATAAAAAATCAATATCGGCCTTTTTTGATGAGACATTGTTTTAAAAAATTAAAAAAAAAATTCTAAATTATCCTTCATTTAGAAATGATCTAAAAAGTACGGCTAAAAAATGTCCGCGGGATCTATGACGTGCCAGATATGGTTTAGCCAATTTTATTCCGTGCTAATTTTTGATGAAATTTGTTTTAAAAATGTTTCGATTTTATTTTATAGTAGCCGTGTTTTCGACTTAACTATATCCGTTAACTCATAAAAAAATTTAAAGTGCATAAAAACGCGCTTAAGGCGAAAATAACATATGACTTTTCGTATGCACGTTACCTTTCAACACTGATAATTATCAACGTTGAAAACTCAACGTTTATACATTTGCACATCTAACGTAACTTATTCGTGTTACTTCCTAAAAACTTTTGCTGAGGTACGTTCGATTATAACGAAACAATTATAAACATAACATTTTTAAAATTTTTTTGTACCACAATCGGTTTAACGTAGATTTGCTTTAAATACTTAACGTTGATAGGCATGAGACAAAATACAGCTAGTATTATATTCGCATTGTTAAATTTATTTATGTTTCGATTTATACCTAATTTTTTACAATAGGAAAGTTTTATTGTAATTTTTGGGTCATTATGCATAAGCACTTTTATATTTTAATTCTTAAATTTTAGTTAAAAAATAAAAAAAAATTGTAAATAAAACATATTTTCCGATTTAATAAGAAAAAACTGCAAAAAAAATCTATGAATTTAAAAAACTGTTTTTTACATGAAAAAACTGGAAAACTGTTAGGCCCCCCAAAAAACTGTAAAAAACAGTTAAAACTGGCTATATGGCAACACTGCTCTCAACTAAAAGCATAACAACAAAAAAAATACTCCATTCATTAGCATGATAGCTTTCAACAGAGTAGGTACGTATTTCGGTTACATACATCAGTGTTGCCAGTCTTTTCATACCTTATCCCCAATTTTTAATTTGCCATCCCAAAAAATTTCCAACTTTTATTTTATATAAAAATTTGTTTTCGTTAATTTTTTAGAAAAATTAGTGGAAAAATACCATATTCGTTTATTTTTTGCGGTAAGTTGTACACTCAGACTCAATAAATTTGTGCTTACAACAAATTATAAAAAAGAACAAATAAATTTAAATAACAGCAAAGAAAATTTGAACCAAAATTTTTCATTTTAAATATTTAATAATAAACAGACATTTAATAAACAGATATTTTGTTGTGTATGGTACTGCATTAAAAAGTTTTAGCATTTCAGCAGATGGATTAACTTTTGACTATTGAGTACTTGTAAAGTATACATTTAATTTAAGAAGAACTTCTTATAACTCTTATTAAATAACTTTAAAAATTTTAGAACCAAAACGAATTTGAATTTTCACCAAGAGGAATTATAGTTTCTAGGAACATTACCTTGCCAGACTCAAATTTTTGTAGCTAAAAATCATTCACTATTATCATCATTCTTAGAAAAAAATATAAATATTTAGAATTATCAGGATTAAATTCATAAAAATATGAAAAAGTAATAATATATTTTATCCCCAAATGATCCCCTAAAATTTCGTATCATCCCCAATAAATCCCCAGTTCTACAAACGGAAGTTTTTATCCCCATTGATGATACAATTCCCAATTTTGGGATAAATCCCCCAAACTGGCAACACTGTTATACATAAGTTTTCAGTAACACTAAAACGATTGTGTTGATATTGTGTTGGTTGCTTAAGTTCACAATAATATGATGTGGTAATGTACTATTGTCATCCGTGATAAACGATTCATGATGGGATTCGTCTCACTATCCATATGCTTTTTTGCCATCGTGTTTTTTTTTGTTGTTTGTACTGATTCAATCGTTATAAAAAGTAAAAACACACAACTTGTTATGGCTTGTAGGCTATCATGTGTCTTGAAATCTCATTTAAGATGAATCGTTCAGCCCTTTAGTATGCACCGAAATAACTGAATACCGTTATCCTTAAAATACAATTACCGATATAACTGAAATACCATTAACCTTAAAATACCGTTACCCAAATATCGTTATCTTTAAAATACCGTTACCGAAATAACTCAAATACCGTTATCCTTAAAATACCGAAATGAATTTTATTGTGAGAATACCACTTTAAATATTTAAACAAATATTTTTGAATATTACACTTTTTGTAAAAAAACCAAGGTTGGTTACCGAAACGAATAACGGTAAGGGTAACGGTATCAGATTTCGTTTGTTTAGGTAACGGTAAAGGTAACGGTATTTAAGACTGTTTCGGTAACGGTATACCGTTATCGAAACAGCAATACCGGTACGTACCGGTATTAAAAATTATGTTAAAAACATATACAAACAAGTAAAAACATGGTATATTTTTAATTTTAAGTACTGAAAATAAAGATTTTAAGCTACAAATTCAATAATGGTAGTTTTAATAAGTAAAATTATTATCTATAAATTTTTTGTAAAAAAAACAACACTCAAGATTATAAAATAAAAAATAAAAAAATTGTAATTTTTTATATAAAATAATAAATACCGGTAAAATACCGTTAACTACCCATAAAAATAACGGTATCGGTAACGATAACGGTATTTATAAATTTTTTTAGAGGTATCGATAACGGTAACGGTATTCAATTTGAAACGGTATTTTAGCGATAACGGTATTATAACGATAACGGTAACCAACCTTGAAAAAAACACATGTTTTAGATTTTTCACAAATATACAGAGCAAAACCAAGATTTTGACTCTAATTGTTTAACAATTCTGTGCTAAATTATAGGAACATTATGTACAGAAGGGGCCCCTAATGCCCAAAAATACAGTTTTGTGCATCAAGTGGTTTTTATTAAAAAACCGGTATGTTGCCAAATGGCTACACCATGCATTTAATGGTTAAACAATGTTTGAAAATAAATAGCAAAATGGTTTGAATATAATGAAAAATCAGTAGTCCTTTTTTAAATTGTGTTTTCAATTAATTTAATATGTATTTTAGGTTGTTTTTAACGATAAAATATTGTGAGTGTACACTGTACACTTAAAATAATACGTCGGTAGAAAAATCTGTCAAACCGGCTTCAAGTCGATTTGACAAATTTTTAACAAATTTTTAGTTTAAACACTGACTTAAGCAAAGATTTTAGTTTTCTTCATTTATCACAATACTAAAAATCTTCAGTACTTTAACTAATTTTGAGTGTTAATTTTCAAAATTATTTAAAACTAATTTTTAAGAACCCAATTTACCCAAATTTATTGTTAAAATATAATATTTTCATGTTACTGTTATTATGCGGTAGATCCGAAGTTTCAAAGATGGCGCTATATCTTTCCCTCCTGATTTTTTAAAATGGCCCATATCTCAAAAACTAAGAGAGATAGAGCAAAATTGATGAAAATTTCGACTACCCATAACGGTATAATATTCCCGCGAAAGGCGTTATCTCTATCTGAAAATGGACCTTGGCGGGTCCTTGGACTACGGATATTTTCCACTTCATAAAATGGCCCATATCTCGAAAACTAAGCGAGACAGAGCAAAACGGACAAAAAATATGCCCTCACATGATATGGACTATGCCCGGAGAGGGTCCCGAGACCCTAAATTTGGATAAATTCCACCACTCAGTATAATTACAGATAAAACTGTAGTTTTACAAATTTTTTACTTAAATATACATAGATTTGTTAAATATAACAAAAAAAAGTGTTAAGCTACATTCACAGTGATGGAGTACACCACTCTGCAGAGTGGAGTGTACTAAAATAGAGATGGCATGATACAAAAAATATGTAAGTGCGAAAAAGAAAGGAACAAAATCCACTCTGTAGAGTGGAGTACTCCATCACTGTGAATGTAGCTTTAAAATCAACAAATTTTATTTTAAGCCAAAAACAGGAATAAATTTTGTTTAAGTGACAAATTTTTCTGTCCAGCCAACAGACGTATTATTTTGAGTGTAGTTGTGTGAACTGGTGCATTGCCTTGATGAAACAACATGCCAAATACGGCCTTTTTTCCTAAATTTCATCACTTAAACGCTGCAAAAAGTTCGCATAATACTCGACGTTGATTGTTTTTCATTTTTGAAGATAATCAATAAAAATTGCCTGCAAATAGAACTCTTAAGGCTCCATTAGTCTGGTAGTACCGTAAAGTATCGTGTCAGCTATTTACATTCAACTAGTGATAGTATACACAAATACTTAGTTTGGAAGTAGATTTGACGTAAGAAAATCTATTGAAAATAGATTTATACTTTACGATACCTCATTTCACCTCACTTTACTACCAAACTAATTTGGGCTTTAGCCTTCTTTGAACACGATTGTTCCATTTCAGTCCATTGTTTTGACTGATCTCAGGTGTGAAGTGATGGACCCATGTTTCTTCCATGGTTACGAATCAACGCAAACACTCGGCTTTATTGCGGTGAAACATCGCCAAATACTCTATTGAAACATCCTCACGACTCTGTTTTTGTTTATTGTGCACTAGGGGAACTATGTAGGTAAAACCAACTGCAAATGATATTTAAAATAACTGCATTTGCAGTTAAAAAGGTGTAGACTACATTTGCATTTAAATCAACTGCAATGTGAAGTTATTTTTAACTGTTAAAAACCAACTGACAAATGCAGTAAAAACAACAACAAATGCAATTATAACAACATACATGTAAATTTTTTTAAAACTGTACAAATAACTGCAAATTTGGTTAAAATAACGTAACCAAAAATTATTTTAAAAGTTATTAATTTAATAAAAACAAATTTATGTAAATACTTTTAACTTAATTTTATACTCGAATAATAAGAAATTGAGAAATCAAAATTTGCACCTAATATCACTTTTATTGTTCACTATAAAGATATTGTTCTCGATGTCCGTCTGTGAAGGATGAAATATTGGTTGGCTTCCTTTTTTTCTACAGGTAGAAAGGGATGAAAATATAAAAGAACTGCAAGAAAATAATTACAATATTTTTTAATATTCTCGTAAATAAATTTATATATATTATAAAAACTTACCTTATTATATCAAAATATATAACTTTTTCCGTATTACGCGTCTTCTCTCTTTAGCGTTGTTTTATTACTAAAGGTTCAAGAGAAAACACGTTCTTCCCATATTCTTTCACTATAAATTTCTAAACAAGCGCTTCGTACACTCGCACTGGTTTGCTTCGTAAACACACGCTTGAAAATTGAAGTATTTGTAACAAAATTCAAAACAACTGCATAAAATAAATGTTACTACAATGTATGTAGTAGTTTTTGTATTTTGTTTAAAAATATAACTGTCAAAAACATTGAAAAATTTTGCTCTAAGTAAATTAATTGCAATTGTAGTTAAAATAACTACAACACACTTTTCTGTGTGTGAGCAAATCCGGCACCCATGTTACGCACGGCTTTCTCGTCTTCAAATTTTCGGTCAAGATGGGATATATAGCAGTTTCTGATATGCCTACATTTCAGCTAGTTCACGCACCTTCAGCCGACGATCATCCAATACCATTTTGTGGATTTTATTAACCGTTTCTGGCGTGGCCAATTCAATTGGTCAACCACTACGATCTTCGTCATACGGCCTCGTTTAAACTCTGCCACCCAAAATTTTATAGTCGTAAACGAAGGAGCAGAATCCCCCAGAGTAGAGTCTCGGCTTTAATATTGGTTGGACTGAGACCTTTCAAATGAAAGTATTGAATTACGTCCTAAAAAGAATATTAAGTGGTCATTAAAGTACCGTAAGTTGTTTTTCACGTAGAAAAATTTTACTCGAACTTGAAAGGCTTCAAACTGCAATTTAAATTATAAAAATTAACAATTTTTTTTAATTTTATAACAACCCAGGTGAAAATGTTCATATATGTTCATATATTGTCATATATGGTTTCATGTATGAGCATATATGGTTTAATGTATGATCATATATGAATATATATGTTATGTATGGTAGCATATATGGGTAAATTCATTCAAATGTATGAATCCATATATGATAATATACTGCA
This sequence comes from Leucophora obtusa, assembly GCA_949987735.1. Taxonomy (NCBI): domain Eukaryota; kingdom Metazoa; phylum Arthropoda; class Insecta; order Diptera; family Anthomyiidae; genus Leucophora; species Leucophora obtusa. The sequence goes on from OX465296.1 coordinate 49,411,907, forward strand.
TTTATTGGTCCATATATTGGTTCATATATTCCATATATCTTCATATATGAATACATATATTATTCCATATATGGGTAATGTTTTAAGTTTTTTTTTTATCATGGGGGTAACTACGTAAGCGGATTAACAAAATATTGAAATACAATACATTTGATAATTTCTTAAATACAATTGGCAATTTCTAAAATACAGTTGCCAGTTTCAGAAATACAATTGATTATTTGTAAAATACATTTCATAATTTCTGAAATGCAATTACAAATTTCTGAAACACAATTAATAAATTTCTGAAATACAATTTTCAGTTTCTGAAATACAATTTATAATTTCTGAAATACAATTGGTAGTTTCTGATATACAATTGATAAATATGAAAATCAATTGATAACTTCTGAAAAGTAATTATAAAATGGAAATAAATTGATTATTTCTGAAATACAATTGGTAAATCTGAAAAACAATTAATAACTTCTACAATACAATTGAGTAAGCTGAAATTCAATTGATTATTTCTTAAATACAATTGATAAATCAGAAAAACAATTGATAACTTCTGAAATAAAATGATAAATTTTGAAATTAAATTGAAAATGTTGCAGTAAGATAAAAACAGCAAAAATAAAACTTCTAAATTTAAAAAATCGGCAGAAAATTTTGCAAAATATTAGTAAACTAAAAATGGCTAAAACAAACTGTTGTATCTAAAAAAATTTTTGTTAAATTTTGTTCAATGCAAATAGCAGTTTATAAAATCAACAGAAATATTTGCTAAAAATATTAAACTGTTGATTTCAGAAGGCTAGATTTGTATTTCCATTATAAACAAAAACTAAAAAGGAACTTTGAAAATTTTAAATTTTATGTGATGTTTTTTGTCTACTACTACAATTTAATTTTATTTTCTAATCACTGAAATTTAGCTCAATTATAACTCAAATTTTGTAAATATATTAAACAGTTTTATTTTTGCTGTTCCTATCTTATTTATATTTAGCAAAACTACTCTGATAATTCAGCAGTTTTTCATTTTGAACTAATTTTTAGTAGCTTTAACTAAAATTTTTACACACTTTTTTCTATTAGTGTATAAACAATCATTAAATAATCAAAAATCAGTCATAAAATATTTTCTAAACTTGAAGTAAAATGTTTATGTCCATTAAAAATTTCATAATTTCTCAATTTCATTCTAATGTACAAATTCATCAGTACCGTATGAATAGAATTATAATATTTACATTTAATTTGAATAAAAAAAGCAATATTTTTATTAAAAAATAAAAAAAAAATTTATATGAACATTTATATATCTACATATATGGCCATATACCCTCAAATTTCGGATCCGAACCCATATGTGAACCCATATATGTTGCCATATATGGCCATATATGAACATTTTCACCTGGGAAAGACACAATCACAAAATACACAAAATATCACTTTTTCACTAGAAAAATAATAGTGCTGTACATTAAGTTTGTGTAAAACAAACTCTACACACTTTTCAAATGAAACCGATTATCTTAAAAATAGTTTTTTTTATATGGAGTATAAGAGTTTTTTCATGTGAAATCGAAACAACTTACGGTGCTTAAGTCAGTAGACATTAACCCCCTGTTTTTATAAAGCGAGCGAAATAATTCCGTTTGAGGAATGTGTGTATTTTGTTATTGTAACAAACACAAAATACACACATTCCTCTGGAATAATTATTCCGTTCGCTTTATAAAAACAGGGGGTAAGTCATATAACCATAACAATTTTTTTTGAGCGAAATGTGACCCCTCTAAAAGTAGCCCACCTAAATGAACATTGCTGATATAAATTTATATAAATGTAAGAATTTATGAGTCAAAAAGCTACTAAAAATTTGTTAAAATTCCCATTCGGTTTTCTCTCGATGGCACACTTAATAATAGGACACTAAACATACGTAAAAATGTTGTATCTTGCTATTCTCAACTGTCGTATTTTTTCAATTTAAATTTTAACAACTCTGTTTTTTGTTAGGAAGATACAGCAAATAGCACACCCCTTGTGAACAACCTTAATGTATTTTATCTTTTTTAATTTCATATGCTTATTTTTTTTTTTGTAATGGCCATTTTTACGAAAGTTTGAAATTTTTAAGCAAAAATTCTAACAAGTTCTCTATGGAGTCCACAACTTTTGTCCGCTATGACTTCTTGCCCGGAAAGAAAAGTGGCAAAGCTATGAATCCTACTATGACAATCGTAAGCAAACGTTTTTCTCTTAAATATTTCTTACGATTTTGTTTGAAAATTGTTTACTTAAGAAATATTTAAGACTGATAATAAAACTGCCGCTCAGGGGTAAGTTTTATAGTCTGAACTAAGAACGAATTTTGTCTTGAATATTTCTTAAGTTAGAAATTTTGTTTGAAAATTTCTGACTTAAGTTTAATTATAGAAAAAAATTCTTTCTTAGTTCAACTTTAAAACTGGCCCAAATTTCAAAAAAAATTTATCTTAAGTATTAGATTTTACTTAAGTGTTGACTATAAAATCTGGCCTAAAACTACAACATTTTGAATTATATTTCAAAATTTTAAAAATGATTTCAATAAATTCAATAAATTGGTAATTGGTATTTTCAATTGTGAAAAACCTATTTAAAAGTTTTTTTAGTGTCCCAGTAGCCAGGTCTGTAGCCCCAATATGATTTAAGAAATTGGGAAATTCTGTACAATTTTTACTAGAAATTATATTTAAAAAACAAAGTAGTGATCTGAATATACTCAAGGAAATAAATATACTACCATTAATAATTTAATCATTTCAATCGCGAAGTTTTAAAGAAAATATTATAAAGTGATAATTTCCGCTTAGGTACATGCCAATTTAGTACAGGTGATAAAAATATTCGCGTTTAATTTTCAAATGAAATCATTTTTAAAGAAATAAATATACTACCAAAAACTTAAATTACAAATTTTGAATAAATAACGATTCCTTCTGATATGATTGTATGTTTTTTTGAAAGACCCTAAACTGGGTACCACACTTACAAAACCTTTTATCGATTCATTATATAGTGAAAATTTTCGCGCAACAAGCTTTACTCAAAATAATTTATAAAAATTGGGTTTTATGCGGATGCTGGATATTTAATAGCGGAAAATGTAATGCGAAGACTACATGTAGATGTTGTAAGTGTGATAAAATTTTCCGTTTTCCCCAAATATAAGAAAATTTTCTGATGCATTAAGAAAAAAAAAACTCAAATTATCCGAGTTCTGTTACACTTTTGAATGATTTTGATATTTCATTTCACTGGAAAAAATTAGAAATTGTTTAGTAACAAAAACCGCTAAAAAGTCACAATCCGTAAACATCCTTTTTCTACAGGACAACGAATGAACTATTTTCGATTTTATCTTTTATTACGTTAGTAATTGTTAGTTTAAAACATTTGTTTGTCAATAATTCAAACATGTCCTTGCAAGTGATTGCAGGGCGAAAGGTCATTTGCATACACTCAAAATAATGTCTGTTGGCTGAACATAAGAATTTGTTACATTAACAAAATTTATTTCTGTTTTTTAGCCTAAAATAAAATTTGTTGATTTTAAAACATTTTTTAGAAAAATTAGTAAATCTACTTTTTATTTGTAATTATACTAAGTCGTAAACTTTTTTCCAGTTTAGGGTTTCGGTGCCTTCCCCAGTACATATCATCTAAGGCCATGTAAGGATACTCCGGAGGATCAAACATTTTGTCCGTTTTATCTCGATTAGTTCTCGAGATATGTGCCATTTTATAAAATGGAAAATTGTTATTGAAAATTTCCGAGGGTCCCAGGCCCCAACAAGGTACATTTTTCGATTGAGATAATCTTTTACGGGTCTGTTTCATAAATATGGGTAGTAGAAATGTTCGTCCATTTTGCTCTATCTCTCTTAGTTTTCGAGATATGGGCCATTATTTTATAAAAAATCGGGAGCGTAAGAAATAGCCCCATCTTTAAAAGTTCAGACATACTGGTGGCGCCATCTACCTGATAATAGCGGAAATCTTAAAATACTATATTTTAACAATAAATTGTGTAAAATTTAACAAATGGGGTCTTAAAAATTAATTATAAATAATTTCAAAAATTATAGTAACACAGACGATTTTTAGATTTTGTTAAATGAAGATAACTAAAATCTTTGTTTAAATCAGTGTTTCAACTAAAAAATTGGTCAAATCGATTTGAAACGCATTTGACAGATATTTGACATTTGATATAATGCTATGAGTATTAGTCGTTCCTAAGATAAAATAACCAATCTTTATTTTTTTATTTGATACTTTGCGATATTAATCAAAATTTTAGAGGTGGAGGTATATTTATTTCTTTGAGTGTATTGCTTTTTAAAATTGAAGAGAATGTCTCAAAATTTAGAAATGTTGAATTGCTTCTGCTAAGATAACAGAAATTAGTACCTGTATTTGCGTCTGCAGAATTTTCAATGAAGTTGAGAATCATGGTCTGCTAAATTTAGGTAAGCTATATTTTACACACTGCTAAATACACAGATAATTTCAGGTAAATTAGCTAAGAAATTTGATCCAAATTCAATAAAAACTTTACCTGAAAATTTCTTCTTAAATGTCGCTATAATCTGGGTATTTCGACTAACCGGATCTTCCCAAGACTGGCCCATATTTATTATTGCGAGTATAGGTGGTTTAGAGGAATAATTAGTACAGAATAACGAATATTTCTCCAGTTTGTTCTATCTAGCATAGTTTCCGAGATATAAGCCATTTTATAATTATACAATAAAAAAATATGAAAATATAGCGCCATCCGTAGTTGATATTCAGTGCATTTACCAGACGTCCAACTGCTACTAAATGGTGAAGGGCGGATTATGGGACCGTAAACGTAAATGTGATGTAACTGCAACGTGCCGTAGCTAAAAAGTACACCTATAGAATACCGTAAACGACATTACTATTTAGCATCTATTTCATGTGTTTTTTTATTTTATTCTAAATTTTTTCATTTATTTGTTAATTTTTATTTCTTATTTGTTGTTTGAATCTATTTTCTTTATTCATTTCATATTTTTTCCAACTAAAATGATTCAGCTGTTTCGATGACGGATAGAAAATTCTGATTTTAACAGAATGATCCAGCAAGTACGTTTACATTTACGCGTTAGTAACCATTTGTATACAGTTCTTCTTGTGGTTTCGAAGCAGTTGATTCGTTACAGTTACGTTTACGGTTGGGTAACTCAACTCAAATATAAACGTACTTTCCGGATCATTCTGTTTAAATCAGATTTTTTCTATCCGTCATCGAAACAGCTGAATGATTTTAGTCAATAAAAAATATAAAATGAATAAAGAAAATAGATTCAAACAACAAATAAGAAATAAAAATTAACAAATAAATGGAAAATTTTAGAATAATCGTATCGTTTACGGTATTCTATAAGTGTAATTTTTAGCTACTGTACATCACATTTACATTTACGGTCCCATAATCCGCCCTTAAGCCGCTACTCAACAAACTGATGAACGATTTGATTACCTACCGCTAAAGCGGGGTTTACATTATCTGATTTTGTATCTGATTTTACGTCTGACAAATCAAATAAAAATTCCTACGAAACGACGCGATTGTCAGAATAATCTTGTATATTTGTTTACACCATCAAATGCAATCAGATGAAAACAGCTGTTACTATCGGATTCTCATAATTTTATGAAATATTTCAAAATCAATCTGATTGTCAAAACTTGTTGTGGTAGCGCTACCTTGTTTTGGTAGCGTAAGTGATTTTTTTATAAATTTCTTTTAAAGAACAATAAATTTATACAACTATAATTATAAAGATATAAAAAATAAAAGAAACCTCTACAAATATGTTTATTTTAAAACAAAAACAAAAGTAGCATCGTTCACCAGATTAAGGTAATCATAAAGCACTACATATTAATTGTATGCGGTAGCGAGTTTCTCTGGTAAACCTGCCCATTGATAGCAAAGACACAAAAATATATTAATTTGGAAATAATTGTGGTTTAAATTAGCTATTTTCAAAATTCTTTTTAGTACTATTTTCAGTTTTGAAATATTTTAAATAGGGAATAAGCTTAGTGCTGGATGTTTGTCTACACTAATAGAAAAAGGTCTGTAAAAATTTTAATTAAAACTACTAAAAATTAGTAAAGAATGATCTCGCAGAAAAAAGCTGAAATAATCAGATTATTTTTGCTAAATTTTAGTATGATAGGAACAGCAAATATAAAACTATTAAATATACTTATGCTTAAATTCAAAAATGCTTTATAAAATTATAGGAGGCTTACAAAACAAAATTTTCATACAAAATTTGTTTCATAATCCTCTCACTCACAAAAGTTTGTCGGTAGAATCTACTGAAAATGACAGTTAAAACAAAGGTATATGCAGTTAAAAAGGCGACAAATTTTTGTTATTTTTAACTGTTGAAAAATAACTTACAAATGCATTAAAAATAACTACCAATGTCTCAAAATTAACTGATAAATTTTTACTACAAAAATTTCAAAACAACTGACAAAATCGGTAAAAACTACTGTTTTTTACAGTCAATTGTTTTTGTTTATAAAAGTATATTTTATTAAAAAAAAATAATAATTTTTTTTCTTTCGATTACAAAAATATGTGTCATTACTTCAGCCTATTTTAAATTCGAAGTAAAAATTCCAAGCCGTTCTCCAGTTATTATGCTTTTATGCATTTCAGATACAATACAAGTTTCTGATTTTTATTTGCAAACTAGAAATATATCAATAATAACAAATATAAACTAAACAAGAATTTTAAAAATTCAAAAAAATCCACCGAAATTTTTTATTTTTTAAATAACTACCAAAAATAACTGTTTACTGTAAAATTACTATTTTGGTAGTTGTTTATTATGGTATTAAAAATAACTGGTTTAAACAATTGTGACGAAATTACAGACCCTTTCGTTAGTTGTTTTCTTAAATAAACGTCATAAAAGTTGTTTTGCTATTTTCTATAGAAAAACAACTGTAATTTCTGTTAAAAACAACAACTACTGATTACTACACAAACAACTGTCATGTAATAACTGTCAAACTTTTTTGAGTGTATATAAAGTATTTATGAATTTGCACATTACTATATAGAATTTTAATAATATATAGAATTTTAGTTGTATTTCAGTTAAATTTTAGTTAATAGAAAATAAGAAATCAACCTGCTAAAATCAGCACAAAAGTTTGCTAAATAATTTAGTAGACCAAAGAATCACAAAAAATGTTAAAAGCTTTTTTTCGATTTTTTTTTAAATGCAAATAAAAAGCTAGCCTTCTGAAATCGGTAGTTAACTATTTTTTAGTTAATTTTCTGTTGATTTCAGTAGGGTAGACTGCTATGAGCATTCTACTAAAGTTAACTTAAAATACCCAGAAAAACTTTGGTAATAGGCGCGATATACTCACGCATTTCCTTGTAATGATAAACCGTTACCTTCCGCATTATTTCAAAACAAAATGTAATATTTTACCTATCACTGATTACGTATTGCATGATTTATAAACGCATAGTAATAATTAAAACATTTTTGAAAATCTACTTTTAGACACATTACTTTGTGTTTTTTTGTAAGCATGGGTGTAATGTGTATATTTTTCGACATCACGAACGAAAATACGAAGCACAACAATTCATTTACTTTTTGAACAATCAAATGTTGTAGAGTTCTCGGCTAACAAGCAGGGTTCCCAGGTTCGAATGCCAGCGTGACCACATTTATATACATATTTAATAAACAAAAATATTTTTAATAAATTATTTTATAAATAAAAATTTTTTTATGAAAAATCTATTTTTAGACATCTTAACCACAAAATAACCACTTTATCATCTCCTCCCCATACATTACCTTTGGGTGAAGTTAGGTGTAAAGTAATGCATGGGCCCCTATGGCAACACATTACTTTACACATTATTTGGTAATGTGTGGTTTTGTTGGGTAAGAACGATTTTTGTCTTAAATATCTTTTATGATACAAATTTTGTTTGAGCATTTCTACCTTAAGAAAAATTTTAGAAAAAAGTACATATTTAGTTCTAACTATAAAACGCATCTTAAACATTTTTGTATAACTTTCTAAATTTCTGAGAAATAATTGAAAATATTGTAGCCAAAAATCAACAAATTTAAATAGTACATAAATTAAAAAAACATATGCAAGGTAAAAATATAATAATAATTTCTGTAGAAATTTAAAATTATTGAAAATTTAAAATTAGTAACCCAAAAAACTAAACCCATAATTAACGGCATGCGCGGATCCAGGGGATAGGGAGGGGGATAGTGATGATAATGTAGTTACTGTTTATACATGTTATTTTAATGGAGCATTATTTTTTATCGTTTTATATTGCTTTTTTATTTCTTTCCATTGGATAAGTGGAATGTTTAACACCATAATGCCTTACCCTGGATCCGCGCATGTAAGAGAAAATATTTCAAATTTTTAAATCATTCAAGTTTGTAAAAAAGCACAAATTTTTCGCAATTCAAATCTGCCTGTTTTCAACAAAAATTTTCCACTTTTTAATAAATACAATTTTTTATACAATTAAGCGAATTTTATAATAACATCCATTTTTAATACATATTATTTTTTAAAACATTTTGGTGGAATTGTATGGAAATTTGCCACATAATAAATTATTTAAAAGAGGAATATGTAAAATATAACAAGAACTCAAACTAAACTAAAAATATGAAATAATTGGGGAAAATAAATTTAAATCAATATTAAACTATAAAAAAATATTGTGACCAAATAAATTATTACTTAATTCTAAAAACGTACATCTAAATACATAAACTTTCAGAACATGATGTTTGTTATGAAAACATTTTACATTAAATTTCATAATTATCTTACAAGTATTATGAAAATCAAAAATAATACAAAAACTAAAAATTAAATAAATAAAAAAATAAAAATTTTATAAAAATAAAAAATAAAACTGATGTTTTAGTTATTACTAATAAATTATAAGCGTAAGTAGAAGGGTTGATCGAAAAATCCGTCAATGGAGTGTCAATATATATTATCACAAACGAGGTTTTTCCGTACAATGCAGGTAAGTACATATGTTATATACACATGTTCAGGCACGTAGCTAGGAATTTTTTTCGGTGGGGAGGGGCATTGCTTCTGCGGCAGAGGCGTCACTTCTCTTCTGATAATTTCAGCGATGAATTTAACGTTGGGTTGTCATAGCACGAAAGCAAATATAGCTAACTACACTCAGATAAAAAAGTTAGTAAAAAAATTTGTAAACAGTTTCCAATCGCACTTTACTATTTTTATACTGATTTTTAATACATTTTTTTTAGTAATCATTTTTGGTATTCTCTTATTACAAATTACGGATTTTTTTACTAATTCTCACTGCTGATTTCAGCAAAACATTTTACTAATTTTTCAAAATCGATTGCTAAATTGAGCAGAAAAATATAATAATTAAATTTTTTTTTGATTTTTTACAATTCTTGTTTAGTTTATATTTGTAACTAGTGATATATTCTTAGTTTGGAAATAACACTCAGAAAATTTTATTGTATCTCCAATGCATAAAAAGATAATAACTCGAGAACCTTTTGCAATTTTGACTCCAAATTTCCAGTACGATGAAGTAATTATACGCTTGTTAAAATCGAAAAAAAAAAATTTTTTGTATAATTTTTTTTTTTAGATTTTACAGTTTTTTTTATTTTTTAGTACACTTTGTTGCTAATTTCAGCAGATTGATTTTAAATTACAGTTTACAACAATTTACTAAAATTTAGTAGCTGCAACTAATTTTTTCTACTAATTTTGTTGTACTACAGATCAGCAGATATGTGTTGCTAAAATTAGCATAAAATACCGCTGGGCTCAAAACAGTTAAATTTCCCGTAATAACAGCAAAATTTTCAGTAGCCATTACAGACTTTTTTGGTTGAGTGTAGCACTACTTATTTTTTTGTATTAAGGAATTAGTTAAAATGCAATGTTTACATATAAGTGCGAAATAAATATATTTTTGTTGTATTTAAATTGCGAAGAAAAGTTATTTTATAAGAATTCATTAAAATAAATTTTTAAGTTATACACCCGAAAAGTTTGTCGGTATAATCTTCAAAAAATGTGCAATAGCTCCATCGGAATTCAAATTTGAAGTCAAAACTCTAAACGGTTCTCCAGTTATTACGTTTTTATGTATTGGAGACACCATATGATTTTCTGGGTTTTATTTACAAACCAAGATTTTATCAATGAAAACAAATATAAACTACACTCACAAAAGTTTGTCGGTAGAATCTACTGAATATGATAGTTAAAAGAAAGGTATATGCAGTTAAAAAGATATTTCAAAGGTATTTACCTTTGAAATAACTAAAACTTTTGTTATTTTTAACTGTTGAAAAATAACCAACAAATGCATTAAAAATAACTACCAATGTCGTAAAATTAACTGATAAATTTTTACTACAAAAATTTAAAACAACTGACGAAATCGGTAAAAACTACTGTTTTTTACAGTCAATTCTTTTTGTTTATAAAAGTATATTTTAATAAAAAAATTATTTGTTTTTCTTTCGATTACAAAAAATATGTGTTATTACTTCAGCCTATTTAAAGTTTGAAGTAAAAATTCCCAACCGTTCTCCAGTTATTATGCTTTTATGCATTGGAGATACAATACAAGTTTCCGATTTTTATTTGCAAACTAGAAATATATCAATAATAACAAATATAAACTAAACCAGAATTTTTAAAATTCAACGAAATTTTTATTTTTTAAATAACTAACAAAAACTACTGTTTACTTTAAAAATACTGTTTTGTTTGTTGTTTATTATGATATTAAAAATAACTGATTTAAACAACTGTTGCGAAATAACGGTACTTTTCGTTAGTTGTTTTCTTAAATAACCGTCCTAAAAGTTGTTTTGCTTTTTTCTATAGAAAAACAACTGTTATTACTGTTAGAAACAACAACTACTGATTACTACACAAACAACTGTCATGTAGTAACTGTCAAACTTTTTTGAGTGTAAAGAAGAATGCAATGATTTTTTTTATTTTTTAAATAAAGCACCGTAAGTTGTTTTTCACGTGGAAAATTTCACTTGAACTAGAATACCATTATCGATTCAAAACCCTTTCAACTGACTACCGTTACCCCAAAAATACCGTTACCGAAATACCGGGAATACCGTTATCCTTAAAATACCGTTACCGAAATAACTGAAATACCGTTATCCTTAAAATACCGATACCGAAATAAATGAAATATCGATACCCTTAAAATACCGTTACCGAAACAAATGCAATATTGGTATCCCTAAAATACCGTTACCGTTATTTTTAATTTTCTGCTTTTGCTAATTTCACGTGGTTATTGAGTATTTTTTGTACATTAAGTTGATAAATTGGTTCTGTTTTTAATCTCGTTTGTTTTTTGTAAAAAAAATTTCGGGATGCATCGAAATAACTGACTACCGTTAACCTTAAAATACCGTTACCGATATAACTGAAATACCGCTAACCTTAAAATACCGTTACCGAAATAACCCAAATACCGTTATCCTTAAAATACCGATACCGAAATAAATGAAATAGCATTACCCTTAAAATACCGTTACCGAAATAACATAAAATAGCGTTACCCTAACGATAACCGCATTCGTTTCGGTTACCATCCATGTTTTATAACAAAGACACAATCAAAATATATACAAAATGTCACTTTTTCACCAGGAAAATAATATTCTTGTACATTAAATTTGCGTGAAAACAAACTCTACACTTTTCACATGAAACTGATTATCGTGAAAAATAATTTTTTTATATGGAGTTAACAGGTTTTTCACGTGAAATTGAAACAACTTACGGTGCTTAACCATCTAAACTTACTGCAAAAGTACACTTTGGGTAGTTGTTTATTATAACATTAAAAACAACGATTTTAAATAAGTGTTACGAATTACAATATTTTCATTAGTTGTTTTTTTTTAATAACAGTCATAAAAGTTGTTTTGTATTTTTCCATTGAAAAACAACTGCAAACAGTTAAATCAACAATTACTGATGACTACTTAAACAACTGGCATTCATTAACTGTCAAACTAGTTTAAATGTATATAATTTTAACACTACATATACGCAAAAAACTATAGTATTTTATATTATACAAACATGCTTGGTAAAAACGAATTCCTATAGAAAAAAAAAATAGTTTTCATTAGCTTAGTTTAAATCAAACACTTCAATTTTGATATAAATTACCTAAAACTATAATTTTTTATTGGTACATTATAAATTGTTTTGTACATTATGTTAAATCACTTTCTTTTCTTATGTATTTAAAAAACTGTCAATATTTAGTTACATTATGGGAAAATTATAAAAAATTTCATGTACGAGACCCAAAATAAACTTAGGTAGTTTTACAATTCATTTATTTGTTGCCAGATGTTTCTAAAATGTGTATAATTCCTAAAAATAGCATTAAAATTGCCAAAATTGAAAATTGTTAAAAAAAAAACAAAGAAGATAAAACAATATGGCGAATAGTAACTACTTTCAACTGCCAAAAGTGAAAAAAGGTTAGAAAAATGTAAAATAATATTAAATTTTATGCTAAATGTCATATGGAATTGTCGGTGGGTAAGCCTAATGGACAATCTCAAACGGATATGGCTTAAGACACAACCATCGGTGCGTTTACAAATTTATCGTCCACATTTTGATCAATGGGTTCACCTAAAACTTTTCGGTTAGTAAAACTATTATATAATCAAAATAAAATAGTTAATAACTTTTATTGTTACTTGCATTACAGTTTAACATGGTTATTCAAAAAAAAATTTGTCTTATTGGAGGCTAATTGAACGATTTTCGTTGTTGTTTTGCACGTTAATTTGTTTTATTAAACTGTAATAAAATTCAAAACATTTTTTTGAATACAAGCCTAAGTTTTTAACAATTTGATGCCATTTGGAAATGGTTGGCCGATTATCCAGAATGTGCTGATTGTTATTTTTCATGGTTGCAGTCACAAGCTAGGGGTGATCAAAATGTTTTAGGCTTGAAAGAAGTTATTTATATGGCCCAACGATTGAGACTGGAAAAGGAATTAGTATTACAATAGGACAGGCTGACAATGCTTTGTTTGGAATGGTAACAAATTAAAAAATTAGTTTTTATGTTGTAATTAAATAGTTTTCCAAATTTAATATATTAAAGCAAAAATGAAGATTATAATGCTTTAATTTACATCCAACTATTGATACCAATAATTATTATAAAATAAATAATAAAATAAATTAATTAATCAAATTAAAAAATAAAAAGTTTTAATAAGGGAGAAGGAAAGAGCTAAATAATTTAACGTTTTATTTAAAAATAAAGTATAGCTTAAGTTTAATAAATTAGTGCTAACAATTCCAAAAACAGAATAAAGAATATTTACCAAGTTTTTTTGTATAGTTATTATTAGTTTTTGTTTTCTTATTTTATACCAAGCATATTATATAATTTAGGGTAGAGCTATAATACATACTAAAACTTATTACCCTTATTTTATGTGATTTTCCCCTTTTTATTTTTTGCGTGTATGTAAATTGGACTCCGCATAAAATGAGACCTGAGTGTACTTTCACAATTTTTATTTTACTAAATTCATTTTTTTAATAAAATTAAAATAAAAAAGCTATTTTATTTGAAACAAAAAATTAAAATCTCTTTAAAACTGTTTAAATGTATTAAACAGTAGAAAATTTATATTTTATTATTTAAATATATTATAAGAAATAAAATAAGAAAATAAATAAATAATTCTAATAAACTACAAACTCTGGAATTTTCTTTTATTCGATTTTCTATTGTTGAATAACGAAGTGTTACTCTGAATACTCCAGCAAAAATCAGCCATCATGTGTGCATCCCAGCGAGCCTGGTATCGTTCCTCCATTGTCCGGATATCTTGGTGGAATCGTTCGCCCTGTTCCTCACTCAAGTCTCCTAGATTTTCAGGAAAACGATCTAAGTGACTGTGCAGGTAGTGTACTTTGATGCTCATATTGCATCCAAGATTCTGGAAGTGAGTTAACACAACGTACACAACGTAGTCATCACCCTTGTTATTTCCTAAGATATTTTGAATACTCCATACAAACGAATCCCATGCATTCTTCTCACTTTCTGACATTGAATTGCCAAAATCAGTATCTTTCACCAATTTGCGAATTTGTGGCCGTTAAATATGCCTTCTTTCAGCTTTTCCATACTCAGATAAGGAAACTTCCTTGAAATTAACTGGAAACATTCACTATCTTTGTTAAGTGCTTTAACATATTGTTTCATCAGACCAAGTTTAATGTGAAGAGGGGGTAATATGATGCGACCTCGGGGCACTAGAGCCACTAAACCTGCCCTTATTTCTATGAAGATTTTTCAAAATGGCGGCGCATAGGAGAGTAGGGTCCAAAAAGTTTCCATTTTATGCCGCAATGCTCCATGTAAAATTTGGGCTCGATCCGACGACTCTAAGTGGACCCAAAATTGAGTTGAATAGCTATTACTCAGAAAAATCTGATAAAAAATAATAAAGTTACAATATCTTAAACATTAACTAAAGATGTTTTTTTGAACGATGGATATATTTTGCGATAAGCTTCAACAACTTGCAATAAGAATTGCTTTTCGTCTTCTTTGTTGGTCAATATCCGATTATAGTCCTTCATTAACTTCACTCCTCTTTCAGCGGTGTCATTAACGACGGCTAAATTTTTGCAGAAAACGCGGTTTCCCATGTTGATGGGTCAAATTCCAAAAACTCCGGCGACAAACCGAACAGCACAAAGAAATTGTTAGTCTTGTTTGAAATGAAGTCGCTCAAGCTATGGTTTGCAAATGTTTGCGGTTTTGAAACGGCCCGATTTTGATCCACTTCAATAATAGGCTCATTGTATGCAAGGCGCTCAACCATTTTTATTTTCTGTTCAAGAGAAACATTCGAGTCAAAGAAAGCCAAATGCCTTTGGTTCTGCTGATAAATACCACATGTGGTTATTCATCTTCTTCAATATGGCAGCAGAAACTGGAGCATCAATTTGAGCGTATTCAATGGAATCTCGTATGAAATTGAAATCCTGGTTTGGAGCATTGATTGGATTTGTACAACCAATCCATGCACGAATGTAGATTCGCGCCAAGAAAATGCACACGTCGCGCAATCCACTCAGTTCTCTGGCCGCCAATGTGAAATGGTTGCGGAAAAGGAAAATTTTGAGTGAATAAATGCCTTTTTCCATCCATCGCGCGTTGCTGGTAGCGCCAGGAGAACGGAAGCTACCACAATGTGTTTCACCCTAGAAAACAGCAACCAGTTGGAGAAACTCTCTATAATCATAACGAGGGTGACGTTCTTTCAACTGCTGATTGCAGTAATTTCTGATGGCGGCTTGTTCATCGGGGGGAATTTTTGAACCAACGATTTCGTCCTCGACACCATTCTGGAATGCAGTCTGGTCAAGACTCTTCCAGACTTTCGCGAATCTCTCGAACAATTGAACTTCAGGACCGCTGCTTGTCGACAATTTCACTTCAAAAACCTGGCGCAGAACGATTTCGTAAATATGATGGCGACAGGCCAAGTGCAGCAGTTCTCGACGGCAATACTGTGGTTTCTGAAAGATAATGCAAGCGCCATTGAGAGCTCCAGTGTTACTGGAGGTCGTGTCAAATGACATTGCTTCAACTCGATCGGCAATGTTCCAACGAACCAACAGATTGTAAACAGCGTCAGCTGTATCTTTTCCGCTTGAAGATTTTATTTGAGGTGCTCCAAGGAACTTCGAAGTCCCATCATAGCTGACCATAACCGCAACTCTCTCAACTTTTGCGCTGCCTACAAGGTCAACCAACATTTTGCCGTCCCAATGTATGACAAGCGGCTTATTAATACTTAGCTGTTTAGGGGAAGAGACGAATGACTTATAAGTACTTATATCGCTAACTATAAATAATACTAAATTACTTTTTCTACGAATTCGGTCTGGATAACTTCTGCTTCCTTCCGGCGGTTTTCGCGACGATATCGATTAATCGTTGTTCGGTTAATAGCCAGCTCGTCTACGGAATAATTCAATGCATCGGCGCAGGCTATCAACATATGAGCTGCCATTGGATCGGTTAGCTTGGTGTGGTCAAGCGCAGAAGCAAGTCGTGGCGTTAGAAAATTTCTACGCCCTCTCTTTTGTACACTTTTGTGCGGTTCAACGATGTCACCAGTTTCGGCATCGGCAGTGCTCTCCTCAATCGCTTCACCCACGTCCTCAGTTTTTCATCAATTCCTTCCATAACCTCACCTTCATCACTCGATTCTGTATATTGGCCGGCTGCAAAAAGTTTATAATGTGTTATGTATTATATAAATCAATAAGATAGAAAATGACATAAAGCCAAATACGAACCACTATCTTTCAACTTGGACATTTCTTCAAATTTCCGATTTCTCTGCTTCTCTTTCTCCTTTCGTTTCGATGCACTTTTTTCTCGCAGAAATAAAACCATATCGCAGCCAATCATGCATCCCGGGAGTCCTGGTTGTCGTTGTCGAATGAGAAACTTCTTATCTTCTTCAATTCGAATGGTTTTTAGGGCATCTGCAGTCGCAATATCAAACAAATTGTCCAGATCGTTGGTAAATGCAAGCTCCTTTTGTTTCCAAGCCACAGATCTCTTGCTAGCGGGCACTTTTTGTATATCTTTCCACGTATTGTACAATTTCAACAATTTCTCCGCGCATCTTGTTCCGTATCGTGTTGGAATTCGTGCTTGTTGCCAGAAAATATACACTGCATCGAGCGTTAATTTTGCACTTTCCTTTGCGTCGAGTTTCACAAAACGCATGTTATGAAAGAAGACCTGTAGGACTTGCCTATTGGACAGCAGTTTGACGCCGGTTATCTGATGCGCTGTTCTGCCCACTAAGTCTTTGTTGTAGAGCGATTGAACGGTTTGACGCGTTTCTACCGAGGAAATGGCTGATGCAGAAGCCGATGCAGGTTTTGATGTTGATGGTTCTGACATTATAATTGTAACAACCTATAAACTCACCCAAAATAATAACAATTATAATTTGGTTTACAACAATTAACTTTGGTACTTTATTATTTTGATTTACTTCTTTAGCACAATTAAGTAACACACTGGTTGGCTGTTCTCATACGACTGACTCAAAACGTCTACTCATTCGTTTGACAGTTGTTCTCTCGTTCTTGGCCTGGTTGTGTGTGTGTGTGTCTCGACACGGGTTGCCACAATAATTAAATCAGATCACGGTATTTTGCAGGAAAATGTAATAACTAATTCAGAAGTAAGCAGCAACGCAATTATGCTAAATAACAATGCCACTAGAGATGTGCGCGTGACGTGATTTTTCCGCGTCACGCGTGTTTCACGTGTAATTTATTGGAGAATAACATAAAAATAAGAAAATTACAAAATATTGACAAAACTGTTACCAAAATTTAGTTTTTTTTAAAAATGCCGAATAAAGTTCCTAATTTCTTATAATAAAACCTTGTCTTATTATTCAACTCAATTTTGGGTCCACTTGGAGTCGTCGGATCGAGCCCAAATTTTACATGGAGCATTGCGGCATATAATGGAAACTTTTTGGACCCTAGTCTCCTATGCGCCGCCATTTTGAAAAATAAGGGCAGGCCTAAGAGCCGCATTTATAACATTTGGCATACCTGGAACCAGTGTTTCCCTAGAATACCATTGTATTCTCTTCCAATGTTCTGCTTTAGCTCTGCTGTCCCATAAACATAAAAAGCAAGGATATTTTGTAAAGCCACTTTGTTGACCTAAGAGGAAATTTACCATCTTAAGATCAACACAAATTACCCAGTTATGTTCAGCATACTTTATCTTCTTCCTGACCAATGCAATTACAGAGTATTCTTCTTTTACTTTGGTTGAATATGCGATCGGCAAAGAGTGAAATTTATTTCCATTATGCAAAAGGACACACTTCAAGCTGCGTTTTGATGAGTCGATAAATAAACGCCATTCGTTTGAATCGTATCTCTGTAAGCCCATGGCAGTCATCAAACCAGAAATATGTGTGCAGTACACAAAATCATCCTCTTCAACAAAATAATGAAGTAAGCCTTCTTCTCGAGTACGGTAATACGAAACTTTAGTTTCTTTAGTTATGAGATATGTTTCTTTCATCCGGGACGCAAGTAATTCCGAAGATCTTTTCGACAATCCAAGGTCTCTAATTAATCCGAGGTCTCTAATTGAGCATATTTAATTTCTGGTGAATGTAGAACTGCAAGTGTAAACCCATCAGCAGACCTTATGGGGTAAGACCATCGCATATGTTTTCCGAAGCCGGTTTTTGTACTTAAACAAAAATAACAATCGGATTCGTGGCTCGCTGTTTCTCTCCATAGCATAGGCTTCGAAATTTGCAAGTGTCGTCTGTAAAATTTAAAAAAAATTGAAATAACGAATATGAAGAATTCAAAATTTAATTAAGAAATACTTTAAGTATAAAATATTCCAAATGTATTAACCTATACTTACTTTACATTAGAAGACCTCATTGATAAATTCAATCGACATGAAATGCATATAGTACTCGGTGTCCAATGCTGGTTCAAATTGTGCGGATATATATTATAGCAATCTTCATATGACTTTTGCAATGAAGTTAAGAAGCAGTTCCGTTTTTTCTCGGTAATATATTGGCCGCACACATAACAAAATGAATCCGGATTGTTTTTACATAAGAATGTTCTGGCCTTCTTGCTCATTTTTATTAACACTTGTAAATTGTTTTTAACTTGTAAGCTGAATGATTCTTTTATAGGGATAAAATGATGTTTCCGTTATCGCAAATACTTCTTGAATAAAATAAAATGGTTTAAGGAGCTCTTATAAATACTGATACTATAATTTGGGATAACCCTTTATGTGGGTACAGTTTATGTGTTCTGCAAATTTTTTTCTTATTCCCAATCATCATAAAAAACATTAAGGAATTTTATGAAAAAAAATCATCCGTTACAGGTAGCAAACGGAAAAAAAAGCTATTCAGCGTGCACGCACTTTTATGAGCGTTTATTACTTTGCTACCGCAATCGTAATGTTTATTACTAGCCCAGAAAAATCTTTAATTACCAAATAAGTGGTTATATAATATTGCTTACTTACTTGATTCTTAAAAATAAGGAGTTAGGCAAATACTATTAGCCTAAGGAAATACATTCAGAAAAATTTAAGTTTCCTCTAGTGTGTAATTTTAGGACTCGTCATAAAAATTTAAAAATAAAACATATTTACATATAATCAAAAAATTTAACTGTGTAAAAAGTACTTATTTAAACTAATACGAGTAAGTCATTATTTTATATTTAGAAACAATGAATACAATAGGCCGTTATTAGGAAGTCATTATTTTATATTATAAAATAATGCAAAAGGTAATGATATTTCATTTTTGGTAATGCAGATAGTAATGAGGTGTCATTACCAATATTTTGCTGGGAGGGCAAGGAATTTCGTGCACTCAAAAATGGAAAATATGCGCCTAAAATATGCGGTTTAAAAAGAAAAATATGCATTAAAAATATAAGAAATATGCACTAAAAACTATTATATTTGCAAAAATAATGCACTCTAAAACTTAAAAATGTATTTAAGTTAGTTATTTTGCAAACAGACACAGAACTCGAAGATTTCCCATAGGTCAATAAGGTTTTAAGAATGTTTATTTTGATTGAATCAAAATATGAAAACGTATAAATTTTTTGTATTTTTTTACAAAATTAAAAATGTTCCTAAAAATGAAAAATATGCACAAATATGCATTAAAAAGCACAAAATATGCATTAAAAAGGCACCAAATATGCATTTACTTAAAGTCAAAATATGCAAAAATTAGCATTTATGACAAAATATTCAAAAATATGCAACTACAAATCGATGCCATTTTGTTCTAAATTTGATGATTCGGATAAATATTTAGTCCATAATAGTTTTGGACTATCGAGAAAAAACTTGCATTTGCATGAAATTCCTTGCCCTATTTATTACTTTTTTTTTTTAATTCTGAGAATCATAAAAATGTTATAAAGGTTTTTTCCAAACAATTTGCTACATGTAAAGGGGGTTTGCCAAAATCCGTGTCGTAAAATGCATCTGTGTTTCTGTTCTGCATTTTCATTATACCATTTTCTAAAGTGCTTGTCAATATTTTTTTCTTCATACATTTATTTTTACCGGCAAAACTGTTGAGTATATATAAAAACGTTATATGAACAGATTAAAGGAATTGTAATTTTTAATTTTTTTAAAATTGTTTGAGCAAAATCAGACTAGTGGTTCTCGAGTTATGTCAAAAAAAAGACCACCAAAGGTCAAATCGATATATCTCGATTCCTAGGGGTGACCCAACGAAACGCCGGGACACGTATAACTTCTTTTTTACCGATATAACTTTCCCCGGTAGTTTGAACCCTTCCCGATCACTGACCCCTACCATTTGTCTCACAGTGTAACTTTCGAAATATAGAAAATAGGTAATAAATTATGCTTCAGAACCAATGAAAGGAGTAATTTTTAAGTTAGGTATTATGTTAATATCCAAATCACTACATTTAGAAGGTGTACTTGAATACTTTTGGAATTTCCTTATCATAACTTCCAAAAGAGCTGTAAAATAACACTAACAAAAACTTGGGAAGCAATGAAAGAAGTTATAACCAAAGAATGACTACAATTGAAGGGCTTAGTGCAATAAGTTGATAAGCCACAAAATAAAAATATTGAAATAATCGCCTTTAAAGTTTAACAAAAATGTGTAAATACAGGTTTTAATTAAATAAGACTCTTGATGGACGTAATAAGTGTTTAAGGAAGACTACTACCTCATATCCATCGATGGATACCAGGAGCAAAGCAGAAACCATTGTTTCAAAAAAAAAAAGTGTGGCTTATCAAGTTATTGCAGAAACTTTATTCAAGATTTTTTTATTTTGAACAAATTTTAGGTGTTTTGCAGGATTTTCACACTCTTTATACATTTTGTGAGTGACAAAGTACCTAAGTCTTATACCATATATCCCTCGCTGGAAGACTAGAAGACAGTAAAAACCGTTTTATTAAAATAGTGTGGCTTATCAAGTACTTTCAACACATATTCACACCCCGTAGCGTACCGAATTCGGGTTTTGTGTATATACACAAACACTAATTGGAGAGAATAGCGTATGTGTTTTCTACGCAACCAATATGCCTGTGTACTGTGTTTGCGATGTGCGGTACGCAACCCTAAAAGTACGGTTCGTTAGAGTTTATTTTCCTACTCTGATCATTAGTTATTTATATTATACTTTATAATATACATAAGGCCCTATGCTCCTTATAGGAACGATGGGAATATATATATTATAATATACACCTGTAAAATATTTGTCCCATGTTGAAAAATGTTTTTTTGTTACCTGGTGTTTCGTTTCATACATCAATGAAATGGGAAACATGTCAAGTTTATTGTACTGTTAATTTTTAAGTAACATTCAAAAAAACCTTAAGCACTTCTGGGAAAAATCTACAAAAAATCTAAAGTGTATTTTTTACAAAATCATCTTTGAAAGTTGACTTTCAATATCTTAAAAACTATCCAAGGTACGTGAATGATTTTTTGCATCAATAAAGACTATTTTAGTGTTCATAAAAAACAATTAAAATAATTTTTAAAAAATAAACCGAACTATCCTTTTTTGCAATTAAAATTATGGTGTATGGAAATTTGCCATTTTTCATGTTTTCTTGATTCGTTTATGAATTGGCGCTACTTTTATTTTTTAAATCTAAACAGAATATATGGCGCTATATAACTGTATTTCAGAAAGTAGCAAAATAGACGTGACTTTTTTGTTAAATGAACGAAAACTCAAAAATTCTCATAAAATGAATGCTGTACCGACTTCAAATTTGGATTAAAAGCATCTTAGAACCCCATTCTCTACGAATATATAATAAAACATCAACTTTTATTAAATAACTTCTCAGTAAAAAGTGAAAAATTAATAGCATCTTTTTGGGAAAAAAATTAAATTTTTTCGATCAGCGAAAAATGTTTGACTTTGGAAATTTCTCAACACTAATTGGTTCGAGATATTTAAAAAAGGTTTTCACAGTTTCATTTCTTAAACTGTTGCCTATCAGTATTATTTAAAAAATTTTCGTTGTAATATCGAATTCACAATCGGCCAAAAACTAAAAAATTGAAGAGAAAATGAGTTTTTTTATTTTTGAAATGAAATACTTAAAACCCATAACAGTTATTATAGTAAAGTAAGCATGTTTTTTCTTCGCTTCTCTAAGCTCATTCCAAAATATAAAAAATCAACCGTATTGGGCAATAATTGAAAGAGCTACACGGTCCAAAAGCTATTTTACTTTTGAGGTGGTCTACTTTGACGCCCAATAAGTCACCCTGTGATAACACAGAGTAACCATGAATCCAAAATTCAGAAAGCCTGGGGCCTCCTTAACAATTATCCCATACATACTGATGCAATCGGATTTATAGTTTAGAAGATACAGATTTATTGCCACTTTTTTCTTGTTTCAAACCACTGTGCATCGCCCGAAGAAGCCAAAGTCGTAACAGTCATGATAAAGTTATGGCATCAGTATTTTGAGATGCGGCTGGAATTTTGTACTTTGATTACCTTGAAATATGCCAGACCGTGTCACAAATCTTTGGCTACCATGGCCAACATGGTGATTGCCGAAACAGAGGCCTATTTTGCGACCAAAGATATATCATTTTATAAAAAAGGTATCCAAATGTCAGAAAGGTGTTGGAGTGATTCTATCGCTCTTGAAGGAGACTATGTATGTTGACGAATAAAGTCGAATTTTGCCAAAAAAAAAAAATTGTTGTTTCATTGGTTATCCTATGGACTTTTCAGCCGATGTGTTATTTTATTGAAATTTGGTATGCTGATTCACATTGGCCTAGTGTTTCCAATTATTCGACATAGGCGGTTAACCGGTTAATGCATTATTCGAAAAATCACTAAAATTAATTAACCGGTTATTCGGGTCGGTTAATCGAGAAAATTGGCGATTAATCGATTAATCGTTTATTAAAAATTAATGGATTTTCTTAACGTTTTATCAATAAAAACACAAAGGGCTGACTTTTTTTAACATTAAAAACTAGAAGAGCCTTTCGCATTGAGCCATCAATATAAAAAATGTTAAGATTTATTTGAAAATACCAATTTGCTTTGTAAAAATCAGCAAAAATTGTTTTTAATATTGTAATTAATATATGGTGACCATTTTTTCTGACTTCAAATCAGTACAAATTTTAAAAAAATATTATCATCATCAAAAAAATTATTATTCAACCAACCTAATTTGTTGTCAACCGAATGGTTTGGTTAAAACAAAATTTTTCGGTTAACCATCATACCATCCTAAAAAACCTTACCCATTTCTTCCTATACAGACCCCAAAACAAAACAATTTTTTTTGCATGAAAAAATCCAGTTTTTTAAGTACAGGAAACGGACCCATTATTTCGAAATTTCAAATTTCAAAAACATATGATTTGCGGTAAAAAAATAAATTTAAAATAAAATATAGAAATTGTGTTTTTTTTTATTATTTGAAAAAATGTTAAGTGTTGCAGCTTTTTCATCTTCCGATGATGAAGAGGAGTTCAATAAGCGGGAGCTTACTGTTATGAGAAAACAATTAAGACAGCAATCTGATATATTCTCACTTCCAAATTCCAAGTAAGTCCATAAAATAAATTTTTTGAAGTTAACCAATTTTTCTTTAAGATTTGTAAGCTTTTTTAGATTGAATAAAGAAGCTTTTAAATATGTTTTGAGTAAAATTGAACCTAAATTACCAACATCAGCAAGATCAACATCAGTTCCGAATATAATCAAGTTGGCAGCAACAATGAGAATTCTGGCTGAGAGAAGTTACCAAAAGGGTACTGGTAATGATTATAACGTAAGCCTTTCTCAATCTACTGTCAGCAATGTTTTTAATGAGTGCATTGATGTAATGTACAACGAGTTGTGTGAAAGGTGGATTTCATTTGATATGGGTGAGGATGAAAAACCAGAAATAAAGGAGCATTGCTATAGAAAAACTGGATTTCCTGGGGTAATAGGATGTGTAGAAGGAACACATATCAAAATTTTAGCTCCAAAAATCGAAGAACGTTTTAAGTATTATAATAGAAAGGGGTTCTACAGCCTAAACGCAATGCTGGTAATATAAAAATTTTTAATTCATTATTACTTTATTAATTCAAATATTTTTACATATGTAGGTGTGTGATCACAAATTGCAAATTAGATATATTTCATCCCATAATCCCGGATCATCTCATGACTCCTTAATTTGGAATGTTAGTGAGCTGAAGCATCTATTGAAAGATAATTTCGAAAATGGGGAAACAAATACATAGTTATTAGGTAATTAAACAATTTTTGCAATTTTTAGCATATTTTCAAAATATTTGGGATATTTTGTTTTTCCCTAAGGAAAAGGTTCTTCTAATCCTTTGCTGCATGTCGATGCATATATTTAACATGGATGGTAACCGTAACGTTGCGGTTATCGGTAAAGGTAACGTTATTTTAGATTATTTCGGTAACGGTATTTTAAGGGTAACGCTATTTCATTTATTTCGGCATCGGTATTTTAAGGATAATGGTTTTTTAGTTATTTCGGTAATGGTATTTCAAGGATAAAGTTATTTTGATTATTTCGGTAACGATATTTTAAAATCAACGGTTGTCAATTATTTCGATGCATACCGCAAATTTTTTTACGAAAAACAAACGATAATAAAAATAATACCAATTTATCAACTTAATGTACGAAAAATACTCAATAACATTCAATTACCAAAAGCAGAAAATTAAAAATAACGGTAACGATATTTTAGGGATAACAGTGTTTCATTTATTTCGGTAACGGTGTTTTAAGGTATCGATATTTCATTTATTTCGGTATCGGTATTTTAAGGATAATGGTATCTCAGTTATTTCAGTATCGGTATTTTAAGGATAACCGTATTTCTATTATTTCGGTAACAGTATATGCATACAGCGCCTTATACCATCCCAGCAAAATATTGGTAATGACACCTCATTACTATCTGCATTACCAAAAATGATATATCATTATCTTTTGCATTATTTTATAATATAAAATACTGACTTCCTAATAACGGCCTATTGTATTCATTGTTTCTAAATATAAAATAATGACTTACTCGTAATAGTTTAAATAAGTACTTTTTACACAGTTAAATTTTATACATTTTTATTTATTATATGTAAATATGTTTTATGTTTACATTTTTATGACGAGTCCTAAAATTACCCACTAGAGAAAACTTAAATTTTTCTGAATGTATTTCTTTAAGCTAATAGTGTTTGCTTAACTCCTTATTTTTAAGAATCAAGTAAGCAATCGGATAACCACTTATAATTCAACTTTGTGTGTAACCACTTATTATTCAAAATCTCATAACTACTTATTTCTCATTTTTTCGTAAGCGAGCGGGTAAGCGTGGCTACTTATAAAAACGACCACGCCAAACAAAAATAATGAGTTTAGACGCCAAAAAATAAGTTGTGCGGAGCTATGAATTTCTATTATATAACCTCTTATTTGGTAATGAAAGATTTTGCTGGGATCCTCTTAAATACAAAATAACGTATCATAAAAAACGACAATTGGGTTTTTATTCAACAAATTAATCATATCCCAGCAAACAAAAAAAGAATGCATTCTACAAGAATGCCTTTTTCACTGCATATAAACTTTTCATTTCTTTATGCAGATTTCTTACTTTCAATAAACCTATTTTAAATGCCATTAATTAAAAACTTTACAGCCTTAAAATGGATTCGATATTATTCAATTAAAAATATTTAATTTTATAAAATTAAACATACTTTTTTGTATTCCCGAGTAAAAAAGTTAATATATAACAATATATTTTTTAATACAAAAATACACATTAACATATAGTAATATAAAATGGCTTTGCATCCATATGTATTCATACATTATAATATCTTTTAAATATTTCCCGAAATTTTCTTATTTATAACCACCCGAGTAAAAAAAATTATATATAATCATATATGGCATATATTACAATATATAATTATACATGTCGTTATGTATATCCATATATAATTATATATGACGTTTTTTCACAAAATTTTTCCTTATATTATGCCATATATAATTTCATCTAATTAGATATTGGCCTTCATAATATTAGATATGGCATATATAATTATATATTACATGACATGGTTGATCTTATTGCATATGTAGTTATATATAGAACTATATCTTAATATATATGGTGGCATTTTAGCAATATATAATTATATATGGTATCATTTAAACAATATATAATTATATATGGTGACAGTTAAACTAGATATTATCATATATGGTGCCATTTAAACAATATATGGTCATATATGGTACCTCATAAACCAAATCTTTAATTCAGTTCCAGATATGATAATATATGGTACTATATATAGTGCGATATATATTTATATATGGTGTTATTTAAGCTATATATTATCATATATGGTGCCATTCAAACCATATATTATCATATATGGTGCCATTCAAACCATATATTATCATATATGGTGCAATTTCAACAATATATGCCCATATATGGTACCTCATGAACAATATTTTTAATACAGTTCCACATATGATAATATGTGCTACCATATATAGTGCCATATATATTTATATATGGTCCCGGTGAAAAATGCTCATATACGCTCAAACATGTTCATATATGGTTTATGTATGGACACATATGAACAAATATGGATTTTTTATGAACATATATGGATTTTATATGAACATATATGGAAGTATATGTAATTCCATATATAGAAAAAATTTCATATACAGACATATATGGAAGCATCTGTTATTTCATATATGGAAATGGCACTCATATATGGACAAATATGAAAGTATATGTTATTCAATTTATGCAAAAGGGACTTGTATATGAACATATTTCGAAGAATACATTTTTCCATATATGTAAAAGGAACTCATATTTGGATAAATATGGAATTATATTTAATGCCATGAATAAAAAAAGGAACATATGTAGCGCCTAATTTGAATGTCATACATAAATTTATATCTATCGTACAACCTTATAATAAAGGACAGCAACGTTCGCATGTATTCGCATATATTTAATAAATGTTTATGTTCATATATGTCCATATATGAACATATACTTAGGTGTTACCTCATTTTTCGGATCCATACATATATGGTTGAACCATAAATGTTCATATATGGACATTTTTCACCGGGTGTGTCCAGAAATAATGAAATCTATTTCAGAATTTCATAGCTAATAGAGAAAAATTTCTCAAATACATTTCATAATTTCGGAAATACGATTGATAATTTCTGAAATACAGTTTGATAATTTCTGAAATACAGTTGTGAATTTCGGAAATACAATTAATAATTTCTGAAACACAATTGATAAAACTGAACTTCAATTGACTAGTTCTGAAATACAATTCATAAATGTGAAAAATAATTGATGAGTTCTGAAACACAATTGATAAAACTGAAATTCAATTGATTATTTCTGAAATACAATTGATAAATCTTAAAACAATTAATACAATTGGAAATGGTGTAGAGCGTCAAAAAGATGTAAATAAAATTATTTTATTCAAAGATTTCAATTTAATAAAAAAATAAATATATAATTTTATAAAAAAATTTATAGAAAAAAAAATTTTATTTTATAAAAAGAAAATAATTTTGTAAAAGAAATGCATATTGAACTCGTTACCTTCTGAGTTTA
Source organism: Leucophora obtusa (assembly GCA_949987735.1). Lineage (NCBI taxonomy): Eukaryota > Metazoa > Arthropoda > Insecta > Diptera > Anthomyiidae > Leucophora > Leucophora obtusa. Next base: position 49,439,913 of record OX465296.1, read on the forward strand.
AACCTTATTTTAACAAAATATTGTAATTTTTATATAATCAGTGCTCTGCCAGTCTATTATTTTTTGAACAGTTGGCAATATATGTCTGGGATCTTATTTAATCCCAAATAAATGGAGATCTTACGTAGTACCCAAATATAATGCGGCATCTAATTTTATCTGTCATTTTTATGGATACTTTTAGATGTCAATCCCCAAATATATTGCTGTTTCTAATTCGATCTGCCATTTTAATACCGAAATAAATTGCTGGATCTAATTCGATCTGCCATTTTTCTGATAAATTTAGATCCAAGTTTATCCACAAATATATAGCTGGATCTAATTCGATCTGCCATTTTTTGGATCAAATTAGGTCTTACTAAATCCCAAAATATATTGCTGGATCTAATTTGATCTGCCAATTTTCTATTCAATTTATATCCAAGTTTATCCACAAATATATTGTTGAATCTAATTCGATGTGCCATTTTTCGGATCAAATTAGATCTAAGTTAATCCACAAATATATTGCTGGATCTAATTTGATCTGCCATTTTTCAGATCAATTTATATCTAAGTTTATCCACAAATATATTGCTGGATCTAATTCGATGTGCCATTTTTCGGATCAAATTAGATCTAAGTGTATCCCCAAATATATAGCTAGATCTAATTCGATCTGCCACTTTTTCGGATCAAATTAGATATACGTTTATCCACAAATATATTGCGGGATCTAATTTGATCTGCCAAAATTGAGATCAAATTAGATCTAAGTTTATCCCCAAATATATAGCTGGATCTAATTGGATCCGCCATTTTTCGGATCAAATTAGATCTAAAAATATCCGCAAAAATATAGCTGGATCCGCCAATTTTCGGATCAAAATAGATCTAGGTTTATCCCCAAAGATATCACTGGACCTCCCAATTTTGAGATATAACTTGATCTTAGTTTATCCCCATATATACAATGGGATCTAATACGATATGATTGGATACACCCAATTTTGAGATCTAATTGGATCAGCTAGATATTACAGCAGATCTTAAACAATATCAAATTGGATATAATTAGATATTGCGCGAGATCAATTTTTTTTACTCGGGCATATAAAATCATATATAAGTATTTAGAAGAAGTTGTACATAATTGCAACCAAGCATTTTAAGCCTTCCCGAGTAAAAAAGTGTATATAAAATTATATGTGAATGGATATATTTGCAATATGTAACTGGATATAATTTCATCCGAAAAATGGTTATATTAAATTGTATCATATTGGATATAATTGTATTTACAAGGATACAAAGTTATATCAAATGATAAACTTATATCCGAATTTTGTCCCGATCAAATTGGATATAAGTTAATACAATACGATATGATTAAATTTAAATGATAAAAAAAACTTTGAATTGGAGGGCAGCAGGATTTCGGGTCCTACATACTCAGGGGTGTGATGAAAATCGAAAACGAACAGTTTTTCAATCTAGAATAATTTGTTTCGCGAAAATCAAATTGGCTTCAAATTATTATTTATCGTTTTATTTGACGCCGGACATGTAAATTAGGAAATAAAATATAATTGGTATTGTACAGATCCTAAAATATTTACCATTGAAAATCAGATCGTTTTCGATATTCATCACATGCCTGACTGTCAGCCGAGGGCTACTATTGATAATGAGTAACTATTAAAGACGTTAATGTATAAATCTGTTATTCTTTAAAGACTAGATAATTTTTTATCAAATATGGGAATTTTCTTTGGACTTAGAAATTTTTTTTAAATATGTTAAGCTTTTTTATTTTAAATAAAATTTTAATGGTTAGCCCGGCAATGCACTTCTTTTTTGTTGGAGGCTCATAGTTCCCGATTTATGGAGCTGAAAATGATCTACAATAATATTCAATGGCTTATTTCATATTTCTGCACTCAAAACTTATCGGACAAGAACAAAATATATATATCGTTGGGAAGGTACTTGAAATACCTTTTCAATGATATGCAACATGCCTAGACTTATTAACCCATTACGAGCCGGGCCATGATTTTAAATGTTAATTTTTTTAAATTGGATTTTTTAAATTAAAAAAAACTTTAAGAAGTAAAAAAGTTCAGAAAATATTAATTTAATGAAAAAATTGAGTAAAGCATATAAAAAATTGTTTTTGATCAAATATTACATTAATCTCGAATATATTAGTTAATCTCGAACTTGGGTCTGATATTAACTAATATATCGTCGGCTTGCCTGCAAGAAGTGCTATGTTTTTGGTTTTAACAGGTTTTCAGGAGAGCGAAAAAACTGATTTATATTATCCTTTTAAGATATTTTATTGACATCATATGCCCTAATGATTCACGACCTTATTTATTACAATCATTATTAAGGCATATGATGTCAATGTAATATATTAAAAGGATAATATAAACCAGTTTTTTCGCCCTCCTGAAAACCGACAATATTGTTATATATAAAAAATAAAATTAAAAATATTTTTGTATCTATTTATACATACAATTTTGAACGGTTTTATCAATAATATATTCCTATATATACAAATTTTCAATAAAGCAAATACTGATATATGATTTAATATGATTACATATGAGAAAATTTCTAAAAAAATTTCGAATATATCACCATATAAAACATATAAGGTCGCATACAATATTTTATATTATCATATATTTTAATATTAAAAAATATATGTTATATATACTCTTTTTTACTCGGGTTCTCATATAAACTTGTATTCTACCCGTAAACTGTGTAAACCTGGTATGTTTATAAGTTTAATGTCAAATTCCATACATAAAAAATATGGCTTGTATTTATACAAGGTTTACAAGGAATTTACGAGTTATAATGAGTACGCCTTTTATATTTTGAAATCATATATACATCTCAAAAAAACATAGAATTTTTTTACATTGCGCTATACTTAAATATATCTAAAACAACTTAGAATAAAATTTAACATTGAGCTATATAAAACTTTATATGTTTTCCGATAAAGCCATTTTGAATTATATATGACGCTGCATTAAAATTGTCATAGCATATGTAACTAGATATGGTACATATTTATATATATGGGGACATATATATTTATACTGATCTATATATGACATCTATATATAATTATATCCGCACAGATATAGTATCACACTTGACTATATATCAACATATTAGTCGATATTAAATTATATAATTTCCTCTATAACTATTTTTACTCGGGAAGTCATTTGAGTTAAAACTTTATATAATTTAGATTCCAAAACATTTTCTAAGCCATTTTATATATAAATTTAGATAAATCCCGATTAAAAAAGATGATATGGTGATATATCTCATTTGATAGAATAGAATAACTAATCAGATACAATTTAATCCGAAAAATGGTGAATACAATTGTATCTACGTGGATCACATTGGATTTAATTACTTTAAATTATATACAATTTAATCCCAATTTTGACCAGACATTATTGTATTAAATAATATCTTCATATTTAAAATTTGATGCAATTAGGTCCAATTTGATAAAAATGTTCGAATTTCTGTTTTTATTAAATAATGTACTGAAAAACAATGAGGGATTCACGTAAGGTTTCTTGTATGGTGTAAACTAAGGTGGTGTTTCTAGATGACGTTTTGCTCCACACGAACGAAAATACAATAACAAAATACATGCAATACAAAAACAAAATACATGTAGTCACTCATTCGTGTGACAACGAACGTCATCTAGAAACCCCATGTAAGTAAATCTAGTAAGTTTGCGAGTCTTTATGTGAAACTGCATACATAAAAAGTATCTCACATTAGTCAGTACTTATACGAGCTATAGTATAGTTCAAAAATAATCCATAACATAAAAAAATTTAAAAATGAAATTTCAAATAATTTTCCATAAATCATTACTGGATTTTTCTTTAAAGGTGAGATTTTCATTTTGAAAGTGAGAAAAGTTCAAATAAACCTTTAATTTTTGGGCTATTCATTTTAAAGAGAAAAAAATACATTAAAATTATGATAACAAATTTGACATGAAACAGTTTTTAATAAAATTAAATGACATGAATTAATCGTTTAAAAATATTTTAAATTTGTAAATAATGTATCGTATGAATAAAAAACTAGATTTCACTAATATTGGGAATTATTTATTAGGGTTTTAAGTTATTATTACACAATTTTAGTCTGCTTGTTTTTTTTTTGTTTTAATTTTCATTTATATGTTATGGTATCCTTCAAGACTATGGATAAATTTGGTGCTGCGTTATTCCTAAACCAAAATAATTACTTCGAAGAATTGGCTAACTTTTATTAATATGACCCAATATTCAATTAAAAAATAAAAAAATCTGTTGTTTCGATGTAAATTGATACCATTTTAAATGAAAATTAATGTAATTTTAAATTTACTAAGATATTAAGAAAGACTTCATTTGAAACAAGAATATACCATAGACTATATACGGGAAATAAATGTTTCTTTTTTAAATCAATAGGCTTGTTTTGTTGCTATACATATCTGGTACGAAATCCCATGCAAAGTCTGACTGCGTATGCTAAGTATTAACTCTTTTAACACAATATTTTCAACGTCGATATTGTATGGGTAACTGTCACATCTCATTCATATTCTCCACAAAAATATTTTACTGGTTTTTCGTTTTCATGTTATTATTTTTTAAATCACTTGAACTTTATATCAAAATTTGTTTTTCTAAAAAAATATTTTAAAATTAAAAATGGATTGTAATTGATTTCAATAAAATCTTTTTTAAATTTAAACTTGAAACTGATATATATTTGGCAGGGGTATGGCATCACCAAAAAAATAAGTTATAAAAACATCGTTATCACTAGATGGCACTTTATTCAAAAAATTGACAATTTTCTTTTTTTTATTTAAATTTAAATAATAATAAACAAGAAAGCAAAAAAAATAAACGCATATCTCAAATTATATTATTTGAATATATTCGGCGCTGGTTTTTTCCTTATTTTGAGCAGTTTTCAGCAGTTTTTGAGTTTTTAAATATAGGCTCAGCTGATACTAACCTGATACTAAATAGTTGCTCAGGCAATACTAATAGCGCCCTCTATCGGTTAGTAGTGTAAGTTTTGATTTCCTATCTCTATAATTAATAGTCTCTGATATTTGGTCAATTAATTTAATTTCCATGGGCGAGATCTGATTAAATTGGAGAACATATGTAAAAAGATATATTTAGATATTGGGTCATATAAAATTTGACCGAAAGATGAAAATTATGTCTTATTATATATAGTGCCATACAAAGCAATATGTAAGGAGACATAATTGTATTAAATAATATAAAATAATGTATAACCCGTTTTACTCGGGATCTTAATTTAAAATATTTTGTGAGTCAATTTTTGATAAAAATTTATATTATTTAAAATCAGAAAAAATTTCGAAAGGAAAATATTTTTTATGTCAGTTTTACAATTCAAACATATTTCAAAACCCAACATATTTTGAATATAAATCTTGAAATCCAATTGCATTAAATAGTATATAAATATATCAGATTAGATATAATACGATTCAATTAGATGTGCCCAATTTTGGGATATAATTGCATCAGAGTATATGCAATTGTGTAATATTAGATTGAATTGTATCTAAAATAATAAAATCTGATATAATTTTATAGACCCATTTTGCGGATCAGATTATATAAACATTTATATGATTATTTCATATTCTTATATATAAGATATATAAACTTTTTTACTCGGGTTACCGTGTTTTTTAGCAAAATATATAAATTTTTAGGAAAATATATAAAACATAATAGTGAATTTAGACTGAGCAAAAACTACCTACAATCAAATAAAAAAATTTTTCTTAAAATTTAAAAAATTCACGATTTATATTAAAAAAATCAAAAAAAGTATACTTTGTCTGACTTTGAACACCCATTAGTTTCCATTTTCAAATAATAATTTAACAACCATTTTGATTTTTTCACAAATGCACTTCAAATTCAAATGCACTTTTTGAATGCTTTTATCAATTTATTTCCCCTTTTAATTTTTTTAAAATTAATTTATTTGAAACCTTAACATTTTTGGCTAAAAACTAAATTCATCACTTTTTTGCCACGCTCCATTTAATATTTTTATTTATTTTTTTTAAAATAGTCACCTTATTTTTCAATATTAAATGATAATTTTTAAAAATTCTACATAATTTGTATAGCTTTAGAATGCCATATCAATAAAATCATAATCAAAAAGCTTAGAATTCCAAAGAAAATATCTTAAGTATTCATTTATCTAAATGTTAAGGAGCCTTTAAAACAAGTATTTAAATTATTTCACGTCCGCTGCATAATAAATAAAACAACAAAAATATTTTCAAAAAAATTTCAGGGACCAATGCTCGTAAATTTGAACAATGCATTCTAATATTGAAGTTGCATTTAAACTTTAGTTGCCAATTAAAAATATTTTTTTAGAATATTGTTTTCAAATAACGATAAAAGTAACATTCGAATTCCATTTGAATTACTTTGAGATACAAAAAGTAGTCTAATATATTTGGCGCTCCAAAGTTATGCAAATAATGTAGAATTTTAAAAGTTAAGCATTTAAAATATTGCAAGGCGCGGCCTAAAAAAGCGATGAATTTCATTTGTAGCAAAAATGTTAATGTTTTCAAATAAATTAATTTTAAAAAAAATATTACTTCCAAACAACGTTTTAGTTTCAAGACTGTGTAACTTTTCAAGGCGTTTGAATTTTAAAACATTTTCACTTTGGATTTCTTTGATACTTTTGCTAATATAATTTTTATCCGAGTCAATTCTAATCTGACTTGTTTTCTTTATTAACATAGTATCTTAAGATTTTCTATCATTTTTTACAGGAGATGCTGGTTATCCGTTGGAGCCTTATTTAATAACGCCATTTAGATCAGCAGAAGAGGGTACACCAGAGAGCCAATTTAACTCGATACATTCAAAAACTAGAAATGTAGTTGAACGAAGTATAGGTGTTTTGAAAAATAGATTTCGCTGTATACTAGGCGCAAGACAACTACATTATACCCCTGAAATGTCTGGTAAAATAACGTCAGTATGCGCGGCTTTACACAACATATGTATACACTACAGTATAGATAACCCTGAAATCGATATCGAAAATGAAATTTTTGAAACTCCGACTAATGAACCAAGTGATGATTTAACAGCCGCAAATATTAGATTAAGAATTATGCAATCTTTAACAATTTAATACATTTTATTAATTCAGTACATTTTTTTTTGTTCATGAAAAAATTAAAATATATAGTAAAAACTAAAACTTAAAAACAAAACAAGTTAACTCATTTTAAAACCCATTTTTTATTTCTTCTATTTCTATTTTGCGTCTTTTAATCTCAATTTCATTAGCTCTGATTTTAAGCAATGATCCTCTATGCTTTTCCTTCTTTTTAAGTTCGCATTTGTATAGTTTTAATTTTTCTTCTTTTATTTTATACATCTTTCTTTGGTATTTTTCAAGTTCTTTTAAAGATTTCTTTATTTCGGTATACAGTTCGGTTTGAACATTTAGTTGTTCTTTGAGTAGAGAATTTTTATCTTTAGTCTTTTTGGTTTTTCTGGCTCTAACTTCTGGCGAAGTTCTGACGAAGGATTGTGAAGTCGATGGTTCATCGCAACTTGTTTCATCTGTTATGATGTCGCCTACAATCGGTCTGGGCTCTATCGACATACTTCGGTTACGTTGCACACCAAAATTACGACCTTTAGGATTTACTATAGAATCTAATTGTAACAAATTGGAGGCTGCCTCCTCAGTTGGAGTTAAAATGTATTGTTTAAAGGAACATCCCCCAGTAGCATGGCATTCCGATCTATTATGCACCAATTTCTTTTTTAGCTTATATTTAAAGTCTGCCCATACCTTCAACCATTCTTCGCCATTACGACGAGGAGGACCTATACTATTCAACTTTGTAGCAAATAGTTTCCATTCTTCTTTAGAGTTCACTTTGTTTAAACTTTTATGGAATCCTTCGGCCAGATTTGGATTTTTTTCCAAAAGTGCTACCATCATTTCAAATTGTTTTGTGGTAGTTAGTTTTATCCTAAAATGTATAGAAATACATATAAAACACCAAATTGTTAATGCACCCAATTGATAAAAATTATAATTTTTAACTTACGGTTTTATATTATTCATTTTAATTTAATTTTCTATATTTTTTTAAAGCTGTCGTGAGGGAAAAATCTAACGCCAATTTTTTACTAGTTTGACATTTAAATATGGCACTTATAATACAAAATATGTAAAAGATTTCAAAGTAGGGTTTCACTTTTGTCGTTTTCGACATTCATAATACCGTTTTTTTAAAACGCCTGAATTTCGACACGACTACGCCTTACATAATCAAGGTGATAGCTATGAATGGAGTCAAATATGACACCAGGATAGTATGAACGTTAATTCTTCCGAATTTTTATTCAGGCCAACGAATTTCTGTCGTCACGATCAAATTGCATTGTCTAAACTAATTTTCTGTAGATACAAATTAACCAATTGATTGGCTACAAATTTAGCTGTCAGAACAAATCTTTTTTCTCTCTGCTAATTTCTGCATGATTTCTGAAATAGAAAACCTTCACGTTTTGGCTACGTTTTTCTACAAAAACACGTAAAATTTTTAGAAATGATTCGAAAATTTTTCCATAGAAATACCCACATACGATATATATCTTCAGGTTTTAAGGATTTTTGTACGACAAAATCTTCAGCTTTTGAGGTCGTTTCCCACACTCAGAAAACAGAATCATTCTGACAGTAGCTGACAACCGGATAATTAAAATATTTTTATCACAGTCAAATAACTGTTGTATCAACTGATTTTCTATTATCGCAATGTAACCAATTGATGGATTCGGTTGTCACCACGAATCGTCTCTATGTACGAAACCACATATTAGATTAAGAAATTTACATATAGGCAAATCATTTTGAATGCTTTCTGGTAGAGAAAACCGCTCACATTCATAAAAATGTATCCTATAAAAAAACTACATTGTACTTGTATTTTGGCTTTTTTTTACTAAAAAAAATTTAATATTTTTTTAAATGCCAAAAATCAGTACAATCAGTACAAATTTTAAAAAATCAGTACAAATCAGTACACGACTTTTTCATCAGTACACGTGACCAAAAATCAGTACATGTACTGATCAAATCAGTACGAATGGTCACCCTAAATTAATATGCAATTTTATCAATTTTAATTAATAGATTTGAGGTTAAAAAAAAGAATAAACCTTTTTCTCTAAAAATTATGAACACATTATAATTTTCAGATCAGACTAGATCTAGTTTCTGTATTTTTTTTTTTTGTGTGGACAGGCGTCGTCAGTGGTTTTCCATTAAATTTTATTAATTATTTATATGTTTTTATTAACAGATTGTCTCTATATGATAATTTTTTTCAACAACCCGTCACCCAAGTAAGGTCTTGAATGCAATGTAAATAATTCGATGTTTTCTTTCCTATTCAGCTATTCAACTTTATCACAGATTTTCGGAAGTGGGAGCAGTTTTTCAGCTTTTCAAAATTATATGTTTGCAATAATAAAATTTTAAAAATTAATACGCACTGTTTTTGTTAAAATAAATATAAATAAATTCATCGACTAGAGGCTGAAAAACAGCCAGCATAACGTTAAAGCATTTTTTTTACAAATAGAAACTTTATTATTTTGTTTAAAAAATTCAAAAAAATTTTATTAAAAATTAATTGCGATAATGTAAAACAAATCCGTTTTAAGAGTATCTTTAAACCCATGACGTGTCTCGCTGGTTCAATGTCGACTTGCTTGGAGTTGCTCAAAAAATTGTATCTAAAGGTTTCTCCTTCAATAGATTTCAAAACAATTTGATCGTATTTTAGTTAGTATTTGTTTTTTTAAGCGTTTCTTATAATTTTTTAGCCAAAGTTAAGACAATTATGAAGTTTTGGGCAAAAATAAAGCTAAAAATTACATATTAAAAATTTAACCGGTTAATCGACCTATTTTAACCGATTATTTGGGTCGAATAATTATTTGAGTTATAAATTATTTGTTTCGACATTAACCGAAATAGAGGCGATTAATCGAGGAATAGGTTAATCGATTAACCGAATTGGAAACACTACATTGGCCCAAGTACAAAACATATTGAGTTTTGGTAGGATCGGTAAATGTTTAAACCTAGTGCCTATATAAGGGACTCCTAAAATATGGCTCTTAAATACAAAAAAAATCTTTCCCAATTAGGAGCATTTCAACTAAGTTGCGTTTTACATCTACACCGAAATCTCGAGATTCCGATATTCACCACTCTGAGAAAGCAATGAAGGAAAGCTTATAGATGTTCAATTTTGAATAAAGTACACATATTTAGGTCTAATAAATACATTTTCCAAAAAATTAAAGTTTATACGCATATCTTCACTGTTTTTTCAGAGTGGTGAATATCGAAATCTCGAGATTTCGGTGCAGATGTAAACGTAGCTTAATACTTTTTTCGCATATATTATGTGAAATGTAGAAACATTTTACCAAGTTTTTGGTATACGAGTACTGTATTTACATTTTGAGCAATGAATGCGAAAAAATTTTATTAGTTGAAATTAGAGAAGGACACGTGAGTGAATTGTGATTCACACTCACTCACTCACGCTCAGGAGGGAAAAATTCCAATCACGCACAATCACTCACGCAACAATTTCTCCTAGTCAAACTCACTCTCATTCACGTGAGTAAATTCAGATTTGAACACACTCACGCGTGATTCAACTGAAATACGCAAATTCACGCAATAAAATCTTACCGGAAAAAACAAAGTGCAAAAATTAAGCAAAATTGTGAATTTTAAACTAAAAATTGCTACAAAAATATATAATTTGGCCCTTATTTTGTATTTAAAAAACAAAACACATATAAAATCGGCAAAATTTTAAGGGAAGTATTTATTAAACGCATATTTTTGGGTTATTTTTTTGGTCAGCTATTGACCATCGTTGTCACTTTTTCATGCAAAAACTCTACAAATTAAGCAAAACGCAGTGTTGTATTCTGTAAGTCTCCACATTTGTGAGATTTTCAGGAGATTTCTTAGAAATCTCGCAAATTTACGGGATTTATTTTATATGGGGAATCTCGGGATTTCACATGAGATTTTCACTGAATCTCAATTTTAGTCGAAATCTCGGGATTTGGGTGCAGATGTAAATGCAACATTACTGATTTTCTATTTTTTACTATTTCATAGAAAAATTTTGACATCACTTTAAACCATTTACATTTCGGTTCCAAACAAAAGTTTCCTTTCAACTAGACTGTAGATACCCTACTATAGTCAGCATCCCCTACTTTTAACTTTTTTACTTGTTTATTTTATTTTCATAAATACAATGAGTGTATTCGCAATATGTGCTATTTTAAGTACTAAATTAGCATTTATCGTAAATTTGACTTTTTTCTATGGGTTAAATTTCAAAAATCATGTTACTTTACAACGATAGCTAGTTAGCACTTAAACTCTGAATTCCTTCAATGAATATATCCCATTTTAATTTATATTTGTTTTTTTTCTGAAATTCACCGTATTTGGCCGAATAAAGATTTTTGAACCGAATATTCGGTTTAAGTATTGGCAAAAATGCAAAGCAATGATGCATTTCCGAACTGGCCCTTATTTTAAGTGTAATGAACTTGAACTTAAAAGAAACAACAAAAGTTTTGAGTTTTGTATTTATTAAATTGAATTTTATTTATAGTTCATTGTAGAGATATAATTGTTCATCAAATTGTTATGTTGGATAATAGTACAATAGGTTATTCTAATTGTTTTACCTTTTTTGTTTTTTACTGGAAACACAATTTTAATATAATATACTACTCGTATAATTATAAATTATATAAATTTAGAATTAAATACTTTCTTTTTTTTTGTATTTATTGTATTTAATATAATTAAGAAAATGAAAAATTGATTTCAAAAATTTTTTTATTAAGTTTATGACGATTATACATTTTTTATGTGTTTTTAATTTTTATTTCTTTTTATTTTTCATTTGAATATTTTTAATATAAATAATTGATATTTTATTAATATTTATGTGTATTAGGGAATAAATTTATTTTAAATATTTTATGATTTTAACAAAACTAAATTTTAAGTTTAGACATACCCTAACATTTATTAAATTTACAACTATATAAAATATTTTTTAGTCAAAAAATAGAACGGAAAATAAAAATTTCATAAAAATGGAAATCATACACACAAAACAAAATGTTATCCCACTCGAATTCGGCGCCAACCGAACCGTTCGGCTGCTGCAACCGAAGCTTTGTTTGTCGCAACAACAACAAATTTTTTGTGGGCGTAGGAGTAAAAAAATATTTCTTTTTTTTTAAGTTTTCAAATAAAACAAATACTAACACAATAATTAAATAAATACAACTGCAAAATATGAAATAGTCAATTTGTAAAATTATTTTAAATATTTTTGCTATATTTACAAATTTTGTGTAGAAAGACTAATTTGAAATTTAGTTGTTACTTTATTTATACTTCGGAAAAAATATTTTAGGTAATTTTGTTTTAACATTCGTCCTCGTTAAATTCATAATCGTTAAAACACAACTTTTGAACAATTTAACAATTGGATTAATCATAAATAGCACCTACCCAGCAAAACCTTGGTAATATATGGGTAATACTATGAATATTACCTGGTAATATATCAAACCGCTTACCCTTGCATTACCTTGGACCCTTGCATTACCTTGGACCTTACCCCTGCATTACTTTTAATACCAAATTCATACGTTTGGATGTTTTGATGTTATAAATAATTCGTTTTTCTAGAAAATTTTAGAAATTCTAGTTTTTTTTTTAAAACCCGTGAATTTAAAATTGATATTCGGTTTAAAAAATTAAAATTTAAAAAAAATGTTTTTAAAAACTCCTTACCTGTAAGTTTAGATTAACATGTTACTATGTAAGGAGCTACATCGATGGACATGCCCTTGTTAAAATAATATGTCTAGTAATAGAAAAGTAAGAGCTTACCCCCTTCGTTACAAAAAGCTTATTTTTATAACTAAAACTTATAAAAAAATTTTCAAAAACTTTTTGTTAAAATTATGTAATTTTGAATTTAATAGTCAAAATAAAACAAGATGAAATTTTAAGAAAAAAAAAGTATTATTTTAAGGTTTTTTGTAACCTAGAGATAATAGGTAAGCGTAACATGTAAGTTCAGAATAACATATTTCTAGGTAAGGAGTTACCTCGATGGACATGCCCTTGTTAAAACAATAGCTTTGGTAATAGAAGAGTAAGAGGTTACCTACCCTTATTTCCTCTTACCAAAGTCATTACCGGGTAATAGAAGGTTTTGCTGGGTAGGTTGTAAAAATGTACAATCAGGGTTTTAGTTTCTTTATAATTTCTCTTATACACAAAACCGTTTTGTTGTCGAAAACTTCGACTACAAATTCGACAACCGTAAGCAGGCCGGATTGTAAGTTTTTAAAAGAATGTATGAAATAGTGTTCCATTTTTTAAATTGATTTCATTTTCTTTATCAAAAGGTTAAAGGTACGAATCGTCGTAGATCACCTCTTGGAATAAATCAAACGAAATTTTTCAAGTGAAATTTGCCGTTTTTCTACTGAAGCTACACTCAGAGAATTACGTCTTTAAAACAAACTACAACTGCAATTTAATTCTGGCAATTTCTTTTTTTTTGTTTAACTGTTTGTGTTAGTTAAGGTTGATCTGGCAAAGATCCGACTTGAATTGCTGAAAACAAGAAGCATATTTTACCACACAACCTTTATAAGTAAATTTCAAAAATGCATGTTAAAATTTACTACCTTAATATATGTAAGTAATTTAAATTCCAATTTTTAATATTATTGTGTTCCGTTCGATTACTTTTCTCAGTCAAGTCCAGTAAGAATTACTCAGTACAAACTTACAGAGAATAAGACAAGATTTACAATTTGCAACAATTTGCAAGTTTGTAGACACAGCTGATTACAATACCAAATATACAAATAAATTAGAACTGATCGCTATGGAAGAAGAGAATTTTTGATATTAAATCTTAAGCAGACAATTTTTATAAGGTGTTCTTATCTTTTCCATAATTTATTTTGAAAGTTTTACTGCTTTGCATTTCCATAAAATAACACAATTGGAAAATATTTTTTTTATTTACAATAAACAAACATGTGTTTCGAAACACGTTTTTTTCTGCTTGCAAATTCTTACTGGCAAAAATGTATCCAGTAAAAATTTGCAAGAAAAAGAAGAAGACTTAAAAACTCTCATCATAGAACTGTCACTTTATTCTCTCTTTTTTTCTGTTTACTGAGTATTTGTGTAAACGAACGCCATCCAGTAAAAATTTGTACAAATTATCCAGTAATCGAATGGACCTAATACAGTAACAAAATACATGTAGTCACTCATTCGTCTCCCGACGAACGTCTTATAGAAAACACTGTTTGTTATATATATTATGTCATGTGGTTCCTATAAGGAACAAAGGACATAATAGCTTTACTATAGGTTTGTTCCACGTAATTCTGGGTAAAGTCTGGTAAAATGAGAGTAAACAAATAATTATCTCAAAAAATGGTAAAATTGCTCACAATACCGGGAACGCACAAAACCACATTTCAAGCCCAAAAATAAACGTCAAAGTTATTCATATAAACAAAAGCTATTTTGAACAATAAAATATCGAAGGGAATAAAGAGAAAGTGTTAGAACGTGGTATTTGTTAACGATATTAATTAATGTTTACAACTTTTGTTATTATTTTAATTATTTTTACAAATTTAAAACAGCTGATTTATAAACAACAAGTGATTTGACAGTTTTACCATTTTACCCGAAAAAAAAGTACGGGTAACTTCTGGTAAAATTAGAAACAAATTATTCTCTCATCAACGCTCTCATTTACCCAATTTTTAACAATAGAAACGCTTTTTGGTAAGAATGGGTTCCCGCGGACACCCGCGGTAACGTACGTGGAACAGAGCTTATGTCGTTCATAGTAAAGCTAAAAAATGCATGTAATTAGTACGCAAATAAAGAAAAACGATTAATCATTATTATAAATTTTGCTTATATGTGCAATATGGGATCAAAATGCTACACTACTCCTAAACGAGTTAAAATCTTTTTAATATTTTAAGACCGAGTTTTTGGGATGTCAGTTAAACTTAGTTTAGTTAAACCGAAAACGAATTTTGTCAGCCATTCCAAAGTCTATTTGCTATCGAGAAAACTCGGTCACGAGTGCCCCCAATACTGCGGCCAGTTGAGAAGTATTGGGCTCTTTTCCAAAGGCAATATGATTGTCAGTTGTTACAAATACATCTCCGAAAACTATTTAGAATTGCTTATGGAGAGCATATTGAATAGATCAAAAAATGTATTTCATTTCATTAATTTTTATGTAAGTTAACACAGAATATAAATCTGCAAATCCAAAAACAAATAGTTTTACTTGGTTGTCTGAATCTTACCGGTATGGCTCAAATAAGTAGTCACTAAGATTGTACTGAAATAAGTTGTTACTTGTAATATTCAATTCCGTAGTTAGCAGTAGGGGCTAAAATAAGTAGGTACTTACTTGTATGAAGTAAAATAAGTCGTTACACATTAGTACATATTTCATTGGTTACATATAGGGACTAAAATAACACATTACCAGTAATAACTTCAAACATTACAAATAGAAACTTACGTAATTGCTTACATATCAACAATACCATAACATTGAATTTGAGTGTCTTCACTTGAGATGAAAGCATCTTGATAGTTTTACTTGATATCGTTTTATTCCACGTCAAGACACTAGGTTAATGTTTAGATGTACAGCGATCCATGTAATTAGATTATAAAATTTTTTATTAAGGGGGTAATTTTCTAAAACACTTCGGTGAAGTGTTGCGTTATTTCTGTAGAAATTGTTTTTGTTACAAAAACAATTTACATTGAAAGTTCCCTTCACTTCACCCAAGTGTTTTACGAAATTAGGTAGTAAATCGTACTACTGCGTAATAAGTAGTTATATAATGCAATACCAATAACTTATTATTTTTACCCATATTAATAAGTTATTATATAAAAGAATAAAAGTAATGTATTATTTTAAAGCCTCCAAATAAGAAGCGATATATCTCTATATCAGTAAGTCATTATTTCATACCTCCCACATAAGTATTGAGGTAACTTATTACTTTAGGATTCGAAGTAAAACCAGGGTAAAGGGGTTTCCATTTCCAGGCAATGCGTGAAAAAGGTCCAACCCATTACCAATGTTTTCCTGGGTTACAATCTAAACTAATTGTGAAAGTTTAAATGTTAACTAGCCGTTTTTTAAACATTGCAACACTCATAAAAATAAATCTTTGACATATAAAGCGTTGAAAAACGCTCCTAGGCGAGAGCAAGAAATTCCCAATGGGTTTGTTTGTAATTTAATATTTTTTTAAATTCTAAAAATTCTCTGATTTTGAGACATTTTAGAGATTTTATGAGCAATAAAATTAAAAGAAAGATCATACAGCATGGAGATTTTTGCATTATTGTTGTTTTTCTAAATACGCCCAGTAGCAAATGGTCGAACTAGTTCTAAAATATACTAGTTTCTTGTCTAGTAATTACATAACTAGTTCTCAAAATAATCATTTTGAACCAGTTGTGTACTAGTTAAATATGATCTATGTAGAGACTGTTTAAAAAAATTACCTGAATTAAAATATGAGATTTGAAATTATTTTTTTTGCATTTATATTTAATTAAAAAATTAGAGTTCGTAAATAAACACTTAAATTTTTTTTATTGTGAATTGAATTGAGTTGTAAATCAACTGTTACAGTAGTGGTGTCAAAGAGTCAATCCAGAACTAGTTTAGTAAATTTCTTATAAGAACCAGTACAGCTTCTTGTTTTTCTTCCAAAAACAATAATCTTTAAGAATTTGTATACCTAATAGTTTCATTGAAACTGTGCAGAGATTTCAAAAGATTGAATTTAAATACGAGTTTTGAAATACTACCTTTGTTTGTAATACGTGATACATTCTGAGTTTGCAAATAAACACTAAAATGTTTTATTTTCATTAGAAATCATAAACACAAAATATTTGAAATTTCATTTGGTAAATGGATATAATTATCTCAGTAAGAGGAAACTATCGGTCTAATCTGCGTTTTATCAAAGGAAAAACCTCTATTTTTTATCTATATAATTCAGATACAACCAACTGGTACAGTACTATTTCCAAAGAGTCACTTCGGAACTAGTTCCGCGATTGTCACATTAGCACCAGTGTCGCTCCATATTTTTCGTCCTTAAATTGTAATTTTCAAACTAGTTATACAACTAGGACCAAAGTGGGAGTTTGGCGACAATTGCCCCCATCCCTATGACATCTCCATGTTAAATTCTACAGTTGTTTGTATGGAGAGGCGGTAGAACTCGTACTAGTTGCCTGGTTTAAATAAACTAGTACATAACTGGTTCTGAACTGGTATTTTTTGCAACTGGGCGTTTATTGATATAATCAGATTGTCATTTGAAATAGAAACATTATGAAAACGATTTTTTAAATGTAAAACTAAGCTACTTAAAAAATTTTTGGATAACGGATAGAACGATTTTGACAGTTTTTCAAAGTTTTCCGGCTTTCTACTTTCAAAATTATTCGAGATAGCATTGATAGGAATGCCGCACAAACACAGCTAATTTTTCATTAAACCTCAGTATTCTGTTCGGAGTTCAAGTAAAAGAGGCAACGAATTTGATGTACAAATTGTGTGAGATTTATTTTGATGCAGATTTACATTTCAAAAATATTATTTATCTCGTAGAAAAGTGACATTTTGGGTTTGTTATTGAAACATTCTTTCAATTGTCGAAAATCGTTGATTTTCCTTATTTAAATCACAATTTAAAGAAGTATCTTAAAGTACGAGCGAAAAATTTTCATAACATTGAACAAAAGACTGAGCTTAATTATTTAGTAAGAGACACACAGAAAAATGTAAATAAATAACAAATTTTCAAGAGTAGATATTTATTTAATTTAATATATTATTTTTTTTTTGTTTTCAATTTATCAATCTAATTTAAACAAATACGCGCAATACGTACATATACATTAGTAGTTTTCATATAAATTCGTAAATTCCTTTGTAAACCTGGTATAAATACAAACCATATTTTTTATGTATGGAGTTTGACATTAAACTCGTAAACATACCAGGTTTACACCGTTTACGAGTAGAATACGAGTTCATATGAAAACCCATATTAAGCTATGACAGACTACACAATGTATGTATAGTACGTTCATTTTATGTTTCGAAAAAGGTATTTATATATGTATATATGTAAATATTATACAATTAAAATATATATTTTATGTTGTTTTTTGCTTTTTATAATTTTGGTTGTTGTTTTAGTTAAATTTTGAATTTGATGTGTTAATAATTACAATTTTATTTTTTCAATATTTTTACTTAACTTTAAAAGTGTTTTTTATAGCATGCCTTACGGCTTTTATCATTCTGGCTTATAACATGGCATGGATTGTTAAAAAAGCCCCCTTTTTTCACTCGGATTTTTACAATTTTTTATCTATTTGGTACATGGAATTTTCTTTTAAAATAGTTTAAAGATTTATAATAAAATAATTACTTTTTGCTTTTAATTTGTATATTAAATACTTTACAATTATTAAAAAAGGTAGACTGCAATTTTATGCATGATGGTAATTAAATTTTTTAATGATTTTTACTTAATGTTTGGGTTGAAATGTTGTAATGTGTGTAGAGTAGTTTCAATATTTTTGGTTTACCATATCTGAGAGAAAAAAAAATGAAAAAACAGAAGATATGTTAAATAAATTTTAATTTCAAATGCAAATGCAAATAAATTTCAAAATATGTATGCAAATTAAATCATGATTCAAATTAAAATTAGATCTAAAAAATATATAGAAAATTTCGACGCTGCTCCAGCCAGATGTGTTTTAATTGACTCCTAAAATCGGCTTTGTTTTACCCATTCGCGATAAATTTTTAATAATTTTTTTTAAATATTTTAACAAATTGCAGCATTTTCTATTAGTAAAAAAAGAACTTAAAACACATGCCATGTGTGTCTGGAGCAGCGTCGATTTGTGTAATTTTAAAAGCACTGGTCTTTAAATTTTTTTAAAATGTCTATATTTATTTATTACGGTGATATGCAGTGTTGCCAACTCTCGAAGGCATGAAAGCACCGTGAGCATTATGGTGCTCACGGGTAAAAAGGGTAAAAATTTACTGAAATGGGGTAAAAAAACACGATATTAATTTTTTGAAAAATTTAAATCAAGAATTTCTTACCCCAAAAAAGGGGTAAGAAAGCACCAAACTAATATTTAAAAATCTTAAAGTTTAAATATACCGAAGTTGCTTTTTAAAATTGTGCACAAACATTGTGAAAAAATTTATTTTTTTATAGTTCATATTATTTTTTCAACTTTGACACAAAATTCAAGAAAAATTAAAAAAAAAAACGAGAACAAGTACCAAAAATATAAACTTCACAAAAAGCACTGCCAGAAATCTGAAAAAGCACTGTAATACCCGATTTTTTCAAACGGGTATTTGTAAAAAATCACCGGTTACGGGAAGGAAAAAAAGAGCAAAAATACCCGAAAAGCGCTGATAACACTGGTGATATGGCACTAAATAACACTTGGTCAAAGAGTATACATTACTAGAGAGACGATCCTTCCTATGACTCTCTTATGTTTTTAGCGAACTCGGGCGACCAAATAAAAACCGGGTGAAAACAGTTTGCGCACACAAAAGGTGCTGTGAGTACTGTGAGGGGAAAAATGCGATGACGTAAAATTTCCTTTTTCATTATTCTTCTTAGAAATGAGTGTTGTTAACTTCTAACACAACATCATTAACCAATGAAGTACACAATTTATACAAAACTTGATAAAATCCACGAATTTTAATGAAAAAATTTTTAATAAGTATGCTTTCATCATTTGCCCTACAGAAATTTTTTGTGTATAAATTATATACTCTCCACGTAAAATAATTTTCTCTGCGATTGATTTTGAAGTTAATTGATAAAAAAATGAAACCTAATGTGTGGTGGAGACACCAAATTATTTTAAAATTTTATTGCATATTTTATTTCTTTTGTATACACTACATTACGTTTTTTTCGATTCCTAGCGCTTTTCATGTTAAATTTCGTGTTTTTCGGCCAAAAATGCTAACAGTGAACACAGTAAATTAAATTATGACGCATTAGGAAATTATCTCGTTCCCCTTAAAAGCATCCAATTTCCCCGCAATTCCCCTATATTATAGTTGGAATTTCTCTTTATTTTACGCTCTTTGATTTTACACAAGCAAAATGTGTTCATTTGCATGTGCCCGAGTTCGCGAACAACTAAAAAGAGAGCCGCTTAAGCGAGACAAAGGGAGATTGATACCCTCTGGTTATATTTAAAATAACTGATTTAAACCACTGTTACGAAATACAGTAATTTGTATTTTTTTTAATAAATGACATTTGATTTATATTTCCATTACTTCTTTTTACTTTGCTAAAAGAGAAATACTTTTTTCTTTTGTTCTTAGGGGTATAACTTTATATATGCGAAAACATTACATGGCACCACGATATGGCCAATACTGTTTTCCGACCGATTTCTGAAAATATTTCTAGAATATCCTCCCTCAATTATATACATGATTATACTCAAATGAAATGTTTGTCTACGTAGAAATCAAAATTATGCAGAAATGTTAAAACTAAAAGATCGAATTTCAGAAATTCAGCAAAATTGATAAAAATCACAATATTCCTTCAAATTGCGGTGGTAGTTTTTTCGCATCAATTTAACAGACAGGACCGTTTGGAAATGTCACAAAAAAAATAACTTTGGGCTTGTGAAGAATGAATGTGAAAAATTTATGACTTTTAAAATTTTCATTACAATTTAGGGCCAATATTCCTCTAATATACGGCATAGAAACGACAAAATGAATGTACCATACCTAAAGGAGGGAACAACATTAAATATTTTGTATAATTAAAAAACAAATAAAGTAAATTTATTTGTAATTTTCACCTTAAAAATATTCAAAAATGTCGAATTATTCGATACGAAAACCCCGGTTTCTCAAATAATTCGAAAACCGGCATTTTTGAAAAACCGGTTTTGATAACTCTACTCATTCACAATTTTTTTAATTTTCATATTCGAAAAAAGTGGTTGACAACAAAATTTTATGCACTATTGGCAGAGCTTTGAAGAATCAATTCCTTTTTGAATGAATTCACTCCCAATCGAATTCAATTTTCTCTGGAATTGAATGAATTCCTTTTATTAAGTAATTCACTGAATTCGTTCAACTGAACGCATTCATCAAACAACAAATTCAAAGAATTAATTCATTTGCAATAGTTCTTTTTATTAAATCAAATGAGTTAATTCACTGGTGAACGCGTTCAACTTTATAAATCGAACGGAAAAAAGTAAAGTAATTCCTTAATGAATTCGTTCAATTTAATTTTCGTTCAGTGAATTAAAAAAAAAATAAAATTACGTTCAGTGAATTAAAAAAAAAATAAAATTACGTTCAGTGAATTTAAAAAAAAATACGTTCACTGAATTAAAAAAAAATTACGTTCACAGAATTGAAAAAAAAAACAAAAAATACGTTCACTGAAATCAAAGCCTGTTTTCTGCCATTCAGTAAGGAATTAATTCACTTTTTTTTCGTTCGATTTATAAAATTGAACGCGTTTACCAGTGAATTAATTCATTTGATTTAATAAAATGAACTATAGCAATTGAATTAATTCGTAACTAAATAAATCGAACGAAAACAAATATGAATTAATTCAATTCAATATATGGTGCTTAGTGAATTAATTCATCGAATTTTTAATTCAGAATTGAAAAATTGAATAAGACTATTGGAACATTCATAGATTCAGCTCAAAATTAAAGCCATAAATACCATAAATTCAAATCAAAAGTCATGAAAAAGAAAAATATACATGTACCATTGTGTAAAAGTAATGGGTCAGTGTATGATTTTGTAAGAAAAATTAAAATAAAATTTCATTACCTTTTATTAAATGTAATGAAAAAAATCTTTACTACATGTAAAGAACTTTTTCATTGCAATTACGATAATGATCATTATAAAGTAATTAATTACTCCCAACTCTGATGTGGATATAGTGAAACCGACATTTTTACAGTAAAGTGGGACCAGAATTTGAAGAATTAATTATTATTTTAATGGATACGAAATGGAATTAAATTTTTAGACTCATAGAAATAAATTCGTACAAATAACAGAAAAACCAATGTTTTCAGTAGAAATTATTTGCTAAATAATAGTAAAATAAGAACAGTAAGAAAAAATCTGTTAAATCTACCTAATTTTAGTTATATTTGAGTTATATTTAATTTAATTACAAATTATCCTGCTGAGTTTAGCATAACAATTTGCTTAATATTAGTACGCAAACAACAGCTAGAAAAAACCCTGTCATACTTAGAAAAGTTTAGTTAAAAAATTCAACAATTCAAATTCAATATTCACATTAAAAAAGTCTAAGAAAAACTCGCCTCCAGGCGGGCTATATTAAATTGACCACAAATGCGCCAAATGAGTATTTTATAATAGGAAATTAAGCTTTTTCAATAACAAAACAAAATTTATTAAATTTTTTGTCAAGATTTTTTTGTTTCAGTTGGAAGCGAGAAAGTGCCAAAAATAAAATTTCGAAAAATATTTTAAAAAAACAAAATTTTGAAAAATCTTTAAAACATACTTAAATTGACTAAACAATATCAAGACCACAAAGTAAGTTTGAAGCTTAAGCTATTCAAAAAACTCCTTACTTTGGTGCAAGGACACACAGGATTCCATAAGGATAGCTATAAAGGACAGCGCCTTAACTTGAAAATGAATGGACGGATTTCTCTGAAATTTGGTACAGATTGAATAATATATATTTAAGTTGTGGTGCGTTTTCGCTCAATTTCACATTTTTCGAAAAACGAAAATCGCTACCTCCTTCTAAAGCCCCGTTCACATTATCCCACAAGTGCTTATACTTTTCTTCACACAAGTATGATAAAAAGTATGCCAAAATTGTCTGGTTATCAAAAAAGTATAAAAGAAAATCTTTTCAGTGTTCAGACTGTTATCGACACACACAAAAAATAAATTAAACAGTTATTTTTTCTTATATTATTACTTTTTTCACCATTAGTTGTTTTTAATATTTGTTTACATTTATTTGTGAATAACACAACACTTGTGTTGAGACAAGTGGTAACTTTATGAAATATTTCAAAAAATAAATCTTGTCAAAAAAGTGTGTCTGCTTTTTAAAATCTGTAGACCCATTTTGACATGTTTGTAACGAACAGTGTTCACACTATTATACATTTTCGTTATACAATACATTTCTGACATGTATAACACACTTGTGTGATAATCTAAACGAGGCTTAAGTAACATCACAAAAAATTTAATTTTTTTTATTCTAATTACATCTTGGTAAGAGAAATAATTTATGCTTAAACGTAGTAATTTTTATGCGCTAGTTTTCGAGATCCACTCTTAACCTATTTTGACCCATATCGTCTAAAGTAGGTAACGGAAAAAAATATAGAAGAACTTAACGTTTATTTTTCATTAGAAACGTATGGTATATAAAAGCTTAGGCCGGTTAGAGGGTTAATGTAGGATTTCATACTGACGGTTTATAAGTTAACTATTAGTTACCAGCAAATTTGTTGTAGTATATATAATTTTTAACATTTTTTTTGTTTAATAGTTAAAGCTAACCCTTCAGTATGGATCAAGCGAAAAAGTTTAAAATTTTGTGTGACGTTTTTAGTCGACTAATAATCAACAAGTTTCATTTGCAATTAACAAAAATAAAGCAAACATTTAGTAAGTTTAAAAACTTTTTCTAGCTGGGTTTTTTCTTCCTAATGTTTAGCAAACAAATTCTGATGATTTTAACACCTTTTTACACAGGGCCCTTTTGAACTAATTTTAGTATCTTTAGCATAAATTTTTACACACTTTTTTCTATTAGTGTATAATTTATTTTTAAACCAAAACCAAGTGATTAAATCACTTGTGAACGCGTTCAACTGCAATAAGGGTTCCATTAATTCAATTGTAGCAGATCATTTCATCAAATAAAATTAAATTACGCGAACAAGAAAAAATGTTGTTCAATTGTAATTTAAAATAAATTTTTTACTGTTTAGTAATTCAAACTCAACATCAAATTTTTGATGTTAAATTACTAAAAATACAAAAAATCCCGTTTAGTAGATTTAAGCATGGATTAGAGGTTAATCACAACTGTGTCGATTGTCGACCGACGACAGCAAAAGTCGTCGCGAATAATTTAAATTCAGCGACAATCGACCGTCGACATTTGTTGACGTTTAGAAAAAAATTAAAGCAAAACAAGAATATGATTGTATTTTTTTCGCCACAATTCTTCACCAATTCAATTGGTTTTCCATTAATTCTTGTTGTTTTAAATTTTTTTTTTCTATTTAATTTTGCTTTTTTGCGGTAAATTATGCATTTTTATTTTCAATTATATTTTTTCTGTCAAAAAAATAATTTTTTTGTAAACAAAGTACGAATTTTTTAAACTCTAATACGAATTTCTGAAACTCTGTTCCCTTAATTAGTTAAAAATATGGCAACTATTTGACAAATATTTTGAGTGTGTATTAGTGTGTCGTCACGAAAATAGAATAGATTCTATTACGACGACAAATCGTGGATATGAAAAAGCACATGTCGTTGTCGTTATCGACCCAGTTCTGATTAATCTCTTAGACAGATGTAAAATAAAAGAGAAACAAGAAATACAGAACATTTGCTATATTGATTCAGCCCATTGTATCTGTAATACAACGCTACGTTTACGATTAAGATATATCGTTGGCTTAGTCGGCAAATATGTCAAGTCCGTTTATTTTAATTTTTCAGGAGAGACAAAAAACTGTCTAACTTTTTTTTGGGTTAACTTTTTTTAAATCTGTAAACGCAGTTTTCTTCTTTAGTTCATCTTGTTTAACCACAAAAAATCATAGAATTCCAAAATAAAATTTTGCAGACTTATAGGCTCTTTTTGGACTTAGCACATTTGCTCTTTATAATTTTCAACTTTAAATGTGGACTTAGCATATTTTCTTTTTGAATCCATGACAATCGCCTAATAAAATTTATATGTTAGCAATGTTTTTCCTGAAAAAATGTATAAGTAATAGTTACCCAGCCAACATTTTTCTGAACGCTCAGAAATTATAACTCATAAAAGACTCTAAAATACGAGCATTTTCAGAGTGCTCAAATCTTACAGTCATAAATGAAACATAATAGACTCTTATTTATGAGTGTATTCAAAATTTTTTTAAAATTTTTTCAATACTCATAAATGACTCAAAAATTAGTTATAAATGACTCATAAATGGCTCAGAAAATTAAAAATTTTCCAGCAATGCTCATAATTTGGAATCTTTTATGAGTCATAAAAGTGCGCTCAAAAGAGGCTTCGTCGGTGAAGAAAAACATCCTCATATATCTATGATTTCAGAAGGTTTAAGGGCTCTTTTATGAGTCATTTCGGACTCCAATTGTACACTGGGTACCTTAAAAGTTAAAATAACTAACTAATTATATAGTTAATCTTTAATAATGTTTTGTCTTTTTAAATAAACAAAAGTCGCATTTAATTCTATTGAAGAAATTTGTTGAAACAAAATGTGTGTTGTTTTCAGCTGGACTTAGCATGTTGTTTTCGATGTTTTGTTTTTTTTTTGGACTTGGCAGAATTGCTTACCACTGCATAACAACAAGAAAAAACAACATAACGGCATTTTGTTTTTTTTTTTGTAAATGATGTGTTTTGAGTTACACTAGCATAATACATCAAAAACTCAATTTGCATAAAAATTGGACTGGACAGGTTTGCCGACTAAGCCAACGATATTAAGCTACGATGATCATTTAATGGATTTTTTTTTTAAATTACTGAACGGAAATTATTTTTTTTTAATCACTGAACGGTTGAGTAAAATGAATTAATTCGATTTGATAAAACAAACTATTAGTAATCGATATTTTTGGATTTAATTCGTTTAATTTCGATTCAGAATTCAAAAATTGAATTAATTAATTATAATTAAATCTTCGAAACTTTTAATCAGTCTAATATCGCATAATAAACGAAGATGAAATGGCAGTGCGGAATAATTGTGGTAATAATGTATTATTGTACTTCACATCTCGCCAATAATTTTTAAGATAATTTCATCTTCAAAATAGTTTTTTTTGGGTAAATATAAGTGTAAACTAGACCGTACCGCAAAAAAAGTTCGCCGTACACCCTCCAATATGAAGTATTTTTGCAAGGCAATTCCAAAAAAAAATTTTTTTTGCCGAACGTAGGAGTCGCCTTTTTCAATTTTTCGTTATAGCTTCGGCATTTAGCCGGATTTTAAAGTGTGATATATCGATTTTTTTGCATCGAGGAGACCAGTGATTTGCTATAAAAGAAAAATCCAATAAAAAAAATTTTTAAAAGGCGACCCCTACGTTTTTCATTGGATTTTCCTTTATAGCAAAACACTGGTCTCCTCGAGGCAAAAAAATAGATATATCACACTTTAAAATCCGACTTTAAATGCCGAAGCTATAACGAAAAATTAAAAAAGGCGATCCCTACTTTCGGCAAAAAAATTTTTTTTTGGAATTGCCTTGCAAAAATACTTTATATTGAAGGCGTACCGCGCACTATTTTTTTGCCTGTAAGGTGGTACGGTCTATCCAAAAATGGACCTTGGCGGGGCCTTGGACCATCGGAAATTTTTAATAAAAATTTTCCACTTCATAAAATGGCCCATATCTCGAAAACTAAACGAGATAGAGCAAAACGTACAAAGTGTTTGCTTCATTGCAGTGCCCTTATATGCCCTCACATGATATGGACTAGGCCCGGGGAGGGTCCCGAGACTCTAAATTTGAATAAATTCTACGACTCAGTATAATTACAGATAAAATTGTAGTTTTACACATTTTTTACTTAAATTTAAATTTGTTAAATTTAACAAAAAAAGTGTTAAAATCAACTAATTTTATTTTAAGCCAAAAAAACAGGAATAAATTTTGTTAACGTAACAAATTTTTCTGTTCGGCCAACAGACTTATTGTTTTGAGTGTATTTATTAAAAGGATTTCTTATAAATTTTAAAACATCATGTCACGACATTTAATACATCTTTAATACACAGAAAAAATATTAAAAAGGAGTATCTAATTTCAGAAATGTTCAAAATAAAAGTTGTATTTAAACAAATATTTAATGAAAAATAATATTTTAATCGACTTTTAAATATTTCAGTAAATATTTTTTTAATACATAATTTCCATAGTCTTTTTTCTTCAACTTTATGGTTAAATAAAGAGGTTTCCAATAGGGATAGACGTTAAAATTGAATACACCAAGTTGCGTGTGAGATCTCAATATTTCAATTGATCTCTTAATATTTTAGTTGACTTTTAAATATTTCAGTAAATATTTTTTAATACATAATTTCCATAGTCTTTTTTCATCAAAAGTATGGTTAAATAAACAGGTTTGCAGTAGGGATAGGTAGATGTTAAAATTGAATACAGCAAGTTGTGTGTGAAATCTCAACGAAATTTTTATTTGACGTTTCTTCGCTGTGAGGCGTGCATCCAAGAGGTCCAATTTTCTATGACTCTGGCGCATAGATCAGGTTGAAATTGAGCGAGACTTATTGGCGTTAACCTGCGACTTAAGGAAACACTACAAGGTCATTTAGAATGATAAGAAAAAGAGAGAGACAGAGGACACAACCCTACGGCACCTCTCAACTTAGCTGAAACTCGTTTGATGAGAACCCATCACGAACGATCTCTACGAAAGTCATAGTAATTGGATTCTAAACAATTAACAAGATGGTAATTAACCATGCTCTCCATCACCTTCGAGAGCGCAAAAAAATATTGCAATAGGTGTAATTTTTAGGGTTACTAGCCGCACCTTTCTAGGGATTTTCTGGACACTGGCAAATGCCCTGCACGAGGGAAGTCTTCCGCAGTATAGGACGAGCCAAATAGGTTAACCAATCGACGAGCAAGCGTCGAAGAGCACTGTTTCAGTATCAGTGCTAGTATACCATCCGACCCTTTTAACGAGCTCGGAAGAATATGTTAGACAAATATTTGAGCCAAAAGGTTAGCCTTATAAACCGGGTCAGTGAATGTTTGGTCATCTATTATCAGAGTTGGGCTAGATGAACTAGAACTAGTAAAGCTCTTACGGCCCTTAGGAGCAGAAAGAAATTTAGCACGAGGAAGTAAAGATGTTTTTCACGTCTAACTAAATACCTTGGAACACACGATTGTTTCTTGTACGCGTAGCAGATTATAATTAATATTTTGTTATTATGCCAATTTCTGAATGTTTCATCTCTTTGTTAGAATGAACAATTTGATTCCAAATAATATGACATAGTTCAACCACTTCCTCTGCGGCATCAAAGTTGTTATATAGGGAACAAAGTTTCCAGTTGAAATTACGGAAAAAATCGTTGTGCTTAGCCTAACGTGCCTTTTCATAAATAAAAACTGAACGCTTCGTAGCTATGTCGAAACGTTATGAAGTCTGACGTACGATGATAAAGATATTTATCAGGATGATAAAGATATTTATCAGGATGATAAAGATATTTATCAGGATTATAAAGATATTTATCAGGATGAAAAGTGAGGAAGAGGTCGAAAGTATTTTGGCTTTGTCCTTCAAGGTAATCCACTAGTTGCGCCAAGTTGTGGTGCGCTGGGAAGAGTTCAACGAATTAGCCAACGTGAGTTGAATGGCTCGAATGAAATCATCAGAAATGGCGTTTTTATTCGAGCAACTCTCCAGGATCCGTAATATGGAAACGGAAAGGGCGTCGAAGCCAATAAAATCCAGAATTCCGTATATAGAATCCCAAAATGTATAACGTGTCCTGATCGTAAAAACCCAAAGACAGTTCAATTCTAGATCATTCGTGATTAACCGTTGCTGGCACTGATACACAAAATCATTACGCATCTATCACAAGGCCCCTATGAAAGTAAATAAGGTGATATGTTGAAATCCTGTGGATTACCATCCCCACGCACTTCTGTCTCACATAAGGCCGATTTGAGCTTATACAAGCCATCATCGAAATGCCGCCGGCTCATTATCCACTCCAAACAGTGACTTTCTGCTGTCCCAAATCTATCTATTTTGCTGTTGACGTATCCGTAAAATGGTTGACACAAGAGAACACCCATTCTGATAATAAAGTTTTATCATTTGCACGTGTTCTTCGACGTTGTAACTTGCCATCGCGATGGTCTTTATTGTCTTAAAAATTAATAACAGAAAATTAACAAAATATAAATCAACATAACAGCCATTAAATATCAAAATCTGCACGTGCCTATTGGAAAACCCTTTAAACATTTTTCAATTAAACTTATGCTATTTTTAGTAATTAACAATATCATTTGCGTGATAGGTGCAAAATCAATTAAAATAATAATTGATATAATCAATTTCGTAATTGAAACTCGTTTTAAATTTTTTTCTGTGTACAAACTGTTGTAGGAGAAAGTGTTTTGACGGAGGGTTTCTACAAGACGTTCATCGTGAGACGAATGAGTGATTAAATGTATTTTGTTTTCGCATTGCGTGTATTTTGTTATTATATTATTGTTCGTCTGACGGAAAACATCATCTGGAAACACCACCTGAATCTCGCCTTAAAATATGTGCTAATAAAGTCATTACTAGGTATTTTCCTTTATTAAATTACCAATTTGTTTTAAAAGAATGTCAATGTAATGTAATGCCTTACATTTTAGTTCCTAGTAAGCTATGGCGGAAATATTTT
Source organism: Leucophora obtusa (assembly GCA_949987735.1). Lineage (NCBI taxonomy): Eukaryota > Metazoa > Arthropoda > Insecta > Diptera > Anthomyiidae > Leucophora > Leucophora obtusa. The sequence goes on from OX465296.1 coordinate 49,470,027, forward strand.
TCTCTAATAAAACCACTTTATAAATGGACTTACTAGAATGAGCTATAGTTTTTAGCTGCGATTTGATTCTAAAATTAGTTGCAAACTTAATTTTTCAAGCAAAATTGATGAACAGAAGCGGTACCGTACTTACGCCAAAAGAAATATTTTCTTTTTTGTAAATTAAATTTAAAATTACAAGAAGAATAAAAATAAGTTTGTAGAAAAACTGGATTTAGAATTATTTCCAACCAATAGCTTAAAAGAGAAAAAAATTATATTTATGTAAAAAATAAATTTTTGGATAATTTTATGATTATAATGAAGAAAAACTGAGATTTATATCGATTTATCAAAATTATGATAAAAATGTGTATTAATTATGTGTAATTGAATTATTTATTAATAATTATAATAGTTTTAAAGATTTTTTGTTTTTTTATAATTATTGAATCAACAACATTTATTTCGATGGTCTAAACGCATTTAATTCATAATTATTTCTGTTTTAGAATTTATATTCTCATTTTTCCGTAAGTGTATGCAAAAATATCAATTGAATTTGCTTTGTCGTTTTTAATTTGTTAATATAATATTTAATATTTTGTTTTTAAATCAAGTCGATATAAGTATGCAACACTTAACTGTTTTTTATTTATTTATTTATAATTTTTTGTTTGTTCTCCTCTTCCTTTCTAAATTGTATCCCTTTTAAGCTTTATCAAAGTTTATTTAAGTTTATAAAGATAGTATTTTTTATCTACGATACATTTTTTTTTTTTTTTTTGTAGATTTGTCGGTTTTTTTTTAATATTTTAACTTTGTTTCAATGAGGGATTGAGGGAGGGAAGGTGACTAGTAGTAGTTGTAGTTTCTTTTTATATACCTGGGGTATAAGTTGTCTGCTCTGTTGTATTCAATGATGTTTGCTCTGTAGCAGCAACTGGAGCACCAGTAAATGGATTAACACCTGTTGCTGGTGGTGGTGGCATAGCAAAAACAGGTTGACCACCGGAGTTTGATGTATTTCCTTGATCTTGTGTTGACATAGTTGGATTATCCAAGTCAACTTCTTCCTGTAAAGTGATAATAAAATGTTGGTTTTTTAGATTTATTTCATTATTTCAATAATAAAAATATATTAAACCATTTTGTATTTTCATTTCAATCTATTCTCTTTTCAAAACAATGTTACAAAATAGAATCTATTATCAGTTCCCTAAAATTTGCTAACTTTAACATGCAAATCAGTCTTGCATTATCATTTGATGTGTTAAGTCATAGTTTATTCTGTTTCCTTAAAGTGTAATAAAAGCATTGTTGCCAACTCTTGAAGACAGGAAAGCACCGTGAGCATTTTGAAAACGGGTAAAAAGGGTAAAAATTTATCCAAAATGGGGTAAAAAAGCACGATAATAATTTTTTTTAAATTTAAGTCAAGATTTTAAAAACACATTTTAGCTTTGTAAAATCGTGTAAAAATGTTCAAAAAATTACCAAAAAAGGGGTAAAAAAGCACCAAACTAATAAATTGCTCAAGTATTAGTTAATTCTGGCTCTTCTGATTACAAAAACATACATTGTATACGCTGTGATTGAAAAAACTTCAATTAGCCACACTCAGCGCTATGCCGGCCGTGGTGTAACTTGTTAAGAGGTGATGCTACGAGTCATAGCCTGTGCAGAGGGCTGCCGGTTTGAAGTTTAAATATAACGAATTTGTTATTTAAAATTGTACTACAAAAATTCTGAAAAAAATGTATTTTTTGTATATTTCGTATTATTTTTTCAATTTTGACAGAAAATTCAAAAAAAATTGAAAAAAGGAGAACAAATACCAAAAATATAAACTGTACAAAAAGCACTAAAAGCACTGCCAGAAATCTGAAAAAGCACTGTAAATACCCGCTTTTTATAAACGGGTATTTGTACAAAATCACCGGGTACGGGAAGGAAAAAAGCACCAAAAATACCCGAAAAGCACTGAAATGGCAACACTGAATAAAATATCTAAATATTAAAAAAACCAAAAACAAAAACAAAATTAAACGCAATCGAGAAGAAGATGTTGATGCCTGCTCTGGGTTAACATGAATAGAAAAAAAAGGCCACAAACAGCTCTCAGAGAGCTAGCAATTCAAATTATTTTGAACCTTCTGCACAAACTATCGATGATGACGATAATGATGAAACAATTATCGAACCAGCTGTTTAAGTTAACATACCACCAATAACAATCTTAAAATGTAAAATTGAACAAGTTCATGAAATGTGTAGAATATTAAAAATCAAAGATTACTCTATACGTAAAATTTCCATCGGTCTAAAATTGTTTTGCACAAATAACGTAGATTTTACTACCGTTTGCGACTCTCTCACTAAGAAGTTTCAGCTCGAATATTTCACATATGCTGCTAAAAACGAAAAGCCTTATAAGGCTGTACTATTAGGTCTAGATAAAACAGACCCATCAGTTGTTAAGTCCAGACTTTTAGACATGGGCCTTAAATGTATCGATGTTAAAATTGTTACTAGAGCCTATGCTGGGGCTAGGGACAGTAACAACGAACAAATTATATTTATTGTCTACTTTGAAAAAAAGTCAATCACATTAAGAGAATTAAGGCAAAATTACTCAGCCATCAACTACATAAAAGTCAGGTGGGAATACCAAAAACCCAACAAAACAAAACTGACCCAATGTTATAATTGTCAGATGTATGGACACGGTGCCAGCAGATGCAATGTTAAAACATTGTGTGCCCATTGCGCCGGGAATCACAAAACTGAAGAATGCAAGTCAACCATTGTAAAATGGGCTAATTGTAAAGGCCCCCATAAGGACATGTCCCCTGACTGCCCTAATAGGGAAACATATAAGCTAATAAGGCAACGTGCTCAACCAAAGAGTACCAGACAAAGAAGCCAACAATTCAACAACAAATCAAATTACAATGTTAAATTTCCAAATGCTTTAAATCAGACCGAAACACCAAATCCATCTAGAACGGGTTATAACCAACCATTCACCCAAAATAATGATAATAATAATTTGTTCTCTTTAGAAGAATTAAAAAATCTTACGTTTGAATTAATTTCAAATTTAAAAAAATGCAGGTCTCGTGAAGAGCAATTCGAGGTTGTTACAAACCTTGCATGCAAATTTTTGTACCAATGAACAGCAACATAATGTTACTACAATGGAATGCTCGTAGCATTTGTACTAACAAAGACGAATTATTCCATTTCTTGGAAAAAACCAAATATTGACATTTGTTCACTTTGTGAAACCTGGCTAAATAAGAAAATTACAATAAAACATCAGAACTTCTACTGCTACAGATACGATCGTCAACGTGGTAGAGGAGGTGGAGTAGCTATTTTAATTAAAAAACACATTCAGCATAAACTTATACCTCCTATTAACACAGAACTGATTGAAAACATAGGTGTTAAGATAAAATCTGGTAATGACTTTATAAATATTTATTCTTGCTATTATCCTGGTGGGTCAACAAACAGGGACCCTAGAAGAAAACAAACATTTGCGACAGATATTCGTAAACTAACGAGCTCAAATAAATACATATTAGGAGGAGATTTTAACTGCAGACATAGTTATTGGGGATGTCAAAGAAGTAATGGCTGGGGTAACATATTATATGAGAAACTCCAACTAAACCAAATACAAATAGCGTTTCCCCATGAATATATTTATATTCCGGCTGATCCAAGTAAACAACCGTCAACTCTAGCTGTTTTTCTAACTAACATATCTCAAAATATGTCCGCAGTAAAAGTTATAAATGACTTGAGTTCTGACTACCTACCAATCATTAGTACAATTAATTTAAATTATGAAATGGTAGAAAATTTATGCTACGCTTTCAGCAAGGCAAACTGGCCGCATTTTATGAAATTCATAAACAGGAATCTTCCTGTGTCGGATAGTTTTAATGAAATAATCAACAGCACTCAAATTGACAACATGATGTCTTTAATAATGTAGTAAAAATCGGAATAGATGAAATTGTGCCCAAACGTAGAATAGCAACCTCTAACCCTTACCAAACAACATAAAAATTATGATACAATTAAGGAACGTATTTAAAAGAAACTGGAAGCGTTGCAGAGATGTTAATGATCGTCGAGCTATGACACGTTTAAATAAAAATATTACGAATGAAATGAACCACTTCAGAAACCAAACTTGGAATAACATGTTGTCCAATTTGGACAAAACATCTTCCCCTTTTTGGAAAGTTTCAAAAATGTTAAAGAATAAATCTAGCAATATTCCAATTTTAAAACACAACAATGTAGTATGTTTCACCCGGCAAGAAAAGGCTGAAATTTTGGCTCACAACTTTAATTTGAACCACTGTATTTCATCAAATTTAAGTGATACTACTACGATTACTGAGGGTAATGGTGTTGCAAACCTTATTCGTAATATTACCCCAATCCCACAAAACTGTTACTTCACTACTACTGAAAAAGTTGGTGTAATTATAAAAAAATTTAAAAACAAAAAAACTCCAGCACCCCGTTTCTGTATTTCTCGCATCGAAAAAATTTTCGCCAAAAAACATGTGAAATGCAACCCTGCTCTGCTTGATATAGGATGAGGTGCAAACAATAAAATATATATGAAACCAAATCAGCTAATAATACGGTGCATGTAAGTTATTTCTAATTTAATTAGGTATTTTAAAAAATTACATGTGTACTCAGTTATAAAAGTTACAATATCTGCAAAATTTACGACTAAAACTCCAGTCCATTTTATCATCGCTTAAATCACCCTGTTTAATGCAGGATGACCATGCATTTCTCGATGAGAAAACTTCTCACATTGGATACAGAAACGGGGTACAGGTTTAGACGGTATTAATAATAAATGTCTAAAAAATTTACCTCATAAAGGTATCAACTATCTAACGAACATCTTTAATGCTTGCCTTAAATTATGCTACTTCGCCAGTGATTGGAAAATCTCAAAAACCATACCAATACTCAAGCCAAATAAACCTCCTGATTCTCCACTTTCCTATAGACCAATAAGCAGTGTTGCCGTTTTGGTTATTTTTAACCAAAATTGGTTATTTTTTTCCAATGTGGAGATGTGAACTTTTTTTTCATTTTGGTAACTTTTTTGGCCATCAAAAATATAAATTTTTTTTGTGTTTTTTGATTTATGTTCTGCTTATACTTGAATACGTATTCTTGAATTTAGAGAATTTCAAGATTATTGCAGTGTAGAGCTTGTTTTTTATTCCTCGCATAAATTATTAATATAATAAATAACTTAAATAAAGAATTTAATTCGGAAAAATGCGCCTTCCACATGTTTATGGCCAATTGAAATTAAATTTTAAATTAGTTTTGAGCAATTTTACCAAAAGTAATAACGTTAAAAGTTTAATTTCATTAAAAACGCTTAATTTATTTGATGAAATTAATTGATGTAATTAATTAAATGTAGAAAATATTTTTATTGGCCGTAAAGCTGAACTATGTTTGAATGAAAGTAACTTGTCCAACTTAAAAAAATATGAAATTAAAAAAAATATACATTATTTATATATAGAAATTTAAAAAAATCTCAAAATGCTTTGAATTTTCGAGAAAAGATTTAAAACATCTTGCCATAATAACACCAAATCAAGTTTTAAATAATTTAGAAATAACTTTGGAGCCTTTATTGTCATCTTTCTCAAACTTAACAAGTGGTAATGAAGAAAAAATTTTAACCCAATGGAAATCATTAAGATTTGCGAACATTACAGAATTAAACAATGACATGGATATAGTTGAATTTTTGGATGAAGAATCCAAATACAAAAATGGAATGGATAACAACTGTTTTGAAAAACTAATTTATTTTGATCAAAATTCACTGACATTGCCATAGTTTAGCTGCAGCCGAAAGAAAATTTTCACAACTTATTTTAATAAAAACAAAGTTTGGAAATACCCTTGATTTTAAAAATATTAATAATAATATAATGCAATCAAAAGAATTGTGCAAAAACCAAAATCATTCCCAGCATGTGTGGTCTGCCAAAGAGATGTTTTAACCTTATCTAGTGTCTTAACATGCAATAAAATGATACACACAGAGAAAAAATATGGCATTTTACAACTGAAATTCGGTTACATCTACTAAAATAGGTTGGTGCAACTGAATAGATTACCAAAACAAAATTCGGTTTATACAACTGAATTTTAGTTACAATACCCAAAATATTTGGGAATCACATTCCAATATGGCTTCACCAACCGCATTTATTGGTTGTAGCAACCAAAATAAGTTTAGAAATTCGGTTGGCAATTTTTTTTCCTGTGTGTAGCAAGCAATTGTTCAATTCAAATTGTGCAATTGTCTCAAGTGAAGACAATCAATTTAAATTTTATATCAATATCATGATATCGCTGACATGCAAGCGGCTCTTGCAATGATGCCTGCCATCAAATGTCACTTTTCATTTTAATTTTGTAATAAAAAAATAACAGAAAATTTAGTACACAAGAATGGGAATGAGTTTAATTATTTATTTGTAGATAAAGATTAATGTTTGATAAAATTTTGGTTTTTCGAAGAAAAATCTATATTTCTTAGCCATGAAGTGGTCAGTCAAGTGTTCTCCACCACATTGCAATTGATATCATTTTGACGTTTCTCTGCAATGGTTTTGACATTTAATATCATATAATTTATTGCATTTGAAGACATCGGGTCATAGAATATGATGAATTTGACCTCAAACTAATTTGTTGATCTCTATTCGGAATGAAATTTAATTTAAGTTTTTTAGTTATTAACGGTTAACCCAAAAATTTGTTGTTTTTTCGTATACAATTTTTTGCCATTTTCTTTTATTTAATATTTAAGTTAAAGTTAAACCTACATTATGAGACCCACCGTAGTAAGTATTTAATATGTTAAAGGATTTTATTTTTGTTTTGTTTTTTGTTAACTCTAAAATACAAATTTTGTTAATAATGAAATTCAAATAAAAAATATTTATTTTAATATATTTAAATAAAAACTAAAATACTTTAAATTTTGGTTATTTTTTTCTCATTTGGTAACTTTTTTTTAATATTTTGGTTACCAAAAATTTTTGTTTGTGGCAACACTGCCAATAAGTCTGCTCTCTTCTATAAGTAAAATCTTGGAAAAAATTATTAAGGAAAAGCTTATTAATTTTATCGATGCAAACAATATACTTCCATCGCAACAATTCGGGTTCAGAAGTGAACATAATACATCTCAACCCCTACTAAAAATCAGAAAATTAGTTAAAAATAATTTTCAAAACGGCAAATCAACTGCAATGATATTGCTAGACATAAAAGCTGCGTTTGACTCCGTTTGGCATAATGGACTTATTTTTAAATTGAAAAAATTCAACTTTCTAATTGAACTCATAAAAATTATTCAAAACTTTCTTCAAAATAGATCGTTCAGCGTTTACTTGGGTAAAACCTGTTCGCAACAAGCAAATATCATTGCAGGATGTCCACAAGGTTCTTGTCTTGTCGCCAGTTCTTTACAACATCTTTACTGCTGACATTCCAACATTTTCCAATTGCATTACGTCTATATTTGCAGATGATACATCAATTCTTAGTTCTGATGTTTATTCAGCTGATATTATTACAAACTTGCAGTCTGCTCTTACTGGGTTGAGTAATTATTTTGATAAATGGAAGATTTTGGTTAACCCTGAAAAAACGCAGGCTATTTATTTTACAAGAAAGCGTAAGTCTTGTCTTATACCCCAGAGTTTACCTCGTTTCATGAACCATGATATTCCATGGGAAAACAACGTCAAATACTTGGGCGTAATGCTTGATACAAAGCTTAATTTTAATAATCATATTCCCTATGTAGTGGACAAAATTAACAAAATTCTTAGAATAATGTACCCACCCAATTATAAACAGAAAGTCGGAAATGAACATAGACAATAAAAAACTCATCATCAAATCTATATTCCACCACATAATGTTTTACTGTGCTCCAGTTTGGTACACGTCTGCAAAATGTCATATAAAAAACTCCAAGGAGCACAAAATAAGCTACTTAAAATGATATTTAAACTACCATGGCACTATTCCACCCGACGCCTACATAGTCTAGCTGGCTTCGAACTCGTTTTTGATAAAATCGAAAGATTGACTCTAAATTTTAATGGAAGATGCCAACTCTCACAACATGTATATATCAATGAACTGACCTCATCATAATTTTATCTACTTTATTTTCTTTCTCATTTTTATCTTATACCTCTGCTTCATAAAGGTTTTTGTAAATTTTTTTCCTTCCGTTTAATAACAATGTACATAAATTTCATAAATTAAAAAAATATATTTATATATCTAAGTAGAAAAGGAACGAAGTTCCTAAACTCTTTGCTTCTAAGTCAAATGTAAATAATATAAATATTATAAGAAATAAATTGAATTGAATTAACATGCAAATTCGTATTTTGGTTTTATCTTGTTAGTTTGTATTTATAATTTTATTTAAATAATGATTGTTAGAAAGTTTTGTACCTAAATAATTACAGTTGAAAACGTCTTAAATAAAGATATAGTGATGACTTTGCGCTAATGACTTTGTGCTGACATCGCTAGATGCCAACAAATTTCATAAAATGGCTAGATCAGAATCAAAAATCACTAGTTTTATAAACGGTCAAAAAATTTAGCGATTTTATAGTTAGATTGTCGAAAAATGGTAATTAAAGCCACTGATATCAGATATTTTTTATCAAAAATTTCTTATATGTGACCTTCTCCGAGAAAAGGGACCTAGTGTGTGAAAATAAAGTTTTAAATTAAACATTAAAATTTTAATGTTTTTCTCATTTTTATCGATTTTCCCAAGTTTTTGACACACTAGGTTTTTTGACACACTAAGTTTTTGGACACACTAGGTTTTTGGATTCACTAGGTCCCTTTTCTCGGGAAGGGAGAACTGTGTATTAGCCCGGATGGATGCGTGCTGGAGTTTCTAAGTATTACTGAAGGACTTGTAGTCTGCAGGATTTATCGTTGTCCGGTCCAGCGCACTTTTTAAGAAAACACGGATGGTTTTAGCTCGTGGTTTATTAATGGGAACGTAATAGGAGACTAAGAGAAATCGCAATGGGCCACATACATCCACATGCACATTCCCACTCAACCTAACCTTTGTATGTTGTATGTATAGTTGAAAAGTGAAATGTGATTTTATCATGACATTTACAGGTAAAAGCTGCGTACACACAAAATTTGTTGACTGAACCGCAAAATGTTATCCACTTTAATTAACATAAAAAACTTTATTAACCGTCAGTAGCTACCCTTTGGGAAAAGGGACCGGTCCCAGATGACACGCAGGATAGGTCCCAAAGGGGCGGAGACCGGTCGTTGATCGGTCTTTTTGTTTGAAAGAGACATATCACTTTAACATGGCGTTGTCATTGGAAATGACCAATTGCCACAGTTTAGACACCTTGTGACATTAAGGTGGTGTGTCTAAAAATAGCCTAAAAATGTCTAAAATAAACTAATAAAAAATTAAGAATGAAAAATAATCTACTTCGCGTCGGAGTAGGGCTCGATAACACAACCTCCTGCTTGTAAGTCAAACGCTCTACCATCTGAGCTAATGTTGCTTAAGCCCCGTTCACATTATCACACAAGTGCTTATACTTTTCTTCACACAAGTATGACAAAAAGTATGCTGAAATTGTCTGGTTGTCAAAAAAGTATAAAAGAAAATCTTTTCAGTGTTCAGACTGTTATCGGCACACACAACAAATAAATTAAAACAGTTATTTTTTCTTCTATTATTACTTTTTTTCACCACTAGTTGTTTTTAATCTTTGTTTAACTTTATTTGTGAATAACACAACACTTGTGTTGAGACAAGTGGTAACTTTATGAAATATTTCAAAAAATTAATCTTGTCAAAAAGTGTGACCGTATTTTAAAATGTGTGCACCCATTTTGACATGTTTGTAACGAACAGTGTTCACACTATTATACATTTTAGTTATACAACACATTTCTGACATGTATAACACACTTGTGTGATAATCTAAACGGGGCTTTATGCGTGATGGCTGGCTGATGGTAAAGTTATATATTTTTCTTTTCTGTTCAAATAACAAAGAAAAAGAAAAAACAAACACTACAAGCAAATAAAAAAATGGAAAAGAAAAAAATAGAAAAGAAAACAACACTAACACACACACAAATATAGTGGAAGTGCCTTCAGTATGCCCCCGATTGACCGGTAACGGGATAAGTCCTTTAATGGCAGTTGACTCGTTTTTTGCGTTGGCCATAATTAAATTAAAAAATCAATTAAAAATTAGAAAATTACCTCAAAAACTCTGATAATATAAATAAAAATTTAAAAAATTGCCCTTAAGTTAAAAAGAAAATTAAATGAAATACCAATTGTTAAAACTAAAACAGCTTTAACATTAAAAAACGTTGAAAATACAAAACTTTCAATTTTTTAGCAGAAAATTAAAAAAAAATTTAAATTAGAGCTAAAATAAGCCAATCGTAAAAAATAAAATTCAAAATAAATAAAAGAGTAAAATAAATAAAAAAAATATTTTAAAAAACATGCCGCGAATTTTGGTTTTTATTTCGGTATGGGTCAAGTTTTTTAAAAGCAACAGTGAAAGTAACGAATCAGAAAATACTTAGAAAATTAATTCATTCTCTTTGGTTCATATTTGTACTAATTTAGTAATATGCCTTCGGTTGACCGGTCACGGGATAGGTCCTTGGAGGGCAATTGACTCCTCATTCCCCGTAGGGTATGTACAATGACGGACAATACAATAGAATCAATTAAAGTTTTTTTCTAATTTTATCCGTTGCTTTTATTTTTAAAAATCAAAATAATGATTAAATTGTCCCCGAAGAACTGGAATATGATCCAGAAAATTGCAGAAATTTTTAGTGTAGCGTTTGTTTTTTTAATTTTGCTACCCGTTCTAAATAGGCATGGCTTTTAATAAAAAATCAGCGATATCGCCCTTTTATCAAATTACATTTCTAAAATTTTCTTACAGTTCTTCGGGGACAATTTAATCATTATTTTGATCTTTAAAAATTAAAGCAACGGGCATAAAATTAGAAAAAACTTTAATTGATTCTATTGAATTGTCCGTCACTGTATATTTTCAAAATCCCAAACCTATGTATGCATGAGTAAAAAAAATTTTGCAAATAATATTTTATTTCTTACGTACAGTTTTTCCAGTTCCGTTTTATTTTTCGGATTCAACAACTTTCAGTCTTTTATTTATAACCAGGAGTTTTATAGATTTAAGATTTTATAAAAATAATGCGCACAGATGAAGGGAAGAAAATTATTGGAACTCAGATTCAGCATATTTAAATCTGTTAAAAATATTTGAGATTAATCAAAATCTAAGAATAAAATCATGGATGATAATCGAAAAGGTAAATCTAACAGGTGATTACAATGAAATGAGAATTTTGTTGTTTTATGTTTAGCAATTTAATTTTACTACTTACACACAGAAAATAAATTTGTTGAAATTCTTTCGAAACCAATGAAATTATTTCGTTGTTCAATAATTGTAATTGCTTAAAATTCATCATCAGAAAAGTTGGATTTGTAATTAGAACAGAAAATATATAAGATTAACCGAAACACTGTTACATTATCCAAAATTTTGGCTTTTCCAATCAATATTGAAAAAATACATTACCTTCAATACTAACAACCAGGAATTTATCGAAGATTTTTTTACTTTAAATAAAATATCGGCAGCAAGAATCTAGTACCAGTTTCACTCTATCCAAAGTATTAGTTTTTCAATCAATTTAAAATATTTTTGTCAACTTCAGTTCAATCAACCATTAATTTCCATTATTTTGGTAATTATAATAACATATTGAGATTAGGAACAGAAATTTTAATTATTACAATAAAAATTTGGAATTTAAATTCAAAGGTAGACAACCACTAAATGTAAGTGTCTGTGGTGTAGTCTTAGCAATCTGAGTTCCAATCTCAGCAAATACATTGTTTTTTTATAATTTTTTTTTTATTGATTCAAATTAAAAGGCACAATTGATTTTCTATTGTTCATATAATTTTAATCATAAACAAAAATACATATTCAAATTTCCAACAAGAAAAAAATCAAATTTAAAATTTGACTATAAAAATTTAAATCGAGTTTAACTCTAGAAGAGAAGCAATGGGCTGACAAACGGAAGGTCGCCGGTTCTATCCCAGTTTGAGACATAAAAAATTTTTAATTTTTAAATAAATTTTGTAGAAGGCGTTATTCTATTTATAGAATTTATAATCCATAAACATTAAAGCAGTCAATTAATACAAGAAAAATTTAAAACTTGTAAATAAATTGCGGTATTTAAAATGAATAAAAGTGATTGAACCTGGAACTTCAAAATTCGGTTGGCGAAAAATTCGATTGGAACTATGAATCGGTTTTCTGTGTGTATATAACCTGGCAAAAACTAGGCAATGAAATGACATTACTACTACCATTACCAGTAATTAAATGTCATTGCGGTCTGCATTACTTTGTCATTACCGATAATGATGTCACTACCTACTACATTACATTGGCATTACTAGTAATGATATCTAATTACCTCCAATGACAGCATCATGCTCAAAGTAATACGTCTGTAATTTAGCAGAAATATTTTCAATTTTTGGCTTAAAATAATTTTTGTTGAAACTAACATTAGCAAAAAGTATTTAAAAATGAGCCTTCGAAGCATTACAGTGAAGAAGAAAAAAGAGTGATTAAACGATTCCACAGCCAAGGTAATAGCCAACGTAAAATTGTGCATATTATAGGAAGGTCACAAAATATTGTTAATATGGTCTCCAACCTCCAAAATTGAAATTAAAATTATTTTGAAACTATGCTCGCAAACAGGTTAATTTTTTACTTTTTTGAAAATTTTCAATTACAAATTAAAAACTGAAATTTTAAAAACTCAAATTGTCAATTACAAATTATATGTAATTGTAACTGAAAAAGATTTCAATTAAAAAATTTCAATTCCATTTTCAATTACTTTTAGCATTAGAAAATGTTTTTTGTCAAAATTTTGCAAAAAAAAAATTGTCTGGGATAGGCGCAATAGGCGTGGACAAGCATAAAAAGAATACGACATGTATAAAATGGGTTTCCCAAGAATTTGCCCGATTTTGGTACGAGTTCGCTAATTACCGAGAGAACCAAGAATAACACTGGTTTCTCTATAAAGTACCCAGTCAGGAAAATACAAACGAGAAAGCGATGGCAAAGTACTTTAACAGGTGGTACAAGTACTGGCAAAAAGTGTTTTTCCATTCTCAAAATGATAACACCATTACACAAAAGCACCGGCTGTTCAAAAAGTGCCGGAAAAGCACTGGAGAAACAAAATTTTTGAACGTTGGCAAAACCAAAAAATAGGTGGTCTGGAAATATATTTTCCAAAATAAAATTTTAAAAAAGTTCGTATGTATTTTTTTGGTCCTACCGTGGTATGAACCAGGCCGTCAGATTGCTAGACGACAGCTCTACCCACTGAGCTAAAGAGACATATAATACTTGGTGGCTAAACACATAAATGAATGATAATAGCTGGACAACTACTCGCTGTGCTAAAATGCTAGCACTGGCAAACAATTTTTTGGAACTAATATGCCAGCGTTGGGAAAGAAAAAAAGTTGATCTTAAAAAACAAACAAATAAATTAATTTTTTAAAATCATTATAAAATCATTGCTCTACTAGTGAAATGGTTTTGTACCGCTGGTAGCATTGGCTAGGTAGCACTGGATAACCACTGGTTTCAAACCTTGGCACATCACTCTAAGCCCATTATTTGCCAGTGGTTTTTTTATAAACCACTGAAATTTTTGTAAAACAAATACTGGAAAAACGCTTTTTGAAAACACAGGCATGGCGTCCCAAATGAATGTTCTCCCCCCAGCCATTTATTTTCAACACAGTGGTTACCCAGTGGTATGCCAGTGCTTGATTTTTTGTACCACTGGCAATTTCTGACTGGGTATATACTCAATCTTGTGAACAACTTATTTGCAAATTTCTTTGTTTTGCTTTTTTAACTGTATTTAAGAAAAACACTGAATATGAATATCAAAAATTAATTTATTTTTCTCTTTAATCGCCCTTTATTAAGTCGAATCTTATGGCTTCTAATATTATCCTTTACTAAAGGATATTGAATGCAGAGTGCTCACTTTAAAAGCTTTATTACATTGAGCGTTAATTAGATATGATTTAATAATTCATTAAGCCAATTATTTTGTTTACACTTCGTATATGAAAATATTTTTTTTACCAATTTCGATTAATTGTTTTTTCTATTAAAATTTCCAAAAAAAAATGGAAGAAATATTTTTGCAACTTAATTTTGGCACACAATTACCATTACAAGGTCTCAAAAAGTACATAAACTTAAAAGTGGAGATTTAAAATATTGTGTTTCTCGTAAGTTACCGTGGGAATCCAAACTTACAAAAAAGGGGTTACCGTATTAAAAATTGTGTGAAAGCTATTGTTGTTTGGGCTGTTTCGGGTTGGTTTCGTTTACCGCGGTAAAGTACGGGAACAGACATATTATTTAAAGATCTAAGCCAACTCAATTGATTGACAAATTTTTAAATGGCAACACAGCCAAAAAAAAAACTCATTTCATTGTAAATACCCGTTAGTCTGAAATGACACGAATTGTTCTAATTTTAAAATTTAAGCGAAAGTTTAATTTCCAACTAAAAATATATACATATATTTCGAAATCTGTAGTTTGTATTTATCGTTTAAAACTTAACTGCCAGTCGGACAGGAATATTATAAAAATTTAGCAAATAATTAAGCTCTGAATAGGAACGATAAAATGGCTTGAAAAGCTGCTAGTGATCAATATAAGTATAAAAATAAAAAATTAAAAATAATGCAGAAAGCTAATTTTACCTATAATTAAATTAATTTTCATTTAAAATGGTATAAATTTACATCGAAACAACATATTCTTTTAATTTTAAATTGAATATTGGGTCATATTAATAAAAGTTAGCCAATTCTTCCAAGTAATTATTTTGGTTTAGGTATAACGTAGCACCAAATTTATCCATAGGCTTGAAGGATACCATAAAATATAAATGAACATTAAAACAAAAAAGTAGTCTACCGCAAGCAGACAAAAATTGTGTAATAATAACTTAAAAACCTAATAAATAATTCCCCCTATTAGTGAAATATAGTTTTTTATTCATACGATACATTAAGGAAGTTCACAAGGGGTGTGCTATTTGTTGTATCGTTTTTTGTTTTTTCTTTGATATTTTAAATGTTTAGTAACGCTCCTAGACGAGAACAAGAAATTCTCATTGAGTTTGTAATTTAATTTAACAAATATTTCCAGAAATTCTAAAAACGTCGTCCCCTGACGATTTCCTTAGGCAAGAATGAAATCCGGATAGAGACATGCCTACAACAGATTATTTTTCACAATTTGTTAAATACGTTTGGGATTTTAGCATATTGAATTCCTTTAATAAAAATATATATATTTCTAAATCTGTAATTTGTATTTATCGTTTAAAACTTAACTGCCGGCAGGACATGAATATTATAAAAATTTAGCAAATAATTAAGCTCTGAATAGGAACGATAAAATGGCTTGAAAAGCTGCTAGTGATCAATATAGAATATAAAGTATAAAAAATAAAAAATTAAAAATAATGCAAAAAGCTAATTTTACCTATAAAATTCGAATTTTTATTATACTACGACTGCAAAAAGCCTCAAATTGTGGCTTTACTATAATTATCTTTAAATTTATAAGTTTTCAAATGATATACAAAATGGTTTAATAAATACTTATGTTACTTTTCGGCACAAATGTAATGCGCAGTTGCTATAAAACGTGTTTATTATTGTTTTAAAAATATTTACGTTTTTAATTGCAATGAGGGGAGGTTAGGCAACTTTTATTTTTAGTAATGTATTTCGGTTTTAAAATAACAATGTAAATACTTAAACATATATAACTATTTAAACTTGCCTTAAAAAAGTGTTAGTAATGTATTAATATTAAATAAAGACAAATGATTGAATTATAAACTAAATAAAATACATAATAAATTTAAAAAGCATTTAGAATAGAAAACCAAAATGAATATAATACACCAACATTATTTTTTTATGCAACATCATGCTAAAAACAAAAATTATTTTAATAAAATAACAAAAAATCTACTAAAATGTTTTGAAATTGAATGTTCACATAGTACTTACAAGTCGTTCAGGATGACCCATATTTGGGGGATGATCACTAGCTTCTCTAACTTCACCGTCACGCTGTGATGAAGGGTTTAACAAAAAAGTATAAGGTAATATATAAATTTTGTTTAATGTTTGAACTCAAATTTTTAAGAATATTAATAAACTAAAACAATGTGGAAAATAAAAGTGTTAACTTTGTGAAATAATTAAAATTAAGCAAAAAGAAATAAATAGAAAAAAAATTGTGTAAAAAAAACAAGAAAAACAAAATTTTTCTTACAAGAAAAAAGAAAAAAAAGCTAATACGGATTTGACTATTGGCTTTAAAATGATACAAGGTACAGTTTTATAGTGAATTGTTAATCATATATAACGTTGGGTTTCATACTGAACATTTTTGAGTTAACTATTAGTTAATAGCTCATTTACGTGCAGTCGCAATCTGATTTAAATCTTGTAATCTTGTCAAATTTGTGCCATACAAAGTTATTTTAATAATTGTCCCGTTCGCATACTTTTCTCAGTAAAGTCCAGTAAGAATTTCTCAGTAATAAATTTACAGAAAGTAAGTTACTCTCAATATAAAAATAAAATAAAAAATTAGGCGAACGGAAAATTTGCAACAACTTACAAGTTTTTGCAACAGCTGATGTACAAATGTCCAAAAAATTATGACAGGATCGGTTACGGTTTTTTGTTATTGTATGAGTGGATCGGGAAAGCAAATGAAAACATTTTTTTACATAGAAAAAATTTCATTGCAACATTTCATTTTGTATTGCTGATATATGAAAATTTTCTTTATAAAACTTACAAAAAATTGCTGAAACTTAAGATTTTACATTAAAAGTCGATTCACAATGCTGGAATTCTTCACTCAGCAGAGGGGGTTTTGTTCCTTTCTTGACAGTAATCCGCAGCGTAAATTATTCCATTTGTGAGAATGCACCTTTAAAACCAAAAGCTATTCTTTCTAAAGGCTCTTTATGCTTATGTCATTCCATATAAATTTGACATTAGCCGTTATTTAGTGTTAACTATCAACGTTACTAATGTCAAATGTACATGGGAATAACATTAGCCAACGTTGAAAGCTTGCCGCACAAACACAGCTTTTAAACAAATGAAGAAAATTTATTTGAAATTTTCGCCTTAAAAATATTTGAAAATGTCGAATTATTCGACACGAAAAACGCGTTTCTCAAATTTTTTATATTTCAAATATTTTAAATATTTCAAATATTTCAAAAATTTCAAATATTTTAAAAATGTAGCTAAGTATTTTACTTAACTACATATTTCATTTATTTTAAAATATTTATATTTCAGCTTTATAATATTAATATTTTTGAAAATATTTATATTTCAGCTTTGAAATATTAATATTTATTTACTTACTCCACATTATTTGAAATAAATAAAAAATATTAATATTTCGAAATTCAAATATAAATATTTGTTTACTTACTTAAAAACTTTTTAAGTAAGTAATAAAATACTTATATGTACTTGAACTTTCAAATGTAATTACGAAAAATATTTCAAACTGTTAATTTAAGTACATATTTTTAAGTAACTATACAGCTTTGTTTCGAAACAACACTCAGAAAATTGTATTGTATCTCCAATGCATAAAAAGGTAATAACTGGAGAACATTTGTAATTTTGGCTCCAAATATCAAGTACGATGAAGTAATTATACACTTGTTACAATCCAAAGAAAAAAAGTTTTGTTTATTAATTTCTTTTTAGATTTTAAAGTTTGTTTATTTTTTAGAACACTTTTTTGCTAATCTCAGGAGTTTATTTATACTAATTTCATTGTAATTAACAGCAAAACTTTCAGTTGACATTCCAGACTTTTTTGGTTGAGTGTATGTATTACTGACATCCCACGATGGGATGTCAAAAATACATGATATTTAACAAATAAATGGGATTCAGCAATTGAGTTGATACTGCGGTAGCCATATTCTAAAATACCAGAAAATCAACTCTGTTTAAAGGATAGTGGACTGTGGTTAATATTGAGATTAACGCAAAGTTTAATTAAGTATATAGTATTTGTAATTGCAAAAATGCCATCAAAAAAGTACCCAGTCGGAAATTGCCAGTGGTACAAAAAAATCAAGCACTGGCAAACCACTGGGTAACCGCGGTGGCAAAAATAAATGACTGGCAGGACCCTCATTTGGGACCCTTTGACAGCGTTTGCAAAAAGCGTTTTGCCACTATTGTTTTACAAAAATTTATGTGGTTTATAAAAAAAATACTGGCAAAAAATTGGATTAGAGTGCTATGCCAATGTTTGCAAAGAGTGGTTATCCATCAGTACTATAGAGTCAGAAATTGATAACACGTTATAGTCAAAAATTGCCAATGGTACAATAAATCAAGCAAATGACAATATGGTCGCGATATTTGTTAATGAAATCCAATTTTTTTAATATATCATAATCTCCGTGAAAAGGGGATTTTGGTGTTTCTCCTAAACTAATAAAGATAGATAATTGAAATTTGGCATATAGCTTCGTTTTATGACGGGAAGAAAGCCGACCAAAGGATTTTTGGCTACTCGAGTGTTTAAGGGGTAAAACGGGGCTCAGAAGTTTGAAAAAATCGATTTTCTAACGTCATTTTTGGTGGGTAGGAGGGGGAGGGGTAAAATATGTTACATATTTTTTTCTAATTTGAGGAATCTTAACAAGAATCTGAAGTCAAAATAACGATATATCCGCAAACAAAAAGTCGGTAGTGAAAGGGTTTCTTTTAATTACCAACGCTGGCATATTAGTTCCAAAAAACTTTTTGCCAGTGCTAGCATTTTAGCGCAGCCAGGACTTGTGCAGCTGTTATCACTCATTTATGTGTTTAGCCACCAAGTATTATATGTCTCGTTAGCTCAGTGAGTAGAGCTGTCGTCTGCCAATCTGACGGCCTGGGTTCAAATCACGGTAGGACCAAAAAAATATATATGAACTTCTTCTAAATTTTATTTTGGCAAATATATTTCCAGACCACCTATTTATTCGTTTGGCCAGCGTTGACAATTTTGTTTCCCCGGTGCTTCCCCGGCGCTTTATGAACAGCCGGTCCTTTTGTCTATTGTGGGAATGAGAAAGTACTTTTTTCCAGTACTTGTTATCACCTGTTCAAGTGCTCTGTCATCGCTTTCCCGTTTGTATTTTTCTGACTGGGTATGTAAGACCTGAAGAAGTGATTGCAATGTTGGTAGAGGAACGGAAGAAATTGCTGCGATTGCATCATCCTCCAATGCCCATATTGTACATGAATCACGTAAACGAAATCTCATATGAGAAACAAATGGATAATAATGTTATCGATGAAAATGATCCACTTGACGTTGGGGATCTTGAAATAATGCAATATAATCTATCCATTAATGAGGAAATGATTTAGGAGACACTTTCGCAAAATGTTTATAAAAGGAAAACATATCCGGTTTGAATTTAAAGCATGGAGTCTGACTTCATAAAATAGATATCTGCTGTACAATCGTAAACTTTATTGTGGGTCATCATCAAGTTTGATAAGTCCGTTGGCTTTGGAGGGATACTGTTCTCAGTTTGTTGAGAGTTGTAAAATCCCTGCCATGCCCGTAAAATACATTTAGCGAAATAAGCGAAACACCGTTATGCTTAAAGTACCATTACCAAAATAACTTAAATACTATTTATTATCCTTATAAAATAGCAATACCGAAGTAAATGAAATATTTAGCATTACACTAATAGAAAAAAGTCCGTAAAAAATTTTGTTAAAACTACTAAAAATTAGTTAAAAATGATGCTGCAGAAAAAAACTGCTAAATTAGCAGATTATTTTTGCTATATATTAGTAATACAGGAACAGCAAAAATAAAACTGTTAAATATACAGAATTTTAGTTATATTTGAGCTAAATTTTTGTAAATGGAGAATAACAAATTAACCTACTAAAATCAGCAAAAAATTTTGCTAAATAATTAGTAGCCCAAAAAATAACCAAAAAATTTTAAATTTGCGACGTTTTTTTCGATTTTTTTTTAAATGCAAATAAAAATCGAGCCTTTTGAAAACAGCAGTTTACAATTTCTTAGCAAATATTTCTGCTAATTTGAGCAGAATAGACTGCTATTTGCATTTAACTAAATTTAGCTTAAAAATAGCAAAAATTTTGTAGATATAACAGTTTATTTTTGCTATTTTTAGTCTACAAATATTTAGCAAAATTTTCTGCAGATTTTACAGTACAATTTGCTATTTTCAATTAACTAAAAGTTAGCCTAAATACAACTAAAATTCTGTAAATTTAACAGTTTTAATTTTGCTGTTCTCATTTGACTAGTATTTAGTAAAAAAATCTGCTAATTTTAGCAGTTTTTTCTGCAGCATCATTTTTAACTAATTTTTAGTAACTTTTTCTGCTATTTTTACAGATTTATTTCTATGAGTGTACCCTTAAAATACCGTTACCGAAATAATGTAAAAAAGTAAAGCTTTTAACAAAAATAAATACATTCTACAAACTTTTTCATATATCTTTGCTAACACGACTTCAACTGTGTAATGATTTTTCGTTATTATTTTTGATACAATTTAATGCACCAGAGTTTTGCAGTTATCTATCAATTTTATTGCGAAAAGTATAGTGAAATTTATACTCAAATGATCGTTACGCTGTAAAGCATCATCTAGTATGTCGGATTTAAGTTTTTCTGCAGCATGTAACATTCTCGAGATGAAAAAGTATGGCACTAACAAGAATTGAAAAAATGTTGTCAACTCCGTACCTAATCTTTACCACCAAACTATTTAACGAGTAAGGAAAACAATGTCATATTTGGATTACCTTGTAGGCGTCGATTTTGTTTCGAAAAAAATTCTCACAAAGTGTTTCTGAAAGAAAATGAAAAAGTTAACGAAATGTAAACTCCGTAACCAAAATTTTTTCATGAATTTATTAATAAAATTTCAGGCCTAAAAGTATGCATCAACAAACAAACAACTTAGCGATGAATTTTTTTAGGATCAACATTTATTTTTTAAATGAACTCTAAACTGTTGGAACGAAAAACTGTTAATTTTGCATTTCATTGGTTTGGAATCGATATTTTGAGTCATTACTGACCATAGTTTGACAAATGAGTATAACAAGGCACATTAAATTTGGTTCACACAATTTAAGAATTTTTTGTTTGCGAAATATTATTTTGTAACGGCGTAACCGCTGAATAGATTTTTAAAAATTTTATGTTTTTGAAAAGGCTTTAAAAGGACCAAAAATACAAAAATAAAAAAATTGTATTTTTATTCACGAAACCGCTAATTTGATAAATACAAATTGTATATTATAGAAAAGCTTGTTGAAAAACCAAATATAAAAAATTAATAAATTGAAACCAAAATACAATGTTACGCAATTTTTTTTTGATATAGTACCTATATTTTCCTTGTGGAAATATAAACTCCATTACAACAAAAGAATCTAAAATTGTTCAAAAAAGTTTTTGCGACTTTTTAACATCGATGCAGCAGTTCTTGAGTTTATCGCGTACAAACAAATATGCTTGTTTTTTATATAACATATAGCATACATGGGCAAATGCGGCCCGTCAACCAATTTCGTGCGGCCCTTCATTAATTTTAAAACAGTCAAAAAAATTTTTTAAATTTTAAGCAAAATTAAAAAAAAATTTAATTGAATTAAAAAAAAATAAAAAATCAGAATTTAAAAATATACATAATATAGAAAACAGTGATAATAAAATACCCAGTAGCAAATGGTCGAATTAGTTCTAAAAACTCAAAACACATATTTTGAACCAGTTATGTACTAGTTAAATACGATCTATGTATCGACTGTTTAAAAAAAATTACTTGAATTAAAATATGAGATTTGAAATAAATTTTTTTTTTTGCATTTATATTTAATAAAAATCAGAGTTTGCAAACAAACACTTAAATTTTTTTATTGTAAGTTTAATTGAGGTGCAAATCAACTGGTACAGTACAGGTACCAAAGAGTCACTCCATAACTAGTTTCGTAAATTTCTTATAAGTACCAGTAAGCTTCCTGTTTTTCATCCTAAAACAAGAATCTTCAACAATTTGTGTACCTAATAGTTTCATTGAAAATATGCAGTCACTGTTTCAAAAAATTGAATTTAAATACGAGTTTTGAAATACTAGTTTTGGTTACATTTGTTTTTAATAATACATTTGGATTTTGCAAATAAACGCTTAAATGTTTTATTGTCATTAGAAATCATAAACACAAAATATTTTAAATTTCATTTGGTAAATGGATATAATTATCTCTCTCAGTGACAGGAAACTATTGGTCTAATCTACGTTTTATCAAAGGAAATACCTCTGTTTTTCATCTACAGGTAGCAACCAACTGGTGCAGTACTATTTCCAAAGCCACTTCGGAACTGGTTCCGCGAGTGTCAGATTAGTTAGAGTTTTGCTCCCTAGTTTTCGTCCTTAAATTGCAATTTCCAATCTAGTTCTACAACAAGTACCAAAATGGGAGTTTGGCGACAATTGCCTCCATCCCTATGACATCTCCATGTTAAATTCTACAGTTGTTTGCATGGAGAGGCGGTAGAACTCGTACTAGTTGCCTTGGTCAAATAAACTAGTACATAACTGGTTCTGAACTAGTATTTTTTGCTACTGGGTAAACATTCAACGGAGCCTCAAGAAAATTGCACCGATCAAAATATATCGACTTTTTTGCACAGACTTCCTCTAAAACTTTTTAAAGCATTTTCGCCTCCTATATATGAATATTAAGTGAAAAATTTTCTTCTTCTTTATTTAAACCTTAAGCCTGGGAAAAATACTTTATGGCACTTTTTTGGTTTTTTTAACTAATATTTTGCAAAATTTGCTGCTGATTCTAGCAGATTAAATTTTTATTTCAATTATCTAAAATATAGCTCAAATACAACTAAAATTCTGTATATTTTTGCTATTCTTAGCTTACTAATATTTAGCATAGAAAATGTGCTTATTTCAGGTAATTTTGAACTAATTTAGAACTTAGCAGCTTTAGCAAAGCTTCCTTCTTTTTCTATTAATGTACTTAACCTGACCACCCATACCGCTTCGACGGGATTATACAGCTTTTTATAGGCTTGTGCCGCCTTGAATTTTTATCTCGCTTTTAAAGCAAACAATCCAGCCTTATCACAATTTTTTAATATGATATTCAACTTTTGAATAAAGTTTTCATAATTTAATTTCTCTAGAGTTCTTAGCCCAAAAACAAATCATAAAAGTGCTCAAAATATATTATTAAACTTTCACTTGTATGAAAGTGGCACATCCAAAAGAGCCTTCTTTTTCGATTCAAAAATGACTCAAAGAAATATTTAAAAAAATGCTTTAAGCCACATTCACAATAGTACTCCACTCTGAAGAGTGGATTTTGTTCCTTTCTTTTTCGCACTTACATGTTTTTTGTATCATGCCACCTCTATTTTAGTACACTCCACTCTGAAGAGTGGAGTACTCCATCATTGTGAATGTGGCTTTAGGCTCAAAAATTTATCTTTTTTGAGTCATTTCTTAATTGTTCACAAAATATTTAAATTTATTTACATTTCTGAATCATCTTTGGATTTAAAAAATGAGCAGTTTTTGACAAATAGGCTTAAAATTTAGAAAATATTTGTGCTTTGTTTGATTAATTTTTGACTTATTTTGACTTTGAATAAGAACTATGGTATTCAATTAATCGGCTTTTTATTTTAATCGATTAATCGTGCAAATAATTATTCGGGGTTTGTACTTAACCGATTAATCGAATAAAATTTAAAAATTAATCGATTAATCGAAAAAAAATTTATGTAAAATAATATACATATATTTTTTGTATTTTTAATAATTTTAATTAAAACAAGGAACAAAAATAATTTCAGTAACTCTTAAAATTCCTGAAAACAAAAAGTGTAATAATTGAGATAATGTTTTGTCAAAATTTGTATTTTTTCTGTCCTCTCCGTCACATACTCGTAATCGAATTTTATCCAAATCGAAAGGACCGCAGACCTTTCTGGTAAATTTAGCATTTTAAGTTAAGCCTGAATTAGCCAGCTCTCTATAATATGTTTAATGAGTTAAAGGAGAGTAGAACAACTTGTATATTAATTAGTATCTCTTTCGTATGCATTGATGTAAATGCAGGAAAAATTCTGTTGAGAATTTATTTTCCCTCTACGTGCACGTCCTTCCATCCATTTATTTATTCCCATTGAGTTTAAGCTAATAAATTTGTCATATTTGATCTTAAAACCGAACAAAAATAACACTCATTAAAGCTAATAAAGATTCCTAGAAATTCTAAAAAGTTGTCTCCTGATAATTTTCTTAGGCCAGAATGAAATCCGGGTTGGTACAAGCCTACTCCAAATTATTTTTTACAATTTTTTAACCAAGTTTTGGATTTTACCATTTTTAGTTTAATAAAATTATATATATTTTTTAAACATTTTTGTAATTTTTTGCTAATTTCGATTAATCAATTAATCGTATTAAATTATTCGAATTATTCGTTATTCGAAATTTGGCCTTTTGTAATTATTCGAACAATTTTTGAGCAAAATTGTTCGATTAATCGAATAACAATTAATCAATTGAATACCCTAATAAGAACCCTCAGAAAACTATCCAAATTTCCTGGCTGGACTATCGGTCTTGTTATTGGATTTTTAAAATTTAAGAATTAATTTGATGTAATGAGAGCCTTAGAGGTTTGATATTTGTTATAAATTTTCGATCCGAAAATGTTGTAGACCTATGAGTTTTAAATTTCATGTACCTACATTCAGATTTTCTGTAAAAATTATATTTTTCCACGTTTTGTATCAAAATTCCGTTCGTCACGTAATTCATGTTACACATTTCAATAAACAAAACAAGGGATTAAAATCCATTAAGAAAATTTTTAAATATTTGAAAAATTGGTGAAAACCTTAAACCAAATTTTTTGAAATAACGAAAACTATATTTTCGAAGATAAATTCGACAAAGTTTCTTGACTTCAGATTCGTATTAAGGACGGCAAAATTTTTTAAAAACATTTATTGAGTCTGTGCCTATATTTTTAAATATATTTAGATCAAAAGTATAAAAAATCATAAATTTGCCTGGGTGATGGGATAAAAAATGAAAGACCTACAACTTGATAAATATTTAATGAACTTTTTTTTGTCTTTAGATCCGGGCTTAGGAATCCAAAATACTCAAAAAAAAGGCTGTACAAAAAATTTATTTTCGTCGAGTAATATATTAATCGGTGCGGCCCTCCGTAAGTTTGTGAAATCCTAAATTTGGCCCGTCAAGCCATTTGTGTGCCCATACCTGACATATAGATAGAGATTAGTATCAAACTTTTAAAATACAAATACACAGGAAACAATCGTTGCCAGTAACTGATAGCATATCAACTTATAAAGTTTTGTCGCATAAATTATGAGAAAAAATAGTAAGATTTTGCCAAGTTTTTTCTTTTTCTGCTTAATGTTGCATAATTTATGCGAAAAAAACGTTATTAGTTGATATGCTATCAATTATTTGGAAACGATTTTTGTCTGTATATGTGTATTTGAAACAAAGAGCAAAATGTAATAGTAAAAAGGTCTAAAAATAAGCGATAAATCAAATTAGAAAATATATATATATACTGAAAAATTTTATTTCGGTAGAATATACTAAAAGTGACAGTTAAAACAAAGGTATATGGTTAAAAATTCGACAAAGGTATTGACCTATAAAATAATTAAAACCGTTGTTATTTTTAACTGGTGAAAAATAACTAACAAAAGCACCACAAAAGCATAACTAACAAAAGCATTAAAAATGTCGTAAAACAAACTGACAAATTTTTACTACGAAATTTGTAAAACCACTGAAAAAATGGGTAAAAACTAATGTTTTTACAGTTCATCCTTGTGGTATTATAAAAGTATATTTTAATAAAAAAAAAATTTCTTTCGATTACGAAAATATGTGTAATTACTTCAGCCTATTCAAAATTTGAAGTAAAATTCCAAACGGTTCTCCAGTTATGCTTTTATGCATTCAACGATTTTTTTTAAATAACTAACAAAAACAACTGTTTACTGTAAAAATACTATGTTGGTAGTTGTTTATTATGTTATCAAAAATAACTGCTTTAAACAACTGTTACGAAATTACAGTACTTTTAGTTCGATGTTTTCTTAAATAACTGTCGTAACAGTTGTTTTGTATTTTTTCATTGGAAAACAACAATAAAAACCATAACTACTGATCACTACACAGTCAACTGTCATGTAGTAACTATCCAACTTTTGTGAGTGTATATTTTTCGGAGTTAGTTACGCAATCAGAAGAAAGAGCATTAGAGGGTTAAATAAACCTTACCTTAGCTTTAAGAACAAAATTAAGACTGTGCACCAAGGTGGAAATTGGAGACGCAGCATTTTCGCTGCGTTGATTCCCAATGGTACGAGAAAAAAACATTTGAAAAATATTATTTTGGATTGCTTTTCGAACGGTCACAAACAGTATTTTAGGAGTGCTTTTCATACAAAATTTGCAACCGTTTGTGAAATAAAAACACTGTTAAAACATTGCTTTAAAGCGTTTTCCTAACGTTTGCAAAAAGTACTTTAGCAGTACTTCTTTTAAAGAATATATAACCGATTATTTAAAAAACACTGTCAAAACATTGATATCAAAATGTTCGAAAAAGTGCATTCCAAGCACTTTTTTTTACAAAATTGTCTACAGTTAAACAAAAAATGCAGGAGAATATTAAATTTGGAACACTTTTTAAAGTGTTTGGTCAAAATGTTAAAAAAAAAGTTTTTTTTATATATAATTTTAATTATATTTTATTATTTATGTAAAAGAGTTATAGCAATCATTATATATGCAAAAGAGTTATAGCAATTGTCTCATTATGAAACTTTGTAAGAATACACTTAAATCGCACTAATAGTATACTAATATCAGCATAATTTCCCTTAAATTTTTTAACATTATACAATCCAATTTATTTTGATACAGTGGATACTTAAAAACATCAGTTATTTCATTATAAATTTGACTATTTAAAAAAATATCATCACAATTGTGTTTACAATGTTTAATGCCAAAAATTTCATTAATTACTAGAATATTTCAATTACTGAGCAGGTATACATTCTCAGGGTGAGATGAAGTGAATTAAAAACCTTCAATATTTATAAAATAAAACACAACTTTTGATTCTGAGGATTCTAAAATCTTTCCAAGAGAATATTTTGTATTTTTGAACAGTTGATATACCAACAGGATATTTCGTGAGTTTTTGTTATGAAAAATGTGCAATTTTCATTGAATTTGTCCAATAGGATTTTTGGACAAATTCATTTTTTGTTTTCAAAATCGAAAGCAAAAAATTTTGATAAAGGAGTTCCAATATTGGGTACGTCAATCGCGATATGAATAAGATTATGATTGTTCATGGTTTGCGAATTTGGTCTATAAAAATATGGCATAAGTTCAAAAAATGTCCTTAAAAGTTGTTTAACATAATCAGATTTTAACGTTGCGAATATACTAGACGAACGTTTCTAATATACTTGAAGAAGCATTTTAAAGTTGTTTTTTGCAACGCTTTGAAAACGTTATAAAATACCACCCTCACACCGTAAATCATGGTTATCATTTGGGGCGTTGTCAAAACGCTTTAAACCTGTAAATCGGTATATTCTGAAAACGCTTGTACCATCTTTTAAAATGCTTTTAAACGTTTCCGCGATCCTATTTTTCCACCTGGGCAGTTATCACACAAAACAAAGTTTGCCAAATTATTGACCCAAATATGATTTACCCAAAAAATTATTTCCAGGCCCATTAACTTTTCTCGAGAAGTTAACTTTACCTTAACCATGGGTAACTAACCAATACTAAATATTTATCCCTATGAAAATTTAACCATAATAACTTATCAATATTTTAACTATGGGTAGTTAACCTTAGTATGAAATGTCAGAATAAAAACAAAAAGAAAAACAAAAATTAATAACAAAAAAATTTTTTTTCAATACGGGAAAATTAAAAGTTTTTCTCGCGATTTTTTGTGTGTTTCTGGTCGTAAAAAAAATAATACACTTGACCACGTCGTTTTTTTTAAGATTCGCGGTCGCTAAATGCTATAAAATGATTGTGTATTTTTGCATACTACGAGAGGTGATTTAATTAAATCCATTTGGTAAGTCTATAACATAAAAGTGGATAATTTAAAATATTAATAGTATTTCGTGCTGATCGAGACAACCGCGGAAAGATTCGCGCATAAAATTACAAAAAAACAGCGGAAATTTTGCGATAGATTTTTAAATTAAGGCAATTTATGTGATCAGCACATCAAAGTGAGTAGAAAAATAATCGCTGTGCATGATTTTGTATCTTTTTGTAATTGCGTGTCAAAACTGTGGGTTGTCCAGGGGTTCCTCACATACTTTTAAAATATTTAAAACATGATTGGTTCACATTTCATAAATTCGAGTGATTTCTATGCGCTTTTTTATATTTAAGAATTAAATTCAGTATTCTTGTACTTCATTCAGTAGTCTTGAGCTTTGATACATGATTCATTTTGAATTTGAGACGCTGATTCCAAATTCTTAAATGTAAGTTACCCAAAATTGATGGAACAATTGTTTTTCTGAGAGTGGTTTTCAAAAGAATTTTTTCCTATAACGGTACACAATTTAAGAAAATGTTGTCCTATGTATTTTAGAGAACAAAATTCATTCTTTACTACCATCGTAACAAAAAGTCTTAAGCTATTTGAATGCGTTTTGTATAGTATTTTAAAATTGATAGAGAATTCGGAATAGAGATTTGGAATCATTAAGTAAAATACTAAAAGAATGTATCAAGCTTCTACCAACAGCGACTTTTCATTTTGTAGAGGTGTATAATTCGTGTCAAATTGTTGTAATATTGGTCACCATTTTTGGTTTTAATTATTCAAGCCAGATTTTGGCTCCCTGAACCAATAAAAAAATAAATTTTTCCTATTTTCTTATATGAGGCCAATCACAGAAACCTAAATCCTAAATAGCAAAAATTTGAGCACAATTTTAAGTACTGATGCAATTTTTATAAGTTTTGGTAAAGTGGGGGAAATGCACATCGAAAATACTTACATGTGCACAAACGATTCTTAGTCAAAGTTTGGTTAAAGCTGCGCTTTAAATTTTTTTTTAATAATGTAGGGTGAATTGTTCTAAAATAGCCTTGGTTAAGTTTCTTAACCACAGAAATTTCTATGGTTAAGTTTTAGCATTGATTAGAAGAAATGCTTGGTTAAAATTTAGATAAGTTATTCAAAAAATATGTTTACCAGTGGTTAAGGCTAGTAGAGGTCTTAACCAGGGTATAAATTGAGATAAGTTAACGGGCCCCAGAGTTATATATTTCATAATTATATTTCATAAAAAAATTCGAAATTAAAGTTTTAAGTCTTCGAATTTCAAAGCCAATAAATTTTTCTTTATAATTTTTTGATTTTTAATTATGAATTATATAACTTGGGAAATTTTACAAAGCTTATACTTTTTCAGCTAAAAACTTGGGAAATCATACAATTTGGGTAGAGCTTATTTTACCAACCATTTGGTGGGCATTTTTCGCAAGGTAGAATAATTAGCCATAAAATAACGATATTTAATTTTTAATCACAGATTTAGGATCACAAAATTTACAAGGATCTGGCAATGTTTTAATCGGGAGGACTTTAGCATGTACCAGCTTAAAAATCATTACGCATTTAAAGGGATTGTTTGGAAAAATAATAAATGACTAACTTTTCACTAAAAAAACTGACCTTTTCATTAAGTTGTTTTTCAGTTTTAACAAAACATTTTTTAATGAAATTTTTTTTTTGTTTAAACCAAAAAAGAAAAATAACAAACATGATGTTATTTTATGTGATTAGTAAGCAATTTTTTTTTGATGATTTTCGTGAAGAATATTATAAGTGAGATATATGCCATGAAAGAGAATTTGTGTATTTGTTTCTAAATAAAAATAACGTGCATTTGAAAATTTTGTTTAATCGAAAAAAAAGTAATGAAAAAATTATATATTAATAAAACACAAAAAAATGGATATCAAAAATGATTTTAGTTACCTCTTTTATTGTTAAAGTAAGGAAACTACAATATTTTGTTAACACTTGTGGTACACTACGATGTTAAAAGGTCATGTTTTACTATATGTATACTATACTAACATTTTGAAACATACTTACCCCTTTTCTTTAAAGCCAAAAAACCAAAAATACTTGGCATTTGATTAAAATATATAAAATATATATCATGCAAAAATTATAAAAAAATTAACATATAAACTCCACAAAAATCATCAACAATATAAGCTTCTTTTTTTTTGTTATTACATATTATTAGTTACAACAAAGCCTTCACCATACATACAAACATATGGTAGTGTTTGACATTTTTTCAGGTGTATTGAAATATAAATTAATAAAGCTATAAAAATCAAATTGCGAAAGCAAATAATATTAAATTAATATAAAAATTTAATTTTAATAAAACAAAAACCCATTTTGCTAAGAAATACACATATTTTTACAATTATTTTTAAAATTTGAAGAAGTTTTTACTTTATAAGATTTTTTAATGTATGCAATATTTTTAGCTGTTCCTGAAAGTTAATAGCCGAATGAGTTTTCTGTCCGACACTTCTTTCACCCTAATTTTTAATACCGAATTCGATGATTAAGGATTTTACTTTAACTTTTAAGTTTTAATTACATTTTATATAAAACAGCGATAGACAGTCTGCCTTTTCAGTTTTATCACTTCAATTTATATTTTTACACAATTGAAAAATTCGATTGCAATATTTAATATACACTAATTGGATTTAATTAAATTACTTACACTAGAGTGAAAAATTGCCATTTCTATTTCAGCTATTTATCCATGTCCAAGATGGAAAATATGTATTTGGTGAGGTGTAGTTTTTTTTCTAAACATATTTCATACAAAAATTTTAAGAAAACCCTTTTCTTTGCCAGGTTTGCAATTATTTTGTTTCTCTTTTAATTTTCATTCGTATTTTTTTGTGACATTAAATTAATAGGCTGTTTCATATATTTGCATTTTTATTGCTATGTGTAAACCCAGATAAATAAATCCAACTTTTTTTGGATTTAATAAATCAACTTTTTGTATGAACAATTTTAAATCAAGGTGATTAAAAAAAATTGTTAATATCATTAGATGAAGAATTTTTCAGAATTTTCTATTATGAAAATTGTAACAAATATAACTGAGAATCATATAGTGTTAAAACTACTGTTTCCAATTATTCGACAAAGGCGGTTAACCGGTTATTGCATTATTCGAAAAATCACTAAAACTGATTAACCGGTTATTCGGGTCGGTTATTCGAGAAAATTGGCGATTAATCGTTTAAAGTAAAATTAATGTATTTCCTTAACTTTTTATCAACAAATACACTAACAGCTTACTGTTTTTGTTAAATATCAACATGACATATGAACACGATGTATTTGAAAAAAATTTAAATTAAAAAAGCACATCTACACTAGAGAGAAAATACTAGAGATAAAACAAAAATCACCTCTAATTAGCTCTATTTTGAATGAGTTTAGCTATTTTGTAGTGTTTTTTCTCTATTTCTAGCAGTTTTTTCTCGCGTATAAATGTACCTTAAGGTTGAAAGTTTCGGAATCTGAGATTATCTAAATTGAAACATTTCGTATACTAATAGAAAAATGTAAATAAAAAATATAGCTGAAGCTATTAAAAATTAGTTAAAAAAGGCAAAAAAAAACTGCTGAAACTAGGAGATTTTTTTTATAAAAATTAGTAAGTTAAAACAGCATAGCTCAAGGTAGACTTTCTATTTCCTTACGAAAATTTTTTTTTAATCTGTAAAACTTTGGATTCAAAATTTCTTTGAATGCAAATTTAATCAATACTTCCATAAATATAATATTGCATTTAAAAAAATTATTATCCAAAGTTCTTCCTCGAAATAAAAACAAATTTGGTTCCATTTGAGTAAAATATTAGTTAATTGAAAATATCAATTTACTCCACAAAAATTTGCAAAAACAAAAATTTATGAATAGTAGAGTTAGTAGACTAAAGAATATCATAAACGATTGTTAAATTTCTCAGTATTTTCTCGGTTTTTAAGGGCCATTGATAATAAACAAAATTATTCAAAGTTTGAGCTAACATACGCACAGGGATCTTTATTATTCCAGTTTTAATGAAAATTTCCACTAAAGTAATGAAGTTATGAATCTTTTTCATAAAATTTATCAATTTAATGAAAAGTTTCAATGGACGAACTTCAGCGAAACTTCATTGAAACAATGTAAAAATTCATAAATAGAATGTAGACATTTCTCACAGTGTGCAGTTACAAATGTCAAATTCCATTTAAATTTGAATTTGTTAACATTAATTTTGTGTTAACTTTAGGTTATTTCGTTATTGTTAATGGCACAAATGCGAATAAAAATTTAAATTCAGTGAAACGGTTAAGGGTTCCCTTGTATTCTACATCTTTTTCAGTTTTATTTCAGAAAATTCCAAATATATTTCATAATTGTCTAAAAATGTTTTAAAATTCTCCAAAAATGTTTTTAAATTGCCCAAAAATGTTTTAAAATTGTCCAAATATATTTTAAAATTGTCTAAAAAGTTTTCAAAATGGTCTACAATGTTTCAAAATTACCCAAAAACGTTTTAAATTTGTCCAAAAATCATTTAAAATTGTCCAAAAATGTTTTAAATTGTTCAAAAATTTAAAAAAAAAATAGAAATTTCTGAAATGTATTTAATAAAATTTGAAATGCAATTCGAATTTTATTTAATAAAATTTAAAATGCAATTCGAATTTTATAAAATACATTTGGAAATTTTTGGAATACAAATAGAGTCCTTTTAAATACATTTGGAAATTTCTGAAATAAATTTGGTGAATTTTGAAATACAAATGGAATTATTTTAAATGCAATTTTACAATTTTGAAATACAGATTTAAAATTTTTAAATACAAGTGAATAATATTGAAATGTATTTGGACAAATTTAAAATACAAATAAAATTGTCTTAAATACAAATAAAATATATTAAAATATATTTGTGTTTATGTTTCTTCTAATTTTTTAGCCAAAGTTAAGAAAATTATGAAGTTTTGGGAAAAAGGATGGGATAAATTCCATATTAAAATTGTAACCGGTTAATCGACCTGTTTTAACCGATTATTCGGATCGAATAATTATTTGAGTTTTGAATTATTTGTTTCGACATTAACCGAAATAGAGGCGATTAATCGAGGAATCGGTTAATCGATTAACCGAGTTGGAAACACTAGTTAAAACCCTTTTTGCTTGTTTATAATGCATATATTTAAACATAATTGAGTTAGTAATTACATTTCGAGGACTAACCAATATGCTTATAAAAGAAAATATTTTGTACAGCGAGCGTCATTGCCCATTGCGTCAAGAAGCACTGGCAAAGAACAAGTAGACCGCGGTCTTACAAAAAGAAGTACTGGCAAACCACTAAATTTGGACGCTTTACCAATGCTTACCAAAAGGGTGACTTCCCAGTGCTTTTTTCGAAAAACATTATTTTCTTTCTGAAAAAGAAGCCAAAAAAAAGAGTGGATATTTAAATAATTTTTGACTCCAAAATACAATAGCTCCAAGAATCATCTATTTTTAGAGTAATTTAATTTTCTTCAGTGATGAGGGCTCATAATTTGGTGGCAGGGAAACATTTGATTTTTGTGTTTTTCAATACTTTGCGAAGCATTAAATGGAATGGTGTTATATATAAAGTATTTGATTTTTATGTTTTTCAGTGCTTTCCCTGGGCGTTTAAAGTATTGGCATCACCGTGGAACGGTGTTATAATGTTGCGAAAGCACTGTTAACAATCATTCATTTCACCTATTTCGGTGCTTTGCCCGTGCTGGCCGCTTTGTAATTTTCTACCTAGGTGGTTATACAGAATTTGAAAGCGATCGGTAATTATAATTTGTAATAACATTTTGGCTTATTGGGTTGTACGCTTTTGTGTGCAGTTTCTTCGGAAATTCGAAAAATATTCCTTAATAGTAAATTAACGTTTCAAAGATACCAGTAAAAAATCTCGTTGCGCTGCTGCGGTGGATTAAAATCCTTTCAAAGATATTAACAGTTAATAAATTTTTTTAATAATCACCATATGAGGCTTTCCATATCAACTGCCGCGCTACTGGAAAAAGTACATTGTATCAATGGTGTTCTGTATGAACACAAATCGGAACAACTTTTTAAATCTTTCCGAAAAGTGGGAGAAGTGTTGTGGCTATATATTGACCAATTTAGCACCCATTTTTGGTACATTATTTATAATAGTTTAATGGAATTTGAAAATTACTAGAAATTTAACTATATCAACAGTTTTTACGGGAAATTAAAAAAAGAAAAAAATTTAATCCGGAACTACTTCAGTGTAATAGATAATTTATCTTAAAATCGGACAACATTTGTTTTATTTAAAAAACAGTACAGATGTTTTTCCATCGATTCATAAAGTAGCAGCGTGTTACTCTGGTTATTTATGGAGAAAATATTCGATTAATATTAAACATCGCAAATATTTATCATAAATTAATATTTTTTTTCTATATAACTAGACGTATGATAAATATGATGTTGGTTATACGTACTGCAAATGCACAAATTTAACTTTATTTTAATTCAAACTTGAAATATTCCGCTTAAAAATAATTTTTGAATCAGATCTAATTAAATATTGAAATTTGTTAAATATAATTATATAAAATCAGATATAAAAATATATTCTTTGATTCGATTGTATCAGGGTTTCGATCTCATCTAATTGTATCTAATTAATCCAATTTATATAATTTGATATGTATTGTCAAATATATTTCGTAAGCAATACCCGATTAAAACAGATAGTGATATATCTAATTTGATAGAACCCGATTAAAAAAGATGATATGGGAACATATCTAATTTGATAGAATACAATAACTAATCAGACACAATTTAATCCGAAAAATGGTGAATACAGTTGTATCTACGTGGATCAAATTGGATTTAATTACTTAAGATTATATACAATTTAATCCGAATTTTGGCCAGAAATTATTGTATTAAATAATATTTTAATATTTAAAATTCGATGCAATTAGGTCCAATTTGGTAAAAATTTTCCAATTTCTGTTTGTATGAAATAAACAATGAGGGATTTATGTAAGGTTTCGTGTATCGTGTAAACTAGGCAATTCTAGTAAGTTTGCGAGTCTTTATGTGAAACTGAATACATAAAAAAGTATCTACACATTAATCAGTACTTATGCGAAATATAGTATAGTTCAAGAATAATCCATAAAATAAAAAATTCTAAATAAAATGAAATTTCGAATAATTTTCCATAAATCATTACTGGATTTTTTCACTAAAGGTGATATTTTCAATTTGATAGTGAGAAAAGTTCAAATGAAGCTTTAATTTTTGGGATATTAATTTTAAAACGAGAAAAATACATTAAAATTGTGATAGAAAATTTGACATGAAACAGTTTTTAATAAAATTAAATGTCATGAAATAATCATTTAAAAATGTTTTAAATTTGTAAATAATTAGGTAGTTCACAAGGGGTGTGCTATCTATTGTATCGTTGTATCGTCCTAACAAAAAACAGAGTTGTTAAAATTTTTATTTGACTTAACGACGATTTTCTATTGGGTTTTCTATCTGTTAGCACACTCAAACATAGGACACTAAACATACGTAAAAATGTTGTATCGTGCTATTCTCAAATGTTGTATTTTTTCAATTTAAATTCTAACAACTCTGTTTTTTGCATTAAAGGAATTAACCCTCTAACCGGCCTAAGCTTTTTTGCAATGAAATTTATACCATGTGTTCCTCACGAAAAATAAACGATTAGTTCTTCTACAAAATTTTTTTTCGTTGCCTACTTTAGGCGATATGGGCCAAGATAGTTTAAGGGTGAATCTCGAAAACTAGCGCATAAAAATTACTAGGTTTAGGCACAAATTACTTCTCTTACCAAGATGTAATTGCAATAAAAAAAATACATTTTTTGTGCTGTTACTTAAGAGGATGTAGCGATTTTCGTTTTTCGAAAAACGCGAAATTGAGCGAAAACGCACCAAAACTTTAATATATATTATTCAAACTTATAACCTTTGCTACCTATACCAAATATATTCTTTTTACCAAATTTCATAAAAATCCGTCCATTCGTTTTGAAGTTAAGGCGATGTCCTTTAAAGGTATCCTTATGGAATCCTGTGCATCCTTGGACCAAAGTAAGGAACTTTTTGAATAGCTTAAGCTCCAATTTTACTTCGTGATCACTATCAATTGTTTTAGTCAATTTAAATATGTTTTTAAGATTTTTGAAAATCTTGGTTGTTTTAAAATATTTAATTTTTGAAATTTTACGAAATTTTGTCTTTGACACTTTCTCGCTTCCAAACCGTGCATTGTATACAAAAAAATTCTTCACAAAAAATTTAATAAATTTTGTTTTCTGTTGAAAAAGCATAATTCCTTATTATAAAATACTCCTTTGGCGCATTTCTGGTCAATTTAATATACCCCGCCTGGAGGCGGGCTTGCCGGTTAGAGGGTTAAATATGCTAAAATTCCAAATGTATTTAACAAATTGTGAAAAATAATCCGTTGTAGGCATGTCCCTATCCGGATTTCATTCTTGCCTAAGGAAATCATCAGGGGACGACGTTTTTAGAATTTCTGGAAATAATTGTTAAGTTAAATTACAAACTCAATGAGAATTTCTTGTTCTCGTCTAGGAGAGTTATTAAACATTTAAAATATCAAAAAAAAAAAAAAAAAAAAAACAACGATACAACAAATAGCACACCCCTTGTGAACTTCCTTAATGTATCGTATGAATAAAAAACTAGATTTCACTAATAGGGGGAATTATTTATTAGGTTTTTAAGTTATTATTACACAATTTTAGTCTGCTTGCGGGTAGACAACTTTTTTTGTTTTAATGTTTATATTTTATGGTATCCTTCAAGCCTATGGATAAATTTGGTGCTACGTTATACCTAAACCAAAATAATTACTTCGAAGAATTAGCTAACTTTTATTAATATGATCTAATATTCAATTTAAAATTAAAAGAATCTGTTGTTTCGATGTAAATTTATACCATTTTAAATGAAAATTAATTTAATTTTAAATTTGCTAAGATATTAAGAAAGAGTTCATTTGAAATAAGAATATACCACAGATTATATAGGGAAAATAATTGTTTCTTTTTTAAATCAATGCCCGTGAAAAAACGATTAGATTTGATCAAATTTGGTTTGATCCAATTGTATCTATTCATATTAGAGAGTGAATAAAATTAAATTAGTTTATCTGCAATTCCGATTTTCAAAATTTTCTTTATTCGTTGCCTTATATAATCATATCTTAAAATATCTTTTCTTTTATATCATTTTATATGCCATATACAAATACATATACTTGATCAAATTATATCTCGTTGAAGATAAATTTGTATATTGCTTCAAACAACACTTTATAAAACTAAATGTGACCCAAGAATATTTTAGATAAAATTATTTACTATCTCGAATCGAACAAAATGTATGTGGATTTAAATATGTTCCTCCTAGGAACCAAAGGATTATATATATATATATATATATATATATATACTTAATAATTCAATACAAAATTAAAAAGCTGAGCTTATATGTTATGTTGCATCTATGGTTTCTATTGACCCAGAATTTTTCAATTTCTGGGATAAATTAGACATACCAAGTCGCACTTTTTTATTTATAATATCTGATGTTAAATCTAATGAAAGAAATAATAAGAAAAGTAACTATTTACACAGAGAAAAAAATTATAGTTAAATCAATTACTATATCAAATTTTAATTAACATTTGATTTTTTACGAGCACTTTGTAAACAAAGTATGAATATTAGGGCCAGTGTTATAGTCATCACTTACTAGGATATTTTAATTAAGTAAGAAACTTTAAAATGAAATTTTATAATTGGTATATCGGGCGTAAAAACACCCTATATATGTCAATAGCTCCTGTAAATTTTTTAGTAATTATACAAAATGAAAAAATTTACTAAAAAAACTTCCGTGGAGATTAACCAGGAATTCCCATTAACCCCTTGGTATCACAACGGACATCAGACTCCATGTGCACTGGTTCACACATCGCCGGCTGCCATTTTAACCTAATCTAACTCAATTTTAAAGGTGAGTTTATTTCAGTTTATTTTGATAATACGAGTATGTATATTTTTATGAAAGCATGCAATAATATTTCTTCAAAATGGGTTTTAAAAGTTATTAAAACAAAGAAAACAGTAATATAAGAAAAAAACTAAAGCTTTTTGTTAATAATAAATCTAAACTTGTGTTAAAGAAAATTTCGATTTTCTTGTTTTTTTCTTTTCTTTTTCAATTTATCTTGAAACTTAAACTAATTAAAAAATAAGTATGATGACAAATAACTAAGGACTTACATTTAAATGTGAATACATATCATGTGATTCATTTGCAGGTGGCTTAAATTTGCCACAACAGAAGTTGCAGCAACAACAACAGCAGCAACAGCAACAACAACCTGTTATCAAAGTACAACAAATAACCAAAGCCTGACAAAAAATAGAAAATAAATAAAATTAATTAAATTTCAAAGAAAATGTGGAGTTAAATCAAAATTTACCTTAACTGCTGGTGATGTTACCACAAAGTATGCATTAACGTTTTCTTCACCAAATTGCTCAGCTATGTAGAGACCTAATGAACCATAATTATCATAAATATTACGTTTTGTTTGATCACTTAATATAGAATGTGCACGATTCACTTCCTTAAACTTTAGAAAAGAAAAAAAGCGCATTTTAAATTTATTTTGAAATTGATTAAAAGAAAAATCTTATTGATAGGTAAAATAATAAAAAGAATACTTACTTTGTCGGCAGCATCAACATTGTCTGGATTTTTATCTGGATGATACTTTAAAGCCAGTTTCCTATAAGTCTTTTTAATGTCTTCAGCTGTTGCTGTTTTAGGAAGTCCTAATATTTCATAGAGAGAATCACC
This sequence comes from Leucophora obtusa, assembly GCA_949987735.1. Classification (NCBI taxonomy): domain Eukaryota; kingdom Metazoa; phylum Arthropoda; class Insecta; order Diptera; family Anthomyiidae; genus Leucophora; species Leucophora obtusa. The sequence continues at coordinate 49,509,561 of OX465296.1, forward strand.
CGATGTTCTAAAAATGAAGAAAGAAAATATAACTATACATATTTAAAGATGTTACATAATGCTGCAATTTATTTTAGTTTTTTTCAGGGATTGCAACCGAAACGAATATCAGGTACGGTGAAACGATGTATATTATAACATTACTAAATGATATAATGAATTCTAGTTTGGACACAAATTTAAAACGATGGTAACAAAAAACTTTTTGAACATGTCTAGACAGATAATTCCACATAAGAATCAGAGCATTATTCGTAGAACCAAAATAAAGTTTCAGTTTTCGACAAAGAATGCTATGATCAACTCTATCAAAAGCCTTAGGCCGAATTTTTCGGATATCAGTTAAACTTGGTTTAGTTAAACCGAAAACAAATTTTGTCATCCATTTCGAAGTTTGTTAACATTAATTTGCCGGAAATAATTTCTCTCGTTTGCGTTAAACTAGGTTTAAAGATAAGACACATCCTAAAAACTGTACTTAAACGTATTTTATTCAGGGGTGTTCTCTACAAATATTTGAGAACAGTGCAAATCTATAGTAATAGGAAAATTACACAAGTGCAAAAAGAACAACCATACTTGCATATCAGGGAAATTAATGATAAACGGTAAAAGAAAAATTAAAAAATTTTACCTTTAATGTCGCGTTCATTTCTATTTTTAAATCCCGAGATTTCAACGGAAATATCGATCTTGATCGTATACACTTTATGACAGTAGCGAAATTTCGATTTGACAACCGCATTTTGTTTGTAAACAAAGTACCACAAAAAATAACCCTAAATTAAAACGAGTAAAAAGGTTAAAGTCGGGCATGCCGACTATAAAATACCCTACACCAGTCTGGGTAAAAGCCAACTAATGTTTGGATCCGAAATTCAATAGGTTAAAAGGGGGCTTGTGTCAAAATTTTCTATAATGTGAGTCAGCGCACCAAATTTTATTAAAATATCTTAATATTTGCGACTTGTAGTTTGTAACCAAGCCAATTTTGGGGGGACCCTTATATGGGCACTAGGTCTAAATATGGACCGATGTTCACCAAAATCAAAAGGCTTTGTCCTTGTGCCAACATAGGTCTGTGTACCAAATTTCATCAAAATATCTTAATATTTGCGACCTGCAGCGTATAAACAATATAATTTTGGGGGGACCCTTATATGGGCTTTAGGTCTAAACATGGAACGGTGTTACCCAAAATCAATAGGCTTCGTCCTAGGGCTGACATAGGTCGGTGTACCAAATTGCATCAAAATATCTTAATATTTGCGACCTGCAGCGTATAAACAATATAATTTTGATGGGACCCTTATATGGGCACTAGGTCTAAACATGGACCGATGTTCACCAAAATCAATAGGCTGCGTTATTGGGCCAACATAGGTCTGTGTACCAAATTTCATCACTATATCTTAATATTTGCGACCTGCAGCGTATAAATAATATAATTTTGGTAGGACCCTTATATGGGCACTAGGTCTAAACATGGACCGATGTTCACCAAAATCAATAGGCTGCGTTACTGGGCCAACATAGGTCTGTGTACCAAATTTCATCAAAATATCTTAATATTTACGACCTGCAGCGTATAAACAATATAATTTTGGTAGGACCCTTATATGGGCACTAGGTCTAAACATGGACCGATGTTCACCAAAATCAATAGGCTGCGTTATTGGGCCAACATAGGTCTGTGAACCAAATTTCATCACTATATCTTAATATTTGCGACCTGCAGCATATAAACAATATAATTTTGGTAGGACCCTTATATGGGCACTAGGTCTAAACATGGACCGATGTTCACCAAAATCAATAGGCTGCGTTACTGGGCCATTATAGGTCTGTGTACCAAATTTCATCAAAATATCTTAATATTTACGACCTGCATTTGTACTGAAATAGTGTTTTTTTTTTAACAAAAAATTGTGGTGGTTTTCATTAACAATTTTGTTCAAAAATATTTCCCGGGATTCCCGGGAATTAAATTTTTTCATTCCCGTTTCCCGGGAAATAAAAAAGTCCGGGAAATCCCAAACCCTAGTAATTAACCAAATCGCGGGTAATTTTTGCCTTCGTGGATAGAGCGCGGGTAATTTCTTTCATGCGTAGTTTTTGGGTAATCGGATAAATTACACAATTAAAAAAGAATTCAATGCATGATTGGATAAATGATATTTTCAGATTTTTTAGTTAATTGAATAAAGTAAAACTAAATCCGACAGTTCCAATTCAAATGAAGTGAATTTGATTTTTCAGATAATTCATTAAAAAAATTAGAAGTTCTGCTGTAATTTATTATACACAGAGAAAACCAATTCATTGTGACACCGAATTTCTTGCCAACTGAATGGTTTGGTGGCAGTAACCCAATTATTGGCTGTTGCAATCAAATGTATTCCTGACATAATTTAAATATATTGTTTCAACCGAAATGCTATTGTATTCACCGAATTTCTGTTGCCACAAACAAATATATCGGTTGATCCAACCAAACCAATCGGTTGGCAAAAAATTCGGTTGCCACAATGAATCTCTTTTCTCTGTGTAGTCCTTTAATATTCTCTTAAATTTGTGAAAACGTCTGCCAATCTCCATTAAAAATTATAGATTTTCAAATGTGCTATTTTGTAGGAAATAAAAAGAATTTTATTGAAAAATTTAACAGACTCGGGGGAAATAACGGAATTTTTTGGATATAGTGAACAAGATAATAGGCTTTAATCAGTAAAATATTTCTAAGCGCACATAAATTATGATATTATAATTTTTATTTCCTTCAAATTTTGAAATCATAATTTATTCGTATTAGAGAACTTTTTAAGTTCCAAAACGACTATTCTCTTTCAAAAATATATATCTTTAACGCCTCTAATTTAGCAGCAAATAACGCCTCTAAAAATGGGAGAGTTGTAATGACCAAAAAAAGCAGTTCAACATAGCGATATAGTCGTGATATTTGTTAATGAAGTCTAATTTTTTTAATACATCATAATCACCCAGAAAAGGGGGTTTTGGTTTTTCTCATAAACTAATGAAAATAGATAATTGAAATTTGCTTCGTTTTATGGCGAAAAGAAAATCAACCAAAGGATTTTTGGCTATTCGAATGTTTAAGGGGCAAAACGGGGATGAGAAGTTCCAAAAAATCGATTTTCGAACGTCATTTTTGGTGGATTGGAGGGGGAGGGGGCAAACATGTTACATATTTTTTCTAATTTGAGGACCCTTAACAAGAATTTGAAGTCAAAATAACGGTAATATCCGCAAACAAAAAGTCGGTAGTGAAAACGTTAAAATTTAAAAAAAATAAGAAAAACTCTATAAAAGAAGAAACTGCCAAAACTAGCAGAATTGGTTTGCTAAATATTAGTAAGATAAAAACAGCAAGAACAAAATTCTAGATTAACTGAAAATAACAATTCACCCTGCTAAAATCAGCAACAACTTTTGCTTAGTTTTAGTCGACTGAAAACATCATACATTTTTTAGTTTTCATAGCATGTAGTTACGTCCGTTTGCATTTAAGGTGACGAAATATTTCTTCCGAGCTCTAGCTGTATTTATTACTAATATGTGCAGTTGTTTTCAACGCACAATATGTTTTTGTATGTTTTCTCTGCAACATTGTGTTTTTTTATTAACCCTCATCGGTCCCTCGAGAAATACATCTAATCGGTCCCATTGTATGCGCGCATATATTTTTATTTGCAAAAAAGCTAAAAAAAAATTAACAACTATTTATGTTTTGTGATTTTTTATGTTTATTATATTGTTTACTATCATATTAATACATTTGAACTTCATAAAGGTAGATTTAGAATGAAATTAGAACATTACATATATTAGAAAAAAATTGAATTTTTACTTTTGTCAATTATTTGTACATTTTTCGCATAAATTGAAATTATGTTCAGCACAAATGAAATTTCTACACTTTTCACAGCGTGTAGCAAAAAGATTTTTGTTATTTTTATATGTGCAGATGTAGCATCGGCCTCGTTTTGATGTACTTGGTAAATAGCGAATCTCCCGAATTCTTTGAATAACACTGGAAGCATCATTACTTTGAGGTTGTTTTTTACGTTTTGTGATCTGTTTTTCAACGAGATTCAATCCAAGCTCCTTGATAAAAAGGCGACGACGAATATTATGGTTCGTTTTAGAATTTTTCCAATTGGGGAACAATGCAATGAACGTCACGAATGCATTCAACGCACTAACATCAAACATGTTACAAAATACTGCCATTGGCCACCGATTGACTTTTCGTTTGCATGTGTACGTAGCCAGCATTTGATCCATAGTATCAACTCCACTCTTGGTTTTGTTGTAGTCTTCAATGATGTTAGGTTTCTGCTGTTCACTATTCTCATTTATGCTGACAACATTGTGGTATGTACTGAGCAATGTCACAAATCGGTACCGGCGAGGAACATATGACAACATAACTGCTTGCAATTTATGTTCATATACAACTTCTGTATGATAAATTGGCTTTTGACGCATGTCGAGTAGAACTGAAGGAATTTCAGTCCTATTTTTCCTTATTGTTCCCAAAATAGTCATGCGATTCTTATGCAAATCTTCTGCCAATTCATACGAAGTGAAAAAGTTGTCACACGTTACATTTCTGTCAGAAAGTCCTTCCACCAAATCCAAAACAACACGCCGTCCGAGATTGCGTCCAGGAGTGGCATTAGGATTCCGACCAACATAAATTTGTGTGTTGTATGCATACCAGCTTTTTGAGTCGCATAGCACCCAAATTTTGATGCCATATTTCGCCGGCTTGGATGGAATATACTGACGAAACGGACATCGCCCACGATACGGAACTAACTGTTCATCTACGGTAATGTTTTTTCCTGGTGTGTATACAGCTTTCAAATTATGATTCCATTTATCGTATACATTTCGAATCGGTGCCAATTTGTCACGAACAGAAGTACTTGTAGATGCAGTGTTGGCCATACGTTGTTCGCGGTCATTAAATCGAATGCAACCATGGATACGCTTGAACATTTTCAAAGACATTGTTGCTCTAAATATTGGCCGACCAGTTTCTTCATTCCACAGTATAGTGACACATTCACCGTATGACCGATACACACCAGAAAGCAGCAACAATCCAAAGTATGCGTGCAGAGTGTCCAAATCAGTGTTTTCCCATTCGTCTTTGTACTTTCGCACACTATATAAATTCGTCATGTTCAAAATAATATTCTTAACCGGTCCAAGGAACATGTGAAATGCAGACGAAACATCAACTATATTAGCAGCTGCTAATGCTTTTGGACCTGAATTATAACAAAAATTAAACATATAATGAACCCATAACAAAGAGGGAAGGTTTTTACCTGAAGTGAAATTTTCTGCACGTCGAAATGAATTTCTTCGATTTATTTCAAATGGTTGCGATAATATTCAATTTTCTTATTTTTTGAAAAATATTTATTTTCAGGATTTGCTGCATTTTCTTCTGCTAAATTTTGCTCAAGTGGCTCAATGTCGCCTTCATCCGAATGCACACTAACTTCACTTTCATCATTCTCCTCGTCTGATAATGCAAAATCATCGTCACTATTGCACGGAGATTCGCCCGCTTCGCTTTCCAAATCAAAATCCATTTCTAGTTCATCTCACTGCCTTCTTTCACGTAAAACTCTATCCATTTTTTTATCAAATACTTCGAAACACAACCACAACACAAATTCAAATAAATGCGCAAACAAACTTCACTTATGTGTGTTCCAGAACAAACTGAATTTCATAAAACGAAAAAAAAAGAGCGTGCAAAAATCCACACACAAAAATAAGCTGCAATTCCAGATACCGCACATACACAGGGACCGATTCGTAACTATAACTGCACAGCAGAGATACAAGCCGGTCCATTCTGTCGGCTGGCGGCGGCTAATGGCTAAATGGTCGGCGGCGATTGATTTTTAGAGTTAAGCCGCAAATGCATCGGCGGCGGCTGGCTTTAAAAAATAGTGTCGACTGGCGGCGGCTAACCGGCTAACGTCGGCTAAAAGGTACATTTTCCAAGAATTTCAACAGAATCATACACGCAAAAAAATCAACTGCAAAAATATCGAAGTCAACTTTGTAATTTTTTTATAGGTACACTTAAAATAATACGCCAGTAGAAAAATCTGTCAAGCCGGTTTCAAATCGATTTGACTAATTTTTAACAAATTTTTAGTTGAAACACTGATTTAAGCGAAGATTTTAGTTATCTTCATTTAACACTTACTAAAAATCCGCAGTACTTTAACTAGTTTTAAGTGTTAATTTTCAAAATTATTTAAAACTACAAAATTTTACAAAATTTATTGTTAAAATATAATATTTTCATGTTACTATTATTACCCGGTAGATAGCGCCACCAATGTATCCGAAGTTTTAAAGATGGCGCCATTTCTTTCCCTCCCGATTTTTTAAGATGGGCCATATCTCGAAAACTAAGCGAGATAGAGCAAAGCGGACAAAATGTTTGCTCCATTGGATTTCTCTTATATGCCCTCACATGATCTACATTAGGCCCGGGGAGGGTCCCGAGACACTAAATTTGAATAAATTCTACGACTCAGTGTAATTACAGATAAAACTGAAGTTTTGCAAATTTTTTACTTAAATTGATTTGTTAAATTTAACAAAAAAAGTGTTAAAATCAACAAATTTTATTTTAAGCCGAAAACAGGAATAAATTTTGTTAAAGTAACAATTTTTTCTGTTCAGCCAACAGACTTATTATTTTGAGTGTAGTTTTCCGAATTTATAAAAATAGAGTTTATATTTCACAATGTCGATATAATTTTACATACTATTACGAACCGTTTGGGCTAGTGAGGATTCCGGCTAGCTTTTGTAGAATTACTCAGGAGGTCCCAACCCTCCCACAAACTCCGGGCCCGTACACAAAAAAAACCATTCTAAATCTCACACAAAAAACTCAAACTTACCACTCAAACTTACCACTCAAACTGTACCACAAAAACCATATCACACGATGATGAACGAGACCGATGTTTGCCTCGAAAATGCCCACCCAACCATGGTCGTAAGTACCTCCATACTCGTCATTTTTACGACCCCAAAACCCACCCAAACTTCCCCTCTTTACCTTACCATCATTGCCACTTTACCTAAAACAGTTTACCCCAAAGAAACTAAAAATTGACCGGGACACGAGGCTGGAGTTTGATCAGCTCCGCGAAGATAGCCTCCTCCCCGAAATTAACAAAACGCCACAACCGGGACTCGGGTTGGAGGTGGTTCCTACAGTGGCCGCATACCCCTCCCCAAAGGCTTATTTTGAAAAGAAACGGGACTCGGTGGGTTAGGCCACCCTCCTAAGACGGTTTTTCTAAGAATCCGCAACGCAAAATTTTTTTGCGAGCCGGGCTTGGAAAACTTCGTCACGGTAAACCGAGGTGTCGCAACCTCCCGCAACAATACATTTGTTAAATTTTACACAATTCATTGTTAAAATAAAAAAATTTCATCTCTCTGTCAGCATCTATTAGATGGCCCCACCAGTATATCCGATGTTTTAGATATCCCTATTTCTTTCCCTTCCGGTTTTTTAAAATGGTACATATCTTCTAAACTAAGAGAAGTAGACCAAAATGGAAATGAAATTCGACTATTCCTAGCTTTACCTCACCCAGAGCTTTGAAGAACTAATTCTTTAACCCTTTCACTACCGACTTTTTGTTTGCGGATGTATTATTATTTTGACTTCAGATTCTTGTTAAGAGTCCTCAAATTAGAAAAAAATATGAAATTATTTTGCCCCCTCCCCCTCCTACCCACCAAAAATGATGTTCGAAAATCAAAATTTTTAAAAAAATTAATATTTTTTCATTTTTCTATCGGCTTTAGCCGAAAATTGGCTTAGCCGATAATTGTCGGCGGCTGAATCGGCTTGGTAAAGGTGTCGGCTGGCGGCGGCTAACCGGCTAAAGTCGGCTAGCTTGTATCTCTGCTGCACAGGCAAATACAGTAAGGGTACAAATTCAAAAACGGCTTTTTTTTTGGTTGTTCAGGCAAAATAATTCTACTTTGCAAAATACAAGGTCATTCCGCTGAACCGTTTTTATTTTACTCAAGGTTAAAGATCAAAATTGCGTGCGCATACAGAGGACCGATGAGGGTTAAGTCGTTCAAAACTAACTACAGCACATTTCTAAAAAATATTTGTGTTTGAACTATGTTGCTTAACATATTTTTTTTTCCTAGCAGGACTGTGCTTTTGCCTTGTTACTTCTACTACCACAGTAGTAATAACACTTATTTTCGTAGGAATTTTTGTGCTTGGTATTTAATGTTTCGTAATATACAATACAGTACACGATCTACTTAACCCTTTCAGCCCCAAAGTTGTCTACAAGCAACTTCGTTATGTGCCAATAACTCCCGTTATATTTATTTTCTTCAGTAGCAGTACAGTTCCACAATGCCTGTGCATAAATTTCATATGGCAGGCTTTGATAGTGTTCATTTGCGAGCTGTTTTTCATAGTGTTCATACACATTTTTTCTCACAGCAAATTTTACGGAAAAATAATTTTTTTGTTTAAATTAGTCTCAAAAATTGTGTAATGAATTAAATTCAAAAAATCAAAAATTTGTATGTAGAGTTTAGTAATAGAAAAAATATAAAATTATAAAACAAATCTTAACCCGTTCGGTATCGGTAGCATGTCATGTTTGAAATTTAATTCCAAATATATCCGTTAGGGGGTGCTGCAAAGCCATAAAAGTAATACAAAATATTTATTTGGTATAGATCTACATTTACACGAAGTTTGGTCGGAAAACTCCCAGCCATTTAAAGTTGGGTTCGAAAGGGTTAATATAAATACAGAAAGTGACTGATGTGCGGAAATGTTATAGAACCCTGAAAAAATTTATAAAAATTTTAAATTTACAAAAATATGAAATCATTTTAAGGTGTGCAGAGAACACCACCACAATAAGTTAGTAGAAAAATTAGTAAAACGTCTTGTGTATCAAGTGTACTAGTTTTCAGCAATTTTTTTGCTGGAATTCCGTTTTCAGCAAAAATTTTAGTTATATTTTTTTAGCACTAAACTAATTTTGAACTAATGTTTTACTAATTTATTTTGCTACAAAAATTGTGCTGATAACCGCATTCATAGCGTGGACGACAACCAGATAGACAAGATGTAGATGTCGCAGCTTGTCTGCAAACGGAAATGACAAAAAAAGAAAAACAAATCTACACATATTCTATATTTAAATTTTCAGCAAATAAATTAACTAAAGTAAAATTTCGCTACAAGTTTTTTGAGTTTTTTTCAGTCTACTAATATTCAGCAAAAACTTTAGTGATTTTAGCAAGGATTTTTTTCATTTGCAGTCGACTAAGTGATAGCAAAACTTTTGCTGAAGATTAATATTTTTTTCGTAAAAATCAGCTCGCTGATTTTCAGCAAACCTCTTGCTGAAATTACCAACTTTTTTGCAAGCACGGTCCTGACTAAAAATATGCTGACACAGCAACATTTTTTGTTGACTTTAACTTTTTTTGAGTGTACTGCTACCAGTGTTGCCAATTTAGCATATTTAATGCTAGATTTAGCATTTTTTTGATTCATTTAGCATGAAAAAAATGAATCTAGCATATGGCATTTTTTTCAGCATTTTTCCAACAAAATTTAGCATATTTTTGGAATTTTTTACAGTTATATTTTCTGTTTTTTTAGAATATTCTACATTAATTTGAATTTTGCTATAAAAATATTATTGATGTTGTTTCCGATATAAAAACGCAACAAACAGTGTTAAATCAACCTTTTTCCACGGTTCTCGTTCAACGACTGAACTGGGATTGTTATAGTTTTGTAATAACATGTTAAAAGTGGTACTTTTAATTAATTATTTTTATTTTAATTATCTCTTATTTTACAATTTAAGTTTAAATGTAATATGGAAAAGGATAATTTTTTTTTTACTTTTAGAGAAGTATCAGCAACTATTTTTATACGTACACATTAGAGGGCTGAATGAATGTCTTACAAGACATTCTCTTGCATGCGCTGATGAGAGATTTGACGATTTTTAATACTAAATATAACAAAAATTGACCATTTTACTTATTTTTAGTTATTTACAAGATGTTAAAATTCAGATTATTACAAAAAAAAAATAAATAAAACAGAAAACAAAAAAAAAAATATTTTGGTGTTGTATAAGAAAATGTTTTGTGAATGTCTTGCAAAACATTCATACTGGCCTCTAGTACACATTAATTACACTGTGCAGTCGAAAATTTGAACAAGCTGGAAACCCTACTGGTAATACTAATTCGAGTACGCTGAATTCAGTGGTGATAGCAGTTTTTCAAAGTTAGCGCTCGTATTCACGATATTCTCAATTAAAAATTTTGACGGGTACCAAAAAAATTTTATTTTTATACTTCTGGGATAATTTTTAATTATAAATTTATCAAATTTCATTAAATATGTACAACATTAAGGAGGCTGTAATTTTTTTTGACGAAATTTTTTTTTGTGGATTTTTTTTCGCAAAATTTTTTTCCGCAAAACATTTTTTCTTGCAAAAAAAAGTATGTTATATGTTATTTTGTGTATATTCAATAGGGTTTAGAAAAATATTTAATACAGTTAAGAAAATAAATTTCTTTCGAAAAAAAAACAAAAATCGCGAAAAAAAAATGTTTCTGGAGGAAAAAATAGCGAAAAATTGTATTTAACAGAGTTGGATTGATTGAAATTCAAAAATGATCCCAAAAGTATAAAAAAATATTGCTTTATGGTACTTTAATATTAAAATTTTAAATCGGCATGCCCGGCTTTAACTTTTTTACCCGTTTTCCTTTTTTTTTGTTATGGTAAAGGAGTGATTTTGTACAAAAAATACTACAATTTTTGGTAAAAAAAAATAATAATAATAATTTAAAGAATAGTTTAAAATAGAATTAATAGAATTGCAAAATGTTGATAAGGTTCGTTTTTAATCTTTGCAATTTTTATTGATTTTTTTTTTAGGTTTGGGTCATAGAGGGTAATGTGGATAGCGTTTTCCTATCTTTTAAGAATTTCAGTAAATTTTAATATTTTTTACTGTAACTAACACCTATACACTTTTTCATTTAATCATAACAAAAATCTTACAACGTAAACCAACACCACAAAAGTATTAACCCTGATCGCGAAAATTATTTTTTTAAAGGATTTCATGCAGGTAAGCCCAAAGATGCAGAAATTTGAAAACGGTAAACAAAGCGTGCAATAAAAAACCATTAAATTTGGAGTAGATAAATTAAGGCAGAATGGGAAATTCATATTACCCGCCAAAGTATTCCACATTACCACCTATTTTAGAAATAAAACATTTTGGGATACTTTTGTTTCTCCGCCTTTAACTTTTTGAGATAACATATTTTCAGTGACGCAGTTGGGAAATCAAATAATAATAAATTTATTTTAAAGGATTTTTGAACTTTTTTTACAAGAATTAACTTTCGAGTTAGCATTTTAATTTATTTTTTTTTTTTATATAATTTTAGTTAATAAAATTAACTGAATTCATAATTAGAGATGACTTATTTTCAGTCTAATTGTAAAAAGTCACTAAAATAATTTTTTTTTTAACAAATTGAAACATTTTTTTATAAAATTTTTTAGCATATTTTTTCTAGCATATTTTTTTAGTTTTTAGCATTTTTTAGCATTTTTATGCAAAAAATCTAGCATTTTTTCCTAAATAAGTTTTGGCAACACTGACTGCTACCTTGTTCACTAACTGGACTAAAAAAAGTTAATTACACACTTCATATTCAAACTGATAATCAATTAATGCCCACTGTAAAACATCCTAAAATAATTTAAATACAATTTGATAATATATGATCTCAAATCGTATGAAAATCATTCATTTACCAATTAAAACATTAACTACACTCAAAAAAATAAGTTAGTAGAAAAATTAGTAAAACGTCTTGTATATCAAGTGTACTAGTTTTCAGCAATTTTTTTGCTTAAATTCCGTTTTCAGCAAAAATTTTAGTTATATTTTTTTAGCACTAAACTAATGTTTTACTAATTTATTTTGCTACAAAAATTGTGCTGATAACCGCATGCATAGCGTGGACGACAACCATATAGACAAGATGTAGATGTCGCAGCTTGTCTGGAAACGGAAATGACGAAAAAAGAAAAACAACTCTACACGATATTCTATATTTAAATTTTCAGCAAATAAATTAACTAAAGTAAAATTTCGCTACAAGTTTTTTGAGTTTTTTTTCAGTCTACTAATATTCAGCAAAAAGTTTAGTGATTTTAGCAAGGATTTTTTTCATTTGCAGTCGACTAAATGTTAGCAAAACTTTTGCTGAAGATTACTATTTTTTTTGGTAAAAATCAGCTCGCTGGTTTTCAGCAAACCTTTTGCTGAAATTACCAACTTTTTTGCAAGCACGCTCCTGACTAAAAATTTGCTGCCACAGCAACATTTTTTGCTGACTTTACTGACTATTTTTTGAGTGTACTGCTACCCTGTTCACTAACTGGACTAAAAAAAGTTAATTACACACTTCATATTCAAACTGATAATCAATTAATGCCCACTGTAAAACATCCTAAAATAATTTAAATACAATTTGATAATATATGATGTCAAATCGTATGAAAATCATTCATTTACCAATTAAAACATTAACTACCCTTTAGAAAAACGTGTAAGTCCTACTGTTTCCAATTATTCGACATAGGCGGTTAACCGGTTATTGCATTATTCGAAAAATCACTAAAACTGATTAACCGGTTATTCGGGTCGGTTATTCGAGAAAATTGGCGATTAATCGATTAATCGTTTAAAATAAAATTAATGTATTTCCTTAACTTTTTACCAACAAAAACACTAACAGCTTTCTGTTTTTGTTAAATATCAACATGACACATGAACACGATGTATTTAAAAAAAATTTCAAATTAAAAAAGCACATCTACACTAGAGAGAAAATGCTTGAGATAAAACAAAAATCACCCCTAATTCGCTCTATTTTGAATGAGTTTAGCTATTTTGGAGTGTTTTTGCTCCATCCCTAACAGTTTTCACTCGCGCGTAAATGTACCTTAAGGTTGAAAGTTTCGGAATCTGAGATTATCTAAATTGAAACATTTCTTATACTAATTGAAAAATTTATGTAAAATATAGCTGAAGCTATTAAAAATTAGTTAAAAATGGCAAAAAAAAAATTCTGAAACTAGGAGATTTTTTTCTAAATATTAGTAAGTTAAAAATAGCATAACTCAAGGTAGATTTTTACTTCTTATGAATTTTTTTTTAATCTGTAAAACTTTGGATACAAAATTTCTTTGAATGCATATTTAATCAATACTACAATAAATATAATATTGCATTTAAAAAAATTATTATCCAAAGTTCTTCCTCCTCCCCTGAAGAAATAAAAAAAATTTAGTTCCATTTGAGTAAAATATTAGTTAAATATAAATAGTAGACTAAAGAATATCATAAACAATTGTTAAATTTCTCAGTCTTTTTTTCCGTTTTTAAGGGCCATTGACAATAAACAAAATTATCCAAAGTTTGAGCTAACATTCCCTTTTGTATTTATGTATTTAATAAAATTCTAAATTTTTCCAAATGTATTTCAGAAATTTCTTTTTTTATTTTTATTTAAAAAGCATTTTTTCAAACATACATCTTTCTCTTAAGTCTCATAATAATTCCTATAAAATTTTCATTATGAAAGAGAAAACATGTATGTTTGTAAAAATGCTTTTAAAATAAAAGTAGAAATTTCTGAAATACATTTGGAAAAATTTGAAATGCAATTGGAATTCTATTAAATACATTTGGAAAATTTTGAAATACAAATAGTCTTTTTAAATACATTTGGAAATTTCTGAAATACATTTAGAGAATTTTGAAATACAAATGGAATTATTTTGAATGCAATTTTACAATTCTGAAATACAGATTTAAAATTTTTAAATGCAAGTGAATAATTTTGAAATGTATTTGAACAATTTTAAAATTCAAATATAATTTTCTTAAATACAAATAAAATATATTAAAATATGAATGGGGGAATATTTAGTTGATCTCTTATTTTTAAGTAAATGAATGTTCTTTTTTAGTTTAACTCTAGATCAAAAATTGATATCACTTTCTGTTTAAATTATTTTCAAATCTTTCTTTGATTTGAAAATAATTTAAACAGAAAGTGATATTAATTTATGATCTAGTCAAACTATTAAAATATATTTGTAATTTTGAAATACATTTTGAAATTTTTAAAATACATTTTGTACAATTTTGAAATGCAATTGGACAAATATCAAAGTTTTTTAGACAATTTTAATTTTTTAGACAGATTTTTGGATAATTCTAAAACATTTTTGAACAATTTTGAGTGATTTTGAACAATTTTAAAACATTTTTGGAAGAATTTTAAAAATTTCTGGATCCTTTTGGACAATTTTGAAACTTTTTAAACAATTTTAAAATATATTTGGATAATTTTAATTCATTTTTAAACAATTTTGAAATAAAACTGAAAATGGTGTAGTTGGACATGTTGTAGAATTGATGTGGGTTTGAATCGATTATACTTTCTTTGGAGATGTGAGAAAAGGTAGATTTCTACAGAATTAAGATGTCAGTTGACAGTTGTCGGACACATATTTGAAAAAATGCAACCTTGCCTTGAAGAACATGGAAATAGAATTTACATTAGCTTTAATTTTTAAAAGAATAGAATTAAAAATCGCCTACTATATTGTATCCTATAGCCTATAGAGCACTTCGACGCTGATCCAGCCAGACACTTCGTGTATTTTGGGTAGTTTTAGAAACACCTTTATTTTGCTTTAAAAAGGTATCTAAATGCTTAACGACCTCTTTCACTCAATTTTAAAAGAATTTGATGGTATTTTAGTAATTTTATGTTTATTCTAAGCTTTTCTTGTAATTTTTTAGCCAAAGTTAAGAAAATTACGAAGTTTTGGGAAAAAAATAAGAGAAAAATTCCATATTAAAATTGCAACCGATTAATCGACCTGTTTTAACCGATTATTCGGATCGAATAATTATTTGAGTTTTAAATTATTTGTTTCGACATTAACCGAAATAGAGGCGATTAATCGAGGAATCGGTTAATCGATTAACTGAATTGGAAACACTAGTAAGTCCACACAATGTAATCGATTTCGTGTACTTCACATTGTGTGTATTTACGATATGGGATACTTGTGTATAACAATTGTATATGAAACTAGAAACATTTGAAATTTTTCAAAAATTTTGTCTTACATGCTGCTATACTTGTGTGTACTTACGAAGTATATTGGCGTGTGGGCCATTACAATGCGGCCATAACCTGGGTAAAGTAAGCCAGCTTGTGTGTAGTGTTTGAAAGTACTCGGATATACTTGTGTGTACTTACTAGAATCCCCGAGTGCTTTCAAACTCTACACACAAGCTGGCTTACTTTACCCAGGGTATGGCCGCATTGTAATGACCAGGGCAAGGACTTTCATGCAAATGCATGTTTGTAGTCAGTGGCCCAAAAACGATTTTGACCAAATACTTTACCGAATCAAAGAATTTGCAAAAAAAAATGGCATCGATTTGTTGTTGCATATTTTTGCATATTCTGTTATAAATGCATATTTTTCTTTTAAGTGCATATTTTAATGCATATTTTATGATTTTTGTTGCATATTTTTGCATATTTTGCACATTATTTTATATTTTTTAATATTTTTATAAAAATTATTTTAAGGAAACTAATTAGTTTCTGCCACTTTTTCTCTGAGTTACGAAAGTGAGTAAGATTTTATAGTACACATATTTAAGTTATATTTTATAATAAAGTTTTTTTCATGTAAAATGCTACACACAAAAATATATTTAACTATGTGTATTTGAAGACATTTTCAGTGTGTTCGTTTACTCGAATTTCTTACTACAATTGCAAAGTTTTTTTACTTTTTGTATTGAATTTTGCCAGCTGTAGTAAATATAGTAACTTGCAGTAAGTAAACGAACAAGCTTATTGTAACCGATACCTGAATTTTTACGTTTATGTTAGTTTTTAATAAATATAGTTAAAAAAAACATTTATTTTTAATTGCATATTTTTTGGTCGTTATAAATGCATATTTAAGTGCATATTCTCCATTTTATAGTGCATATTTTAAGCGCATATTTTCGATTTTTTAGTGCATGAAAGTCCTTGCCCTGGTAATGACCCACAAGCCAATATACTTCGTAAGTCCACACAAGTATAGCAGCATGTAAGTGAGACAAAATTTTTGAAAAATTTCAAATGTTTTTAGTTTCATATAGAATTGTTATACACAAGTATCCCATATCGTAAGACACACAATGTGAAGTACACGAAATCGATTACATTGTGTGGACTTACACGTTTTTCTAAAGGGCTATATATAAACTTCAATAAATATTAACAAACAACTATTGCCCTTGAACTTCAATAATAGACTCATGTCATAGAGAATTTAATTTTTAAAATGTTTTAACTTTACACATTCTTATTACTAAGCTCTTTAAATCACCTTGTCAAATTTTTTTTTTCTATTCGACAATACATACCATGTTTAATTTGATACGCAACCTCCTCTTCAGAACCTACCCAAAAGAACCAACATACATAAAAAGGGGAAAAACAGAAATTGTAATATTATGTTATCGCGATTTCGATTCAATGTCAATAATGCAATATGAACTATTTTAGTAATTATAATTTTCATACATTATATTTTCATTAAGGAAAACCATAAAATGCCGTGTTGGAATACAGTGCCGCCTCGGTTAACGCAACTCCCCGGCTACTGCAATTACGATAAATAAGAATTTTTAAATTAAAAATTTTAATGGCCAGTTTTATAGCCAAAACTACATAAATCCTTAAACCAGACATTTCAGTATAAAATCTGCACATTTTACTGACAAGGAAACTACCACAAGGGGTGCACGCCGATTTGTATGAAACTTATAAATGTTACAGAAGACAAAAATCTAAAGTCAAACGGGTTTTTATCAGCCATCTCGTACATTTAAGGGTTAAGAAGTGTGGTCAAAAGAAAACCCGCTTTTCGTGTTTTTTTTTATTTATGACATTTCTTCCAAATGTGGTGTCCGCGGCAAATGTGGTGTCCCTGGAAAGGTATTTGATTCCTTTTTTTTGTAAATAATCGAATTATTGTTTTAAAAAAAATGTACAAATTTTTGGGTACTTCGCATGGCGATGTATACCGGTACGACATCCAAGTTCACATATATTAATCATTATTACCCAGAAAAACTTTGGTAATAGGATATCACCAAACTCAAAAAAGTGTGTCTGTAGAATCTACTGAAAATGACAGTCAAAGGTATATGCAGTTAAAAAGGCGAAATTACCTTTAAAATAACTAATTTATTTATTTTTAACTGTTGAAAAATAACTAACAAATGCATTAAAAATAACTAACAATGTTGTTAAATTAACTGACAAATTTTTACTAAAAAAATTTTAACACAACTGACAAAATGTGTAAAATCTACTGTTTTTTACAGTAATTTTTTTGGTATTATAAAGGCATAATTTAATTTTTAAAAAATCTATTTTTTTCTTTCCATTACAAAAATATATGTACTTCAGCCTAATTAAAATTTGAAGTAAAAATTTCAAACCGTTCTCCAACCATTTTGCTTTTATGCACTGGAGATACAATACAAGTCTGTGATTTTTATTTGCAAACAGGAATATATCAATAATAACAAATATAAACTAAACAAGATTTTTTAAAATTCAACGAAATTTATTTTTAAGTAACTAACAAAAACAATTGTTTACTGTAAAAATACTGTTTTGGTAGTTGTTTATTATTATATTAAAATTAACTGATTTAAGCAACTGTTACGAAATTACAGTACTTTTCGTTACTTGTTTTCTTAAACAACTTTCATAAAAGTGGTTTTGTATTTTTCCATAGAAAAACAACTGTAATTATCCAGGTAGAAATTGCCGACGTTACAACAAAAATTGTACTGGAAAAGAACTGTTTTTTACTAAATGCCAGTACTACTGAAAATGTGCTTTGCCAGTACTTTTTCTGAAAATCAACGAGCTCTTTTTAATTTATTAAAATTACCAATTTTATAAATTTTACGTATTTTTAAATATATTACATAATTATCTATGTAAGAGAGACATCGCCATTCTTGTGAAGTTTCGAAAGAATACGTTAAAAATCTGTGATGTACACTAAGAGGACAGTAAAGTACTAGCAAACTACTAAATGTGTTATTAAATGTACTGGGATCAGAGCTTTAAAGAATTAATTCCTTTTTGGAATGAATTCCCAAAAATTGAATTCAATTCTTTAATTCAAGGAATGAATTCATCAATAAAACATAAGCAGGAATTAATTCCTGTGAATGAATTCAAAGAATTCAAATTTATAGAATGAATTCCCTGACCATAGCGTTAAGTATTAAAATTAAAGAATTCATTCACTAAAGAATTCATTCAACACGAGTTAATTCAATTTTAAGTCAAGGAATTCATTCAATTCTAGTTAATTCAAATTTTGGTCAATAAATTAATTCCCTAGGGAATGAATTCCCAGGGAATGCATTCCCTTGTACATTTAATTCCCTTAAGGAATTAACTTTTTCGTTTAATTCCCTAAGGAATTAAAATTTTCGTTTAATTCTCTAGAGAATTAAAATTTTCGTTTAATTCCCTAAGGAATTAAATTGTTCTTTTAATTCCCTAAGGAATTAAATTTTTCTTTTAATTCCATAAGGAATTAAATTTTTCTTTTAATTCCCTGAATTTAAGTTTTCACTAATGCCCATCTCTTAATGGTATTAAATGGCGATTTTGTGAAATGGCGATTTTTTTAAAATTGCCCATATCTCGAAAACTAAGCGAAATAGAGCTCCAACGAAGTAATAACACACCCCAATAATACAAATAAGCCAGGTCTTGTAAAGCTTCCGATTGATCCATTTCTATAAAACAGTCACGTGGGTCACCGCCATTTAATACCATTAAGAGATGGTTTGTATTTTTCTACCTGGGTACTGTTAAAAACAACTACTGATTACTTTTTTGAGTGCAGTTCATGTATTATTATTAGTAATTGCACAGGTGGAAAAATACAAACCGCACAATGTCGGCCCGGTATTGGAGACGGTAGTACATGTACTGGCAATGCGTCGGATGTTCAACTTTCACTGTACTGGCATGTTGTCGAAATGATAACACCAATAAACGCTTGGCCGTAGTTATATTCCAATGTTGGCGCAGGCTTCAGATTTTATTTTTCAGTAGATTCTACCGACAAACTTTCTCGAGTGTATATTTTGTAAGGGAGTGGGTTTACCCTATACTGCTAAAGGCTTTTGTAATGCGGAGGGCAGAGGTTACTACACAAGTCTCATTACTAATAATATGGAAAGTACGCAGTGATCGTAATGAAACTTTGCTATGTTGAAAAGGACAAAACCTACTAAACAAATATTTTTTTTAAAGGAAATGTATATAAATTGGCCAAAAATTAGATTGCGCAAGTTTATTTTTCACGAATGTTTCTTACTTTTGTCCTCTTTATCTTCACCAATGTGTAGTTTTCTTGTAAGGTAATTTTGAGTTTATTTTTGCAACTAACTGCCTTGATTTCTGTTAGTAGCATTAACCGAAGTCGCACTGTTTTTTTGTAAAGCTCACTACATGGCAGCTAAACAAAACATATGGTTGTTAATCAACAAATTTAAAACAATAGAAATGACTGGGGGTATACCCTGATTTTTTTTTTACATTTACTTATAATTACAGTAAAAAAAATTTCTTAGTCACGTAAGTTTAAAAATATTTAAATTATGTACTTTAAAATGGTGTACATTTTCTGCAGTTTATAGTTTTTATACATAATAATTTTAAAAATACGTTTATAGAACTAATTTTGTATGAAACATTTGTTTTTAATAAATTTAAAAACTGATTAAGCATATGACCCTATATGCTTACAGTTTACATTCTATTAAAATTTTTGCTTCTGTGACTCCAAAACATAAAATGTTTGTGATTTTTTATTTGCTATTGAAAGCCTTGAGTTTTGTTGGAAATGGTCATAAATTATTAAAAATAAGAAAAAATATGGTATTGGTTCTGCAGTTAGGCAATTAGCCAAAAAATTGGATTATATAAAAAAAGTAGTAAAATAGGATATGTAATTTATAAAAGGGTTGTAAACTTAAATAAAATAAATAAATTTGAACTCATAATATATTTTATTATCACTATAGTTTTAAGTGCAATCTAATCGTTGATTATTATAAAAGTTGTACTGATAAATATTTTTTTAAACCAAAAATTATTATCAGTACGTTATTTGTTGCTATAAGTTTAACTATGATATTTCGAATACCAATTTTAGTCAAAGCAATCATATTGTAGAACAAATTTCTTTGCCATATCTTAGAGTTAAGTACATTTTTGCTAAATATTTACAATAACAAAACTAATTCATATTTACTAAACACTTTCTTTCGTCTTTAATTTGTATTTTATTCAGTTTAAAAAATTTGAATAAGCACTTAAAGAATTTAGTTTGAAAAGTAAATTGTTCTTTCTGTCGACTACTGTTTTTTATTCACATTGATCATAAATGAAGAACATTAATGTAACAACAAATAAATTGCTCACAAAAAATCATTTATTCAAATATTATTAACTGAATTTCATTTAAATTTATTTTTTACTTTGCAATTAGGCGAACTAACATCTGAACTAATTATCTTAGAAAAAATTGGTGCATACTTATGAGATAATGTCATACATATATTTACAAAGCATACCTTAGGGAGGCAAATAATTACTTTTGGAATTACTTAAGTTTAAAAGTATTTTATGTATCACTTAAAATGATAAAAAAAAGTTCAAGGAGAGATGCAGAAAAATTATGATAACATGACTAAAAATATACACGCCACATGTATTTTATGAAATGTTAAAAACCGATAATGTTACTATTTTAAAAACGTAATAGTACTTGTACTTAACACAAAAAAAGAAATAAACATTGTCATTTCTTTTTCATTTTTTGTCAAACAAAAAGAAGAAAAAAATCAACCAAACTATTGCAATATATATGTATGTAGTTGGAAGCATTTTGAACTGGATTTATGAGGGGCAAACATTTAAAAAACAAAAACATTAGTCTAGGTATTAACTATTTTTGTTAGCAGACCTAATCATAATTGGTTAACAAAAAATTTATAAGGTAGCGTTTACAACTAAGGAGTGAGATTATAAAAATGTTAACACACATTTTTGTCTATAACTTTGGTTTAAAGCTTCTCATATTTTTTTTTCGACAATTTACATTTTAAAAATATGTCAGTTAATAAATTAATTTACATCATGAGTTTTAATTTGCCATTTTTTAAACAATGAAAGATGAAAGAAAAGTGCGTTCAAAAATAATTAAATATTTTCAACAAAACCAAACATGGACATACAAAAAATTGCCAAAGAGACTAATGTAAGCCGCCAAAAAGTTTCAAACGTGGTAAAAATGTATCTGGAACACGTAAAAATTGAAAGGAAGCCGGGAACAGGAACAACGACTGGTTATCGTAACATCGGTAAGGCATATAAAGTTAAAAGCATCCTTAAGAGATCTCCTAACACATCTGGCAGAAAAACAGCTCGGTTAGCCCAATGCTCGGACTTTTTTGTACGTAAAGTGAAACGTAAGGCAGGACTAAAGTCCTACAAAGTTCAAAAAGTTCCCGATAGAAACGCTTTTAAAAACCAGAGCTCGAAAATTGAAATCAAATTTTATACCAAAATACAACTGTTGTGTAATGGACGACGAAACTTATGTCCTGGCTGATTTTTCGCAGCTCCCTGGTCAAGAATTTTATGTTTCCGATGTTCGAGGAAATGTTGCGGAACAATTTAGGTCGAAAAAGCAAACGAAATTCCCTAAAAAATTCCTAGTATGGCAGTCATTTGTGACATCTGGCTCTATAAACAGCGAAATTTATATCAAGGAGGGTTTGCAGAAAAGACTTCTTCCATTTTTGAGTCAGCATGTATCCACTTACTTTTGGCCCGATTTAGCATTTTTTCACTACAACAAAAAAGCGCTGGAGTGGTATAATGGTAATAATGTGGTTTTTGTATCAAGAGAGGCAAATCCACCAAACTGCCCGGAGCTCAGGACAGTGGAGAGATATTGGGCTCTTGTTAAAAGAGAATTAAAGGGCACAAAAAAGGTCTCGCAGGACACTAAAAAGGTGACAGAAACTACCATAAAAGCCTTAATGGGAGGGTTTCCGGAAAAAGTGGATAACTTTGTTCGTAGTGGTTAGAATTCCACGCGGATTTGTTTGATTTTGTATTAAATTTCATTTAATAAAAATTTGGTTTAAAGTCCTAAAATTCAGGGGTTTGTTTTTTATTTAACTTTATGTGTGTTAACATTTTTATGATCTCACTCCTTCCCAATAAACCATAAAACGATACAGTATCGTTAACGAATTCATATTAAGTATCATATTTGCTATCGTTTATGATACAAAAATATGAACTCGTAATGATATCATAATTTTTAAAAATAACGATAAATTTTTTGAAAAAGTCACATTTGCTTGTTCTAATTTAATCGTTAAAGATATCATATATACTTCTTTATTTCGATATCGTTAATGATATAATATTTTCATCGAATAGTGATAAAATAACGACAAAAATTTTGCAATATGACGAAAATATTACGCATTGCCTGATATTTTCGATATCATAACGATATCGTTATTTCATGAAAAAACGATATCATTAACCAATGTGCATTTTTCTTTACAGTACCTATTACTTATGAATCGTTAATGATATCATTCTCGGACAAACGTATCATCGAAATGATAACGTTATGAATTCGAAACGATATCGTTTGGTTTGTTGGGTTATATCGAAATTTCGAGATTTCGGTATTCACCACTATGAACAAAACAATAAAGAAAAGTGCATCGGACATGCTACACATAAATTCTGGTACATTTTAGGATAATCATCACGAATGTGAACAACAAATATTCGTAAATTTAAATTTTAGTCAAACAGCAGTTTTTTCTTTAAAATTTCTTATTTATTCATATACCTGAATAACCTACGGATAATTTTATATATAGTATAGATTTTGGGCTTTTAGAACCATAGTAACTTATTTTGATTAGGCGAATCATCTATGACATCATTGCAATTAAAGTGAAAACTTCATTTATTTTCCTATTTTCAAATTCAAATTATTTATTTATTCAACACAATCTGAGCCTTAAAAGACCATACATTGCAAGAAAAGTAATACAATGGGAAGTAATACAAAGTAATACTATATTTTAAAACAATTTTAATAATAATTTTAAAGACTACACTCAACCAAAAAAGTCTGTAATGGCTACTGAAAATGTTGCTGTTATTACGGAAAATTTAACTGTTTTGAGGCTAGCCGTATTTTTTTGCTAATTTTAGCAACACATGTCTGCTGATCTGTAGTACAATAAAATTAGTAGAAAAAATTAGTAGCCGCTACTAAATTTTAGTAAAATTTATGTAAACTGCAATTCAAAATCGATTTGCTAAAATCAGTTAAAAAACTTACTAAATATCATAATTTTAGTACAATGAAATTAGTATAAATAATTAGTTGCAGCTACTAAATTTCAGTAAATTGTTGTAAACTGTAATTTAAAATCAATATGCTGAAATTAGCAAAAAATTGTACTAAAAAAAACAAAAACTGTAAAATCTAAAAAAAAAACAAAAACTGTAAAATCTAAAAAAAAAATTTTTTTTTCTTTCGATTGTAACAAGCGTATAATAACTTCATCGTACTTGAAATTTGAAGTCAAAATTGCAAACGGTTCTCCAGTTATTGCCGTTTTATAAATTGAAGATGCAATAAAATTTTCTGGGTGTTATTTCTAAACTAAGAATATATCAATAGTAACAAATATAAACTAAACAAGAATTGTAAAAAATAAAAAAAAAAATATTTTTAAATTAGTATATTTTTCTGCTAAATTTAGCAATCGGTTTTGAAAAATTAGTAAAATGTTTTGCTAAAATCAGCAGCGAGAATTAGTAAAAAAAATCCGTAATTTGTAATAAGAGAATAGCAAAAATGATTACTAAAAAAAAAATTGTACTAAAAATCAGTATAAAAATAGTAAAGTTCGATTGGAAACTGTATACAAATTTTTTTACTAACTTTTTTATCTGAGTGTAGTAATACAATGGGAAGTAATACAAAGTAATGCTATACTACCTCTGTTTCGAAAAAAGGTTAACATTTCTACTGATTTTTTTGCTCCAAAATAAACATTTTACTAAGCAAAGTGTTTTTATTCAAATAAAAGAAAATCAGTTAAAATAACAGTTCATGTGCCACTATTGTGGTAATAAAAATTATATTCTATTGTATAAAAATTAATGAATAATATTTTGACGGGCTTTTGCTAATGTCTCTTCGCTGCATTTAATACACTCAACCAAAAAAGTCTGTAATGGCTACTGAAAATTTTGCTGTTATTACGGGAAATTTAACTGTTTTGAGGACAGTGGACAGCAACACATGTCTGCTGATCAATAGTACAATAAAATTAGTAGAGAAAATTTAGTAGTAATTGGCGGTTTCGCAAATAAAAATACAGTTCATTCCGCGAAAAAATTTTTTAATTTTGTTTGTTTGCTCCTTTTAAATGCTTTTCAAAAATATAAAATTTTTTTAATTAATCAGCGGTTGCGAAGTTACAAAATAATATATTAAAAACATAACATTCTTTAATTGTGTGAAACAAATTTAATTTCTCAAACAAATGTCAGTCAGGGTGAAAAACTGATAACTTTTTTTGATTTGACGCAAAATTATTACTTGAAATCGTCTTTTGACGCATAAATATTAGTTGAATCACCTCTGTTTATGGTTATTTTAAAATATTTTAAACATTTACCTACATTTTTTTGAACGCAATCTGATGCCAACAATTTTGGTTACGGAGTTTACATTTGGTTACTTTTTTCGTTTTCTTTCAGAAACGCTTTGTCCGAATTTTCTTTCCGAAACAAAACCGTATGATGCCTACAAGGTGAATCCAAATATGCAATCGTTTTTTTTTTCTCGTTAAATAGTTTGGTGTAAAAATTAGGAACGGAGTTTACAATATTTTTTCAAATCTTATTAAAGACATCCTTTTTCATCTCGAGAATGTTACATGCTGCAAAAAACTTCAAGTCTATTATACTTGATGATTATTTACAGTCCAACGATCATTTGAGTATAAATAACATTATACTTTTCGCAATATTCGTGTGAATGCATTTTTATCAAAAATTATGACGAAAAATCGTTACAGAGTTGAAGTCGTGTTAGCACAGACATACGGAAAAGTTTGTAAAATGTATTAATTTTTATTAAAAACGTTACTTACAGTTAGTGTTTAGCTTTATTGGTTATTATAATATAAGCTATTAAAGTTAAAAAACCTTATGAGTTACTGCACTCTAAAAAATGGTTGTAAATTACCCAGGTGGAAATTATGTGTGGTAACAAAAAAGAAACACTGGCAAAGCGCAAGTAGACCGCGGTCTTACAAAAAGAAGTACTGGCAAAGCACTAAATTTGGATGCCTTCCCAACGCTTTAGAAGGGTGAATTCCCAGCACTTGTTTTCCTACAACATTATTTTGTTTTTGAAAAATAAACTCCAAAAGAGTGAATATTTAAATAATTTTTGACTCCATAATACAATAACTCCAAGAATCGTCTATTTTTAGAGTAATTTTAAATTCTTCAGTGATGAAGGCTCATAATTTGGTGGCAGGGAAAACACTTGATTTATATGTTTCTTGGTGCAATCTCAATACTTTGCAAAGTATTAAATAGATCGGTGTTATCATTTGGGTGCCAGAAAAGCACTTTAATTTTTTTATTTGAGCGTTGGCAAAGCATTTGATTTTTATGTTTATGGGTGCTTTCCCAGGGCTTGGTAAAGCATTGGCACCACCGTGGAACGGTGTTATCATTTGGGCGTTGGGAAAGCGCTGTTAACAAGCACTCATACCACCCATTTCGGTGCTTTGCCAGTGCTGGCCCCTTTGTAATTTTCTACCTGGGTGGCTACTATAGAATATGTAAATTTTTGTGTAATATAACGCAAAATGACTAGATTTAGACACCAAATGTGTAAAATTTTTAAATACACATTATTGTCTACAAAGATAAACACAAAATATATTTGTAAGCATTTTGTATTTATAATTACACACTTTGTGTGCAATTAAAATTTTGTGCTTAAAAAAATATACATAGACATGCGTAAATGTACAAACAATTTAAAGTAAAAATCAATTTTCATTAAATATTTGTGAAAAAATAAAAAATATAAGAATATAAAAAATATTGCTTAAAAATACGCTTTAATATCAAAAAACGCGAAAAAATTATTTCTAAAATAAAAAATGTGTACTCGTAAGTGCAGTGCATGTGGTAATGTGATATACTGTATTTGGATGTTTACGAAAAGCATTTGTACATGCTTAAAGGAAGACGTAATTCAAATTGTCTTAAAATTTTTTCCAATTTCCACAAACGTCTTAATGTATTTGCTGTTGAATTACGCGATATTTCATGAAGTGAATGTGTTGGCCTATTGGCAGTAAAGTATTTCAGGTAAGCGTTTTCACTTAACCACATTTTTGTGAGACAAAAAACAATTTGGTCATTAACGCACATGTATATTCTATGTGTTCATAGTTGTCTTGTATTGGTTCCTAGATGTCCATGTAGGGACGTATAAATATAACGTCAGCTTATTATTGGCTTGACCCACTAAAAAAATGCTGATAAAATTGATTTAGGAATGCACACAAACTACACAAACATTTAAAATTGTTACGATGAAAATGTTTTAAGATACAGAATTTAAGAAGCATGAATATCCTCTTTCGGATTCCGAGACCTGTTTCTTGATATCTCGTATCATATTTGATATATACAGTATCAAATTTTATGCGTGGGATTAACAATCTTGACATTATTGTCCTGTTACCCGATTGATAACAGCGGCCAACCGTTGGTTGGCGCTAATTTGCCAACGTTTTCACAACGTTGTCAAAATTGAAAAAACGGTTGTCTAAAAATAGATTTTCAAAAAAAAAATTTTTTCAAAAAAATTTTTCAAAAAAATTGTTTTTAGTATTATTTTAAAAACATGGTTCTGATGGGAATTGAACCCAGGCCGCCAAGGTTGTCAGCCGCGATCTCTACACACTAAGCTAACAAGACTTGTAATATCTAATAGCTAAAAAATTAGATCAATGATAACAGCAGTTGTAGCTAACTTACAAGTGTCGGCAAAAGGTTGGTTGACACTAAGCGGCCAACATTGTAATGATGTTGGAAAAACCAAAAAATTGATGGTCTAGAAAACTTAAAAAAAAAAACTTTTTTTGTGAAAAAAATTTGTTTAGAATAAAAATGTTAATTATAATTATTTTAAATAAAACATGGTCGGGCTGTGACTTGAACCCGGGCCGTCAGATTGCCAAACAATCGCTCTACACACTAAGCTAACGAGACATGTAGTACAACATTGCTTAAATAATAAATGAATGATAACAATGGCTAATATGTTAACATTGGCATAACATCTGCTGGACCTCACTTGCCAACGTTGGCGTAACGTCAGGAAAACCAAAATATAGATGGTAAAAAAAAATTAAGAAAAATTATTTTATAAAAAACAATTAAATTTAATAAAAAGAAATGTAATTTTATAAAAAAAAAAATATAAAAAAATAAAAAAAAGAAAACAAAAAATTGTATGTTCGTGACCGCAATCCAACTCGAGACCTTCCGACTTTACCTTATTTTAACAAAGCGTAGTAATTTTTATAAAATCAGTGCTCTGCCAGTGTTTTGTTTTTGGTACAGTTGGCAATTTCTGTCTGGGTTGCAGTAAGTAAACGAACACGCTTAATAATCGTACAACCGAAGCCCTCTCCACTAAAAACTAATTTTCTTCAAAATCAAATCCGAAATACCGTTATACTTAAAATAACATTACCGAAATAACTGAAATACCGTTATCCTTAATACCGAAATAAATGAATTATCAATGTCGTCAAAATATGTACCGTTACCGAAATAAATTAAATACCGTTATCGTTATTCTTAATCCTCTGCTCTTCATAATTGAGTAAAATTATTAATTTTTTGGTTTTTATTTTAGTTTAATTTTTGGAATAAAAATGCGGTATGCACCAAAAAGACTGCCGTTAACCTTAAAATACCATTACTTATATAACATAAATACCGATAACCCTAAAATATCGTTACCGAAATAACCGAAATATCGTAAAATACCGATAAAGAAATAATAAATGGGTAAAACTGCACTTAATGGGATTTCGTTAAAAAAAAGATGACCCCCTCTGGAATTAAAAAAGAAAAAAACTGAAATTAATTTTGGGAGGCACTCGGACCGAGGAAGCTAGGGTGGCAAAAAGCGGGGAAACATAGTGATGTGTAAGTTTGGGTACTCAAATTAAAGGAAATGGACTCACAATTCTAAAATTTTTATTTTTTTTTAACTAGAGCCATTTTTCGACCAATATGAGGGTCGAAAAAAGAAATTAATATTATCAAAATGGTACTCAAATGAAAGGAAATTTTCCCACGATTTCAAAAATTATGTTTTTTTTCCAGGGTTGGCAACCGCTTCATAAAATTAGTAATAGTGGATAACGTTAATAAATGGTGAAGATACAAGGAATTAAAAATCGAAATTTTGAAGGTCCGTAACTCGGGAATCGGGGGTCGCCAACAAAAAAAAAATACATCGTTGAAGTTCTATCCTTCGTAAGAATTTTAAACAAACAAATCTACTTTACGGGCATTAGGTAAAATAGGTGAGTTCAGAAAAAAAAAATTTTTGTCGGCGGCCCGTATTTTCCGAGTTATGGACCTCTTAAGTTTTGTGGCCAAGCATTTAAGTCAATTCAAGTTTTTTTCTAATTTTATTGTTGTTGCCTTTATTTTTAAAGAACAAAATAGTGGCTAAATTCGCCACGAAAGGCAAGGAGATGGTTCAGAAAATTGTACAGAATTTTAACGTAATGTTTGTTTTTTCATTTTGTCACTTGTTTTAAGTGGGCGTGGCTTTCAACGAAAAATTAGCGATATAAACATCTTATCAAATTACATAGTAAAATTTAGGCAGTACTGATCGGTTCTGTACAAACTGTATATTTTTGGAAATCCTATAAAATTTCCTTAAGTCTTGCATTATCTTTATCTACAAATAGTCACCAGACTTTAAATTGCAGCACTTTAAACATGACCAAATTTTTCTTTGTTCTTAGCGATTTTAAAAGAAAGTTAACAACACTGAAATTTTAACATGAAATTCTTTTTACTATAACGTAAAAAAAATATTGACTGATTTGCTATATTGTGGTAAGAAAAGCATAAAACTATTCACTTTAAAATTTCAGTGCTGCAATTGCTCAATTAGGCTGTCCTGGAGGGATATTAAGATTGTGCCGATCCCTAAGAGGAACAAGGACCTTGAGATTTGCACAAATTATCGGCAGATTGCTTTGATTTCGGTGTTTCTCAAGACCATCAATCTTATAGTCAAAAATCGTCTATCAACCTTTGTAGAGGACAATGCCCTTCTTCCAGCCAGATCCTTTGCTTATAGGAAAGGTCGCTCTTCCTCTGTTTGTCTGAATGAATTTCTTTTCACGGTTTCTCTCCTGAAATCTTAGGGTTTCAGATTGTTATTGCCACCATTGACATCACCAAGGCATATGACTGTGTTAATGTTAAAATTCTCTGTAGGATAATGACGGATCTTGGTATTCCACTTGAACTGATTGATTGGATAAATAATTTCTTGTCTGATAGGAAGCTATGCATGGGCAACGACTCGGTCAGAGTGTTTAATGGTCTTCCACAGGGAAGCTGTCTTTAACCTATCCTTTTCAACGTGTACTCTGCGTCACTTCATCAAATCGAGGATGAAAACACACAAATTTTTCAGTTTGCTGACGATTTCATTAATGTTTCTTCTAATCTGGTTTTTGATGATGCTGTGTACAATCTTTGTAGGAAAATCAACGATTTTTATAACATTTGCCAAACTCTGAATTTTTCTTTCAATGTTCAGAAAACCAAAACCATTTATATTGCAAAGGGTAGCAGACTTCCGGTTAACATCTCAATTAATGGTTCTCAGATTGAACAGGTGAGATCCTTGAACTTTCTTGGCAGAAACATTAGGAATAGTTTGACAGTGAAAGAGCATTATGATGAGGCCTTGGGTAATTGTTCATCGGCTGTAAATCTTATGAAATGTATTATCTCAGTAAGGGGTGGTCTCAGGCCGGAGGTGTCTCTGAAATTTTATAAAAGCTTTGTTCGTCGCAAACTTGAGTATGCCAGGACCACTACGTCGCACTCGCCCAGATATATTGATAAGAAGATTCAGTCATTTCAGAACTCCACGTTCAGAAGATGTCTTGGTCTTACACCGTCCACTTCCATTCAGATTATTTATGCTCTGGCGTGTGAGCTCCCACAACACTTTAGAGCTGTTCTTCTTACCGCCAAGGAATTGATTAAGCTTTCCAATACTAATTCTGATTTATTCTGTATTATTGCGGACAATCGTCATTTGAACTGCAGTTATTCATTTGTCTTTTCTAAATGTGAGCATATTTTTGACAGACTAGGTAAATGTGTGAAGTCTAGTATCTCCTCTAGGGTCACTTTTAGGATTAATCACCCTTTTGTTAACAAGGCAAATGCTCCTGTGCAGTGCATTCGTGGTTACTACGGTGAGCTTTTAGATCAATATAATTCGCTTGATTATTTTGCTGTGGCTACAGATGCCTCTCTTTCGGAATCTGCATCTGGTTGTGCTGTTTTTCTTATTTCCTCGGAGCGGTGTTTTTTATTTAAATGCCCTACTCGTCTGTCGTCTCTCTCTCTGCTGAGCTAATCGCAATCAGGGAGGCCCTAGTGGCTGCTGTAGAGGACAATGTGGAGAAATTGGTAATTTTTACGGATAGTCGAAATGCGTGCGTTTCTCTGATGGGAAGCAAGTGGCAAAATTCTCTAGTATCTGAGATTTTGACTATTATTAATCGTTCTAGTATTGCGTTGATTCATTTGGTTTGGGTTCCGGGTCATGTGGGTGTTCCCTTTAATGAGAGGGCTGATGAACTGGCCAAGTTGGCCTTGGAAAATGGTGCTCCCATTGATGTGGATTATCCGGCGGACTGGGCACTGAGATTGATTCTTAATTCCTTGCAGGAGGAGTGTAATCTGTCCTACTCTGAGATCTCTCGCAGTAGGGGGGCTTTTTACTTCTCCTTTAATTCTGACAATTCTGTCAAGCCTTGGTATGGGGGGTTCTCTATGAGCCCTGCCGGGATAAAGTTGATAAATCGGTTGCTATCTGGACATGCCTATGACAGGGCATATTTGAGCCTGATAAATGTAAGTGATTCCAGCCTGTGTGACCCCTGTGGTGCTATAGAGAATGCAGATCATTTGATTCTTTCCTGTGACAAGTTTCGCGACGTTCGAAGGAAATATGAGTTTTTTAACAAGTGCACATGTCTTCTTGACTTGTTGAAAACCTATAATAAGGAAGCCCTTGGCTACTTAATTGATTTTATAAATGAATCGAAAATTTCCAATCTTATGTAATCTTTGTTGTTTTCATGTAGAATACCTTGCTTTTTTATTGTGAACACAACCTTTCACTGGTTACAGACGTATTCTGTGGAAGTAGGCGTTTTTAAACGCCCATCTTTCGGATAATCGTATCCTGTTTTTACTTCATACACCACTCATTATTGGTGTCGACATTCATCAAGCGCTCGGGTTAAGCGCACTCTACAACTTGGCAATTTGCGTGTTGATACACCGCCATCTACACGATAACTCAAAAAAATAAAAATAAAATTTCAGTGCCGTTAACTTTATTAAAAATCGCTAAAAACAAGGAAAAATTTGGTCATGTTTAAAGTGCTGCACTTTTAAGTCTGGTGACTATTTGTAGATAAAAATAATGCAAGACTTAAGGAAATTGTATAGGGTTTCCAAAAATATACAGATTGTACAGAACCGATCAGTACTGCCTATATTTTACTATGTAATTTGATAAGATGTTTATATCGCTAATTTTTCGTTAAAAGCCACGCCCACTTAAAACAAGTGACAATATGAAAAAACAAACATTACGTTAAAATTCTGTACAATTTTCTGAACCATCTCCTTGCCTTTCGTGGCAAATTTAGCCACTATTTTGATCTTTAAAAATAAAGGCAACAACAATAAAATTAGAAAAAAACTTGAATTGACTTAAATGCTTGGCCACAACTGTATCATTTAATTTATATATTTTTAACTTCGGAATGCGTTATCTGAACGGAATGGCTGTCATTAAAAATCTTATTCAAGCACCTTTAATCCGGCATAAAAATTTTTCGAAACTATTAACCCATTGCGGCCCAGCTCATGATTTTCTTTTTTGAAATGTAATTTTTCCAAGAAAAAGTCTGTTTTCTCAATATTTTGCCTATTTAATGTGCAAAATAACTATTATTTTTTTGTGGCTAAGGCTTTAGGCTTTAATATAAGGTATAATTTAAGCTTAACGCAGATATTAAGAGTTAAATTTGATACTTAATTTTTCTATTTTTGAACTTTGCACAATATTGAACTTTTTGAGTTGATTTCAAAAATATATTTCTAAAGGCACATCTACACGGGATGGAAATTTCGCTAGACTTTATGAAAATATAGCGCTGTCTAAGTCTACGAAATGTAATCTCTAGGCCATTGACAATTGCTGTCATACATAATTTTCTTAATTAGTGACAATTTTCAAGATGACTTGTGACATTATTGAACATTTCAGTGTATTAAATGCTTCTTTTGGTATTTGGAGAAAAAATTGTTCTTTAAAATACAACAATTTTAATAAAAACAAATACTTGACAACTAGAGATGATGCTTTTACGATAATAATTAGTGCCAACTATATTAGCATTGGCGTACCTAGACCATTTTTCTGGGGTGGGCAAGCGACCCATTAATTTTCTGCCGTTTATTTGCCCATTCTCACACTCTTAATCCCAACAAACACTTTCGGCATTATGCTTACAATTTTTTCACACAAAAAAAAACTTAAAAATGATTCCTTGCCTTCTAACAAAATGTTCATACATTTTCCTATCAAAATCGCCATATTTTTATACAAAACTCTGAAAAGTGCATCTATTTTTCTGAAGAAAACCTCGTACAATGAATGTGTTCCAAGCTATATTTTCAGATTATTATGATAGAGAAAAGAAATCTAAGATCAACCTGTCTAATTCTACCTCGGACGAATCTTTTCTAACCCCATATTCTGATCACTTAAATTACCGAAAAACAGTGAGATGTTCATCTTACAATTTTTTTTCTACAAAATATTGAAATTTCATTAAAATAACATAAGCTGTGTTTTCGACTTAACCATATCCGTTAACTCATAAAAAATTCAAAGTGCATAAAAACGCGTTTAAGACGAAAACTAACATATCACTTTTCGTATGCACGTTAACTTTCAACACGGATAAATTTCACGTTGAAAACTCAACGTTTATACATTTTCACATCTGACGTAACTTATTCGCATTACTTCCTAAAAACTTTTTCTGACATACGTGCGATTATAACGAAAAAATTATAAACATAACCTGTTTAAAATTTTTTTGTACTGCAATCGGTTTAACGTAGATTTGCTTTAAATACTTAACGTTGATAGGCATGATACAAAATACAGCTATAGTAATGTTTAGTTTTAAGAAACTTCCTAGTTAGATATCAACTAATTATTCATTTAGAAAACTATGAAATCTGAGATATTTAACTCACCAAAAAAGATTATGCGTTATATTTCTATTATTGAACAACTTTGCGATTCTAATAATTTTTCTTAAAGAAAAACTCTTATTTAGAATATTCTTCCACCTCCAGTCCAAATTCTAATATGATATTGTCATATTAGATTTTTATTTGTTGTTTCAAAAAGGGTTGATCATTTTCATGATAGACAATACAATTGTTTCGTAGACATCACTCTACTCTTCAGTTGTCCGCAATAAGAAAATGATAACTTTCCTACTCAAACCGAGACATTACATAAGGTACAAAAAACCAACGGGATGAGAATTTTGTACTTTCGTATATGAACTGTCTGATTTGGTAAAACCAGTTATAAATCAACTCCTTTTTAAAAGCAACAATTACATAAAAGTACCCTTTGGGTACTATTTATATGTATGTCTGTTGTCAATACATTTTGTAAAAACAACTAATTTTAAACTCAAAACAAAATAAATATTTGAATGAGATTTTAGCCGTGGTGTACTTATTTTCAACAATTATTTTAATTTTTGCATTAAAAAATGTAATGTAATGTAATGTAATGTATGTAATTGTTGCTTTCAAAAAGGAGTTGATTTATAACTGGTTTTACCAAATCAGACAGTTCATATACGAAAGTACAAAATTCTCATCCCGTTGGTTTTTTGTAAACTAAATATAAGAAAATATAGAAAGTCCGAAAAAACAATTTTTGTATTTTTTAATGCAAAAATTAAAATAATTGTTGAAAAACTCTTATGGTTAATTTTATAATCAGAACTAAGATCGATTTGTTTCTTAAATATTTCTTAGGTAAGAATTTTTCAAACAACTTTCTTATTTAAAACACAAATCGATCTTAGTTCTGACTATAGAACTGACCCTTAGATTTCAACAACTTACACACAGAGAATAAATCAGTTAGAAATCGACTAGAATTACCATGATTTTACCACTATGATATAATTTTAGTTCCAATTAAATAATATCAATTGTGTTAATAAAAACTTTTCTGTAATAAAAGAAAATTAGAAAGTGCAACTGAATGAATATTATTTTTTGTACAAAATTCGGGCGTGCCAACCAATAAAGGCCAAAAATAAAATGTTTTAAATCTATTCGATAGTGCCAATTACTTTCAAAATTCTTATTAGTGCACTTTTTACCATTTGCTAGCTATTGCAATTTAAACTTGGTTGTAACATCCAAAATGTTAATTTCTTTAGTTCTTTACTAGCAATTTTATATAGAATGTTGGCCACATTAACCAATGTTAATAATACATCATAAGTATCTCACTAGTTTTTCTGTTATGAAACCCAAAATAAAATTGTTGAATCAACCAACATTGTTCACTACAACTGATAGTCAATGCAAATTTAAACAGTTCCGGAAATGGTAACAGATATGTTGGTTATTCAAAAAGATATGAAAACGTTCAAACATCAATAAAAAATAATAAATTGAAATATTAAATTTTTTTATATATAAATCATAAATTAAAACCGATATAAAAGATATATAGTTAAACCTAAAAATACGAATCAACAAATGTTAAAATTCATTGTTCAGACAGGTTAAAATGGTAAATAAAATGAAAAAAAAATACGAATTACTTTTTAAAATTTTCTTTTATTGATAGATACACGTACACTTATTATCCAAAATAGGAAGAAAATTGATAAATTTAAAATTTGTTGCTGCACGACGATTCTACAGAAAATTGGAAATGTAAGAAGATATGTATTTATTCAAATATTAAAATTTTGTATTCATGTTAATATTTTTTAAATACCATAAGTATTGAAATATAAAAATAAGTAAAAATATTAGATTGTATTTATTTCGGTAGGAATTCATAAATAAATTCGGTTGGGTTTACCAATATAATGTTTTCTAGTTTAGTAGGTATAACCGAAAATTTGGTATTCACAATAAACTAAAGCAAGAACTGCAACCGAATAATGTGATAGTACATGTAACTACCAAGATTCGGTTGGCAACAAATTCGGTTACCACAGCGAATCTGTTTTCTGTGTGTAGCTGCCTAGGAATCTAGTAGAGATTTTCCCAAAACAAAAACACAGGTTTATTTGATATAAAAAAAGTAATATTGTGATACTTTTTGCCATCAAAATTATAGATAAAAGAATTGTAGGTAAATTTTTTTAAAATTCTGGGGTGGGCAAAAAGCAGTCTAGGGTGGGCTTAGCCCACCCCAGACCGACCTAAGTCCGCCAATGTATATTAGAAATGACAAATTTAGCGCAAACTCTACGAGATTTCTATCCCGTGTAGATGTGCCTTAAAACCCTTTCTTGCCGAGCTTAGGGTTTAAACATATGTGATATGCGGATAATTGGATTTGCTGAGTAAACTTTTTCTGTGTATTCGGAATTCGGCCGGGCTTAGGGGTTTTTTCCTACGTGATAGGCAGTTTAGTGGCTTTGATGAGCAAAGCTTTTCAGTGTAACCGGCCTCTGGCCGGGCTTAGTGGTTTTTTCCTTGTGGTAGGCAGTTAAGTGGCTTCGCTGAGTAAAGCTTTTCTGTGTAATAGGCTTTGGACTAAAATAATATGATATTTAACTGTTAATATCTGCGGTGTTATAAGGATTACAGGTATAAATTATATCTTAAATTAAAGCTGAGAGCCTCAACTACAATTAAATAATAGTTATTTTGTATCTTTATATTATTGAAATAATGGGCGTTTTTTTCTAAAAAGAATGGATAAAAAACCGACTTACGATTTGACGCTAAATGGGTTAATGGACTCGGGAGTATTTTATATCAAAAAAAGGTATTTCGATATATATTTTTAACGATATATATTTTGTTTTTATCCGATAATAAATGGCAAAGATACAAAGATTTCAAAATTCAAACTTTGGGGTCCATTACTCGTTGAACTCGGCATTGAAAATTCTATCGTCCGTGAAAATTTGAAACAAATCCGAGTTATGCCCGTAAACTAGAGTTTAGCCGCATAATTACATAGCTCTTAGGTAATATTCCCCCTGTTTTTTCATATGTGTAATGAATCCTTCTCTGCTGCATACGTAAGTGCAAATATTAAAATGGAATTTGGATGAGCAAAATTTAAATTAAGTTGCTACAGCTGCAATTTTTGTATAAAGAATAAAAAAACCCCAAAAAGAAACAGGAAAAAGCATCTTGCCTTGTGTTATGGAATTTTTGAAGCAATCAACAATCACACAAAATACACACAACGGACGAACCCTTTCAAATGTTTTTAGTGTTCCTTTTCACCTTCTTCATAGTATGTATGTCCACAAATTTCAAAGCAAAAAAAAAATCAATTAACAGTTGCTGCGCTGGCTTTATTTGCGCCCGCCGCCCTTTTTTGTATTCTTCATACATACACATATGCTTCTTCTTTTATCTAGTTCACTTTATATTCTTTGTACTACATTTAAAGTGTTGCCAACTAAAGGTAAAATAAAAGCATTTAAAATACACTGTCGCAAGATTAGCAATTTTTCCGCTAATCTTGCTCTTTTTTATTGCTCATAGGGGAGAAAAATATTTTTAGCGGTTAACGTGAATTCTAGCAGTTTTCCAACTGAGAATAATTTTCAAATGGAATCTAAATTCACAACGGACACATTTTCATTCACAAGATATACAAATAAAATACAAATCTGCTTATAAAGGTGCGTTTACAATGACGGAGTACTCCAATCTGTAGCAAATTTTGTTTTTTTTTTTCTCTTTCATACTAACACATTTTTGTATAGTGCTATCTCTTTTTATTCCACTCCAGAGTAAAACTTGTTTGACTCTGAAGTACAGATTTGCTACACTCTGGAGTTAACATTGGTCTGTTAACTGTTTAACATGACAAATATACCCAAAAAACACATCTCTAATTTGTTCACATATCTAAGTGTCAACAAATTAAAAAAATAACAAAATATATTAAATAAATATAAAATTTGTGACGTTTTCGGTATGATTTAAAATAAAAAATATTTAAATTAAAAACGTTAAAAATTCTGGCAAAAAAAGTGGCGAAAATATGAAGTACTAAAATGTCAAATAAGTTTTGAAGTAACTCTACTCTGCATTTCGAACAGTTAACATTTTAATCTGTGCTGCAGAGTAGAGTCACTCTACCATTGTGAAAGCACCTTGAAACTTGTTACATGAAAACTTTACAAAAATAAAGGATTTGAATACAAACAAAAAGTTTCAAGGCTGCATTTTTTATTGACAAAAACCGTGGCACATATTTTTTGCTGCAAATTTAAAATATTATTTCATAAATTATTGTTAGTTTTCGCCTAACTTTATCCGTTAACTCATAAAAATACTAAAAGTACACAAAAACGCATTTAAGATGAAAACTAGCCAATTACTTTTCGTATGCACGTTAAGTTTTAACGTGGATAATTATAGACGTTAAATTATACAAATATCTCGAATAAATGTACAACCTAAATCATTACGTCGGCGTTATAGGTTTGTCAAATTCGACAAAAATATGTTTTGAATTCAATTTTCTCTAGAAATGAATTAATTCCTTACTGAATTAATTCACCACAGAATTCGTTCAATTTCATTTTCGTTCAGTGAATTAAAAAAAAATAATATTACGTTCAATGAATTAAAAAAAAAATAAAATTACGTTTAGTGAATTAAAAAAAAATAAATTACGTTCAGTGAATTAAAAAAGAAAATACTTCACTTATTTGAAAAACAAAAATTACGTTCGCTGAATTCAAAGCCTGTTTTCTGCCGTTCATTCCATTAATATATGGTGCTTTGTGAATTAATTCATCGAATTTTTAATTCAGAATTGAAAAATTGAATTAAGGAATTAATTTTTCAAAGCTCTAGGTGTAAGGCCCGAAGTTTGTTGGAAAAGAAGTTGTTTATTTACTTTTGAAATTTGAAAATACCGCAGATAGCAACGAAAATAATTTTGTTATTTCTTTGTGTGTAATTTGCAAATTGTATAACATTTGTTAATGCATTTGAAGGTTTGAAGGCATTACCTAGTGTCTTCAAATGCAATGAAATATGCAAAGAAATTTGAAAATAACACACAAAGCAACAACAAAATTATTTTCGTTGTTTTGTGTTATTTTCAAACAAGAAATTTGAAAATAAAGCTGCCTACACACTAGGGAACATACTTAAAAAAAGAGAGCATTTTTTGTGAATGTTTGAGTGCGTTTGTGTGTGTGTGAGTGTTGAGAGCGTGCATTTCGTGTTTACAAAATTTTTTGATATTTTTTGTTCCCTCAACCATGTTCCCTAGTGTGTAGGCAGCTTAACACACAAAGTAACAACAACGTAAAGCTGCCTACACACTAGGGAACATACTTAAAAAAAAGAGCATTTTTTGTGAATGTTTGAGTGCGTTTGTGTGTGTGTGAGTGTTGAGAGCGTGCATTTCGTGTTTACAAAATTTTTTGATATTTTTTGTTCCCTCAACCATGTTCCCTAGTGTGTAAGCAGCTTAAATAATTTTGTTGTTGCTCTGTGTGTATTTCGTAAATTTTATTGCATATTTTATTGCATTTGGAGACACTAGTTTAGGTAATTAACTCGCGAAAACGGGTTCCATTTAAAATATCCGGATGCGGAGAGGTAAAAAGCACCAAAAATACCCGAAAAGCGCC
This sequence comes from Leucophora obtusa, assembly GCA_949987735.1. NCBI lineage: Eukaryota > Metazoa > Arthropoda > Insecta > Diptera > Anthomyiidae > Leucophora > Leucophora obtusa. The sequence goes on from OX465296.1 coordinate 49,549,241, forward strand.
GGAATGACAACACTGCATAAAAACATCTGCCTATTCTTCTGCTCTGCCGACGCCTCTTTAGGTTCAGCAGCAGAGAGAACTAACAGCTCTGCTTATAGTTTTTTCTTTGATTCATCGTTTTTATCGAAAAATATAATTTTCTTCAGTTACAGATTTTCTTTTGAACTTACGATAATTTTCTTTTATCCATTCCACTCATTTTGATTTTATCTGTGTAATTCTTTTTAAATATTCACACTTTTATAACTCGTTATTTTTTTATTTAATTTTTTCAATTAATTTTCTTTCAATAAATTTCTTTAAATTCCTTCGGCTTCTTTACACAATTTGCGAAAAAACACTACCACAACTGAAGGTGAATCTTTTTTTTCTGCTGGCTTTTCAATTCTCCTCGTCGTCTTCTCTTTGTTAACATTCACTTTAGGGTTGTATTTACTAATCCCAGTGTTGTATTGTAAAGATATGTTATATCTCCACGTAAAAAAAAATCTGAATAAATATATGAATAAAAACCACAGATTATACCAGATATGAATGAGCTGATTTGGGCAATATGACCGACAGAAAATGAGCCAAAAAAACGCAAAAATTTAAGAAAAACACAAAAGATAAAGCACAATAATCTAAAAAGAGACAGATATATAAAAAAATGCGCAATACAAAAATGTATGGAGATTTTATATTGTTATCTCCACAAATTATACCAGATATGAACCAGCTGATTTGGGCAATATGGCCGACAGAAAATGAGCAAAGCAAAACGCAAAAATTTTAGAAAAACACAAAAGATAAAGCACAATAATCCAGAGACCCAAAATAACTGTTATATTTCTTAAAAAGTCACCAACCAAATTTATTTATTTATAATATTTCAATAATGTACTATATTTTATAAATCATATTGCACAAAAAAATCACAAAGTTTGGCAAAGATTTAAATTTTTTCAATTTTTATATTTTACTCTATAAATTTCTGTTGTTTTTTGATTTTTATTTTAAAACTTTTTATAAAAGTTACAGAATGATTTTTTTGAAAAAATTGAGCACTAACTTTTTTATTTGATAATAAAATAAAAATTAAAAATTTACCTAAATTGAATGCCGGAAGGTGCTGGAATATACACATTTACTCACTTTAAATCACTGTTCAATCTTTTATTAACACTAGTTGACATCATCAGGATATTATAATTGTTGAAGTCATTGATTCTATGGCTTTTGATTTATATTCTTAATTGTTATTTTTTGATAAAGAAAAAAAATCACAAAATAACTTTTATTATTTTTGAAAAAATAAAAATCGTGTTTGGATTGTTTTTGTTTGAATTAAAAATAAAAATCAAACAGAGCAAATAAACAGAAAATTAAAAATATTCAAACAAGAAATAATTGTAAAACAATCACTTTTTTGAATAAAAGTTATAACTGTTACGTCCCTGCAATAATCTAAAAAGAGACAGATATATACAAAAAATGCGCAATACAAAATGTATGGAGATTGTATATTTTTATCCCGAAAATCCCGGGATTGGTCTTGAAAAAATCCCGGGATTTCCGATTTCATTATTTGCCATATTTTATCTCTTTTTGTATTTTATTTTATTGTTATATTCGACCTAAATCACTTAAATGTAATATCTTATTAAATGTTATTAAAGAACTAATTTTTCCCATTCATAAATGAATGCTTCACTTGCCAAGTCGATTAACTCCATTTTCTGAACTTTATAAAATTTTAATTTCAAACCCCTTTATTGGCTCCTAACTGTGAAATATTCAAAACAAATTTCTCTGATAAGAAATATTAACACTACTAAATTACAAAATCTATAATTTAACGGGAATTTTAAAAAACAGTATAATATTTTCTCACTAATACTCATTTATTTTTCTATATGGAGTTAGTCGATTTGGCAAATGAATCATTCAAATAATAGATTAAAATAGATTACAGATTAAATAAATCTGAATAAAACCATTAATAATTTAAAAACTTTTATTCAGCTGTGAAACTTTTGAAAATCATAATTCAGGTTTATTTAATCTTTTAACTGACATGTTTTTATTTATTTTATTGATGATTTGCTAAAATCATAACCTCATGCAAAATACTTTTGCCGACTAAAAATAGCAAATTCTTGTTAAATTAGGAAAATCTAACAATCTGCCTTTCTGAAATCAGCAGAGGTATGTACTTAATATTTTATGTTAGTTGGTTTAAAAAAACTAATAGTCACTAAATATTTCTGATGATTTCAGCAGAGTAGTTTGTATTTGCATTCAATTAATTTTAGCCAAATATAACTAAAAATTTGCAGCGTTTTAGTAAAAACTTTTGGTTAAAAAGTTTCTTCAGAAGTAAATTGTAATTTGCTTAAATTTAACTTGCTAATTTTTAGTAGCTTTTTTGCTATTTTTACATACTTATCTCTATGAGTGTAGTTTCTGTTTAAAGCCAGATTCACAATGCTGTAGTACTCCACTCTGAGTAAATTTTATTCCTTTATTTTTGCACTTACATATTTTGTGTATCATGCTATCTCTATTTTACACACTGCACTCTGCAGCGTGGAGTACTCCAGCATTGTGAATCCGGCTTAATTTGTTTATTCTTTGTTATAATGAATTATGTTAATTTTAGGATTTATTTCAGCTATTTACTTTTAAAATTAAAAATATGATGAAACAAGAAAATCCCGAAAACCTGCAAAATTCCGAAATCTTGAAAAATCCCGGGATCCCGATAAATCCCGGGATCCAAAAAAATCCCGGAATCCCGGGATTTCAATTTTCAAAATCCCGAATCTCGGGATTTGTAAAAACCAGTCCCATTCGGCATCCCTACTTCCATGTAATCAAAACCAGAGATGGGATAAAATCATTACCATTACATTTTCATTACCATTACTTGATGTAATGGTAATGGACCTTTTTTTATCATTACCATTTTTTGAAGAAATGGTAATGTTTTTTTTCTCATTACCATTGCGTTAAAAAATGGTAATGAATATTTTTTTTAATTTTCATTTGTTTTGAAAATTAAAATGAACCTTTTTTTAATTTTCATTACTTTTACCTAATGTTTACATAGTAATGAAACACCCATTTGTTGATACCAAGTTTTGGTGTCTAGTTGCAAAAAAAAAAAAAAAATCGCGAAAAAAAATTGCATAAAGGAAAATTCTGGCATCAATATAATTTGTTTGCAGAACATAAATAGCTGATTAAGTTTTTTAATTCAATTCTAGTACCATAGTCTTTTTTCGCGATCCGCCATTATTTTGCAATTTTGTAAGTGCGTTTTTTTTTTAATTTATAATCTAAGGACTATAATACTCACTCGTACAACAAAGTTTGGTGGCTAGTTGAAAAAAAAAACAAAAATTGCGAAAAAAAATCGCAAACAAAAAAAATCCAAAAAGGAAAATTTTTGCATTAATAATATATACATGCTTGCAGAATGTAAATCGCTGAATAAGTGTTTTAATTCAATTCTTTTACCATAGTCTTTTTTCGCATCCCGCAATTATTTTGGAGTTTTTTAAGTGCGGTTTCTTAAAATTTATATTCTAGTGACTATAATACCCGTTTCATACAACAAAGTTTTGGGGATAGTTAAAAAAAAACGCGAAAAAAATCGCGAAAAAAAAATTTACAAAAAGGAAAATTCTTACATCAATAAATTTGTTTGCAGAATGTAAATCGCTGAATAAGTGTTTTAATTAAATATTTTTACCATAAAGCCTTTTTTCGCGGCCCGCCATTATTTCGGAGTTTTTTAAGTGCGGTTTATTAAAATTTGTAATCTAGGGACTATAATGCCCGTTTCATACAACAAAGTTTGGGAGCTAGTTAAAAAAAACCGCGAAAAAAATCGCGAAAAAAAAATTCAAAAAGGAAAATTCTTACATAAATAGCTTTGTTTGCAGAATGTAAGTCGCTGATTAAGTGTTTTAATTAAATTTTTTTACCATAAAGTCTTTTTTCGCGTCCCGCCGTTATTTTCGAGTTTTTTAAGTACGGTTTCTTAAAATTTATATTCTAGTGACTATAATACCCGTTTCTTACAAGAAAGTTTGGGAGCTAGGTTAGTTGCAAAAAAAAAATCGCGAAAAAAATTTGCCAAAACGCAACTTTTTGCATCAGTATATTTGTTTGAAGAATGTTAATCGCTGATTAAGTTTTTTAATTGAATTTTTCTGCCATAAAGTCTTTTTTCGCGTTCCGCCATAATTTTGCTATTTTTTAAGTGCGGTTTTTTTTAATTAATAATCTAGAGACATACATCAAAGTTTGGTGGCTAGTTGCCAAAAAAAAATTGCGAAAAAAATGTCCATAAAGGTAAATTTTTTAGTGTAGAACAAAGAACAAAACGTTCTTTACATCATTATGTTAAGTAATGGTAAATTAATTTCATTTGTCTACCTAGTGTAGAAAAAATGAAAATGATTTTTTGTTTTTACTACCACTGCGTATTGTAATGAAAATTATAAAAACGTTTCATTACATGTAAATAAAACAAATGAAATTAACATTTTTTCCATTGCAATTACATTTTGTAATGGTAATGAATTTTTTTTTTTAATTTTCATTTTATAGATTTAATGGTAATGAAAACCCGCAAGGTCATTACAAAGTAATTAATTACTCCCATCTCTGATCAAAACCATACGATTCAACAATACTTTTTTGACACCTGTCATTGGTATCAAATCTGGTATTAATCTGTGATATAAACAATTATTTACACGCAGAAAAAAACAGGGGGAATATTACCTAAGTGCTATGTTATTATACAACTACATAGTTTTACAAGGTTCTAGTAAAGTATGCATGTTTTTTTGTAAAATATACACAATCCTTGCAAACTATATACATGTGTAGTGAAAAATATCCGAAAAAATAGGGTAGAGGGGGGATCCTTCGCCACTTTTTTTCAACGCACTGTCATTTCTTAACCCCTAATTATTTTTCAAAAATTACTTTCAAATTGAAGATCTACATATCTTGGCTTTAATTTCCATGATTTTAAATTTAATTATTTGCATATTTTCTATCACTTTTTTAATGATTTTCAAAGTAACCCAAATCTGCGTAACTGCCTCAAACTGGGGGATATTCGCCAAAAGACCTAGATACAATTTCAACAAAAAAATATTGTTAATACGGCAAAGTCAAGGTTTTAATGGCTGAAATAAATAATTTAGAATAAGTTCTTTAAGGTATATGATTCTTTTTAATCAATAAATCCCCATTACATCTCCATTACATTATTACGTCATACATATCGCAGCGTCTTCCTTCGGTGTTCCCATAGCACTTAACCCCACCGAAGTAAAATAATATAACAGGGCTATGAACTAAAAAGCTTCAACAAAGTTCGCCAACTCACCGTCAGATGGCGCGCAACAACTGTTCTAAAATTCAACATCTCGCGCAATTACAGTGTTGCCATATTTGAAGCCCTTCATCTTTCACCACCTATCACTTCTTCTCTATCCCCTTTCCAAAGAAATCAACACGTTAATTAATAGGAAGAATTTCCTGAGTGTTGCTTCTCTTTAAAAAAAAAAAAAAAAAAAAAAAAAATTTAAAACTATAATATAATGCTTCTTCAAAATTACAAAAAACTTAATAATATAAATTTAAGAATGAACACGATTGTACTAATTTACTATTAAGCCAGATTCACAATGATGGAGTACTCCACTCTGCAAAGTGGATTTTGTTGCTTTCTTTTTCGCACTTACATATTTTTTGTATCATGCCATCTCTATTTTAGTACACTCCACTCTGCAGAGTGGAGTACTTCATCATTGTTAATGTGGCTTAAAACATACCTTAAACATATAGAAAAGTCTTATAGAGAATTTTAGGCAGAGAAGCACCAACTGTTCGTAGCTCCAGGGGCCATCTGGTGATTGTGCCCCAGAGGCAGGCACTAATATAAAATTAATATTTTTCACACTTTTTAAGCATTTATTACAATCAAATTATTATTTACTGAAAGCTTTGGATCATAGGTCTAACATAATGAAAAATTATTTTTTTATCACACGTTTTGAGGAAGTTATTGCAAAATGTAGTTGCTTTCAATTATGTTTTTGGCACCCCAAAAAACACAAAAACACGTCTGTCTGCGACCACATGTGATATAAATTCGTCAAAGTGGATGTCAAGGAAAGGCAATTGAAAAATGCACAAAATATATTTTTTCCAATTTTTTATCTCCCTTAACATCGGAGAAATTCCAAGTCAGGGTGATGGTACTAGGTCAGTATAGTAAAACCCTCAAAGGGTTTGGCGTTCGTATGTCATTTTTTTTTATGACCTTTTAAATTTTTTCCTTATCTTGATGTTTTTTCGCTTAGTTGTAACTCGAGAACCACTTGTCCGATTTTGATGAAACAAATTTAGAAAAATTTAGAATTACAATTTCTTTAATCCGTTCATATAACATTTTTCTTTATAATCAACAGTTTTGCCGGTAAAAATAAATTTGTGGAGAAAAAAAAATATTTTTTTGCCTAAAAATTAAAATTTTTTTTTTTTAAATTCATAAAAAATTTTAATTTTTAGGCAAAAAAATATTTTTTTTTCTCCACAAATTTATTTTTACCGGCAAAACTGTTGATTATAAAGAAAAATGTTATATAAACGGATTAAAGAAATTGTAATTCTAAATTTTTCTAAATTTGTTTCATCAAAATCGGACATGTGGTTCTCGAGTTACAACTAAGCGAAACAACATCAAGATAAGGAAAAAATTTAAAAGGTCATAAAAAAAATGACACATACGAACGCCAAACCCTTTGAGGGTTTTACTATACTGACCTAGTACCATCACCCTGACTTGGAATTTCTCACCCCCCAGACAATAATCCCAAAAATGTTCCATAGTGTAATAGAACAAGTACAACCTCGAAACTTCAATTACGATGTGCTAAGTTTATAAAAATCTTTTTTGGTGATGTTTTTGATCAGACCACATTTTTTTCAAAGTGGCATATTTGTAGGGTTGTGGAGCGTGAAAATACAAACTCTTTTTTTTTGTTGCCCACTCTAGTGTACACTCAAATACATAAACCACAGCAGAGCTTTGAAGAATGAATACGTTTTTGAATGAATTTACTACCAATCGAATTCAATTTTCTTTAGAATTGAATGAATTCCTTTTCTTAAGTTATACAAAAAAACAAAAACAAAAAACAAATTCAAAGAATTAATTCAATTACTATAGTTCTTTTTATTAAATCAAGTGAATTAATTCCTTATTGAATTAATTCACCACTGAATTCGTTCAATATAATTTTCATACAGTGAATTTAGGAAAAAAATACGTTCAATGAATTAAAAAAATAACATTCACTGAATTGGAAAACGAAACATTACGTTTACTGAATTCAAAAGCTGTTTTCAGCCGTTCAGTACACAGTGGAGTGTTTTCAAAATATTTGGGCAATAATACTGCCATTTCTTATTTGTTACTATTTTTTGTATAAAAATAAAAAAAAAATTAAGATAAGATAACACTACGTTCACAGTACGATTGTTAAACACGTTTATGTAAAAGTTAAACATATCAGTTCATACTTAAAAATTAACGGTGGGTCTCATACTTCAGGCTTAAACTTTAGTTAATAGTTACCCCAAAAATTTGTTGTTGTTTTGTGTACATTTTTTGACATTTTCTTTTGTTTATAGTTAAGTTAAAGTTAACCCTACAGTATGAGATGTTTAAGTTAAACATCTCGAACAGCTGTTCCTTAACAATTTAAAAAAAATACAAAAATTTGACAAAATTTCCCAAAAAGTTATTTTTTCATCGGCCGGAGGCAATAATTAATAATTTTCGGCATTATCCAACGTTAAAATTGCTATAAAAAGTGAAATAACACTATCCGCCCAGTCGGAAACAAGATTTTTAAATTTTTAGTTAAGGGACAACTTCCTGGCTGTTTTTTGACTTTTCGTTCACCGGAAGCAAAGTTTAATTAATGGTTTTGTTTATCTATCACTTTAATAAGAAAAAAACACATTTTAACAAGTTTTTATTTAAATTTATACTGAATTTAGACAGAACAAAAACCACCTGTTTTTTTGTACAAAACTAAATTATAAAAGCCAAGTCATTTACACTGGTTATTTAGTTTTTCTTTGTCACATCACTTTTTTATTACACACTTCTCTTTATTTTTTTATTATTAAATTAATGTAAAGAAATAATACATTTAACAATTAATAACAACCCGAGTAAAACGGGTTATACATTATTTTATATTATTTAATACAATTATGTCTCCTTATATATTGCTTTGTATGGCACTATATATAATAAGACGTAGTTTTCAGCTTTCGAAAAATGTTTATATGACCCATTATCTGAATATATCTTTTTACATATGTTGTCATATTTAATCAGATCTCGACCATCATTGGCGGACTTAGGCCGGTCTGGGGTGGGCAAAGCCCAATGATGTAAATAAAAACAAAAAACAATTGTGAAAATAGATTTAAAATTTTAATATATTTAGTTAGAATATTCTTCTACCTCAAGTCCAAATTCTAATATGATATTGTCATATTAGATTTTTATTTGTTGTTTCAAAAAGGGTTGATCATTTTCATGATAGACAATACAATTGTTTCGTAGACATCACTCTACTCTTCAGTTGTCCGCTAAGAAAATGATAACTTTCCTACTCAAAACGAGACATTACATAAGGTACAAAAAACCAACGGGATGAGAATTTTGTACTTTCGTATATGAACTGTCTGATTTGGTAAAACCAGTTATAAATCAACTCCTTTTTGAAAGCAACAATTACATAAAAGTACCCTTTGGGTACTATTTATATGTATGTCTGTTGTCAATACATTTTGTAAAAACAACTAATTTTAAACTCAAAACAAAATAAATATTTGAATGAGATTTTAGCCGTGGTGTGCTTATTTTCAACAATTATTTTAATTTTTGCATTAAAAAATACAAAAATTGTTTTTTCGGACTTTCTATATTTTCATATATTTAGTTAGAATATTCTTCTACCTCAAGTCCAAATTCTAATATGATATTGTAATATTAGATTTTTATTTGTTGTTTCAAAAAGGGTTGATCATTTTCATGATAGACAATACAATTGTTTCGTAGACATCACTCTACTCTTCAGTTGTCCGCTAAGAAAATGATAACTTTCCTACTCAAAACGAGACATTACATAAGGTACAAAAAACCAACGGGATGAGAATTTTGTACTTTCGTATATGAACTGTCTGATTTGGTAAAACCAGTCATAAATCAACTCCTTTTTGAAAGCAACAATTACATAAAAGTACCCTTTGGGTACTATTTATATGTATGTCTGTTGTCAATACATTTTGTAAAAACAACTAATTTTAAACTCAAAACAAAATAAATATTTGAATGAGATTTTAGCCGTGGTGTGCTTATTTTCAACAATTATTTTAATTTTTGCATTAAAAAATACAAAAATTGTTTTTTCGGACTTTCTATATTTTCATATATTTAGTTAGAATATTCTTCTACCTCAAGTCCAAATTCTAATATGATATTGTCATATTAGATTTTTATTTGTTGTTTCAAAAAGGGTTGATCATTTTCATGATAGACAATACAATTGTTTCGTAGACATCACTCTACTCTTCAGAGTAAAACAATTTTTGTATTTTTTAATGCAAAAATTAAAATAATTGTTGAAAATAAGCACACCACGGCTAAAATCTCATTCAAATATTTATTTTGTTTTGAGTTTAAAATTAGTTGTTTTTACAAAATGTATTGACAACAGACATACATATAAATAGTACCCAAAGGGTACTTTTATGTAATTGTTGCTTTCAAAAAGGAGTTGATTTATAACTGGTTTTACCAAATCAGACAGTTCATATACGAAAGTACAAAATTCTCATCCCGTTGGTTTTTTGTACCTTATGTAATGTCTCGTTTTGAGTAGGAAAGTTATCATTTTCTTAGCGGACAACTGAAGAGTAGAGTGATGTCTACGAAACAATTGTATTGTCTATCATGAAAATGATCAACCCTTTTTGAAACAACAAATAAAAATCTAATATGACAATATCATATTAGAATTTGGACTTGAGGTAGAAGAATATTCTAACTAAATATATGAAAATACAGAAAGTCCGAAAAAACAATTTTTGTATTTTTTAATGCAAAAATTAAAGTAATTGTTGAAAATAAGCACACCACGGCTAAAATTCTCATTCAAATATTTATTTTGTTTTGAGTTTAAAATTAGTTGTTTTTACAAAATGTATTGACAACAGACATACATATAAATAGTACCCAAAGGGTACTTTTATGTAATTGTTGCTTTCAAAAAGGAGTTGATTTATAACTGGTTTTACCAAATCAGACAGTTCATATACGAAAGTACAAAATTCTCATCCCGTTGGTTTTTTGTACCTTATGTAATGTCTCGTTTTGAGTAGGAAAGTTATCATTTTCTTAGCGGACAACTGAAGAGTAGAGTGATGTCTACGAAACAATTGTATTGTCTATCATGAAAATGATCAACCCTTTTTGAAACAACAAATAAAAATCTAATATGACAATATCATATTAGAATTTGGACTTGAGGTAGAAGAATATTCTAACTAAATATATGAAAATATAGAAAGTCCGAAAAAACAATTTTTGTATTTTTTAATGCAAAAATTAAAATAATTGTTTAAAATTTTAATTAAATAAAGAAATAATCAAAAGAAACTTGTTTTTTTATAAGAATTAATTGAATAAAATCAAAAACAACTTTCAAATGTGAATAAATATGGGAATTTGTGCCAATTTGCAAACTGAAATTATACGCATTTTCACATCAGTGATGGGATTTGTGGCACAATCTAAGATTGATTGGTACAATGGCACAACCGATACTATTTTGGCACATTTTCGTTATCTAAAAAATTTAATAGAAAATGGATTTAAAAAATAACGATTATTTAAAAATTCTTTAATTTTTAGTTTCTGAGCATTTATTCGTATTAAAATACCATTTCAAACAAAGCAAAACTAAAAATGTCATCGAAGATATTAACTAAATAACCCATAGAATTTTAAAAATTCAAATGCTTTAAATTTAGTTCAGAGTTTCGAAAGAATTAATTTAAGTTTAATTCATGAAAAATTTAATTCAGTTTTAGAAAATGTTTCTATGTACACCATTACGAGTAACCATTCCTAAAGAATTCATTCATTGGCTGCATTCCCAAATCTTAAATAAGAATCGAATGAATTTCATTTATCATTTTAATTAAATGAATTCAAGAAAATTTTAATTCATTTGGTTACAATTCATTCAAAATAGAATTAATTCCATAAGAATGCGATTACGAAATGAAATTAAAGTTGAATTACACGAAATGAAATTAAAGTTGAAAACACGGGCACATTTTAGTCACACACTTGGCACAAAACAAAAATTTTCAAGTCCCATCGCTGTTTCACATTATTCTTTGAAATAAGATTTTGGGCTAGAAAAGTGGTTTTTTGTGTTCCCGTACTATTGGGTAATTTTGTCATTTTGTGAGAGGATTTTGTGCTTACTCTCACTTTACCCAAAAAGTAAAGAAACACACCTTATATGTTATCTAGGGTTTCTAATGACCCAGAATTTTTTCATTTCTGGAATAAATATACCAATGTCGCACTTTTTTAGTTATAATATCTAATCTTAAATCTAATGAAAGAAATAATAAGAAAAGTAACTACACAGAGAAAAAATTATAGTTAAATCCATTACTATATCGTATTTTAATTAACATTTTATTTTTTACGAACACTTTGTAAATAAAGTATGAATATTAGGGTCAGTGTTATAGTCATCACTTAGTAGGATATTTTATTTAAGAAACTTTAAAATGAAATTTTATAATTGGTGGCTATAATACTTATCCTTATTATAGTAAATATGATTCTAGTTAAACTTTTTCATATTTAAGTTAATGTGTTTTCCGAAAATTTTTATATAAGCAGACAATTTTTTATATAAAAAGAAAAAAAAACCTAAGATTTGTGTGATTTCAAAGCTGTGTCTACCCAGTGTAGAAAATCATTACCAGATATGTGGTTATGTAACTACATACTTGGTAATGGTAACTAGTTACGTTTGTTATTACATTTCTTATTACCTTTATAATGCGATGTCGCAAAAAATAATGAGTTATGGTTACACACTAGCATACGAAAAATCAAAAAATATATCGTTATCTATGTGCTTACCAGTACTGACAAAAATAATGAGTCTAAAAATAGATTTTCAAAAAATAAATTATATGAAAAAAAATATTTTTTATTATATTCTTTTTTTTTTTATAAAATTTGCTGGTGCGGGAATCGAACCTGGGTCTACAGATTTCCAGTCAATAGCTCTACCATCTGAGCTATATCGACAAGTAATATTTAATAGATAAAAACATAATTGACCTGCTGCACACAAGTAAGCTTACTCGCCAACATACAAAAAATCGAAAAATATGTGGTTACATATGTGACGCGCAAAATAGAAAGGGACCTAAGGGTAAAAACCGGTTTTGTTCAGGAGAGCCATTTTAAAGATTTAAATACGTGTATCTTTGGTGTACCATCACTGAGCGTGTTGGTATTGGTCTTATTTGAAAGCGGCACATCTCATGACGTCAGGAACGTGTTGGTCAACCTTGAAAACGCGCGTAGGTCGTCCTTACCGCTTGTTTTGTGTAGTTAGTTTTTACTGTTTTCTACCTAGCGCGCTGTTTCCATGAGTTTGATATCAATTTTGCTCGCGGTTTTTCGAATCCAGCTTTATTTTCTGAAATTATTAATTGTGAATAATAATAAATACTCATTTATAATTCTTTTAAATCGTGAATATCACTCTGTTAGTACACCGAAAAAATTTCTCAGTTACTAGCTACTAAATTTTCAACTGAGTCTCAGGTGAAATACCCCTTACTGAGTTTCAGTTGATTAATTTGATTGAATTTAACTAATACTATATTTTATTTTTTTTTAAGGTAACTTTCAGTTAAACTAAACAAGACTTTAAATTAGTAGCTGCTAACCGATTCAATCGTTTAAAATAATTTCATATATTTTGATTTGGTTGCAAATAAATAAAACACATTACATTTTCTTAATAAATTTCACACTTTATTTGTTACCAAAGGTTTAAAAGGCTGAATTCTTTCATTCACTTTTTAAAAATTAATGAAATTTGGGTTAAATTTCATTCCTTAATAGCATTCTTATGGAATTAATTCGATAGCTTAATTCCCTATAGCTTTAAATTATATGAATTCATTCTATTTTGTTTGAATTCTAACTGAATGAAGCCCAATTTACTTGAATTCATTTAATAAAAAAGTGAATGAAAAATGACTTGTTTTCATTCACTTAATCAAATGAAATATTTAAATTTGCATGTAATTGCTGAAATATTAGCATAATACAATGAAAGACGTTTAAAATTCATCTAACAGAAATAAATAGTATCGTATGCTTTGTTACAGCTTGTAAGCTTTGGTTTTGATTATATGTTAGTTTGAAACTACATTGCACTAAGTGAATGGTAATAAAATTTCTTCATTCAATTAGTAAAATGGTGAATGAACATGCGATTTGAATGATTCAAGTTAGGAATTCATTCAATTCATATTAAAGCTTTGGGAATGAAGCTTATGAATGAATTCTTTACGAATGGTTTAAGGGAATGGTACATGAATCTTTTTAAAATCTGAATTTAATTTTTAGTGAATTAAGCTTAAATTGAATTAAGTTTTTCGAAGCTCTGTTTGTTACAAAATTATTATTTTATTAAAAAGAAAACACAATTAAAACATACGATTTTTCCTTATTCCAAATTGTCACTGTGTATATCAAATATCCACATTTTGTATTCGTATCAACCATCAAACGCATTTCTATTTTGCTGTTAACTGTTTGCTTCTTTTATTAATAATTTTTTGGTATTTTTTAATATTTTGCAATTGAATTTGTTTATTTTATTTTAATAATTTTTTCGTAACATATTTTTAGTTATTAAGAAATCAACTAACAACTAATTTTTCTTTTTAACTGAAGCAAAAGTTGATAATAATTATTTCAGTTACTTTAAAATATTTTCATTTTAACTGAAGTTTTCTCTAACTAAGCTACTGAGGAATTTTTTCGGTGTACGAAAATTTTTTCACATAACCTTATTATGTTATTCGCGAAAATAATTTAAAACTGATAACATTCTTACTATTTGTTTTAGGATGAAATGGTGGACGAATTCGAAGAAGTAGATTTACTTTATCGTCGACTTCACTTTCATAAAACGCGCATATCTCTGGGAGGGAACACTTTTGGGGCATGGGATCGGTCTCATTCAATGCTCAGATGTTGTCCACATCAAAAAAAAAATTGATTTTTTTACCCTTAGGTCCCTTTCTCTATGCGCTGTCACATATATCCTTACCAGTGTTTAAAAAATATTGAGTCTAAAATACATTTCAAAAAATTTTGAAAATTATTTTCTATTTGAAATAATGATAAAAATAAGTCATTATCAGTAACTTATTATTATATGTTTTAAAATAATGCAGAAGGTAAATGGGTGTCATTACTGGTAGTCCAAAAAATAATGATATGTCATTACCGTTTCTACACTGGGTATCTTAGTAAATTTTATTTGTGTATGATTTTAATTTTTTCTTCTGTGTAGTTACTACTAACTGATAATGGAATATATAACCCACACAGAGAGAAGTTTGCTGGACCAGTTTTAATGAAATTTTTTAGTAAAATAATAAAGTTTTCTTCACAAGGTAAATGAAAAATTTCTTTAATTTGATGAAAAAGCTTCATATATTTTATGAATTTAGTTTTAATGAAGCTTTTTCATTAAGTGTAGGAATCTTTTTATAAATAATATGAATATTTTGACATTTTATCAGAAATTCCATTTATTTAATAAAAAGTTTCAAATTCATCGGTTTTGTGTACTGTTTCCAATTATTCGACATAGGCGGTTAACCGGTTATTGCATTATTCGAAAAATCACTAAAACTGATTAACCGGTTATTCGGGTCGGATATTCGAGAAAATCGGCGATTAATCGATTAATCGTTTAAAATTAAATTAATGTATTTCCTTAACTTTTTACCAACAAAAACACTAACAGCTTCCTGTTTTTGTTAAATATCAACATGACACATGAACACGATGTACTTAAAAAAATTTCAAATTAAAAAAGCACATCTACACTAGAGAGAAAATGCTAGAGATAAAACAAAAATCGCCCCTACTTAGCTCTATTTTGAATTTTGGAGTGTTTTTGCTCCATCCCTAACAGTTTTCACTCGCGTGTAAATGTACCTTAAGATTGAAAGTTTCGGAATCTGAGATTATCTAAATTGAAACATTTCTTATACTAATAGAAAAATTTATGTAAAATATAGCTGAAGCTATTAAAAATTAGTTAAAAATGGCAAAAAAAAAAAAACTGCTGAAACTAGGAGATTTTTTTCTAAATAATAATAAGTTAAAAATAGCCATTTACCAATTTACTGTAGAAAAATTTGTAAAAAAATTTTCTGAATAGTAGAGTTAGTAGACTAAAGAATATCATAAACAATTGTTAAATTTCTCAGTCTTTTTCCCGTTTTTAAGGGCCATTGACAATACACAAAATTATCCAAAGTTTGAGCTAGCATTCCCTTCTGTATTTATGTATTTAATAAAATTTAAAATTTTTCCAAATGTATTTCAGAAATTTCTATTTTTATTTTCAAAGCATTTTTTCAAACATACATGTTTTCTCTTTCTCTTAAGTCTCATAATTCCTATAAAGTTTTCATTATGAAAGAGAAAACATGTATGTTTGTAAAAATGCTTTAAAAAAAAGTAGAAATTTCTGAAATACATTTGGAAAAATTTTAAATGCAATTGGAATTTTATTAAATACATTTGGAAAATTTTGGAATACAAATAGAGTCTTTTTAAATACATTTGGAAATTTCTGAAATACATTTGGAGAATTTTGAAATACAAATGGAATTATTTTGAATGCAATTTTACAATTCTGAAATACAGATTTAAAATTTTTAAATGCCATTGAATAATTTTGAAGTGTATTTGAACAATTTTAAAATACAAATATAATTTTCTTTAATACAAATAAAATATATTTGTAACCCGACTAAAAAAGTTTTCATATAATCTTATATGATTTGATATAATCATAAATGTTTATATGCGTGGCTTTATATAACCATATACATTTATATTAACACTTTGACATGACATGATATCTAATTATACAAAATTTTATAAAGTTTAATTTCACTATAAAAATTAAGAAAAAAAACTTAGAAATTGTGGATCTGGTTTTGAATTTTGCCATTTGACATATAAATTAATGTTTATAATTGAATTTAACATCTATTTATCAAATATTTGGCAAAATAAAACAAAAATTTAAAGAAATAAATATGGGAAACAAATTCTTTTTCATTGTGAAATTGAAGGGCGAAATAACTATTATTTTTAAATTTTAAAATAAAAGTTAGACAAACATATGTTGAAATAAATACGATTTAAATTCAGGGCGGTTACCGCGTAACTCGATTCGAAAAAAATTTTCGAATTCGTAACTTTTGTACCTTCCCGACTAGAAAAGATGTTATATAATCATATATCACCATATATAAACCCATATATACGTCCATATCTAATTTGATCCGAATATTGGAATATATAATTATATCAAGCGAGATAAGCATGTTATCTCACCTGATACAATTTGATCCGAAAAATGGGTCTATCTAACTGCATCAAATTATATATAAATACATATAATTTGATGAAGATTTTCAAAGAAAATTTTAGTAAATATTGTTGAGATCACTTATTTCATTCATATTAAACACTGCTTAATGTTTAGAAAAATTTTTGCTAATAAACTTGGAAATAGCTTACAAAATAAAACAATACAAATTAAAAATTTGTCGGAACAACTTTTTCTAGGTTAGAGTTTTGGTCTTTCTTACAAAATGTGTGTCTTTCTTATAAAATAAAAAATTACCCTTCACAATTATTTTTTTTTTTCACGGAAAAATAAATGAATTTAAGCCCAAATTAGTTTGGTAGTAAAGTGAGGTGAAATGAGGTATCGTAAAGTAGAAATCTATTTTCAATAGATTTTCTTACTTCAAATCTACTTCCAAACTAAGTATTTGTGTATACTATCACTAGTTGAAAGTAAACAGCTGACACGATACTTTACGATACTACTAATGGAGCCTTTAAACCATATTAATTTCAACATATGTTTTTATTTTTAAATTTAAAGTAAAAATATTTATTTCGGCCTTTAATTCCACAATGAAAAAAAAATGTTTTCTCTTATTTCTTTTTTTAACCCTTAAATGCATGATCTCTTCTATTTTAAACATTTTTTATATATGATTTCTAAAGGCGTGTGTGTACATTTCAAGAAAAATACCAAAAAAAAATTATTTTTAAAATAGGTGATTTTTATTGAAAAATATGGTTTTTTGCCAAATAACTAAATTGTTTAATTGATTATTTTAGCGTATATGAAAAAAAAAATGGCAAAATTTATTGTCACCAAAATGAATTTTATTGCGAGAATATCACTTTAAATATTTAAACAAATATTTTTGAATATTACACTTTTTGTAAAAAAAAACGCGTTTTAGATTTTTCAAAAATATACAGAGCAAACCCAAGATTTTTACTCTAACTGTTTAAAAATTCTGCGCTAAACTATAGGAAGACAATGTACAGAAGGGGCCCCCAATGCCCAAAAATGTAGTTTTGTGTATCAAGTGGGTTTTTTTTATTCAAAAACCGGTATGTTGCCAAATGGCTACACCACGCATTTAAGGGTTAAAATTATTTTTAGTTAAATAAAGAGTATTTTGCCAAATATTTGAAAAATATACGTTAAATTCAATTATAAACATTTATTTATGTATATGTCAAAGTGCAAAATTCAAAACCAGATCCACAATTTCGGAGTTTTTTTTAAATTTTTATAGTGCAATTAAACTTTATAAAATTTTGTATTATTAGAAATCATGTCAGATAAATTTATACAAGAAATTAATACAATTTTATATTAACTTTGTTATATATTTTGTTATAAGATTGTTTAGAGAAGCTGTTACGCCATTATATATAATTATGTATAGACTATATTTACAGATATCTTAATATCTCTTAATATATAACGTCATATCAAACATATTTATAAAACCAAAGTGTTAATATAAATGTATATGGTCATATAAAGCCACACATATAAACATTTATAATTATATCAAATCATATAAAATTATATGAAAACTTTTTTAGTCGGGTTATGTAAAAAGAAAAGCTTTTGCATAAAACTTACTTTCTGAATTGTTATATATAGTGTACAAGGCTAAGAGTAAAAATAAATTAAAAAGTAGAATTTTTGTACAGAATTATTTTTTTAAGAATACATATTTGCAAGAAAGTTAAGTTTTATAAGAAAGACCAAAACTCTAAACTAGAAAAAGTTGTAATTTTGACTTAAACTGAAAATTTATTTTGTCAGCTATTTCCAAGTTTATTAAGAAAAATTTTTCTAAACAACTTTTTCTCGTTTTGAATTTTGGTTTTTATCGAAATAAATCAAAATAAACCACATTTCAAAAGAAGGATTTCAGTTATAAACTGCGTTATTCTAAGTTTAACGACAATCTGCGTCTAAAAACGGCGTAAATCGCATTCAATCCTCATTTCAAACATCTTTACATCAATAAAATTTTTCTGTATTCCATCAAAATACCAAAGATCGGCCGATACCCACTTTGTTAGCCAAACTGTTCTGGGCATTATTATTTAATATGAATGAAAATAAGTGATCTCAACAATATTTACTAAAATTTTAATTGAAAATTTTCATGAAATTATATGTTTTTTTATATAATTTGATGCAATTAGATAGACCCATTTTTCGGATCAAATTGTATCAGGTTAGATGACATGCTTATCTCGCTTGATATAATTATATATTCCAATATTCGGATCAAATTAGATATGAACATATATATGGGTTTATATATGGTGATATATGATTATATAACATCTTTTTTAGTCGGGAATTTTGAAATACATTTTGAAAATTTTAAAATACATTTTGGACAATTTTGAAATGCAATTGGACAATTATCAAAGTTTTTTAGACAATTTTAATTTTTTAGACAGATTTTTGGATACTTCTAAAACATTTTTCAACAATTTTGAGTGATTTTTGGACAATTTTAAAACATTTTTGGAAGAATTTAAAACATTTTTGGATAATTTTGAAACATTTTAGACAATTTTGAAAACTTTTTAGGCAATTTTAAAATATATTTGGATAATTTTAAATTATTTTTAAACAATTTTGAAATAAAACTGAAAATGGTGTACAGTAGACGCTCGCAAATTAGAGCTTTCAGTAATTCGAACGTCCAGAAATTAGAATCAATGTTTGCAATACATTAAACGCTCTGAAATTCGAATTTAAAATTCTAATTTCTGAGCGTTTTTTTTTTGGTTATTTGAATACACAGGAAATCCCCAATTTATTTTTATTCTGTTTGAATAAAGTAAAACTAAAAAGGGGAATCACCAAATTATATATGTTTTTCCCTATTTGTTTTTTTTTGTCGCATTTATGTACATTTTTGGCTAGTTTATTTGTGAAATTTGATACGCGTGTACATATTATTTGGCAGTCTCTATTAAATAGTGAAAGTGTATCATTTAAAATGTTAAATAAACGTAAAAAAACACTTTATCATTGGAAACTAAAGTCAAAATATTAGAAAAGCTTGACAAAGGCGTTCAAGGGAACCGGTTAGCCCTAGATTTTAATGTGACAACATCTTCAATCAGCTTCATCAAATCACATAGAATAGCAATATTAAATGCTGTTTCAAACACATATCAGGAGGCAAACAATAAATCTTTGCACAGCGCTGAATATCCAAAAATGGAAAGTCGTCTGTATGAGTGGTTTTTAAATCAACGAGAAAAAAAGTGTACATTGACCGGGCCAATATTAAAAGAGAAAGCTAAACAAATATTTAGAGAGGAATATCCCGATAAAGATGAAAATGCATTCCGGGCAAGTGATGGATGGTTTACCAAATTTAAGAAGCGACACGGTATCCGTTTTAAAAATTTGTGGCGAGATTCTTTCCAGTGATGTTGCTTCAGTCACTCCTTTTATTCATCGATATCGTGCAAAGATCGCTGAGATGGGTTTAATGGAGTCACAAATATATAATGTCGACGAAACCGGATTATTTTTTCGTTGCCTACCAGACAGAACCTATGTCTCTGCTTTTGAAAAAAACGCCCCTGGACATAAAATTCAAAAAGACAGAATTTCAGTCCTACTTGGTGCAAACTCTGATGGATCACACTAATTAGTTCCATTGGTAATTGGAAAAGCAAAAAAACCCAGGTGTTTTAAAAATTTCAATAATCCTCTGCATTACAACTTTTCAAAAAATGCTTGGATGACTTCTCGGATTTTTCACGAATGGTTTCACGGAATATTTATTAAAGAGGTAAACAAAAATATTGATTTCAGGTTCAGTACATAATTTTAAAATTTTTTTCAATTCACAGGTGATCCGCTTTTCTCAGGAAAATAATTTGCCTCCGAAAGCCATTTTGCTTATATAATTGCTCCGCTCATACACCCATTGAGAAACTTAAAAGTGACGATGGAAACATAGTTGCATTATTCTTTCCACCAAATGTGACAGCAGCTTTACAACCAATGGATCAAAACCGTATTAAGTTAACAAAGCTCAATTACAGAAGTATGTTTCTTTCTCAGTTAATTGCTGAAGGTGGTGAACTGAAGAATCATTTGAAATCCCATTCGATCCGCAATGCTATATTATTACTGAAACAAGCTTGGGATGCGGTACCACAAAGTGTTATGAAGAAATCTTGGTCAAAGTTGTCCAATTGGGACTCTAACCAATACGACAGCGACGATGACGTGCCAATAGCACAATTGTTGCAAATAGATCAGGACTGCAACGAAGTTATTCAGATAACTCAAGCTCTTTTCAAAGAAATAGCTCCCAACGATTGCATCGGTATAGAAGACATCGACAGATGGAATGAAGATATGTTTGATGACGGATCTGTTTATGTTCTCAGTAGCGATGGTGAGTCTTCAGATAGCAGCGAAGACGACGTTGTTGCAGTATCATCAGTTGTCTCTAATACTACAGCCATTGAAAGCGTAAATAATTTAATAAAATGGTGCAATAACAGTGAATTGTTTTCAACTAAGCACATAAGTAATCTTTTGGCTCTCCGTAATGATATTTCGGATTTAAAGAAACCAAAAAAACAAACAAATATAACTAATTATATGTCAAACAAAGATTAGTTGTTAACTTGGCCATTGTTTAATTTTAATTGTTTAATTTTTTTTAAATACAGTTTTTTAGTTTTTAATTAAAAAAATACATGTGATGTAATTGGACTGCATTGCTATGTTTTGTTGCCATACGTTTTTTTTATATTCATATTTTTAATTTAAAAAAATACATTTGATGTATTGGACTGAATTGTTGTGTTTTGTTTTCTTGTTTTTATCAAATAAAATTGAATTAAAAAATATTAAAAAGATTTTTATTTAAGTTTTTGGAAGTAAATTTACTCAATTTTTTTTCGAAAAAAAACGTCCAGAAATTAGAATAATTCAGAAATTAGAATTGCCTCAAAAACAAAGCGGTTCTAATTTGCGAGCGTCTACTGTAGTTTGAAATGTTGTAGAATTGATGTGGTTTTGAATCGAAAAGGTAGAGTTTCTACAGAATTAAGATGTCAGTTGACAGTTGTGGGACACATATTTGAAAAAATGCAACCTTGTCTTGAAGGACATGGAAAGAGAATTTACATTAGCTTTAATTTTTAAAATAACAGAATCAAAAATCGCCTACTGTATTGATTAAAGCCTATAGAGCACTTCGACGCTGATCCAGCCAGACACTTCGTGTATTTTGGGTAGTTCTAGAAACACCTTTATTTTGCTTTAAAAAGGTATCTAAAGGCTTAACGACCTCTTTCACTCAATTTTAAAAGAATTTGATGGTATTTTAGTAATTTTATGTTTATTCTAAGCTTTTCTTGTAATTTTTTAGCCAAAGTTTTTGTTTAGCCAAAATTATTTGTTTCGACATTAACCGAAATAGAGGCGATTAATCGAGGAATCGGTTAATCGATTAACCGAATTGGAAACACTAGTTTTGTGCAAAAATTTATTAATATCATTCAGATAATTCTCTCAGTTAATTAATTGGTTGTTTTCCTACACTATACATATTCATATAAACAAATAAAATTTAATGCAATTGAATAAGACCAAAACTCCGATAAAATTGGATGAAATTATATCAATTCAAATATCTTTTTTATTCATTTATATACAATTTGATTAATCCATTTTTCGGATAAAATTTTATATAATTTAGTATGATGCCAAATAAAAAAAGATATGCTACCGAATAAATTTTTTTCACGGGTAGTAAATATTTTTAAATTTTTTGATTTTTCGGGCATGCACTACACATTTTCAAGTAACTTTTCCGTGCTGAGTCCGAATTTGGTTTCCAAATTTTTCCAGCACATCTGGATTTCGAGAAAATTGATGTCAAAGTTACCAGAAACCTTTTTTTTTGGCTATTTTTGAATTGTTTTTACACACTTTTACCTCGATTTAATGAAAGACGATGACACAAATTTTTCAATCATCACGGAAATTTTATTCGAAAATGCATAGTCGCGCTATATTTCCATTATTGATTATAAGTAATGTTGTTTTTTTAATTTTTCCGTCTGTCCGTCTGTCTCTCCATGTATTCTTGTGCGCACGCTACAGGTCGCAAATATTAAGATTTGGTAGACCGATTTATATCGGCCCAAGGACGAAGTCTATTAATTTTGGTTTAAATCGGTCTATGTTTGGACTTGTGCCCATATAAATTTCCCTCAAAACTGCTGCACAAAATTGAATGGCACATCCACGGTTTAAAGAATTATGGGATCAAATATGTCTTGAATGGTACATATCTTCATTACTATTATTATCTGAAAGTGCTCAACGGATCGAACGAATTTTGTATTCTCTACAACATATCTTTCTCCAAAATTCGCTAAAAGGTTAAATTGAAATTGAAGGCACATCCACAGTTTTAAGAATTATGGAGTCCAATCTATCTAGAACGGTAGATCTTATCATAGCTGTCATTATGTGAAAGTGCTGAACAGATTGGATTTTATTTTTAGGCTTACAATATGCAATATGCTAAAAATCCAACTTTAAATTGACTAGCACATCCACAGATAAAAGAATTAGTGGCCGAAATCTGGCTTATATCATATATATCGCAATTAATATTGTTGTGTGTAAGTGCTGAAACGATCGGATTATCCGTTTGGTTTCTACATCACTTTTAGCTCCAAAAATCTATAAAAAGCTACAAAATTAAACGTAAAATGGGTCTGGACACCAAACTAATAGTACGATCAATTTAGCACTTACACACAATAATAGTATCACCGATATATACCGATCACGCAGGAATGCAACTAATTATTTCTCAAACAGCGGATGTGCCCTTCAAAAAATATCAAATTTCAAGTTGTTCACGCATAGAGGTGAAGAGATTATTATTGTCATATTTTCTTTATTTTTGAAGGCACACTTATTAATTTGATCTCAATTTTTTTGTTTACCTGTCAGTTATAAGCCAGTATCAAAAAATTTTCAATTGCATTGAGGCTGAAAGCGCAAAAATTAAAAATGTCTGAAATTACTATTTATTCAAAAAACAGAGTTACAGATTTTAAAGAACTACCATTTGTTCCTAATTGAGGGCACCTATTTTTTTCAACAAGTGGGAGATTTTCTAATATCATAATTATTATCCACCAAAGGTTTTGGGCGATTTCCTTTTATGCTGAAAAAGTTATAACCAAAAGAGTTGAAAAACTCTTGAAAGTTACAAGCAAAATTAGGGTAAATTAGGGTAGTTTTTAATTGAGTAGAGCACATTAGCAGTATAAATATTTAAATTTAAGATGTCCGCCTGATTAAATTCGTTGCCTCGAAAATGCTGATACCATCAAAAATATTATATATTGTTATTAAAATGGTTTAAATCCCGAGTTACATGGAATCACCCGGTTTCGTAGATTTGCCCATATCTATAATTTTTTGTTATTTTTAAGCTAAATTTGGTTGAAAGCAAATAACAGTCTATAATGTTAAATTAGCAAAAATATTTACTAAAAAATTGTAAAACTGTAAATTTAACAGGTTTATTTTTGCTGTTCTTATTTTACTTGTATTTAGCAAAAAAAAAATCTGCTAATTTAATAGTTTCTTCTGCAGCATAATTTTTAGTTAGTTTTTCTGCTATTTTTACAGATTTATTTCTATGAGTGTACTATTTTGAGGAAACTTCAATATATTGTGGAAGCAAAAATTCTACGATGAAAATGTCAGTTTTTGATCATCTCGATAATTTAAGTGGTCAAAATATAGGGTAAGAATGGGTTCGTCAGAGCTGGAAGAAAATATGAGACAGGTTGATCTTAGATTTCTTTTCTCAAATATCAAAATTTTATACTATTCTGAGCGTATAGCATTCCCTGCACGAGGCTTTCTTCAGAAAAAAAGCATGGATTTTTCAGAGATTTCTTATCGCAAGCATAATGTCGAAAGTGTTTTTTAAAGATTAACCACAAAAACGCAGTGTCGTCCCCAGTGCGACGTTTTGTCGGTAAAGCAGTTTTTATATCTTCTCTATTTGTCACTGCCGAGAAATTAAAAAAGTTTCTAAATAAACAAGAGCTATTTCTAAACAAAACACAATAAGAAATTTAAAAAAATTTTGAATAGTCTTCGCGAAATTCAAGAACAAAGTTTGACAGCACTGCCACTGGTACTTTCACGATGTGGTTTAGGCTTAAGGGTCTGAGAATGGGCAAATAAACAGCCAGACATAAATGGGGCCCTTGCCCACCCCAGAAAAATGGTCTAGGTACGCCTATGTCGACCATGGAATTTAAATTGTAAGACCAAATGTAGCCCAGTTTCATGTTCAATTTAAATTTCATTTAAGATTTTATCGAAATCAATTACAATCCATTTTTAATTGGAAAATATTATTTAAAAAAAACAAATTTTGATATAAAGTTCAAGTGATTTAAAAAATAATAACATGAAAACGAAAAACCGGTAAAATATATTTGAATAGAATCTGAGTGATATTAGCTGACAGATGACCCATACATTATCGACGTTGAAAATATTATGTTAAAAGAGTTAATCCATACACTCAGATAAAAAAGTTTGTAAAAAAATTTGTAAACAGTTTTCAATCGCACTATACTATTTTTATACTGATTACACAGTACAACAGCCAATCTGGGGGGTGAGAAATTCCAAGTCAGGGTGATGGTACTAGGTCATTTTTTTTTTTTAAATTCATAAAAAATTTTAATTTTTAGGCAAAAAAATATTTTTTTTTCTCCACAAATTTATTTTTACCGGCAAAACTGTTGATTATAAAGAAAAATGTTATATGAACGGATTAAAGAAATTGTAATTCTAAATTTTTCTAAATTTGTTTCATCAAAATCGGACAAGTGGTTCTCGAGTTACAACTAAGCGAAAAAACATCAAGATAAGGAAAAAATTTAAAAGGTCATAAAAAAAAATGACACATACGAACGCCAAACCCTTTGAGGGTTTTACTATACTGACCTAGTACCATCACCCTGACTTGGAATTTCTCACCCCCCAGACAATAATCCCAAAAATGTTCCATAGTGTTATTAGTACAATTTTTATTTTTAGTAATCATTTTTGCTATTCTCTTATTACAAACTAGCGGGCGCAGCCCGCTACGTTGTTAGCGTGCCTTAAAGTTTAGGGTGGGTGCTGCGCCCCCCCCCCCCCCCCCCGACAATTTTTTTTAAATTCGCTTTTCATTTAAAGTACAGTTTTTATAATAAAAGCCTTCACCCAGCCACCACAAATAAATAATTCTGCACAACAATGGGTTTAAAATAAATAAATATTTGATCACTTTTTCTGATGAAAGTGGATTGTTAGTAATGAATCCATAATAAATTGCAATATACGTGTGTATGTTAAGATAATTTGGTAAAGTGCGAGCTTAGGTAGATAGACCCGTAAGTAGTTTTGTTCATTTGTGTTTTGAATGAAAATAAATAACGTCAAGCAGGGTCGAAAAGCATTTTATAATATTAAAAATAGCGGGCAAAGCCCGCTACGTTGTTAGCGTGTCTTAAAGTTTTTTTTTTAATTCCACTTTATGTAAAGGTAGACCTGGCAATTCAAGTAAATTCACAAATTCAGTTGGAAAATTTTCTGCGTCGGTTTCTTCCACCGGTGCTTCGTTACATGAAGTTTAAATATCGGAATATATAAGTTCCATTCCTTTTCTAAGGTTTTTTCTCTTTTAGAAAATTTGTTTACCTTTTTGGAGCGTATGTTTCAATGCTACATAAGTTTCATATTCCGTGGATAGTGTTTGAACAGGTAATTCCCTCTTCCAATCCATTTGTATTGTCTATAATTTCAATTCCACTCGTTCAACGTTTATATCCATTTCATTCCACTTGTGTAGTGTTTCAATTCCACTCGTTTCCTATTTAGTTTCTTAATTTTAGTGTTTCATATACACTTGTTCTTTAAGTTTTAGGTTTCTAGCTAAAGACGCAGACGTTAAGGGGGGGGGGGGCAATTTTCCCCTTTAGAACCACCATTTTTACCACGTTCCTGTCCAAAGTCCTAGAAATGCCTTGTCAATAAGTTAGCCCATACTCCAAGGAAAACATATTATATATTACAGGTTTCTAGCCGAAGGGTTCGGTTAGGCCATCAAGGGGGAGAATTATTCCGTTTTTACCCCTCCCGGTAGGAATTTCCAAAAATTCTGTCTTAGAGGACGTCTGCGTTGGAGGAGGAACCTACTACATACATAATTTTAGGTCTCTATATCCAGCAGTTTGGCCAGGCCATCAAGGGGGAAGCTTTTTCCCTTTTAACCCCTCCCGGTATGAATTTCCAAAAATACCATCTTAGGGGACGTCAACGTTGGAGAAGGAACCCAAATACCGAATTTAAGATCCCTTGTTCCAGCAGTTTGGCCAGGCCGTTAAGGGGGAGACTTTTCCTGTTTTTGCATTGAGGCTGAAAGCGCAAAAATTAAAAATGTCTGAAATTACTATTTATTCAAAAAACAGAGTTACAGATTTTAAAGAACTACCATTTGTTCCTAATTGAGGGCACCTATTTTTTCAACAAGTGGGAGATTTTCTAACATCATAATTATTATCCACCAAAGGTTTTGGGCGATTTCCTTTTATGCTGAAAAAGTTATAACCAAAAGAGTTGAAAAACTCTTGAAAGTTACAAGCAAAATTAGGGTAAATTAGGGTAGTTTTTAATTGAGTAGAGCACATTAGCAGTATAAATATTTAAATTTAAGATGTCCGCCTGATTAAATTCGTTGCCTCGAAAATGCTGATACCATCAAAAATATTATATATTGTTATTAAAATGGTTTAAATCCCGAGTTACATGGAATCACCCGGTTTCGTAGATTTGCCCATATCTATAATTTTTTGTTATTTTTAAGCTAAATTTGGTTGAATGCAAATAACAGTCTATAATGTTAAATTAGCAAAAATATTTACTAAAAAATTGTAAAACTGTAAATTTAACAGGTTTATTTTTGCTGTTCTTATTTTACTTGTATTTAGCAAAAAAAAAATCTGCTAATTTAATAGTTTCTTCTGCAGCATAATTTTTAGTTAGTTTTTCTGCTATTTTTACAGATTTATTTCTATGAGTGTACTATTTTGAGGAAATTTCAATATATTGTGGAAGCAAAAATTCTACGATGAAAATGTCAGTTTTTGATCATCTCGATAATTTAAGTGGTCAAAATATAGGGTAAGAATGGGTTCGTCAGAGCTGGAAGAAAATATGAGACAGGTTGATCTTAGATTTCTTTTCTCAAATATCAAAATTTTATACTATTCTGAGCGTATAGCATTCCCTGCACGAGGCTTTCTTCAGAAAAAAAAGCATGGATTTTTCAGAGATTTCTTATCGCAAGCATAATGTCGAAAGTGTTTTTTAAAGATTAACCACAAAAACGCAGTGTCGTCCCCAGTGCGACGTTTTGTCGGTAAAGCAGTTTTTATATCTTCTCTATTTGTCACTGCCGAGAAATTAAAAAATTTTCTAAATAAACAAGAGCTATTTCTAAACAAAACACAATAAGAAATTTAAAAAAATTTTGAATAGTCTTCGCGAAATTCAAGAACAAAGTTTGACAGCACTGCCACTGGTACTTTCACGATGTGGTTTAGGCTTAAGGGTCTGAGAATGGGCAAATAAACAGCCAGACATAAATGGGGCCCTTGCCCACCCCAGAAAAATGGTCTAGGTACGCCTATGTCGACCATGGAATTTAAATTGTAAGACCAAATGTAGCCCAGTTTCATGTTCAATTTAAATTTCATTTAAGATTTTATCGAAATCAATTACAATCCATTTTTAATTGGAAAATATTATTTTAAAAAAACAAATTTTGATATAAAGTTCAAATGATTTAAAAAATAATTAGGTTGTTCATAAGGGGTGTGCTATCTGTTGTATCGTTGTATCGTCCTAACAAAAAACAGAGTTGTTAAAATTTTTATTTGTGTTTCACAACGATTTTATATTCAGTTTTCTATCTGTTAGCACACTCAAACATAGGACACTAAACTTACGTAAAAATTTTGTATCGTGCTATTCTCAAATGTTGAATTTTTCAATTTAATTTTTACCAACTCTGTTTTTTGTTAGGACGATACAACGATACAACAAATAGTACACCCCTTGTGAAAACCCTTAATATAATAACATGAAAACGAAAAACCGGTAAAATATATTTGAATAGAATCTGAGTGATATTAGCTGACAGATGACCCATACATTATCGACGTTGAAAATATTATGTTAAAAGAGTTAATCCATACACTCAGATAAAAAAGTTTGTAAAAAAATTTGTAAACAGTTTTCAATCGCACTATACTATTTTTATACTGATTATTAGTACAATTTTTATTTTTAGTAATCATTTTTGCTATTCTCTTATTACAAACTAGCGGGCGTAGCCCGCTACGTTGTTAGCGTGCCTTAAAGTTTAGGGTGGGTGCTGCGCCCCCCCCCCCCCGACAATTTTTTTTAAATTCGCTTTTCATTTAAAGTACAGTTTTTATAATAAAAGCCTTCACCCAGCCACCACAAATAAATAATTCTGCACAACAATGGGTTTAAAATAAATAAATATTTGATCACTTTTTCTGATGAAAGTGGATTGTTAGTAATGAATCCATAATAAATTGCAATATACGTGTGTATGTTAAGATAATTTTGTAAAGTGCGAACTTAGGTAGATAGACCCGTAAGTAGTTTTGTTCATTTGTGTTTTGAATGAAAATAAATAACGTAAAGCAGGGTCGAAAACCATTTTATAATATTAAAAATAGCGGGCAAAGCCCGCTACGTTGTTAGCGTGTCTTAAAGTTTTTTTTTTTAATTCCACTTTATGTAAAGGTAGACCTGGCAATTCAAGTAAATTCACAAATTCAGTTGGAAAATTTTCTGCGTCGGTTTCTTCCACCGGTGCTTCGTTACATGAAGTTTAAATATCGGAATATATAAGTTCCATTCCTTTTCTAAGGTTTTTTCTCTTTTAGAAAATTTGTTTACCTTTTTGGAGCGTATGTTTCAATGCTACATAAGTTTCATATTCCGTGGATAGTGTTTGAACCCCCCAGACAATAATCCCAAAAATGTTCCATAGTGTTATTAGTACAATTTTTATTTTTAGTAATCATTTTTGCTATTCTCTTATTACAAACTAGCGGGCGCAGCCCGCTACGTTGTTAGCGTGCCTTAAAGTTTAGGGTGGGTGCTGCGCCCCCCCCCCCCCCCGACAATTTTTTTTAAATTCGCTTTTCATTTAAAGTACAGTTTTTATAATAAAAGCCTTCACCCAGCCACCACAAATAAATAATTCTGCACAACAATGGGTTTAAAATAAATAAATATTTGATCACTTTTTCTGATGAAAGTGGATTGTTAGTAATGAATCCATAATAAATTGCAATATACGTGTGTATGTTAAGATAATTTGGTAAAGTGCGAGCTTAGGTAGATAGACCCGTAAGTAGTTTTGTTCATTTGTGTTTTGAATGAAAATAAATAACGTCAAGCAGGGTCGAAAAGCATTTTATAATATTAAAAATAGCGGGCAAAGCCCGCTACGTTGTTAGCGTGTCTTAAAGTTTTTTTTTTAATTCCACTTTATGTAAAGGTAGACCTGGCAATTCAAGTAAATTCACAAATTCAGTTGGAAAATTTTCTGCGTCGGTTTCTTCCACCGGTGCTTCGTTACATGAAGTTTAAATATCGGAATATATAAGTTCCATTCCTTTTCTAAGGTTTTTTCTCTTTTAGAAAATTTGTTTACCTTTTTGGAGCGTATGTTTCAATGCTACATAAGTTTCATATTCCGTGGATAGTGTTTGAACAGGTAATTCCCTCTTCCAATCCATTTGTATTGTCTATAATTTCAATTCCACTCGTTCAACGTTTATATCCATTTCATTCCACTTGTGTAGTGTTTCAATTCCACTCGTTTCCTATTTAGTTTCTTAATTTTAGTGTTTCATATACACTTGTTCTTTAAGTTTTAGGTTTCTAGCTAAAGACGCAGACGTTAAGGGGGGGGGGGCAATTTTCCCCTTTAGAACCACCATTTTTACCACGTTCCTGTCCAAAGTCCTAGAAATGCCTTGTCAATAAGTTAGCCCATACTCCAAGGAAAACATATTATATATTACAGGTTTCTAGCCGAAGGGTTCGGTTAGGCCATCAAGGGGGAGAATTATTCCGTTTTTACCCCTCCCGGTAGGAATTTCCAAAAATTCTGTCTTAGAGGACGTCTGCGTTGGAGGAGGAACCTACTACATACATAATTTTAGGTCTCTATATCCAGCAGTTTGGCCAGGCCATCAAGGGGGAAGCTTTTTCCCTTTTAACCCCTCCCGGTATGAATTTCCAAAAATACCATCTTAGGGGACGTCAACGTTGGAGAAGGAACCCAAATACCGAATTTAAGATCCCTTGTTCCAGCAGTTTGGCCAGGCCGTTAAGGGGGAGACTTTTCCTGTTTTTGCATTGAGGCTGAAAGCGCAAAAATTAAAAATGTCTGAAATTACTATTTATTCAAAAAACAGAGTTACAGATTTTAAAGAACTACCATTTGTTCCTAATTGAGGGCACCTATTTTTTCAACAAGTGGGAGATTTTCTAACATCATAATTATTATCCACCAAAGGTTTTGGGCGATTTCCTTTTATGCTGAAAAAGTTATAACCAAAAGAGTTGAAAAACTCTTGAAAGTTACAAGCAAAATTAGGGTAAATTAGGGTAGTTTTTAATTGAGTAGAGCACATTAGCAGTATAAATATTTAAATTTAAGATGTCCGCCTGATTAAATTCGTTGCCTCGAAAATGCTGATACCATCAAAAATATTATATATTGTTATTAAAATGGTTTAAATCCCGAGTTACATGGAATCACCCGGTTTCGTAGATTTGCCCATATCTATAATTTTTTGTTATTTTTAAGCTAAATTTGGTTGAATGCAAATAACAGTCTATAATGTTAAATTAGCAAAAATATTTACTAAAAAATTGTAAAACTGTAAATTTAACAGGTTTATTTTTGCTGTTCTTATTTTACTTGTATTTAGCAAAAAAAAAATCTGCTAATTTAATAGTTTCTTCTGCAGCATAATTTTTAGTTAGTTTTTCTGCTATTTTTACAGATTTATTTCTATGAGTGTACTATTTTGAGGAAATTTCAATATATTGTGGAAGCAAAAATTCTACGATGAAAATGTCAGTTTTTGATCATCTCGATAATTTAAGTGGTCAAAATATAGGGTAAGAATGGGTTCGTCAGAGCTGGAAGAAAATATGAGACAGGTTGATCTTAGATTTCTTTTCTCAAATATCAAAATTTTATACTATTCTGAGCGTATAGCATTCCCTGCACGAGGCTTTCTTCAGAAAAAAAAGCATGGATTTTTCAGAGATTTCTTATCGCAAGCATAATGTCGAAAGTGTTTTTTAAAGATTAACCACAAAAACGCAGTGTCGTCCCCAGTGCGACGTTTTGTCGGTAAAGCAGTTTTTATATCTTCTCTATTTGTCACTGCCGAGAAATTAAAAAATTTTCTAAATAAACAAGAGCTATTTCTAAACAAAACACAATAAGAAATTTAAAAAAATTTTGAATAGTCTTCGCGAAATTCAAGAACAAAGTTTGACAGCACTGCCACTGGTACTTTCACGATGTGGTTTAGGCTTAAGGGTCTGAGAATGGGCAAATAAACAGCC
The DNA here is from genome assembly GCA_949987735.1 of Leucophora obtusa. Lineage (NCBI taxonomy): Eukaryota > Metazoa > Arthropoda > Insecta > Diptera > Anthomyiidae > Leucophora > Leucophora obtusa. The sequence goes on from OX465296.1 coordinate 49,581,817, forward strand.
AGACATAAATGGGGCCCTTGCCCACCCCAGAAAAATGGTCTAGGTACGCCTATGTCGACCATGGAATTTAAATTGTAAGACCAAATGTAGCCCAGTTTCATGTTCAATTTAAATTTCATTTAAGATTTTATCGAAATCAATTACAATCCATTTTTAATTGGAAAATATTATTTTAAAAAAACAAATTTTGATATAAAGTTCAAATGATTTAAAAAATAATATAATAACATGAAAACGAAAAACCGGTAAAATATATTTGAATAGAATCTGAGTGATATTAGCTGACAGATGACCCATACATTATCGACGTTGAAAATATTATGTTAAAAGAGTTAATCCATACACTCAGATAAAAAAGTTTGTAAAAAAATTTGTAAACAGTTTTCAATCGCACTATACTATTTTTATACTGATTATTAGTACAATTTTTATTTTTAGTAATCATTTTTGCTATTCTCTTATTACAAACTAGCGGGCGTAGCCCGCTACGTTGTTAGCGTGCCTTAAAGTTTAGGGTGGGTGCTGCGCCCCCCCCCCCCCCGACAATTTTTTTTAAATTCGCTTTTCATTTAAAGTACAGTTTTTATAATAAAAGCCTTCACCCAGCCACCACAAATAAATAATTCTGCACAACAATGGGTTTAAAATAAATAAATATTTGATCACTTTTTCTGATGAAAGTGGATTGTTAGTAATGAATCCATAATAAATTGCAATATACGTGTGTATGTTAAGATAATTTGGTAAAGTGCGAACTTAGGTAGATAGACCCGTAAGTAGTTTTGTTCATTTGTGTTTTGAATGAAAATAAATAACGTAAAGCAGGGTCGAAAACCATTTTATAATATTAAAAATAGCGGGCAAAGCCCGCTACGTTGTTAGCGTGTCTTAAAGTTTTTTTTTTAATTCCACTTTATGTAAAGGTAGACCTGGCAATTCAAGTAAATTCACAAATTCAGTTGGAAAATTTTCTGCGTCGGTTTCTTCCACCGGTGCTTCGTTACATGAAGTTTAAATATCGGAATATATAAGTTCCATTCCTTTTCTAAGGTTTTTTCTCTTTTAGAAAATTTGTTTACCTTTTTGGAGCGTATGTTTCAATGCTACATAAGTTTCATATTCCGTGGATAGTGTTTGAACAGGTAATTCCCTCTTCCAATCCATTTGTATTGTCTATAATTTCAATTCCACTCGTTCAACGTTTATATCCATTTCATTCCACTTATGTAGTGTTTCAATTCCACTCGTTTCCTATTTAGTTTCTTAATTTTAGTGTTTCATATACACTTGTTCTTTAAGTTTTAGGTTTCTAGCTAAAGACGCAGACGTTAAGGGGGGGGGGGGCAATTTTCCCCTTTAGAACCACCATTTTTACCACGTTCCTGTCCAAAGTCCTAGAAATGCCTTGTCGATAAGTTAGCCCATACTCCAAGGAAAACATATTATATATTACAGGTTTCTAGCCGAAGGGTTCGGTTAGGCCATCAAGGGGGAGAATTATTCCGTTTTTACCCCTCCCGGTAGGAATTTCCAAAAATTCCGTCTTAGAGGACGTCTGCGTTGGAGGAGGAACCTACTACATACATAATTTTAGGTCTATATATCCAGCAGTTTGGCCAGGCCGTCAAGGGGGAAGCTTTTTCCCTTTTAACCCCTCCCGGTATGAATTTCCAAAAATACCATCTTAGGGGACGTCAACGTTGGAGAAGGAACCCAAATACCGAATTTAAGATCCCTTGTTCCAGCAGTTTGGCCAGGCCGTTAAGGGGGAGACTTTTCCTGTTTTTGACCCTACCTGTAGAAATTTCCAAAAATCTCATCTTAGCGGATGTCTACAATAGAGGAGGAACTTTAATACCAAATTTCAACTTCCTACCTCCAGCGGTTTGGGCAGGCCTTTAAGCGGCACTTTTCGCTTCATTAATCCCCATTTTTGCAATGTCCCTCTCCAAAAAGCACCTTCCCGGTAAGTGAGCCCATACTCCAAGTAACACATGTTTTACATTTCAGGTTTCTAGCCAACTTTTACTATTTGTGCCCCTCTCGGTAGGAATTTCCGAAAATCCATCGACAGGGAATTTCAGCTTCCTAGTTCCAGCAGTTTGAGCAGGCTGTCAAGGGGGACACTTTTTCTTTGTTTGTCCCTCCCGGTTGGAATTAGGCTGGAAGAGGAACCTAAGTACCGAATTTCAGCTTCCTAGTTCCAGCAGTTTGGACAGGTCGTTAAGGGGCAACTTTCCCTTTTTGAGCCCCCATTTTATAACGACCCTGTCCAAAATTCAAAAAAGTATCTTTCTAGTAAGTTAGCCCTTACTCCAGGGACCCTCATTTTAAGCTTCAGGTTTCTAGCCGAAGGGGTTTTTACCGGCCCCCAAGGTGAGGCTTTTCTTCTTTTTGCCCCTCCCTTTAGGAATTTACAAAAATTCCATCTTCGCGGCTATCTGCGATGGATGAGGAACATTCATACCAAATTTCAACTGCATTGCCTAAGCGGTTTGGGCAGGCCGTTAGTGGGGACATTTTTCCCTTTCAACCACCATTTTTACTATGTTCCTGTTCCAAAATAGAAAAATTACGTTGCCGGTGAGTTAGTCCTACTCCAAGGAATATATATTTAAAATTTTAGGTTGGCCAAAAGGGATTGGGCAAGCCGTCAGGAGGAGACTTTTACCTTATTTCCCCTCCCGATAGGAATTTCAAAAATTCCGTCTAAGCGGACGCCTACACAGAAGGAGGAACTCACATACCGAGTTTCCTTTTGGGATATCCTGTAGGGAATTCCAAAAATACAAACTTAGTCGATGTCTACTACAGTGGAGGAACCTTTATACCAAATTTCAACTTCTTACCTCCAGTGGTTTGGGCAGGCAATTTTCCAATTTGTGAGACTGTTTATGGGGAGACTTTTCCCCTTTTTGCCCGTTCCGGTAGGAATTTCCAAAAATCCCGTCTTAGCGCACGTCTATGCCGAATATCAAGAAACCTTGTTTTAGTGGAGATATCCGTGTGGGGAGGAAAAAAAGTAGTTTTTTTGAAATTATATATTATTTTAAATGGTACTTTTTGGAAAAACGAAATTTTTTGGAAAAAGATACTTTGTTTTTACAAAGTACTTTATTTGTACTTTTTTTGGAAAAGGTATTTTTTTTTTAAAAGGTGTTTTTTTTTTGGAAAAATTTATGTTTTTTGGAAAAAGGTACTTTTTTGGAAAAGGTACTTCTTTTGGAAAAGGAAAATTTTTTTAGAAAAAGGTACTTTTTTTGGGAAAAGGTACTTTTTTTTGGAAAAGGTACTTTTTTTGAAAAAGGTATTTTTTTGAAAAAATTTATGTTTTTTGGGAAAAGGAACATTTTTTTAGAAAAAGGTACTTTTTTTGGGAAAGGGTATTTTTTTTTGAAAAAGGTACTTTTTTTGAAAAAGGTATTTTTTTGGAAAAATGTATGTTTTTTGGGAAAAGGTACTTTTTTTGGAAAAAGTACTTTTTTTTTGGAAAAGGTACATTTTTTTAGAAAAAGGTACCATTTTTGGAAAAAGGTACTTCTTTTAAAAAAGGTATTTTTTTTGGAAAAAGGTACTTTTTTTGGAAAAATTTATGTTTTTTGGAAAAAGGAACTTTTTTTTAAAAAAGGTATTTTTTTTGGAAAAAGGTACTTTTTTTGGAAAAAGGTACTTTTTTGGAAAAAGGTACTTTTTTGGAAAAAGGTACTTTTTTGGAAAAAGGAATTTTTTTTGGAGAAAGGTACTTTTTTTTGGAAAAAGGTACTTTTTTTTGGAAAAAGGTACTTTTTTGGAAAAAGGTACTTTTTTGGAAAAAGGTACTTTTTTTGGAAAAAGGTACTTTTTTTGGAAAAAGGTACTTTTTTGGAAAGAGGTAATTTTTTTGAAAAAAAGGTACTTTTTTTGGAAAAAGGTACTTTTTTTGAAAAAAGGTACTTTTTTTGAAAAAAGGTACTTTTTTTGGAAAAAGGTACTATTTTTGGAAAAAGGTACTTTTTTTTGGAAAAGGGTACTTTTTTTGGAAAAAGGTACTTTTTTTGGAAAAAGGTACTTTTTTTTGAAAAAAGGTACTTTTTTGGAAAGAGGAATTTTTTTTGGAAAAAGGTACTTTTTTTTGGAAAAAGGTACTTTTTTCGGAAAAAGGTACTTTTTTTGGAAAAAGGTACTTTTTTTGGAAAAAGCTACACCCTAAAAATTACATAGTTATTGAGCACTATTTTTTCAACTATGCCATAGGTGAAATAACCCTCACTATGTCATAGTTGATACGAAGTAGTGGAAGGTAACTATATCATTTAAAATCTATAAAGCAACTATGGGAGGAGTCACTCGCAACGATTCAGTAGTGAAAATTAAGAAAGCTTTGAATGTAGTAAATGCCAACTAAATTTAATTTTAAAATCATTTATTGAAATTAATTATTATAATTTTAATTTAAAAATTAGATTTCTTATTTGTTACCAAATGCATTTATTATGTACAAAATTGATTTATGTATATTCATAGAGAATTTCTAAAACTAAATTGTAAAATTTGTTTCAGTGGAATTATTATCATTCTATCGGACATCTACTGAACATACATCTTGACAAAACAGCCACGGAAGAGTTCTTGAAGTCTAAAATAAATCGCATTTATTGTATGTATGCATTATAACGAATTATAAGTCTTACCAATGCAATTATCCGGTCCTTTTTATATGGGCCAAACTGAGGAAAACGATATTTAAAATACTTAAATTGTTTTATAAAATTTGTGTTGTGGATTTTCCAATTATTTTCCAAATTCTGTTTTTCCCATTCTTGACGTTTTCAAACTATTACAAATTTCATATTACAGGGTAACTAAGAAATTGCTTTTCTATCTTTTTTCATAGTTGTTATTAATTATGGTAGTTGATTCAAATAATATCTAAATTGACTATGGATTTTGATAACTATGCCACTACGTATTATTTTGGGTGTACTTTTTTTTGGGAAAAGGTACTTTTTTTGGAAAAAGGTACTTTTTTGGGAAAAAGGTACTTTTTTGGGAAAAAGGTACTTTTTTTGGGAAATGGTACTTTTTTTGGGAAAAGGTACTTTTTTGGAAAAAGGTACTTTTTTTGTTCCCTTTTTGCCCCTCCCGATAAGAATTTCCAAAAATGTTCCAACGGACGTCTACACCGGTCGAGGAACCTACATACCAAATTTCAACTTCATAGCTCTAGCAGTTTGAGCAGGCCGTCAAGGGGGAGACTTTTTCGCCTTTTTGCCCGTCCCTGTAAAAATTTCCAAAACTCCCGTCTTGGTGGATGTCTACGATAGTGGAGGAACCTTTATACCAAATTTCAACTTCCTACCTCCAGCGGTTTGGGCAGGCCGTCAAGGGGGGCCTTTTTCCCCTTTTTAACCCCCATTTTTACAACGTCCCTGTCCAAAATTCCAGAAAGTACTTTCCAGAAAAGTTAGCCCATACTCCAAGGAACACATATCTTAAATTTCAGCTTTCTAGCCAAAGGGGTTTTGGCAGGCCGCCAAGGGGGAGACTTTTCCCCTTTTTGCCCGTTCCAGTAGGAATTTCCAAAAATCCCGTCTTAGCGGACGTCTACGCCGAAAGAGGAACCTACATACCAAATTTAAACTTCCTAGCTTCAGCGGTTTGGGCTGGGAGATGTTGAGTCCGTCAGTCAGTCAGTCAGTCACGTTGTTCTTTTATATATAGAGATTACGAATTTTTTTACTAATTTTCGCTGCTGATTTCAGAAAAATATTTTACTAATTTTTCAAAACCGAGTGCTAAATTTAGCAGAAAAATATACTAATTTAAAAATATTTTTTTTTTTTGATTTTTTACAATTCTTGTTTAGTTTATATTTGTTACTATTGATATATTCTTAGTTTAGAAATAACACCCAGAAAATTTTATTGCATCTCCAATGCATAAAACGGCAATAACTGGAGAACCGTTTGCAATTTTGACTCCAAATTTCAAGTACGATGAAGTAATTATACGCTTGTTACAATCGAAAGAAAATTTTTTTTTTTTTAGATTTTACAGTTTTTTTTTTTTTAGTACAATTTTTTGCTAATTTCAGCAGATTAATTTTAAATTACAGTTTACAGCAATTTACTGAAATTTTTTAACTGCAACTAATTATTTATACTAATTTCATTGTACTAAAATGATGATATTTAGTAAGTTTTTTAACTGATTTTAGCAAATCGATTTTGAATTGCATTTCATCGTACATAAATTTGACTAAAATTTAGTAGCGGCTACTAATTTTTTCTACTAATTTTATTGGACTACAGATCAGCAAACATGTGTTGCTAAAATTAGCAAAAAATACCGCTGGCCTCAAAACAGTTAAATTTCCCGTAATAACAGCAAAATTTTCAGTAGCCATTACAGACTTTTTTGGTTGAGTGTATATATAAAAGAATAACGTTACTGACTGACTGACTGGCCCCTCTTGCCGGCCTGCCCAAACCGCTGGAGGTAGGAAGTTGAAATTTGGTATAAAGGTTCCTCCACTATCGTAGACATCCACCAAGACGGGATTTTTTGAAATTTTTACAGGGAGGGGCAAAAAGGGGAAAAAGTCTGCCCCTTGATGGCCTGCTCAAACTGCTGGAGCTATGAAGTTGAAATTTGGTATGTAGGTTCCTCGACCGATTTAGACGTCCGTTGAGACAGCATTTTTGGAAATTCTTATCGGGAGGGACAAAAAAGTACCTCTTTCCAAAAAAAAGTACCTTTTTCTAAAAAAAATGTAACTTTTCCAAAAAAAGTACCCTTTTCCAAAAAACATACATTTTTTCCAAAAAAAGTACCTGTTTCCAAAAAAATACATTTTTCATAAAAAGTACAAATAAAGTACTTTGTAAAAACAAAGTATCTTTTTCCAAAAAATTTTGCTTTTTCCAAAAAGTACCATTTAAAAAAATATAATTTCAAAAAAAGTACTTTTTTTCCTCCCCCCACGGATATCTCCACTAAACCAAGGTTTCTTGATATTCGGCAAAGACATGCGCTAAGACGGGATTTTTGGAAATTCCTACCGAAACGGGCAAAAAGGGGAAAAGTCTCCCCATAAACAGTCTCACAAATTGGAAAAGTGCCTGCCCAAACCCCTGGAGGTAAGAAATTGGAATTTGGTATAAAGGTTCCTCCACTGTAGTAGACATCGACTAAGTTTGTATTTTTGGAATTCCCTACAGGATATCCCAAAAGAAAATTCGGTATGTGAGTTCCTCCTTCTGTGTAGGCATCCGCTTAGACGGAATTTTTGAAATTCCTATCGGGAGGGGAAATAAGGGGAAAAGTCTCCTCCTTGACGGCCTGCCCAATCCCTTTTGGACAACGTAAAATTTTAAATATGTATTCCTTGGAGTAGGACTAACTCACCGGCAACGTAATTTTTCTATTTTACAACAGGAACATAGTAAAAATGGTGGTTGAAAGGGATAAATGTCCCCAATAACGGCCTGCCCAAACCGCTGAGGCAATGAAGTTGAAATTTGGTATGAATGTTCCTCATCCATCGCAGATAGCCGCGAAGATGGAATTTTTGTAAATTCTTAAAGGGAGGGGCAAAAATAAAAAAAGTTTCCCTTTGGTGGCCTGTAAAAACCCCTTCGGCTAGAAATCTGAAATTTAAAATGTGGGGCCCTGGAGTAAGGGCTAACTTATTAGAAATATACTTTTTTGAATTTTGGACAGGGTCGTTATAAAATGGGGGCTCAAAAAGTGAAAGTGGCCCCTTAACGACCTGTCCAAACTGCTGGAAGTAGGAAGCTGAAATTCGGTACTTAGGTTCCTCTTCCAGCCTAATTCCAACCGGAAGGGACAAAAAAAGAAAAAGTGTCCTCCTTGACAGCCTGCTCAAATTGCTGAAACTAGGAAGCTGAAATTTCCTGTCGATGGATTTTCGGAAATTCCTACCGAGAGGGGCACAAATAGTAAAAGTTGGCTAGAAACCTGAAATATAAAACATATGTTCCTTGGAGTATGGGCTCACTTATCGGGAAGGTGCTTTTTGGAATTTTGGACAGGGACATTGCAAAAATGGGGACTAATGAAGCGAAAAGTGCCGCTTAAAGGCCTGCCCAAACCGCTGGAGGTAAGAAATTAAAATTTGGTATTAAAGTTCCTCCTCTATTGTAGACATCCGCTAAGTTGAGATTTTTGGAAATTTCCACAGGTAGGGTCAAAAACAGGACAAGTCTCCCCCTTAACGGCCTGTCCAAACTGCTTGAACTAGGGAGCTTAAACTCGGTATTTGGGTTCCTTCTCCAACGTAGACGTCCCCTAAGACGGTATTTTTGGAAATTCATACCGGGGGGGGGGGGAGGGTTAAAAAGGGAAAAAACTTCCCCCTTGACGGCCTGGCCAAACTGCTGGCTATAGAGACCTAAAATTATGTATGTAGTAGGTTCCTCCTCCAACGCAGACGTCCTGAAAGACGGAATTTTTGGAAATTCCTAATAGTAATCTATAATATGTTTTCCTTGGAGTATGGGCCAACTTATCGACAAGGCATTGTTAGGACTTTGGACAGGAACGTGGTAAAAATTGTGGTTCAAAAGGGGAAAATTGCCCCCCCCCCCCCTTAACGTCTGCGTCTTTAGCTAGAAACCTAAAACTTAAAGAACAAGTGTATATGGAACACTAAAATTAAGAAACTAAATAGGAAACGAGTGGAATTGAAACACTACACAAGTGGAACGAAATGGATATAAACGTTGAATGAGTGGAATTGAAATTATAGACAATTGAAATGGATTGGAAGAGGGAACGAAATGGAATGGACTATAGAACGAAATGGAATGAGGAGCGAGATGGCATAGAAAGGGGAACGAGTGGAATTGAAACACTGCAGTTAAAACAGGAATGGAACGGATCAAGTGCAAAGAAATGGAAATAGAAGCGACCGATATCAATATCGATACACAAGACAGTAGGAACGAAATGGAATGAAACGGGGAACGAGTGGAATTGGAATAACAGATAATGGGAACGAAATGCAATGGAATGGTGAACAATACGGAATCTTGGAAGGAGTTGCATTCGAACACTAAAATTGTTAAAAAGAATGGAATGGAATTTGAATGACTCAAACTGCCGGAGTTTGGTACTTGAAATTTCGCATGCGATTGAGACAAGATTATATATATTTGGGATTTTTACTGGGAGGAACAAAAAGGGGTTAAGAACTCCTTTTAATTACCTGTTCAAACACTATCCACGGAATATGAAACGTATGTAGCATTGAAACATACTCTCCAAAAAGTAAAACAAATTTTCTAAAAGAGAAAAAACCTTAGAAAAGGAATGGAACTTATATATTCTGATATTTAAACTACAGGTAACGAAGCACCGGTGGAAGAAACCGACGCAGTAAATTTTCCAACTGAATTTGTGAATTTATTTGAATTGCCAGGTCTACCTTTACATAAACTGGAATTAAAAAAAAACTTTAAGGCACGCTTACAATGTAGCGGGCTTTGCCCGCTATCTTTAATATTATAAAATGCTTTCCCACCCTGCTTTACGTTATTTATTTTCATTCAAAACACAAACGAAGAAAACTACTTACGGGTATATCTAAGTTCGCACTTTACCAAATTATCTTGACATACACACGTATATTGCAATTTATAATGGATTCATTACTAACAATCCACTTTCATGAGAAAAAGTGATCAAATATTTATTTTTTTTAAACCCATTGTTGTGCAGAATTATTTATTTGTGGTGGCTGGGTGAAGGCTTTTATTATAAAAACTGTACTTTAAATAAAAAAACGAATCTAAAAAAAATACACGAATACGAACTATCTACGCCGATGGTTGAACAACAGACAAATAGTTGTTACATGCTCACGTGTTGGTATACTAAATGATTTATTTATAAAAAATTAAGAGGCAAAAAATAGTGTTTGTACTAAAACATTACAATAAATTTACACTAACAATTATTTTACCTTAACAAAAAATATTGTGTTTTATTTTATCTAAAAGAAATTTAATTCTAAACTTTAAGGCACGCTAACAACGTAGCGGGCTGCGCCCGCTAGTACTTAACATACGCAGTCAGACTTTGTATAGGATTTCGTACCAGATATGTATAGCAACAAAACAAACCTATTGATTTAAAAAAGAAACATTTATTTTCCCTATATAATCTATGGTATATTCTTGTTTTAAATGAACTCTTAATATCTTAGTAAATTGAAATTCATTTTCATTTAAAATGTTATAAATTTACATCGAAACAACGGATTATTTTATTTTGAAATTGAATATTGGGCCATATTATTAAAAGTTAGCAACCAAATTTATTAATAGGCTTGACGGATATCATGAAATACAAATGAAAACTAAAAGAAAAAATTTTTAAACGATTATTTGAAGACATTTAATTTTATTAAAAACTCATGTCAAATTTGTTATCACAATTTTCATGTATTTTTCTCATTTTAAAATGAGTAGCCCAAAAATTAAAGCTTCATTTGAACTTTCAAAATAAAAATCTCACCTTCAGTGAAAAATCCAGTAATGTTTTATGAAAAATTAATTGAAATTTCATTTTATTTAGAATATTTTTATTTTATGGATTATTCTTAAACTATACTATAGCTGAGTTTTCGACTTAACTATATCCGTTAACTCATAAAAAACCTCAAAGTGCATAAAAACTCTTTTAAGACAAAAACTAACACATTACTTTTCGTATGCACGATAACTTTCAACACGGATAATTATCAACGTTGAAAACTCAACATTTATACATTTTCACATCTAACGTAACTTATTCGCGTTACTTCCTAGTAACTTTTGCTGACGTACGTTCGATTATAACGGAAAAATTATAAACATAACCTGTTTAAAAATTTTTTATACTACACCGATAAAAATTTTTAGTAGCTCAATTAAACAATTTGTCAGTTAAAACAAAAATAAATCAAATTAACTGAATTAATCATTATCAACTATGGTTAAAGTTACATATGAACATTTTTCGGTTACCCTGTATTTAAAATTTTGATTTTGAAGTTGTAAAAAAATATTTCTAAACAAAAAGAGAACAAACAAATCAAAATTTTTTATTAGACTTTTTACATAGAAACCCAGCAAAACCTTTCATTACCATGTAATGAGTTTTAGGTATTGAAATCTTAAGTGTTCACTAGTTACCTTTTAATTACTAAACTACTTATTTTAACATGGTGATGTCATTGGAGGAAAGTCATTACACTGATGTTACCTGTAAGTAGTTTATCAGGTGTTCTATAAATAGATGTTGAATATAGATTTAGAAAAATATAAAAATTTAAAAACCAATAGGAGCTGACACGTATTGATCAGCGTACCCCACGATTGTCAGGCAAACACTCTAACCATTAGACCACGACATCACTATGATTTTTATTGCTTTAACTTATGTACACATTTATTGTGGCAACTGTTATACATGTCTATTTTTCACAAAACTTGTTGTTATTAAATACTGCTTAATGAACATCAACATTTCTATAAATAGATGTTTAATATAAATTACAAAAAAAAAATAACAATGGAATCTAACACGAGTTGAGCAGCGATCCTCATGTCTGTCAGGCAAAAACGATAACCATTAGGCTACGCCATAGTTATGGTTTTAAATGATTTAGAACATATATTATTGGTTTCAGCTATTGTGAAATAGTAATGTGTGGGGTATAATTATCGGTAAGTCATTACATTCAGTTTAAAAGTAATTCAACGGGTAATGAGATATGAGATCTAAGTAATGCATGTAGTAATGACCAGTCATTACCAAGGTTTTGCTGGGATGTAATGAGTTTTAGGTATTGAAATCTTAAGTGTTCACTAGTTACCTTTTAATTACTAAACTACTTATTTTAACATGGTGATGTCATTGGAGGAAAGTCATTACACTGATGTTACCTGTAAGTAGTTTATCAGCTGTTCTATAAATAGATGTTGAATATAGATTTAAAAAAATATAAAAATTTAAAAACCAATAGGAGCTGACACGTATTGATCAGCGTAACCCACGATTGTCAGGCAAACACTCTAACCATTAGACCACGACATCACTATGATTTTTAATGCTTTAACTTATGTACACATTTATTGTGGCAACTGTTATACATGTCTATTTTTCACAAAACTTGTTGTTATTAAATACTGCTTAATGAACATCAACGTTTTTATAAATAGATGTTTAATATAAATTAAAAACAAAAAAAAACAACAATGGAAGCTAACACGAGTTGAGCAGCGATCCTTATGTCTGTCAGGCAAAAACGATAACCACTAGGCTACGCCATAGTTATGGTCTTTAATGATTTAGAACATATATTATTGGTTTCAGCTATTGTGAAATAGTAATGTGTGGGGTATAATTATCGGTAACTCATTACATTCAGTTTAAAAGTAATTCAACGGGTAATGAGATTAATGTGTATTTAGAGCAGAATTATATCTTTAGTTGTTGAATCAAGAATTTTTTATTAAAAGCTGTTAATCTCTATATATAAAAGAATAACGTGACTGACTGACTGACTGACTCAACATCGCCCAGCCCAAACCGCTGAAGCTAGGAAGTTGAAATTTAGTATGTAGGTTCCTCTTTCGGCGTAGACGTCCGCTAAGACGGGATTTTTGGAAATTCCTACCGGAACGGGCAAAAATGGGAAAAGTCTCCCCCTTGGCGGCCTGCCAGAACCCCTTTGGCTAGAAAGCTGAAATTTAAGATATGTGTTCCTTGGAAAGTTAGCCCATAACTTTTCTGGAAAGTACTTTCTGGAATTTTGGACAGGGACGTTGTAAAAATGGGGGTTAAAAAGGGGAAAAAGGCCCCCCTTGACGGCCTGCCCAAACCGCTGGAGGTAGGAAGTTGAAATTTGGTATAAAGGTTCCTCCACTATCGTAGACATCCACCAAGACGGGAGTTTTGGAAATTTTTACAGGGACGGGCAAAAAGGGGAAAAAGTCTCCCCCTTGACGGCCTGCTCAAACTGCTGGAGCTATGAAGTTGAAATTTGGTATGTAGGTTCCTCGACCGGTGTAGACGTCCGTTGAGACGGCATTTTTGGAAATTCTTATCGGGAGGGGCAAAAAGGGGACAAAAAAAGTACCTTTTTCCAAAAAAGTACATTTTCCCAAAAAAAGTACCTTTTCCCAAAAAAAGTACCTTTTTCCCAAAAAAAGTACCTTTTTCCCAAAAAAGTACCTTTTTTCAAAAAAGTACCTTTTTCCGAAAAAAGTACCTTTTTCCAAAAAAAAGTACCTGTTTCCAAAAAAAGTACCTTTTTCAAAAAAAAGTACCTTTTTCCAAAAAAAATTCCTTTTTCCAAAAAAAGTACCCTTTTCCAAAAAAAAGTACCCTTTTCCAAAAAAAAAGTACATTTTTCCAAAAAAAGTACCTTTTTCCAAAAAAAGTAACTTTTTCCAAAAAAAGTACCTTTTTCCAAAAAAAGTACCTTTTTCCAAAAAAAAGTACCTTTTCCAAAAAAAGTACCTTTTTCCAAAAAAAGTACCTTTTTCCAAAAAAAGTACCTTTTTCCAAAAAAAGTACTTTTTTCCAAAAAAAGTACCTTTTTCCAAAAAAAGTAACTTTTTCAAAAAAAAGTACCTTTTTCCAAAAAAAGTACCTTTTTCCAAAAAAAGTACCTTTTTCCAAAAAGAGTACCTTTTTCCAAAAAAAGTACCTTTTTCCAACAAAAGTACCTTTTTCAAAAAAAAGTACCTTTTTCCAAAAAAAAGTACCTTTTTCCAAAAAAAGTACCTTTTTCCAAAAAAAAGTACCTTTTTCCAAAAAAGTACCTTTTTCCAAAAAAAGTACCTTTTTCCAAAAAAAAAGTACCTTTTTCCAAAAAAAAGTACCCTTTTCCAAAAAAAGTACCTTTTTCCAAAAAAAGTACCTTTTTCCAAAAAAAGTACCTTTTTCCAAAAAAAATAACTTTTTCCAAAAAAAGTACCTTTTTCCAAAAAAAGTACATTTTTCCAAAAAAAGTACCTTTTTTAAAAAAAGTACCTTTTTCCAAAAAATGTACCTTTTTCTAAAAAAATGAAGCTTTTTCTAAAAAAATGTTCCTTTTCCAAAAGAAGTACCTTTTCCAAAAAAAGTACCTTTTTCCAAAAAACATACATTTTTCCAAAAAAAACACCTCATTAAAAAAAAATACCTTTTCCAAAAAAAGTACAAATAAAGTACTTTGTAAAAACAAAGTATCTTTTTCCAAAAAATTTCGTTTTTCCAAAAAGTACCATTTAAAATAATATATAATTTCAAAAAATCTACTTTTTTCCCTCCCCCACGGATATCTCCACTAAAACAAGGTTTCTTGATATACGGCATAGACGTGCGCTAAGACGGGATTTTTGGAAATTCCTACCGGAACGGGCAAAAAGGGGAAAAGTCTCCACATAAACAGTCTCACAAATTGGAAAAGTGCCTGCCAAAACCACTGGAGGTAAGAAGTTGAAATTTGGTATAAAGGTTCCTCCACTGTAGTAGACATCGACTAAGTTTGTATTTTTGGAATTCCCTACAGGATATCCCAAAAGGAAACTCGGTATGTGAGTTCCTCCTTCTGTGTAGGCGTCCGCTTAGACGGAATTTTTGAAATTCCTATCGGGAGGGGAAATAAGGTAAAAGTCTCCTCCTGACGGCTTGCCCAATCCCTTTTGGCCAATCTAAAATTTTAAATATGTATTCCTTGGAGTAGGACTAACTCACCGGCAACGTAATTTTTCTATTTTGGAACAGCAACATAATAAAAATGGTGGTTGAAAGGGAAAAATGTCCCCAATTACGGCCTGCCCAAACCGCTTAGGCAATGCAGTTGAAATTTGGTATGAATGTTCCTCATCCATCGCAGATAGCCGCGAAGATGGAATTTTTTTAAATTCCTAAAGGGAGGGGCAAAAAGAAGAAAAGCCTCACCTTGGGGGCCGGTAAAAACCCCTTCGGCTAGAAACCTGAAGATTAAAATGTGGGTCCCTGGAGTAAGGGCTAACATATTAGAAAGATACTTTTTTGAATTTTGGACAGGGTCGTTATAAAATGGGGGCTCAAAAAGGGAAAGTTGCCCCTTAACGACCTGTCCAAACTGCTGCAACTAGGAAGCTGAAATTCGGTACTTAGGTTCCTCTTCCAGCCTAATTTCAACCGGGAGGGACAAAAAAAGAAAAAGTGTCCCCCTTGACAGCCTGCTCAAACTGCTGGAACTAGGAAGCTGAAATTCCCTGTCGATGGATTTTCGGAAATTCCTACCGAGAGGGGTACAAATAGTAAAAGTTGGCTAGAAACCTGAAATGTAAAACATATGTTACTTGGAGTATGGGCTTTTTGGACCGGGAAGGTGCTTTTTGGACCGGGAAGGTGCTTTTTGGACAGGGACATTGCAAAAATGGGGATTAATGAAGCGAAAAGTGCCGCTTAAAGGCCTGCCCAAACCGCTGGAGATAGGAAGTTGAAATTTGGTATTAAAGTTCCCCCTCTATTGTAGACATCCGCTAAGATGAGATTTCTGTAAATTTCTACAGGTAGGGTCAAAAACAGGAAAAGTCTCCCCCTTAACGGCCTGGCCAAACTGCTGGAACAAGGGAACTTAAATTCGGTATTTGGGTTCCTTCTCCAACGTTGACGTCCCCTAAGATGGTATTTTTGGAAATTCATACCGGGAGGGGTAAGAAGGGAAAAACTTCCCCCTTGACGGCCTGGCCAAACTGCTGGATATAGAGACCTAAAATTATGTATGTAGTAGGTTCCTCCTCCAACGCAGACGTCCTCTAATACGGAATTTTTGGAAATTCCTACCGGGAGGGGTAAAAACGGAATAATTCTCCCCCTTGATGGCCTAACCGAACCCTTCGGCTAGAAACCTGTAATATATAATATGTTTTCCTTGGAGTATGGGCTAACTTATCGACAAGGCATTTCTAGGACTTTGGACAGGAACGTGGTAAAAATGGTGGTTCAAAAGGGGAAAATTACCCCCCCCCCCCTCTTAACGTCTGCGTCTTTAGCTAGAAACCTAAAACTTAAAGAACAAGTGTATATGAAACACTAAAATTAAGAAACTAAATAGGAAACGAGTGGAATAAAACACTACACAAGTGGAATGAAATGGATATAAACGTTGAACGAGTAGAATTGAAATTATAGAGAATGCAAATGGATTGGAAGAGGGAATTACCTGTTCAAACACTATCCACGGAATATGAAACTTATGTAGCATTGAAACTTACTCTCCAAAAAGTTAAACAAATTTTCTAAAAGAGAAAAAAACCTTAGAAAAGGAATTGAACTTATATATTCCGATATTTAAACTTCATGTAACGAAGCACCGGTGGAAGAAACCGACGCAGTAAATTTTCCAACTGAATTTGTGAATTTACTTGAATTGCCAGGTCTACCTTTACATAACCTGGAATTAAAAAAAAAAAAACTTTAAGACCCGCTATTTTTAATATTATAAAATGCTTTCCAACCCTGCTTTACTTTATTTATTTTCATTCAAAACACAAATGAACAAAACTACTTACGGGTCTATCTACCTAAGTTCGCACTTTACCAAATTATCTTAACATACACACGTATATTGCAATTTAATATGGATTCATTACTAACAATCCACTTTCATGAGAAAAAGTGATCAAATATTTATTTATTTTAAACCCATTGTTGTGTAGAATTATTTATTTGTGGTGGCTGGGTGAAGGCTTTTATTATAAAAACTGTACTTTAAATAAAAAGCGAATTTAAAAAAAAATTGTCGGGGGGGGGGGGGGGGGCACGCTAACTACGTAGCGGGCTGCGCCGGCTAGTATTCGCATAAAACAACATTCTAAGATAAGTTTTTTTGGTTGGTGACTTACGAGCAAATATTTTAACATTTTTTTCATTAATAGAAGGAAAACAAGCCCTGAAAAAGTTTATCACAGAATAATGAAATGATGAATAATGAAGGAAATTACACTCAGATAAAAAAGTTTGTAAAAAAATTTGTAAACAGTTTTCAATCGCAATATACTACCTTTATACTGATTATTAGTACAATTTTTATTTTTAGTAATCATTTTTGGTATTCTCTTATTACAAATTACGGATTTTTTTACTAATTTTCGCTGCTGATTTGAGAAAAACATTTTACTAATTTTTCAAAACCAAGTGCTAAATTTAGCAGAAAAATATACTAATTTAAAAATATTTTATTTTTTTTATTTTTTACAATTCTTGTTTAGTTTATATTTGTTACTATTGATATATTCTTAGTTTAGAAATAACACCCAGAAAATTTTATTGCATCTCCAATGCATAAAACGGCAATAACTGGACAACCGTTTGCAATTTTGACTCCAAATTTCAAGTACGATAAAGTAATTATACGCTTGTTACAATCGAAAGAAAAAATTTTTTTTTTTAGATTTTACAGTTTTTTTATTTTTAGTACAATTTTTTGCTAATTTCAGCAGATTGATTTTAAATTACAGTTTACAGAAATTTAGTAGCTGCAACTAATTATTTATACTAATTTCATTGTTTTTTTTAACTGATTTTAGCAAATCGATTTTGAATTGCATTTTACATAAATTTTACTAAAATTTAGTAGCGGCTACTAATTTTTTCTACTAATTTCATTGTACTACAGATCAGCAGACATGTGTTGGTAAAATTAGCAAAAAATACCGCTGGCCTCAAAACAGTTAAATTTCCCGTAATAACAGCAAAATTTTCAGTAGCCATTACAGACTTTTTTGTTTGAGTGTAATGAAATGTCCTAAAATGCTGAACCGGCATTGATTTGTATTAGTTAACAAAATGGTTATTATATCTTTCATATATGTACATGTTAAACAAAATTAATAAACAATAGTGAAATTATAAATTATGTGAATATTTTTGGCAGAATTAAAGTGGAATGAAAAAACATTAAAAGTCTCAATTAATAATTACTATGTGCGAAACAAGCCCAAATTTTTACTGAAACATTGTTCCCAGCGACTAAATTCTCAGTTAAATTTATATACACTATTTTCAAATACAAATTTACTGTAATTTACTGCCGAGTCAGTTATCGACAATTAATTTTTTTAACTGATACTCAGTAAGGGGTATTTCACCTGAGACTTGTGACATGTCACAAGACAAATCCTATGACAGGTTACTGAACTCTCATAAAAAACAAAGTTCAGGGACCTGTCCTGGGATTTGTCTTGTGACATGTCACAGGGGGTCAATTTCCCCCCTCCTATGACAACGCCATGTAAAAGTGACCAGTCTATTTCATATAAAGGGGCCAGTTCGGTGACAGTTTGTTAAAATTTCCCGTAGGGTAATAATATATTTTATATTTTTTCAATTATATACAAACCTTAAGAAGAGCATATTAACCAGCGTTCTTATGTTGACCATTTTGATAAAAAAAAAACGGATGGACGCACTTAAACTTTATAAATTTGTACACTATTGAGCTATTTTAGATTATTGGTCTAATTCATAAACTTTTACAGCAGTCTTATTGCAGGATTTTAAGCTAATTTGTGAAAAACAGTATTCATATTTGCTTAATAACGAAAAAAATAATATAGGTTTATAGTTGATACTCATTAACTTTAAACCTCTTATAAAGTTTGGGGTGAGGGAGCCAACATTTAATTGTTAATTATTCCATTTTCAGGCATGAAATGATTTATTAAAGCCATCCCATCCCTAGAATGTGTGGCTTCCAACAACTTGCATCCATCAAACTGAAAAAAGCTACAACAATTGCGTAGCCAATGACGTTTTTCGAAAAAATTTCCAAAAAAATGTGAAAATAAAATTAAAAAGAAAAACAAAAAAATAGTGATGTACATACTGTCAAAACATTATTCGAAATTCGATTACTTTTGTATGCTTCGAATAATATGTTCTAAAAAATTACTTTTTTACACCCATTTCCATTGATTTGCTTTATAAATAAAAAAAAATATTTTTAATGGCTTTTAAGTTTATCTTAGCACATCATTAGTTCTCTAATTTAAGAGAATACATTTTCACTTCCGATTACCGAGTCAATCGTTTACTAAATTTGTACATCACTTACGACTTATTTGGGAGAAGAGAGAAAATAAACAATAGTGTTGCCAGTATCAAATTGAAAAATTAATTTATAGTTAAAATACGATTATGAATCAAGATTTCTAATAACTCTTTATTAAGCGAAATATGTACTTTAACTATAGTAAGCTTCAAATACCAAATAATTTTTTTTTAGGAATTAGCGCATATATTTATAATTTTTTTTTTAGTTTTTGAATTTATTTTGTATACATTCACTTTTACAATTTCTTTAAAATGATGAATTTAAATAAATTTTAATATTTTTTATATTTTTTTTTGGTTATTTACTTAAAAAGATTTGTCAAAATATTAAAAGAGTTAGGGTTGCCATCGATTACTATTTCAGCCACAATGCTTAATAAAACTTGGAATAATTTGATAAAAATTTGGTGGCAATCCTTTTACTTACAAAAACCAAATGAAATGTAACGTAACATACGTAAGTCTGGACGAAAAGTTGGAATCGTATAACATAAAAAAAAATTACCAGAGAAATTTTAAACCCTTTGTCAATTTGTATTTAGTTTAGAATTTATTTAGCCACCTCGCACAGGGCCTTAATTTTCAATAAATAATACAAAATTTTTCATAAAACTTCATCAATTCAATGAAAAGTTTAGTACAGTGTTGTTTTAACGTCCTATAGATAGCTGCAATTAATAATGTAATTAATATGCAATTTTATCAACTTTAATTAATAGATTTGAGGTTAAGAAGAAGAATAAACCTTCTTCTCTAAAAATTATAAACACATTACAATTTTCAGATCAGACTAGATCTAGTTTCTGCATTTTTTTTGTATGGACAGGCGTTGTCGTTGATTTTCCATTAAATTGTATTAATTATTTATATGTTTTTATTTTCAGATTGTCTCTATATGATAAGTTTTTCAAAAACCCGTCACCCGAGTAATGCCTTGAATGCATTGTAACTAATTCGTTGTTTTCTTTCCTATTCAGCTTTCTGTTATTGTTTTTACCTTGAAGTGATCAATACAAACGCATACAAACATTCTGTTTTTAGATTTTTGTTTATCTTCCAATCTCCTCCGTGTTTCAGTGGACGAATTCCAGCGAATTTCATTGAATCAATATAAAAATTCATAAAAAGCATGTAGACAATTCCCTTAGTCTGCAGTAACAGATGTCAAATCTCAAACAGATTTGTTTGTGTTTGAAAGTGAGAGCAGTTTTTCAGCCTCTCAAAATTCTATGTTTGAAATAATAAAATTTTAAAAATGAATACGCACTGTTTTTGTTAAAATAAATATAAATAAAATAATCGACTAGAGGCTGAAAAACTGCTCTCACTTTTGAAAATTAATTTTACACTTTAAAAGAATTAAAACAGAAATGAAAAATTATCTATTGTATTTCCTATAGCCTGGTCCAGCCAACACTTAGTGTTAAAGCATTTTTTTACAAAAAGAAACTTTATTATTTTTATAAAAAAATTCAAAAAAATTTTATTAAAAATTAATTGCGATAATGTAAAACAAATCCGTTTTAAGAGTCTCTTAAAACCCATGGCGTGTCTCGCTGGTTCAATGCTTGGAGTTGCTCAAAAATGGTATGTAAAGGTTTCTCTTTCAATCGATTTTAAAACAATTTGATCGTATTTTAGTTTTTATTTTTTTAAGTATTTCTTGCAATTTTCTAGCCAAAGTTAAGAAAATTATGAAGTTTTGGGAAAAAATGAAGGAAAAAATTACATATTAAAAATTTAACCGGTTATTCGACTTATTTTAACCGATTATTCAGGTCGAATAATTATTTGAGTGTTAAATTATTTGTTTCGACATTAACCGAAATAGAGGCGATTAATCGAGGAATCGGTTAATCGATTAACCGAATTGGAAACACTAGTATAAGCACAATGCAAAGGTCCCCGTTTTTTTCCATACAATTTAAGAATTAAGAGATTAATCAGAACTGGGTCGACAACGACAACGAGAGTTGCTTTTTCATATATTTTGTATGGGAAGCAAAATGTCGTCATGTCGTCCAGCGATTTGTCGTTGGAATAGAATCTATTCTATTTTCGTGACGACACACTAAAACACACTTAAAATATTTGTCAAATTGTTGCCATATTTTTAACTAATTAAAGATTGCCATTAGAGCAGAGTTGTTCGAAATTCGTATTAGAGCTGCAAAAATTCGTACTGTGTTTACAAAAAATTTATTTTTTTGACAGAAGAAATATAAATGAAATTTAAAATACATAATTTACGGCAAAAAAGCAAAATTAAATACAATAAAATATAAAGCAACAATAATTAGTGAAAGACCAATTGAATTGGTGAAGAATCGTGGTGAAACAAATACAACAATATTCTTGTTTTGCTTTCCTTTTTTTTAAACGTCAACAAATGTCGACGGTCGATTGTCGCTGAATTTAAATTAATCGTGATGACTTTTACTGTCGTCGGTCGACAATCGACCCAGTGATTAACCTCTAAAATCGAAAATAATTTTGTTGTTGCTTTGTGTGTTATTTTCAAATTTCTTTGCACATTTCATTGCATTTGAAGACACTAGGTTAACTTTATACATTTATAAAATATATAAAAAACAGCAATAACACATTAATACTTTCACAGCCTTTTATTCTAACTAATGTAAAACAATAACAATACGTTGGAATGTGTCAAGAAAAAAATATAAAATATAACAAACTTGACTTTCTATGTCTGTGATGTAAAAGTGAGATTCCGTTTCCGTTGCTATTTTGTTCACTTTTTTCTCGACACGATTTAGAGTTTAATCACAACTGTGTCGACTGACGACAGCAAAAGTCTTCGCGAATAATTTAAATTCAGCGACCATCGACATTTGTTGACGTTTAGAAAAAAATTAAAGCAAAACAAGAATATGGTTGTATATTTTTCGCCACAATTCGTCACCAATTCAATTGGTTTTGCATTAATTCTTGTTGTTTTACATTTTTTTTGTATTCAATTTTGCTTTTCTGTTGTAAATTATGTATTTTTATTTTCAATTATATTTCTTCTGTCAAAAAAATAATTTTTTTGTAAACAAAGTACGAATTTTTGCAACTCTAATACGAATTTCTACAACTCTGTTCTCTTAATTAGTTAAAAATATGGCAACTATTTGACAAATATTTTGAGTGTGTATTAGTATGTCGTCACGAAAATAGAATAGATTCTATTACGACGACAAATCCCCGGACGACATGACGACATTTTGCTTCCCATGCAAAATATATGAAAAGGCACATGTCGATGTCTTTGTCGACCCAGTTCTGATTAATCTCTTAAGATTCCTTTTCCATTT
The DNA here is from genome assembly GCA_949987735.1 of Leucophora obtusa. Taxonomy (NCBI): domain Eukaryota; kingdom Metazoa; phylum Arthropoda; class Insecta; order Diptera; family Anthomyiidae; genus Leucophora; species Leucophora obtusa. The sequence goes on from OX465296.1 coordinate 49,604,217, forward strand.
ATATTGCGCTTATTCTCAGAACCTGTTTTTCAGTTTGTATGGAAAAACTAAATTAATTTTGGTGTTTTCGGCTCAAAACCTAAACATGTCCAAAAACTACTAGTTTTTGCCTAGTCTAAATACACTATTAGTTTATTTTATTCAATTTTAATTTTTCTTGTTGTGTCTTCTTCTGCTTCAAACTTGTCATTCAACACCAATTGATATCAATTTTATCGTGTTTAACACAGGCTTTGAAGAATTAATTCCTTAATTAAATTTTTCAATTCTGAATTAAAAATTCGATGAATTAATTCACAAAGCACCATATATTGAATGGAATTAATTCATATTTGCTTTCGTTCGATTTATTTTGTTACGAATTAATTCAATTGCTATAGTTCTTTTTATTAAATCAAATGAATTAATTCACTGGTGAACGCTTTCAATTTTATAAATCGAATGGAAAAAAGTGAATTAATTCCTTACTGAATTAATTCACCACTGAATTCGTTGAATTTCATTTTCGTTCAGTGAATTAAAAAAAATAAAATTAAAATAAATCAATTCTGAATTAAAAATTCGATGAATTAATTCACAAAGCACCATATATTGAATGGAATTGATTCATATTTGTTTTCGTTCGATTTATTTTGTTACGAATTAATTCAATTGCTATAGTTCTCTTTATTAAATCAAATGATTTAATTCACTGGTGAACGCGTTCCATTTTATAAATCGAACGGAAAAAAGTGAAATAATTCCTTACTGATTTAATTCACCACTGAATACTGAATGGCAGAAAACAGGCTTTGAATTCAGCGAACGTAATTTTTGTTTTTCGATTAGAGAACGTAATTTTTTTTTTCAATTCAGTGAACGTATTTTTTCTTTTTTAATTCACCGAACTTAATTTAATTTTTTTTAATTCACTGAACGTAATTTTATTTTTTTTTAATTTACTGAACGTAATTTTATTTTTTTTAATTCACTGAACGAAAATGAAACTGAACGAATTCTGTGGTAAATTAATTCAGTAAGGAATTAATTCACTTTTTTCCATTCGATTTATAAAATTGAACGCGTTCACCAGTGAATTAAATCATTTGATTTAATAAAGAGAACTATTGAAATGGAATTAATTCTGTGAATTTATTGTTTGATGAACGCGTTCAGTTGCACGAATTCAGTGAATTACTTAAGAAAAGGAATTCATTCAATTCTAGAGAAAATTGAATTCGATTGGTAGTGAATTCATTCAAAAAAGAATTAATTCTTCAAAGTTCTGGTTTAACAACGTGTTTAAAAATTATACACGATAATTTAGCGTGTTTAAGGGTAGAAAAAATGTACTGTAAAACATCTCACTTTAACATGTTTAACGCTTTAACACGTCAAATCGAGTTAAGCCCAAATTAGTTTGGAAGTATCGTAAAAAAAGTAACGTATCATTCTCATAATGAATAAAAAGAGTATAAAAAATAAAAATATTGTATTTTTTTTTATCTTTTTCTTATGCATAGAATTAAATGTCAAGTAATAAAATAGATAATTTCTATTTTCAACAGAACTTTTTTACGATTTTACTTGACAACAGTTTCAATGCATAGAAAAAAGATAAAAGTATATTTCTATATTATTTTAACACATTGAATTGATTACAGATACGTTTTTTTACTTTACGATTAGACTAATAAAGCCTTTAAACACGTATAGGTACACTAGGGTGGACCTTGTGTCGATATTTTGGTAGATGAGGGCTCTATTCCGTGCCTTTTTGAAAAAAAATGACAATGCCGAAAAAAAAAATTAAAAAAAAAAAAAAATAGGGGTTGCGCACGAGCCGAGAAAAAGGTCCACTTTGCCAAAATTAGGGGGGAAATTGCCATAGGTCATCAGGGGTCACCCGTAGGGGGGAAGAATGTATGGCCGACCCCCATTAACTTTTTACCGCCAACATTTTCCCCCAAGCCACCCACCCCCTAGCTCCTCCCCTTAGGGGGGTCACCATACAAAAATGGAGGTTGCTCAGTATTTTCGAAAAACACCATAGGTCATCAGGGGTCACCCCTAGGGGGGCAAAATATATGACCGACCCCCATTAACTTTTCATCCCCAACATCTTTTCCGAACAAACTTACCCTCTATCTCCACTCCTTGAGGGACTCCCCATACAAAAATACTGAAAATCTATGTATTTACAGTTGCACAATATCGAGATTTTTTTGATTTTTTTTGATTTTTTTACAGAAATTCCACCAATATTCCACCAAAGTTAAGATGACAACACAACTTAGATCGCGCGACGATATTTTTTTGATTGGTTATCCAAGCATGAATATTACGGGGAACAAATTACCGTCGAAGAAGCAAGTGCTAAGAATGCATTTCTTCAACATTCGCAAACGAAACATGTCGAAGAAAAATAGTGCGGTTATAGTCGCGGACGCAGTGATGATTTTTTGGCGCCAAGCAGCTATTCCGACGAAAGCCAGAGGAGATGTTACAAGAAAAATAGCTGCGCTGCACGATGAGTGGGATGCTTTAAGAAAGTCATCTCACAGAAAGACTGAGTCCACTAGAGAAAAAGAGAATAAGTTTTCTGATAGCTTGGATAATCTTTTCGACATCGCACACGCCAACGCCCTTGAGAAAATGACAAATACCGAAGACATTGAGTTTCTGCTAAAGCAAAGAGAAGATGGCCGGCCAGGAACTATGGGAGGTGTGGACGCTACTGATACTCGAACGAGGAAAAGAAAAGCTGAGCGCGAAGAACAAGAAGAGTTGCGACGCAAACGTGCAACGGAATCTAGTAGAGATCAGTTCGCTAAAGGCGGTAAGTTATTTCGCGCTTTGTGTGTTCGTCCAATGTTTATATTCAAATGAAATTCTTTCAATTGCAGTGGTTAAATTCTCAAGCAGTGATTCAAGCGATGATAATGGGAGACAGGACGAAAACTTCCCGGCAGAAGCTGGCCCATCAAATGTTGGTGACATAAGAGGTTACAAACAATGTTTTACTGAACGAGTCCTATCAGCTTTGGACAAGTGCAAAGTGACTGACCGAGACGCGGTCGGCATTATGATAGCGGCGGCAGAAGCATTTGGACGCGATCCTCAACAATACACAATAAACCGTACGTCGCTTCGGAGATGTCGGCGTTCAAATCGAGAGAACATGCTGAGTTATGTGAAAGACAATCCAGAAGTAAGATCGCATAGATTTATTTGCTCTCATTCAGAATTCTTATTCTTCAACGCGTTTCATTTATCTCCAGCTTGTCGCAGCTAAATCCTTCGTAGTCCATTGGGATGGCAAAATGCTTTTGGATTTTGTGGGTACAAAGAAGGTGGACCGTCTACCGGTAATTGTCTCGTACGGAGAAAAAGAACAACTTCTTGGAGTTCCCAAAGTAGAAGATGGGAAAGGAAAAGGCCGGAGAATAGCACATGCCGTTTATCAACTGTTGGCATCTTGGCATATGACACATCGAATACAAGGACTTTCTTTCGACACGACATCAACGAACAGTGGCCCATTCTCCGGAGCCGCAGTTGCTCTTGAGCGGCTGTTGGAGAGAGAAATCTTATATTTACCTTGCAGACACCACGTATACGAACTGGTGCTAAGGGAAGTTTTTGAGACAAAAATGGGAAAGACCAGTGCACCAGGCGTTCCTTGCTTTGACCGTTTCAAACAGGAATGGGACGCTGTAAAGGTTAAACCATTCCATTCTGGCTTGATAGACGATCAAGTCGTCAGAAAAATTCCTGTGGCAATGCAAGTCGGCATAAAGGAGTTTTGCTTAGATCAATTGAAGGAGAAACACCCTCGCGATGACTACAAAGAAATGCTACAATTAATTCTTTTGTTTCTGGGTGAAAAACTTGAGAATTACCATTTCCGAGCTCCAGGACCCGTTTCCCATGCTCGATGGATGGCAAAAGCCATTTACAGCCTCAAGATGTTTTTGTTTCGGAGAACTTTTCACTTATCTGTATGTGAATTGAATGGTATTCGACACGTTTGTATTTTTGTGGTGCGACTTTACGTCAAGGCATGGTTTGGTTCTTCTCGAGCAGCTGAGGCGCCGAATCAAGATTGGAAGTTTTTGAAGGACATCGTCGAGTACAAGTCCGTTGACCAGGATTTATCTCGGGTAATGATAAAGAAATTTATCGGTCACCTATGGTATCTCGCCGATGAGCACATAGCCCTTGCCTTTTTCGATGACAAGGTTTCAAATGAGTTGAAGGCCAAAATGGCCCAAGCATTGCTAGAAAAGGAGAATGACGAAGGTGAAGAAGATGAAGAAGACGAAGAAGACGAAGAAGGTGAAGAAGATGAAGAAGACGACCCGGTTCCCCCAGCTCCTCGCGTCGTAATCAAAAGCACCAGCGTTAAAAAAATCGAGGTGAAATTCAAAGATGTGAATGAGGAATTCTTGGCTAAAGACTTGAGCAACTTCGTCTCTCATAATACCAAAAATTTATTTGTACGATTTGGAATATCGCAAGATTTCATTCTAGCAAATCCAGCAACCTGGAAATCTCGCGCAGACTATCAAGAAGGTCGTAGAATTGTAAATAACTTGCGCGTTGTGAACGACACTGCCGAAAGAGGAGTAAAAATGATACAAGATTATAATAGAATACTGTGTCAAGGCGAAGAAGAGAAACAGTATTTACTACATGTTATCGATTCTTACCGCAAGAAATACCCATCAGCGAACAAAAATATGTTAATTTGACTATATTATATTAAAAGTGCTTAGTAGTACTACTCAATTACAGCTTCTTTTATTTTTGTATGGGGAGTCCCTCAAGGAGTGGAGATAGAGGGTAAGTTTGTTCGGAAAAGATGTTGGGGATGAAAAGTTAATGGGGGTCGGTCATATATTTTGCCCCCCTAGGGGTGACCCCTGATGACCTATGGTGTTTTTCGAAAATACTGAGCAACCTCCATTTTTGTATGGTGACCCCCCTAAGGGGAGGAGCTAGGGGGTGGGTGGCTTGGGGGAAAATGTTGGCGGTAAAAAGTTAATGGGGGTCGGCCATACATTCTTCCCCCCTACGGGTGACCCCTGATGACCTATGGCAATTTCCCCCCTAATTTTGGCAAAGTGGACCTTTTTCTCGGCTCGTGCGCAACCCCTAATCTTTTTTTTTTTTAATTTTTTTTTCGGCATTGTCATTTTTTTTCAAAAAGGCACGGAATAGAGCCCTCATCTACCAAAATATCGCAAAAATTTCATTTCAAGGTCCACCTTAAGGTACACGCAAAAAAAACATTATACACTCAGGGAATTATGTAGGTAAAATCAACTGCAAATGACAGTTAAAATAACTGCATTTGCACTTAAAAAGGTGTAGACTACATTTGCAGTTAAATTAACTGCAATATGAAGTAATTTTTAACTGTTAAAAATCAACTGACAAATGTAGTAAAAACAACTACAAATGCAATTGAAACACCATACATGCAAATTATTGTAAAACTGTACAAACAACTAGCAAATGTAGTTAAAAAAAACATAAATAAAAATTTTTTTTTTTAATTATTAATTTAATAAAAAACAAATTTATGTAAACACTATCAACTTAATTTTATTCTATAATAAATTTAAAATTGAGAAATCAAGATTTACACTTAATGTCACTTTTTTTCACTATTAAGATATTGTTGTACATGTCCGTCTGTGAGGGATGAAATATGCTGTTGTTTGGCTTCCTTTTTTTTCTCCAGGTAGAAAGGGATGAGAATATAAAAGAACTGAAAGAAAATAAATACAATATTTTTTTAACATTCCCCGTAAATAAATTTATATTATAAAACTTACCTTATTATTTTAGTAATTTAATAAAAAATATATAACCTTTTCCGTATTACGCGTGCTCACTCTTTGGCGTTGTTTTATGACTAAGACAAGAGAAAACATGTTATACTCATATTCTTTCACTAGAAATTTCTAAACAAGTGTAAATAAAATTCAAAATAACTGCATAAAATAAATGTTACTACAATGTAGTAATTTTTGTAGTTTGTTTAAAAAAATAACTGTCAAAAACATTGAAAAATTTTGTTCTAAGTAAATCAACTACAATTGTAGTTAAAATAACTACAACCGCATTACTACATAAATAACTGTCATGTAGTAACTGCAGAACTTTTCTGAGTGTATCTTTTAAAAAGCCTGCTATGTAAAATTTGCATAGTATTGAATTAATACAAAAATACAAGCCCCAAATTCCTGGTAATTAATTGATATGCATTTTTGCTAAATTACGAATGCTTTTTTTTGTTAAGTTGGCTACGTACGTGCTTTGATAAATTTACATTGGTGAAATTTATTTAAAAACGTACTATGTAAAATTTGCATTGATCAAATTTTGAAAATAAAATAAGCAATAAGTATATTTTTCTAATAAGACAGGTAAATGTCAAAAAGCGCTTAGAATTTCCTTTGACATATACAAATCAATATGGTGGATGCACGCAGAAAAAAAACAGGTGGAACTGTATCTAAGTGCTTTGTAATTATACAACTACATAAGTTCGAAGTAAGTTTTACAATTTTCTAGCAAAATATATGTAATTTTTCGGATATTTTCCGGTACACATGTATATATATTGCAAGGATTGTATATATTTTACAATAAAATTTACATATTTTACTAGAACTTTGTAAAACTAACTTGAAAATTATGTAGTTGTATAATTACATAGCTCTTAGGTAATATTCCTCCTGTGTTTTTCTGTGTGTGTACATCTCTAATATAAAAGAATAATGATGCTGGATTTTCTCAAGTTTTTATCTTATAATATTATTAATGCAAACAAAAATAAAAAATATTAATGCAAATAAAAACAAAAATAATATATTTTTATTGTAATTTTCATGTCAAAATTGCTTACTTGTTAAAAAAAATACAAGCCTAAAAGTATTGAGTAATTACTTTTCAGCATTGGGTACCCTAAAAAAAAGTCGGAAATGAGTACTCGGTACTCAATACTTTTACAGACATAGTAAGTTTTTATTTAGTCAATATTTTTATGCAAAACTAGCGGGCGCAGCCCGCTACGTTGTTAGCGTGCCTTAAAGGTTAAGGGGGCTGCGCCCCCCACAATTTTTATTAAATTCGTTTTTTATTTAAAGTTTTTTTATTTAAAGCCTTCACCCAGCCACCACAAATAAATAATTCTGCACAACAATGGGTTTAAAATAAATAAATATTTGATCATTTTTTCTCATGAAAGTGGTTTGTTAGTAATGAATCCATAATAATTTGCAATATACGTGTGTATGTCAAGATAATTTGGTAAAGTGCGAACTTAGGTAGATAGACCCATAAGTAGTTTTATTCATTTGTGTTTTAAATGAAAATAAAAAACGTAAAGCAGGGTTGGCAAGCGATTTAAAGATAGCGGTCGCAGCCCGCTACGTTGTTGGCGTGCCTTAAGGTTTAGGGGGGGGGGCGCCCCTCCCCCCGACAATTTTTTTTAAATTCGCTTTTTATTTAAAGTACAGTTTTTATAATAAAAGCCTTCACCCAGCCACCACAAATAAATAATTCTGCACAACAATGGGTTTAAAATAAATAAATATTTGATCACTTTTTCTCATGAAAGTGGATTGTTAGTAATGAATCCATAATAAATTGCAATATACGTGTGTATGTTAAGATAATTTGGTAAAGTGCGAACTTAGGTAGATAGACCCGTAAGTAGTTTTGTTCATTTGTGTTTTGAATGAAAATAAATAACGTAAAGCAGGGTTGAAAAGCATTTTATAATATTAAAAATAGCGGGCAAAGCTACGTTGTTAGCGTGTCTTAAAGTTTTTTTTTAAATCCAGTTTATGTAAAGGTAGACCTGGCAATTCAAGTAAATTCACAAATTCAGTTGGAAAATTTACTGCGTCGGTTTCTTCCACCTGTGTTTCGTTACATGAAGTTTAAATATCGGAATATATAAGTTCCATTCCTTTTCTAAGGTTTTTTCTCTTTTAGAAAATTTGTTTAACTTTTTCGAGAGTATGTTTCAATGCATAAGTTTCATATTCCGTTGATAGTGTTTGAACAGGTAATTCCCTCTTCCAATCCATTTGCATTGTCTATAATTTCAATTCCACTCGTTCAACGTTTATATCCATTTCATTCCACTTGTGTAGTGTTTCAATCCCACTCGTTTCCTATTTAGTTTCTTAATTTTAGTGTTTCATATACACTTGTTCTTTAAGTTTTCGGTTTCTAGCTAAAGACGCAGACGTTAAGGGGGGGGGGCAATTTTCCGCTTTTGAACCACCATTTTTACCACGTTCCTGTCCAAAGTCCTAGAAATGCCTTGTCGATAAGTTAGCCCATACTCCAAGGAAAACATATTATATATTACAGATTTCTAGCCGAAGGGTTCGGCTAGGCCATCAAGGGGGAGAATGATTCCGTTTTTACCCCTCCCGGTAGGAATTTCCAAAAATTCCGTCTTAGAGGACGTCTGCGTTGGAGGAGGAACCTACTACATACATAATTTTAGGTCTCTATATCCAGCAGTTTGGCCAGGCCGTCAAGGGGGAAGTTTTTTCCCTTTTTACCCCTCCCGGTATGAATTTCCAAAAATACCATCTTAGGGGACGTCAACGTTGGAGAAGGAACCCAATTTAAGATCCCTTGTTCCAGCATTTTGGCCAGGCCGTTAAGGGGGAGACTTTTCCTGTTTTTGACCCTACCTGTAGAAATTTCCAAAAATCTCATCTTAGCGGATGTCTACAATAGAGGAGGAACTTTGATACCAAATTTCAACTTCCTACCTCCAGCGGTTTGGGCAGGCCTTTAAGCGGCACTTTTCTCTTCATTAATCCCCATTTTTGCAATGTCCCTGTCCAAAAAGCACCTTCTCGGTAAGTGAGCACATACTCCAAGTAACATATGTTTTACATTTCAGGTTTCTAACCAACTTTTACTATTTGTGCCCCTCTCGGTAGGAATTTCCGAAAATCCATCGACAGGGAATTCCAGCTTCCTAGTTCCAGCAGTTTGAGCAGGCTGAGAGGAACTTAAGTACCGAATTTAAGCTTCCTAGTTCCAGCAGTTTGGACAGGTCGTTAAGGGGCAACTCTCCCTTTTTGAGCCCCCATTTTATAACGACCCTCTCCAAAATTCAAAAAAGTATCTTTGTAATAAGTTAGCCCTCACTCCAGGGACCCACATTTTAAGCTTCAGGTTTCTAGCCGAAGGGGTTTTTACCGGCCCCCAAGGTGAGGCTTTTCTTCTTTTTGCCCCTCCCTTTAGGAATTTACAAAAATTCCATCTTCGCGGCTATCTGCGATGGATGAGGAACATTCATATCAAATTTCAACTGCATTGCCTTAGCGGTTTGGGCAGGCCGTTAGTGGGGACATTTTTCCCTTTCAACCACCATTTTTACTATGTTCCTGTTCCAAAATAGAAAAATTACGTTGCCGGTGAGTTAGTCCTACTCCAAGGAATACATATTTAAAATTTTAGGTTGCCCAAAAGGGATTGGGCAAGCCGTCAGGAGGAGACTTACCTTATTTCCCCTCCCGATAGGAATTTCAAAAATTCCGTCTAAGCGGACGCCTACACAGAAGGAGGAACTCACATACCGACTTTCCTTTTGGGATATCCTGTAGGGAATTCCAAAAATACAAACTTAGTCGATGTCTACTACAGTGGAGGAACCTTTATACCAAATTTCAACTTCTTATCTCCAGTGGTTTTGGCAGGCACTTTTCCAATTTGTGAGACTGTTTATGGGGAGACTTTTCCCCTTTTTACCCGTTCCGGTATGAATTTCCAAAAATCCCGTCTTAGCGCACGTCTATGCCGAATATCAAGAGACCTTGTTTAGTGGAGATATCCGTGGGGGGAGGAAAAAAAGTAGTTTTTTTGAAATTATATATTATTTTAAATGGTACTTTTTGGAAAAATGAAATTTTTTGGAAAAAGATACTTTGTTTTTACAAAGTACTTTATTTGTACTTTTTTTGGAAAAGGTATTTTTTTTTAAAAAGGTGTTTTTTTTGGAAAAAGGTATTTTTTTTGGAAAAGGTACTTCTTTTGGAAAAGGAAAATTTTTTTAGAAAAAGGTACTTTTTTTTGGGAAAAGGTACTTTTTTTTGGAAAAGGTACTTTTTTTGAAAATAGGTATTTTTTTGAAAAAATGTATGTTTTTTGGGAAAAGGAAAATTTTTTTTAGAAAAAGGTACTTTTTTTGGGAAAAGGTACTTTTTTTTGGAAAAGGTACTTTTTTTGAAAAAGTTATTTTTTTGGAAAAATGTATGTTTTTTGGGAAAAGGTACTTTTTTTAAAAAAGGTACTTTTTTTGGAAAAAGGTACTTTTTTTGGAAAAAGGAATTTTTTTTTTGAAAAAGGTACTTTTTTTGGAAAAAGGTACTTTTTTTGGAAAAAGGTACTTTTTTTTGGAAAAAGGTACTTTTTTTGGAAAAAGGTACTTTTTTTTTGAAAAAAGGTACTTTTTTTTGGAAAAAGGTACTTTTTTGGAAAAAGGTACTTTTTTTTGAAAAAGGTACTTTTTTTGGAAAAAGGTACTTTTTTTTGGAAAAGGGTACTTTTTTTTGGAAAAAGGTACTTTTTTGGAAAAAGGTACTTTTTTTGGAAAAAGGTACTTTTTTTGGAAAAAGGTACTTTTTTTGGAAAAAGGTACTTTTTTTGGAATAAGGTACTTTTTTTGGAAAAAGGTACTTTTTTTTGGAAAAAGCTACTTCTTTTGGAAAAGGAAAATTTTTTTAGAAAAAGGTACTTTTTTTTGGGAAAAGGTACTTTTTTTTGGAAAAGGTACTTTTTTTGAAAATAGGTATTATTTTGAAAAAATGTATGTTTTTTGGGAAAAGGAAAATTTTTTTAGAAAAAGGTACTTTTTTTGGGAAAAGGTACTTTTTTTTGGAAAAGGTACTTTTTTCGAAAAAGTTATTTTTTTGGAAAAATGTATGTTTTTTGGAAAAAGGTACTTTTTTTGGAAAAAGGAATTTTTTTTGGAAAAAGGTACTTTTTTTTGGAAAAAGGTACTTTTTTTTGGAAAAAGGTACTTTTTTTTGGAAAAAGGTACTTTTTTTGGAAAAAGGTACTTTTTTTGAAAAAAGGTACTTTTTTGGAAAAAGGTACTTTTTTTGGAAAAAGGTACTTTTTTTGGAAAAAGGTACTTTTTTTGGAAAAAGGTACTTTTTTTGGAAAAGGGTACTTTTTTTGGAAAAAGGTACTTTTTTTGGAAAAAGGTACTTTTTTTGGAAAAAGGTACTTTTTTTGGAAAAAGGTACTTTTTTTGGTAAAAGGTACTTTTTTTGGGAAAAGGTACTTTTTTTGGGAAAAGGTACTTTTTTGGAAAAAGGTACTTTTTTTGTCCCCTTTTTGCCCCTCCCGATAAGAATTTCCAAAAATGCCGTCTCAACGGACGTCTACACCGGTCGAGGAACCTACATACCAAATTTCAACTTCATAGCTCCAGCAGTTTGAGCAGGCCGTCAAGGGGGAGACTTTTTCCCCTTTTTGCCCGTCCCTGTAAAAATTTCCAAAACTCCCGTCTTGGTGGATGTCTACGATAGTGGAGGAACCTTTATACGAAATTTCAACTTCCTACCTCCAGCGGTTTGGGCAGGCCGTCAAGGGGGGCATTTTTCCCCTTTTTAACCCCCATTTTTACAACGTCCCTGTCCAAAATTCTAGAAAGTACTTTCCAGAAAAGTTAGCCCCTACTCCAAGGAACACATATCTTAAATTTCAGCTTCCTAGCCAAAGGGGTTTTGGCAGGCCGTCAAGGGGGACACTTTCCCCCTTTTTGCCCGTTCCGGTAGGAATTTCCAAAAATCCCGTCTTAGCGGACGTCTACCCCGAAAGAGGAACCTACATACCAAATTTCAACTTCCTAGCTTCAGCGGTTTGGGCTGGGCGATGTTGAGTCAGTCAGTCACGTTATTCTTTTATATATAGAAGATGTGTCTTAAGCTGCCTACACACTAGGGAACATACTTAAAAAAGAGAGCATTTTTTGTGAATGCGTGAGTGCGTTTGTGTGTGTGTGAGTGTTGAGAGCGTGCATTTCGTGTTTACAAAATTTTTTGATATTTTTTGTTCCCTCAACCATGTTCCCTAGTGTGTAGGCAGCTTTATAATTCTTATTTGTTTTTTAGACAAATAGTTTATATATATACATCATTATTATACCTGTAGTTATTGAACGGAAATGACGAATGGTGCAGTGAAGGTTTGGTAAACACAATTACAGATCGGCAGGAGTTGAGGACAACGAAAAGATATTAAAAATATAAATAAAATTAAAATAAACAAGCTAAAAAAAATACAGAATTTGCTTTGCAATTTTTCTTTTATTTATTTAAAAAATAAACCATGTTTTTTTTTACTAAAAGAAAAAAGATAATTTTCCTTTGCGTGTTGTTATATTAAACAAAGGCTTCGATTTAATTAAATATATATCTCTTTGAAAATTTACCTAAGCTTCTTGACAAATTTGTCGTTAATTCTATGTAGTTGTATATCTACCACGGAACTTTGTAAACTTTTACTCTAATTTTTGTAAATGTTACACCTTTTTTTTCTGCGTGTAAATATATTTATGGCTTTAATTACAAAATATCTTTCAAATTTTTTTATATTTTACAGATGAAGACCACGCAAATTTTTAAGAACTTCAAAATAATGAAATTAGTAAAAGGCCATATTTTGCAATGTGTGGGAGAAGCAGAAAGCAAAGAAGAAAGGTCATCGAAGTAGTATGAATAATAATTTAATATGTAAATGGTAATAAATTTTTATGAAAGGTTGAACACTCAGAAAAGTTCTGCAGTTACTACATGACAGTTATTTGTGTAGTAATGCGGTTGTAGTTATTTTAACTACAATTGTAGTTAATTTACTTAGAGCAAAATTTTTCAATGTTTTTGACAGTTATTTTTTTAAACTAACTACAAAAACTACCACATTGTAGTAACATTTATTTTATGCAGTCATTTTGAATTTTTTTTACAAATACTCAAATACTTATATTTGCAAGTGTGTAAGCACGCACACGAAGCAAACAGGAGCATGTGTCTGTAGCGCTTGTTTAGAAATTTCTAGTGAAACAATATGAGAAGAACATGTTTTCTCTTGTCTTAGTCATAAAACAACGCCAAAGAGTGAGGACGCGTAATACGGAAAATGTTATATATTTTTTATTAAATTATTAAAATAATAAGGTAAGTTCTATAATATAAAATATAAATTTATTTACGGGAATGTTAAAAAAATATTTCTTTCAGTTCTTTTATATTCTCATCCCTTTCTACCTGGAGAAAAAAAGGAAGCCAAACAAAACCATATACCATCCCTCACAGACTGACATCTACAACAATATCTTAATAGTGAAAAATAAATGTGACAGTAAATGTAAATTTTGTTTTCTCAACTTTAAATTTATTTTAGAATAAAATAAGTGTTAAGTGTTAATTAAGTGTTTACATAAATTTGTCTTTTTATTAAATTAATAATTTTTAAAATAATTTTTATTTATGTTTTTTAACTACATTTGCAGTTGTTTGTACAGTTTTACAATAATTTGCATGTATGTTGTTTCAATTGCATTTGTAGTTGTTTTTACTACATTTTTCAGTTGATTTTTAACAGTTTAAAATAACTTCATATTGCAGTTAATTTAACTGCAAATGTAATCTACACCTTTTTAAGTGCAAATGCAGTTATTTTAACTGTCATTTGCAGTTGATTTTACCTACATAATTCCCTGAGTGAAGTTGTGTTTTTTTTGGGAAAATAACGTAAAATGCCAAGTTACATGGTTTCTATTCACTATTTTTGAATTGCACATATTTAAGACTTACTACACTCAGAAAAGTTCTGCAGTTATTTATGTACTAATGCGGTTGTAGTTATTTTAACTACAATTGTAGTTAATTTACTTAGAACAAAATTTTTCAATGTTTTTGACAGTTATTTTTTTAAACAAACTACAAAAATTACTACATTGTAGTAACATTTATTTTATGCAGTTATTTTGAATTTTATTTACAAATACTTAAATTTTCAAGTGTGTATGCACACACACGAAGCAAACAGAAGTATGTGTATGAATCACTTGTTTAGAAATTTCTAGTGAAAGAATATGAGTATAACATGTTTTCTCTTGTCTTAGTCATAAAACAACGCCAAAGAGTGAGCACGCGTAATACGGAAAAGGTTATATATTTTTTATTAAATTACTAAAATAATAAGGTAAGTTTTATAATATAAATTTATTTACGGGGAATGTTAAAAAAATATTGTATTTATTTTCTTTCAGTTCTTTTATATTCTCATCAGGAAGCCAAACAACAGCATATTTCATCCCTCACAGACGGACATGTACAACAATATCTTAATAGTGAAAAAAAGTGACATTAAGTGTAAATTTTGATTTCTCAATTTTAAATTTATTATAGAATAAAATTAAGTTAATAGTGTTCACATAAATTTGTTTTTTTTTATTAAATTAATAATTAAAAAAAAAAAAATTTATTTATGTTTTTTTAACTACATTTGCAAGTTGTTTGTACAGTTTTACAATAATTTGCATGTATGTTGTTTCAATTGCATTTGTAGTTGTTTTTACTACATTTGTCAGTTGATTTTTAACAGTCAAAAATTACTTCATATTGCAGTTAATTTAACTGCAAATGTAGTCTACACCTTTTTAAGTGCTAATGCAGTTATTTTAACTGTCATTTGCAGTTGATTTTACCTACATAATTCCCTGAGTGTACCTTTAAAAAAGTATATTACTTCAACCACACTATCGTTGGCATTGACTTTATCCATAGTTGAATTCTATATTTCAATTAAATGTAGTTGTACTCCACTATTTCATATTCACTATATGATAGTGAGGGTTATTTCACCTATGACATAGTGAAAAATGTAGTTATCAGCAACTATGTATTATTTTGGGTGCAGAAAACAGAAATGTGCAAGTGAAACAAATATCCCAAGAAACATTTTTACGGACTCTCCGCTATGTACGGAATCATTAATCCGGCTTTTACGGAACATTATTGGTCCGTAAAACAGGTTTCC
Organism: Leucophora obtusa; assembly: GCA_949987735.1. Taxonomy (NCBI): domain Eukaryota; kingdom Metazoa; phylum Arthropoda; class Insecta; order Diptera; family Anthomyiidae; genus Leucophora; species Leucophora obtusa. The sequence continues at coordinate 49,619,295 of OX465296.1, forward strand.
GCCAAAGCTTGTACGTATACAGAACAGTAACGGACCGTACTTTCAGATTTTCTAATATAATACGTTTTGAATCCGGTTTGGTGTATCCGTTTCTGCACCGTTAAATACGGAATTCAACAATTTTCATCAGTTTGAACTCCGTCTTTCCTCAGTTTATTCGTGCATTTTTGTTGTCAAAATAGAATTATTTAAATAATTTAATACGGGTCGCGCGGTGAAGTCGGTTAGAAAAGTTTCTGCATATCGAAAAAACGAGCATCTTGTCTTGGACGTTGCCGCAGTAGCCAAATTACTATAATTCACACAGAATCATTAAATAGTAAGTGTTTATGAAATTTTATGTTTTTTTCCACCATAATTTCTGTAACCGAATGTAATTAAGCAAATATAATTATTTTATGGTACTTGTATCCTAAAGCTGGGTTTACTGTAATCTATGGGGTTTACATTAACTGATTTTTTTATCTGATTTTACGTCTGATCAGTGATGGTATTTGAGAATTTTCGTTTGGTGCCTAAATGATGCCAAAAAAGACCCAAGAAAAGCTTTAAAAGTGCAAAAAAAGAAAATTAAGCAATATGCAAATGTTTCAATAAATATGTTCAGCTTTTATTTCAAATATTTATACATTTACATCCTTATTATAAACTTTATAACAATAACAAAATTGTCACAAAACTGGTGTGAATGGAAATTTATAATTTTGCTTTTCTAAGAAAAATTGTCACAGCAAAACGTTGACAAAATTGTCGTGTAATAAAAAGCACATATATTTTCATTCGTCAACAATTTAAAATATAAGTTTTATTTTCTTTTGAAGAATTTTGTAATTTTTCTTCATAGAAATATAATACGAAATACCTCATTCACCTTCTACCGATTCTAAAATTCCTGCAAATTCCTCCAAAAGATTAACCTGGGATTTTTGGGGCTAAAGTTGTTAGGAATAAGCTCAAAATACTTGATGCTAAAATTTAAAGGAAACTCCAAGTGCTTAGAACTAGTTCTCTCGTGTTCTGCGGTTACTGGACATTTTTTTAAGTTTTCATTTCATTTAAGATTTCAAAAAGTTATCGAAAAAATCGTAATTTTTCGAAGACTACCATAACAAATTTTTGAAAAATTCCAGTGACGGACAATGAGTGTTTCCAATTCGGTTAATCGATTAACCGATTCCTCGATTAATCGCCTCTATTTCGGTTAATGTCGAAACAAATAATTTAAAACTCAAATAATTATTCGATCCGAATAATCGGTTAAAACAGGTCGATTAACCGGTTACAATTTTAATATGGAATTTTTCTCTTATTTTTTCCCAAAACTTCATATTTTTCTTAACTTTGGCTAAAAAATTACAAGAAAAGCTTAGAATAAACATAAAATTACTACAATACCACCAAATTCTTTTAAAATTGAGTGAAAGAGGTCATTAAGCCTTTAGATACATTTTTTAAGCAAAATAAAGGTATTTCTAAAACTACCCAAAATACACGAAGTGTCTGGCTGGATCAGCGTCTTTAATCAATACAGTAGGCGATTTTTGATTCTGTTCTTTTAAAAATTAAAGCTAATGTAAATTCTATTTCCATGTCCTTCAAGGCAAGGATGCATTTTTTAAAATATGTGTCCTACAACTCTCAACTGACATCTTAATTCTGTAGAAACTCTACCTTTTCTCACATCTCTAAAGAATCGATTCAAAACCACATCAATTCTACAACATGTCCAACTACACCATTTTCAGTTTTATTTCAAAATTGTTTAAAAATGTATTAAAATTATCTAAATATATTTTAAAATTATTTAAAAAGTTTCAAAATCGTTCGAAATGATCCAAAATTATCCAGAAAATTTTTTAATTCTTCCAGTGGGTTTCTATACCACTCTTCCTCTGTTAACCTTTACTCTTTATTTTTGTTCGTGAAGTCGGGAACGCAAACTAAAACATGTTGGTAAACATTGTAAAAAAATGAGAGACTGAGTGTTTTTTTACACATTTCCCTATAGAAAAAGCATTGAAGTTAGTGAGTTTTTTAAGATTTTTAAGAGAATTTTCAGATTTTTAAGAGGATTTAAGAGATTCCAATGTTGCCTCAAAATGCAAAAATTTCCCGTGCTAACAAACATTTGTCAATGGTGTCAATTTTGGGGTTTTTTAACTAATATTGATAGTTAATATAGTTTTATTTTTTAAAATATAGTTTATTTTAACAAAAACAATATACATTTAAATTAACAAGAACGGTGACAATTAATTATATATTATTTGTATAATAAAATAAATTATTTACAAAATTTTCAAATAATATTAACAAAAATTATTAAGTATTATTTGTATAATAAAATAAATTATTTAAAAAATTTTAAAATTATATTAACAAAAATTATTAAAAACAGTAGTTGAAAAAATTGACTACACTCATTAAAAAACCCCTAAATGGAAAATCAAACTTGACAATACAGAACAAAGAAGTTTTTTTCAAAAGAAAAAAACGAAAAAATGTTTCTCAAAATGCTCTTCCAACTCATTTTTTTCTTAACAACATTATCAACATGTTTTCTTAGCCTTTCCCAAGTTCGCCACACAACAACAAAATTTGGTGAGGACGGTAGTCTCTCTATAGATTTATACTTGTTGATTCTTCCAAAAATGTTTTAAAATTGTCCAAAAATCACTCAAAATTGTTCAAAAATGTTTTAGAATTATCCAAAAATCTGACTAAAAAATTAAAATTGTCTAAAAAACTTTGATATTTGTCCAATTGCATTTCAAAATTGTCCAAAATGTATTTTAAAATTTTCAAAATGTATTTCAAAATTACAAATATATTTTATTTGTATTTAAGACAATTATATTTGTATTTTAAAATTGTTCAAATACATTTCAAAATTATTCACTTGCATTTAAAAATTTTAAATCTGTATTTCAGAATTGTAAAATTGCATTCAAAATAATTCCTTTTTTATTTAAAAATTCTCCAAATGTATTTCAGAAATTTCCAAATGTATTTAAAAAGACTATTTGTATTCCAAAATTTTCCAAATGTATTTAATAAAATTCCAATTGCATTTCAAATTTTTACAAATATATTTCAGAAATTTCTACTTTTATTTTAAAAGCATTTTTACAAACATACATGTTTTCTCTTTCATAATGAACATTTTATAGGAATTATGAGACTTAAGAGAAAGAGAAAGCGTGTATGTTTGAAAAAATGCTTTTAAAATAAAAGTAAAAATAGAAATTTCTGAAATACATTTGGAAAAATTTAGAATTTTATTAAATACATAAATGGCCCTTAAAAATGGAAAAAATACTGAGAAATTTAACAATTGTTTATGTTATTCTTTAGCACACTAACTCTACTATTCAGAAAATTTTTTTGCAAATTTTTGTAAATTGGTATTTTCATTTAACTAGTATTTTACTCAAATGGAACTAAATTTTTTTTATTTCTTCAGGGGAGGAGGAAGAACTTTGGGTAATAATTTTTTTAAATGCAATATTATATTTATTGTAGTATTGATTAAATATGCATTCAAAGAAATTTTGTATCCAAAGTTTTACAGATTAAAAAAAGAATTCGTAAGAAGTAAAAAATCTACCTTGAGTTATGCTATTTTTAACTTACTAATATTTATAAAAAAAATCTCCTAGTTTCAGCAGTTTTTTTTTTCCATTTTTAACTAATTTTTAGTAGCTTTAGCTATATTTTACATACATTTTTCTATTAGTATAAGAAATGTTTCAATTTAGATAATCTCAGATTCCGAAACTTTTCAACCTTAAGGTACATTTACACGCGAGAGAAAACTGCTAGGGATGGAGCAAAAACACTCCAAAATAGATAAACTCATTCAAAAGAGAGCTAATTAGAGGTGCTTTTTGTTTCACCTCTAGCATTTTCTCTCTAGTGTAGATGTGCTTTTTTATTTTCAAAAATGTTTTTAAATACATCGTGTTCATGTGTCATGTTGATATTTAACAAAAACAGGAAGCTGTTAGTGTTTTTGTTGGTAAAAAGTTAAGGAAATACATTAATTTAGTTTTAAACGATTAATCGATTAATCGCCAATTTTCTCGAATAACCGACCCGAATAACCGGTTAATCAGTTTTATTGATTTTTCGAATAATGCAATAACCGGTTAACCGCCTATGTCGAATAATTGGAAACAGTACGGACAATACAATAGAATCAATTAAAGTTTTTCTAATTTTATCCCCATTGCTTTTATTTTTAAAATTGTCACCAAAGAACTGGAAGGTGGTCCAGAAAATTGTAGAAATTTTTGGTGTGGCGTTTGTTTTTTAATTTTGCTACCCGTTCTAAGTAGACGACGTGGATTTTAATGAAAAACCAGCGATATCGACCTTTTATCAAATTATATAGAAATTTTCTTAAAAAGTGCCAAAATTCTATGAAGAGTGCCAAAGTGCCATTGAACATTCAATAGTGCCACAAATTGCGCTTTTGTGCCACTTTTACCAACAGTGCGTCTGATGTGATTGTCAAAAAATCTTGTATTGTGTTTACACCATCAAATGCAAGCAGACACTGAACCAAAAACAGCTGTGAAATCAACTAAATTCCATATTAAATTGATGAATGGGTGATCACTATAGAACTAACAAAACCTGTCCATCAATTTAACGCATTGTTTAGTAGATTTATATTTTGATGTTTAACTATTTAATGTGGTATTATTTTGACAAAACATCGTCAAATGTATTAACAAAAATTAGTTGTCTAAACAATTATATTTAATTAAATTGCATAATGATTTTGTTGTTTTACCAATGCATTTTATTAAATTCAACAATGAATTTTATTTAATTAATTAATTTTTTATCGATTTACTATTAATTTTTAGACTTATATTTTATTATTATTTATATTTCACCAATTTCAAATTTTTTTAATACAGTGTCTTTTTTATAATGAATTTGATAAAATATAAAAAATAATGAAATATAAAATTGAAATTATAATATAGCATATACCAAAAACTCTTTATTTAAAACACATGACCATTTTATATACAAAAACATATAACTTTATTTAAATTAATAATTCAAATACATTATATAACATTCATTAATAGTTTGCCTTAAACAAAATAACAAATAGATGCATAGTATCAAAATTAATGACAGAAATTTTAATGTACGATTTAATTGAGAACGTTCAAAATTATATAAATTTATTTAAATTAAAATTATTAAATCTTCAATTAGCAATTCACTTTAAGTCACTGAATTTGTTAATTATCTAACTTTGAAAAACAAAAACACTTAATGTCAATTTATTGATATTTCCGACAATTACAAATACACATGATAGCACGAGTAATGACGCGACAAAACTAACCTAAAAACTTTTTTCCACAGATTTAATGCTCTTTTTTTTCAAATTGAAGAAAAATTATATCAAATTTACGTTGCAGCTTTTTTACAAAATTTTTTAGAGTTAACAAATTAAATTTTGTTAAAAAATGGACAAAAAATTATCAAAACAACAATTGTTTTGTAGAGAATTATTGACGGAAATAAGTATGTTCATTTAAAAAAAAAGTAGTTGATTTAAAAGAAAAATATATTGTTTTAACAATTCGTTTCATCAAAAAGTAACAAAATTTTTATGTTGATTTCACTTACGACTTTTGGTTCAGTGGATGAAAAGAGGTGTTAACATCGAATTCTTATAATGCTATGAAATATTTTTAAAAAAATCTGACTCAAAATTTTAATCGGATTTTCTGTACTTATCAGTGATAATGTGTTTATACTATAGGATTTTGGCTATATGCATCTTTTTTTTGGACAGGTGCTATGATTTATGATCAGGGCAAGTTTTTTTTGGCATTTGCCATTAAATGCCATTTTTTTCACTTATTTTGTAAAAATGCCATTTTTACAAATCCTTGCCAAAAAAACCATTTTGTCTATTTTTTTTAGACGTTTCATTATCAAAATGCTATAAAATTCAGTAAAAACTCAATCTTTGTAAATAATTTTTGGAAAAAATTAAAAGAAAACGACATATTTTTAGGGTTGGTTTATAGGAAGAAGAAAAAGAAAACATTTTTATTGAAAAATTTAACAGATACAAGGGAATCATATTTTATATTTAATAAAATTCCAGATTTTCTTTTAAATCATACTAATATACGGCGAATTCACTTTAGCAGTTCAATGGTAAATTCCTTCATTATTGTATTTTTGTTAAAAACATTCAGAAAGACACTTAAATCAACTATTATACTTTAAAATTTTTGGAATAAGCGTGCCATTTTTGTGCCAATTTTACTATTTTTTCGTGCCATTTTGCCTGCCAATTTCAACTTTTTTGTGCCATTTTAAACTTGCCCTGCTTATGATATAATGTAAAGCCCGCTTGAACAGTTTTATTAAAAAAGTTTGCGAATTGTCATCGTACGAAAACTCTCAATCGTGAATACGTTTAATTAAACCTCAATTAATAAATTGTTTCTTTTGCTTGTAGATATATATTGGATCTAGTTATGGGTCAATTTTGCGAATTTTGAGGCCGATTAATGAAGTTAATTGCACCGGCTATAAGCAAAGTTTTTAATAAAATTAATAAATTATTTTATAAATCTATTAAAAAACATACAATATTAAAGTTAGTAATGTGTCAATTTAGGTAGATATAAAAGTCCGAAAACGGGATTCTAAAAACGGAGTCACTCCGTTATTTACACGACATAACGGTCCGGAAACGCTCCGGCATTGACGGACTTTCAGTGTACTAGTCCGTTTTTGCATGACATAACGGTCCGTAAACGGTCCGCCATTGACGGACTTGTCCGTTTTTAACACGATATAACGGTCCGTAAAAGGTCCGTCATTGACGGACTTTAAACGGTTTCGAAACAGTTTCAATACGGAGTTGGATTCCGTTTATGACGGACCGAAAACGGTGCGTAAACGGAACGAATTGTTTGTTGGGATATATAATTCTATATTTCGTTTTATTATATTTTTTTACGCTGTTATTCAAAAATACTTCTTAATTTATATAAAACATGAATTTGTTAAGCATTCTCTTTTAAACCTTTTTTAAAAAATTGTATTCAAAAACACAACAAAAGTTTATTAATTTTGTTTTTAATTATGGCAACACTTTTTATATTCTCTCTTTTTATTGTTAGTGATACATGAATTTAGTCATCGATTGAGTCGGTAATTGTAGGTAAATATATTGTTTTGTAAATTTTGGAAATTTAAATGTTTTATTACAAATCAAAACTTATTAAAAAACGATTTTTAAACACTACTGAGAAGTAATAATGGGAACAAACTGTGTTAAAGAATTTTTTATATTACGAATACTGAAAGTATTCGAATATCGAGTATGGTTTTACTATAAATTTATTTTATTGAATTTATCTTTAATTTATTTTCATGCAAATTTGGGAAAATTTTCGAAAAAAGAGTTTAGTCTTGGAATTTTTGCAGTTTTTTTGTTTCGGTTGGATACAAAATGTTGTATTCCATCTATTCTTGTGTGGATGACTCTTAAACATTTCATTTAATCGTTGTAAATTCAGGTTTTTTAGTTTTTTACAGTCCCGAGTAAAAATAGTTATATATTGTCATATATAATGTGATTGGGCTATATCTGACAATGAATGGAGTAACATTAAGACACATATCATTATATACAACTACATCTGATATTATTTTTTCAACGAATTTTTTGTACGGTAATTGATATTATTACATATCCCCAAATCTGACTCCATATATAACTACATAAGCCTTATAAAACTAATCAAATTATATGTAGTGATCGATATGATTATATATGATTTGATACTAAGTTTTATAACACTGTATGTGTCGTCGTACTAAAAATATATTTTAATTTTATATAACTTTCTATATAATCGCATACAAATTAATATATAGTTTAACATCAAATTTAGTTATCTGCAAATTCAGAGTTAATTACTCCATAGCCAAATAATTTCCACGTGATGTTTTTGCATGTAAAATCATATTAAAAAATGATGCGTACGATTTAGAAGACAAAAGTATTCAAATAAATTTTTATTTTATGTTTTAAAATTTGGGTCTTCAAAATTGTTAAAACCATAGACATTTCAATCTCAATTTAATAGCTGGTATGCATAAAAAGTATGCCTACTATCAGACAAAATTTTATAAAATCAGATATTTTTATATCGAATTAGATATTATTTGATGTCCTGGATATGGACAAATCTCGGTTCAAACTGTATCAAATTATATCTAATTTGATATAATTTGACACATGTAGATGACCCATTTTTCGGATCAATTAGTATGTCGTTGTATATGGGGATTTAGCAAAAAAGATATAATTATGTATGACACCATATTAAGATTTTTACCCGGGTGGTTTTCTTTTTCCAAACTTTATCAAACAGATATTTTAGGCTATACCCTGCTTTAAGCGTTTAATAAATTTTTCTTTATTAATCATTTGTGAATATTCTTTTTGCCAAATTAGTTTAAAATCTGTAATTAGGCTATTTTAAAAGTTTTTGAATTACAGTATTATTCTTTTAAGTATTATTAATAAATCTCTATATATAAAAGAATAACGTGACTGACTGACTGACTGACTGACTGACTGACTCAACATCGCCCAGCCCAAACCGCTGAAGCTAGGAAGTTGAAATTTGTTATGTAGGTTCCTCTTTCGGGGTAGACGTCCACTAAGACGGGATTTTTGGAAATTCCTACCGGAACGGGCAAAAAGGGGGAAAGTGTCCCCCTTGACGGCCTGCCAAAACCCCTTTGGCTAGAAAGCTGAAATTTAAGATATGTGTTCCTTGGAGTAGGGGCTAACTTTTCTGGAAAGTACTTTCTAGAATTTTGGACAGGGACGTTGTAAAAATGGGGGTTAAAAAGGGGAAAAAGGCCCCCCTTGACGGCCTGCCCAAACCGCTAGAGGTAAGAAGTTGAAATTTGGTATAAAGGTTCCTCCACTATCGTAGACATCCACCAAGACGGGAGTTTTGGAAATTTTTACAGGGACGGGCAAAACGGGGAAAAAGTCTCGCCCTTGACGGCCTGCTCAAACTGCTGGAGCTATGAAGTTGAAATTTGGTATGTAGGTTCCTCGACCGGTGTAGACGTCCGTTGAGACGGCATTTATGGAAATTCTTATCGGGAGGGGCAAAAAGGGGACAAAAAAAGTACCTTTTTCCAAAAAAGTACCTTTTCCCAAAAAAAGTACCTTTTTCCAAAAAAAGTACCTTTTTCCAAAAAAAGTACCTTTTTCCAAAAAAAGTACCTTTTTCCAAAAAAGTACCCTTTTCCAAAAAAAGTACCTTTTTCCAAAAAAAGTACCTTTTTCCAAAAAAAGTACCTTTTTCCAAAAAAAGTACCTTTTTCCAAAAAAAGTACCTTTTTCCAAAAAAAGTACCTTTTTCCAAAAAAAGTACCTTTTTCCAAAAAAAGTACCTTTTTCCAAAAAAAGTACCTTTTTCCAAAAAAAGTACCTTTTTCCAAAAAAAGTACCCTTTTCCAAAAAAAAGTACCTTTTTCCAAAAAAAAGTACCTTTTTCCAAAAAAAGTACATTTTTTCAAAAGAAGTACCTTTTTCCAAAAAAAGTACCTTTTTCCAAAAAAAAAGTACCTTTTCCCGAAAAAAGTACCTTTTTCCAAAAAAGTACCTTTTTCCAAAAAAAGTACCTTTTTCCAAAAAAAGGACCTTTTTCCAAAAAAAAATTCCTTTTTCCAAAAAAAGTACCTTTTTCCAAAAAAAGTACCTTTTTTAAAAAAAGTACCTTTTTCCAAAAAATTTACCTTTTTCTAAAAAAATGTACCTTTTCCAAAAAAAAAGTACCTTTTCCCAAAAAACATACATTTTTCCAAAAAAATAACTTATTCAAAAAAAGTACCTTTTCCAAAAAAGAGTACCTTTTCCCAAAAAAAGTACCTTTTTCTAAAAAAATTTTCCTTTTCCCAAAAAATATACATTTTTTCAAAAAAATACCTTTTTCAAAAAAAGTACCTTTTCCAAAAAAAAGTACCTTTTCCCAAAAAAAAGTACCTTTTTCTAAAAAAATTTTCCTTTTCCAAAAGAAGTACCTTTTCCAAAAAAAGTACCTTTTTCCAAAAAACATACATTTTTCCAAAAAAAAACAACTTTTTAAAAAAAATACCTTTTGCAAAAAAAGTACAAATAAAGTACTTTGTAAAAACAAAGTATCTTTTTCCAAAAAATTTCGTTTTTCCAAAAAGTACCATTTAAAATAATATATAATTTCAAAAAAACTACTTTTTTTCCTCCCCCCACGGATATCTCCACTAAAACAAGGTTTCTTGATATTCGGCATAGACGTGCGCTAAGACGGGATTTTTGGAAATTCCTACCGGAACGGGCAAAAAGGGGAAAAGTCTCCCCATAAACAGTCTCACAAATTGGAAAAGTGCCTGCCCAAACCACAGGAGGTAAGAAGTTGAAATTTGGTATAAAGGTTCCTCCACTGTAGTAGACATCGACTAAGTTTGTATTTTTGGAATTCCCTACAGGATATCCCAAAAGGAAACTCGGTATGTGAGTTCCTGCTTCTGTGTAGGCGTCCGCTTAGACGGAATTTTTGAAATTCCTATCGGGAGGGGAAATAAGGTAAAAGTCTCCTCCTGCCGGCTTGCCCAATCCCTTTTGGCCAACCTAAAATTTTAAATATGTATTTTGGAACAGGAACATAGTAAAAATGGTGGTTGAAAGGGAAAAATGTCCCCACTAACGGCCTGCCCAAACCGCTTAGGCAATGCAGTTGAAATTTGGTATGAATGTTCCTCATCCATCGCAGATAGCCGCGAAGATGGAATTTTTGTAAATTCCTAAAGGGAGGGGCAAAAAAAAAAAAAAGCCTCACCTTGGGGGCCGGTAAAAACCCCTTCGGCCTGTCCAAACTGCTGGAACTAGGAAGCTGAAATTCGGTACTTAAGTACTTAAGAGGAACTTAAGTTCCTCTCAGCCTACTCAAACTGCTGGAACTAGGAAGCTGGAATTCCCTGTCGATGGATTTTCGGAAATTCCTACCGAGAGGGGCACAAATAGTAAAAGTTGGCTAGAAACCTGAAATGTAAAACATATGTTACTTGGAGTATGTGCTCACTTACCGAGGAGGTGCTTTTTGGACAGGGACATTGCAAAAATGGGGATTAATGAAGCGAAAAGTGCCGCTTAAAGGCCTGCCCAAACCGCTGGAGGTAGGAAGTTGAAATTTGGTATTAAAGTTCCTCCTCTATTGTAGACATCCGCTAAGATGAGATTTTTGGAAATTTCTACAGGTAGGGTCAAAAACAGGCCCTTAACGGCCTGGCCAAACTGCTGGAACAAGGGATCTTAAATTGGGTTCCTTCTCCAACGTTGACGTCCCCTAAGATGGTATTTTTGGAAATTCATACAGGGAGGGGTAAAAAGGGAAAAAACTTCCCCCTTGACGGCCTGGCCAAACTGCTGGATATAGAGACCTAAAATTATGTATGTAGTAGGTTCCTCCTCCAACGCAGACGTCCTCTAAGACGGAATTTTTGGAAATTCCTACCGGGAGGGGTAAAAACGGAATAATTCTCCCCCTTGATGGCCTAACCGAACCCTTCGGCTAGAAACCTATAATATATAATATGTTTTCCTTGGAGTATGGGCTAACTTATCGACAAGGCATTTCTAGGACTTTGGACAGACACGTGGTAAAAATGGTGGTTCAAAAGGGGAAAATTGCCCCCCCCCCCCTTAACGTCTACGTCTTTAGCTAGAAACCTAAAACTTAAAGAACAAGTGTATATGAAACACTAAAATTAAGAAACTAAATAGAAAACGAGTGGGATTGAAACACTACACAAGTGGAATGAAATGGATATAAACGTTGAACGAGCGGAATTGAAATTATAGACAATGCAAATGGATTGGAAGAGGGAATTACCTGTTCAAACACTATCAACGGAATATGAAACTTATGTAGCATTGAAACATACTCCCCAAAAAGTTAAACAAATTTTCTGAAAGAGAAAAAACCTTAGAAAAGGAATGGAACTTATATATTCCGATATTTAAACTTCATGTAACGAAGCACCGGTGGAAGAAGCCGACGCAGTAAATTTTCCAACTGAATTTACTTGAATTGCCAGGTCTACCTTTACATAAACTGGAATTAAAAAAAAAAACTTTAAGACACGCTAACAACGTAGCTTTGCCCGCTATTTTTAATATTATAAAATGCTTTCCAACCCTGCTTTACGTTATTTATTTTCATTCAAAACACAAATGAACAAAACTACTTACGGGTCTATCTACCTAAGTTCGCACTTTACCAAATTATCTTAACATACACACGTATATTGCAATTTATTATGGATTCATTACTAACAATCCACTTTCATGAGAAAAAGTGATCAAATATTTATTTATTTTAAACCCATTGTTGTGCAGAATTATTTATTTGTGGTGGCTGGGTGAAAGCTTTAAATAAAAAAACTTTAAATAAAAAAACGAATTTAATAAAAATTGTGGGGGGCGCAGCCCCCCCCCCCCCCCCCTTAACCTTTAAGGCACGCTAACAACGTAGCGGGCTGCGCCCGCTAGTGAATGTATAAAACTATAAGGCCATAAAAAGTATGCAAAATTAATAAAAATATTAAAAATTAAGGTAGATATATAAGCCCGTTTTTTGTTAAAAATAACGGTACGAATTCGGACCGAAATCGGCATCCTAAAAACGGAATCAAATCCGCTTTATACACGACAAAATGGTCCGTAAACGGTTAAAAATCAGGTTCGATGTTCCTGAAAATTCGTTTTCTGGTCCGTATATGGATGTTGGGTATATTCCAGAAAATATATATATATATACATATATACAGTTCGCCGTGAGTCGCCGAAGAAGAAGGTTATCTCGAGATCTGTATTAATTTTTTTTAATAAGGAATAACGGTTAATCGTTTTTGTTTTGCGATACTCTAAAGCGAGTCTCAGCATGCCGTTAGACTGTGGAGTCTGACCACATGCAAACCGTTTGAATTCCATTGGAGACATCGTGCACGTTTCTATTGCAGTGGCAATGGTTGTTTGTGCACGTGTTAAGTCCATCGGCATTTGTTATTTTTGTGGCGTGTTGGGCCTCATCTCTCTGAACCTCCATTGTGAAGGCAATGGTTTTGTCACGTGTTGCTGTTGTTCCGGCACGTCTGTTATCTATAATTTATTATAATTTACACGCATAATGGTCAAATTACCCTGCGCTTTTTTCATATTTTGTAAATTTATTTATAAATTAGTGGTATTCATCTAACTGCATTTTTGCCCTCGTAAACCGTGTATTTTTGTAATCGCGTATATTTGTAACTTTACTTGTTTATTGAATGAACGCACCTTTTACAATTATTCGCATTTCAATTTTGCATTTAGCCACTTTTTTGATCTTTTCATAAATTAAACACAGAATTTTTTAAAATTTTTATCATTTAATACAAATAAAACAGAAAATAAAAAACAACAAACAAGACAATACAAAATAATTTTATTTTTGACAATATTCAAATGTGTGTATAAATACGAAAAAGTTTACACACAAAAATGTAAGCGTATATTTACGAGGGCTCGTAAACTAGTTTTGACATTAATCGAGTAAACTTACAACATATACACAGTGTACGAGGCGTAAATACATTAAATGAATACCTTTATTATATTTCAATAAATAAATAAATATATAAATCAACTCTGTTTCCAGACTAGTATGGACTGTGGTTTCTATGTATTCTATAAATCTGACGTTTCATAATTAGAGTCGAAAACTTGGAAGCACTTTCAACTTTATGATACAATAACAGCTGATATTTATTTATGCGTAAAAAATTGAGTAAAAACGTAATTAGAGGAAAAAACTTTGAAGTTTGCACAAATTGAACAAAAATAAAGGAACTCGGCCACCAATAAAATGTGTATAAATACACAACATTTTCAACAACATGGTATACCCACAAGGAAGCTATGTAAAGAGGGACGTTTAAGTTTAATTTGTTATTTGGGTACATCTGCATTGGTTTTAATTCCCTCGGTGCCACAAATCTACTATGGAATTATACCAAAAGTATGGGGAGCGCAATTATGGGGACCATTATTATATTTCGCATTAATAAGTATGATTATACGCTTTGTGTTAAGGAATAAAGAATATCAGGTTTGTTGGACACAAAGAAAAATATGTTGCGACTTTCTGCCTAAATGATATCCTTACAGATTGCTATACGAGCTTCCTTTTTGGGTTTTGTGGAAGCTATAAGTATATTGTTGATATGTTTTGCTCCTACAGTATGGAAACAATTTGGTGTTTATGGCTTCTTTATTTCATTTTTTCATTATTCCGAATTTTTGGCCATATCTTGGTGTAATCCTAAGAGTTTAACAGTGGACTCATTCATATTGAATCATTCCTGGGCTTATGGTATGGCAGCAGCTGCTAGTTGGCTGGAGTTTGCTTTGGAGGTATATTTTCTACCAAACTTTAAAGATTTCTATAACTTGTGGCTGGTGGGCGTTGCCCTCTGTGTGTTTGGTGAAGTTGTGCGCAAGACTGCAATGATCACGGCTAGTAATAGTTTTACACATTTGGTGAGTCATTTTTTCTCAAATGAATAACACATAAAAGCACAATTCTACTACTGTTTTGGGGTTATAGTCAGGGTAACGCTATTTTAGATTATTGCGGTAACGATATATTTTAGGTTTAACGGTATTATATTTCGGCATCAGTATTTTAGGGATAACTCTATTTTGGTAACGGAATTTAAAGCAAAACTTTACTTCGGTCATTTCAGTAACGGTATTTAATTTTTACGAAAATCAAACTAAAAAGAATTTATGAATAGAATGTTTGTATGTAAAATCCCTACGGGAAATTTTAACAAACTGTCCCCGAACTGGCCGCTTTATATGAAATAGACTGGTCATTATACCCTACACCACTATGTGGTCAGGGTATTATAAGTTTGTGCTGATGTTTGTAACACCAAAAAATATTGGTCCACCACCTTATAGTATACCGATCGACTCAGAATTTTTTTTATTTCGATTTAACGATGTCCGTCTGTCTGCCCATGTATTCTTGTGCGAACTCTACAGGTCGCAAATATTAAGATATTTTGATGAAATTTGGTACACCGACTTATGTCGGCCAAAAGCCTATTGATTTTGGTTAAAATCGGTCCATGTTTAGACCTAGTGCCCATATAAGGGTCCCACCAAAATTATATTGTTTATACGCTGCAGGTCGCAAATATTAAGATGTTTTGATAAAATTTGGTACGCAGACCTATGTTGGCCCAAGGACGAAGCCTATTGATTTTGGTGAACATCGGTCCATGTTTAGACCTAGTGCCCATATAAGGGTCCTACCAAAATTATATTGTTTATACGCTGCAGGTCGCAAATATTAAGATATTTTGATGAAATTTGGTATACCGACTATATCAGCCCAAAGACGAAGCCTATTGATTTTAGTTAACAACGGTCCATGTTTAGACCTAGTGCCCATATAAGGGTCCCCCCAAAATTGGCTTGGTTACAAACTGCAGGTCGCAAATATTAAGATATTTTAATGAAACCAATATCACCCAGCAAACATGGCAATACGAAGAAGATTCTCCGAACATATCGCCAGGAAGAAAACATTTATTGCCGGCAATATCAATTTTGTATTCCGGAAGTTTCCTCCGTCGGAAACAACTGTTACACTAAAACAATAATTCCAGGCAAAATGAAAGCAATAACTCATATGGAAGATAAAAGGAATATCGCTAAATAAACTCCCGGTACAATAAAAAAACGATTTAATTTTTTCATTATTAAATTTAAGCCTGAAACACAATATCTGCATACATAATCCATTGACCAACTTATAAATTATCTTGATTTCATCTTAGCCGATTTTTCCCGCGCAATTAATCTTAACTTTTCAAGAGTTTATTTCCTATATATCTTTTGATTGTTTTTGTACAAATTTAGTTTTAATTTTTTCCAAATTGATAAAAGATTTCAAACAAATTTGCTTTATCTTCCAAATAATACAAAGGTGATATTGCCGCAATATTGTCATAAAAAGTTATGAAAAAAGATAAAATTTTTGAATTATTTTTTTTCCAAATATCGCCGAATTATCTTCCAAGTGATAAGAGGAAGACAATTTCAAAGTAAATACTACTTGATTATTTTCATTCAAATCACAAATATGTAGAAGATATCGCTTTAATATCTTCTTGGAAGGTATCTTTTAAATGTTTGCAGGGTCATTATGTGCGCTCTTTGTATTTCTCAAAACATCGATTGTAACCAGGGATGGAAAATAATAATTTAGTTATAAAAATCGAGAATGGAACTATACTATGGAATTATACTATTCCAACAGTATTATAGCCCTAGATTATGAATTTTAGAAAACCATACGTAAAAAATTGCAAAATAATATCTGAATGCGAAAAAAGGCTTTGGGGTTCAAAAAATTAATTAAAAGATTTACATTCTGCAAAGGATGCCAAAATTTTCTTTTTTTGCAACTAACCACTAAGCTTTGTTTTATGAAATGGGCATTATACTCCGTAGATTATAAATTTAAAAAACTGCACTTAAAAAAATGCAAAATAATAGAGCAACGCGAAAAAAGACTGTGGTAGATAATAAATAAAAAACTCAATCAGCGATTAACAATCTGCAAATGAATACAATGACGCAAAAATTTTCCTTTTTGCAAATATTTTTTTCGCGATTTATTTTATTTTTTTTTTGCAAACTAAGCATCAAACTTTTGTGTATAAAATTGGTACTATAGACCCTAGATTATAAATTTAAAAAAACCACACTTAAAAAATTGCAAAATAATCGCGGAAAGCGAAAAAAGGCTTTATGGAATAAAAAATTAATTAAAAAACTTAATCAGCGATTTACATTTTGCAAACAAATATATTGATGAAAAATTTTTTCCTTTTCGCAAATTTTATTTTTCGCGATTTTCTTTTTGCAACTAGCCACTTTGTTGTATAAAATGTGTATTATAATTCCTAGATTGTAAATTAAAAAGAAACGTACTTAAATTGAAAAATAAAAGCGGAACGCGAAAAAAGACTTTGTGGTACAAAAAATTAATTAGGAAACGTAATCAGCGATTCAGATTCTGCAAACAAATATATTGATGCAAAAATTTTCCTTTTTGCAAATTTTATTTTTTGCGATTTTTTTTGCAACTACCACCAAACTTTGTTGTATGAAATGTGTATTGTAGTCCTAGATTATAAATTAAAAAAAACGAATGTAAAGAATTGCAAAATGATAGCGGAATTTGAAAAAAAGACTATGGTACAAAAATTTAATCCCTAGGTTATATATTTAAAAAAACCGCACTTAAAAAGTTGCAAAATAACGGCGGAATTCGAAAAAGGCTTTATGGTATAGAAAATTAATTAAAATAGGTAATCAACGATCGACATTCTGCAAACGAATATATTGTTTCAAAAATTTCGGTTTTTGCAAATGTTTTTTTTTTTCGCAATTTGTGCTAATATTTGCTAATATCTAAATATTTAATTTTAATGTTTTTTAACGAGCCAAAGAGGAAGCTAGTTTTAAGTTACTTACATATTTAAATATGTAAGAGCGATCTAACATTTCTTGGTATAAGAGCCCGATTAAGTGAGCTTTTTCCATCCCTGATTAACCAGTCGGAGTTCGTTCCTGTTCCAAGCCGCATAATATTATTTCAAATAAAAAATATTGAGAGAGTTGCAAGGCCATTGGCTATAATAATCCGAACAATAAATGGAGGTTTTTTGAAATTATAAAAACCGGTTTTCGGTTACGGTTTGGACACTCTAACCAAACCTCTCCAAATCCCAGTTCAGTTTAGGCGTGGTTAGTAATTGCTTTAACTATAGCAAACTTTAAAGAAAAATAAATTTTTTTATGAATTAGCCCATATCTATATAGACCAGACATGAGACTAATTAATTATTTGGACAAATTAATTGGTGATTTCATTACCATTAAATTGAAACTAATGCTAATGAAATTTTTGGCATTATTATTACTTGGACTAATGCTAATGCTTTGAAATACATCGATTTCATTACTAATTGTATGGTAAATTCATTACGATTACTAATGCCTCAATTATAAGAAAGAATTGGCATTTGTAAACGTCATTTTATAGATTACATGATCATTTCTGAGCTTCAAATGCGGAATGCGAAAAGGGTTTTGTGGTATAAAAAATGAACTAAAATACTTAATCAAAGATTTACATTGTGCAAAGGAATATATTGATGCAAGAATTTTACTTTTTGCAAAATTATTTTCGCAAACTTTTTATTGCAAACTAACCACCAGTCTTTGGTACGAGTTATGGGTATTATAGTAACCAGTACCGGTGTTCTGTAACTATGTGAGAAGTTTCTCACATAAAAATTGCAACTCTGCCATATTTAAAACAGAGTGATTATCATAATGTCAAATTTAGCCAGAGGTATGTAAAAAAAATTTACTTACATTCAGTTTGAAATTTTGCGACGCACCCTGTTTTAAATATCGTAGACACATCGTAGAGTTGCAGTTTTTATGTGAGTAACTTCTCATATAGTTACAGAACACCGGTACAGATTCTAATTTTACAAAAACCACACTTAAAAAGATTGCAAAATAATGGCGGAACGCGAAAAAAAGCTTTATGGTACAAAAACTTAATCAGCGATTTTCATTCTGCAAATAAATATACTAATGTAAGAATTTTCCTTTTTGCAAATTTTTTTTCCGCGACATTTTTGCGCGATTTTTTTTTTTCAACTAGCCACCGAAGTTTGTTCTATGAAATGGGTGTTATAGTCTCTAGATTATAAATTTAAAAAACCGCACTTAAAAAATTGCAAAATAATCGCGGAACGCGAAAAAAGACTTTTTGGTACAACAGTTGAATTAAAAAACTTAATCAGCAATTTCCATTCTGCAAACAAACATACTGATGTAAGAATTTTGCTTTTTGGAATTTTTTCGCGATTTCTTTTTTTAATTAATCACCGAACTTTGTTCTATGAATTGGGTATTATAGTCCCTAGATTATAAATTTAAAAAATCACACTTAAAAAATTGCAAAATAATCGCGGAACGCGAAAAAAGACTTTATGGTACAAAAGTTGAATTAAAAAAGTAAATCAGCGATTTTTATTCTGCAAACAAACATACTGATGTAAGAATTTTCCTTTTTGTAAATTTTTTTTCCGCGACTTTTTTCGCGATTTTTTTTTTCAATTAATCACAGAACTTTGTTCTATGAATTGGGTATTATAGTCCCTAGATTATAAATTTTAAAAAACCACACTTAAAAAATTGCAAAATAATCGCGGAACGCGAAAAAAGACTTTATGGTACAAAAATTGAATTAAAAAACTTAATCAGCGATATTCATTCTGAAAACAAATATACTATGTAAGAATTTTCCTTTTTGCAAATTTTTTTTCCGGGACTTTTTTCGCGACTTTTTCCAACTAGCCACCGAACTTTGTTCTATGAAATGGGTGTTATAGTCCCTAGATTATAAATTAAAAAAAAAACCGCACTTAAAAAATTGCAATTGAACAATTGAATTAAAAAACTTAATCAGCGATTTTCATTCTGCAAACAAACATATTGATGTAAAAATTTTCTTTTTGGATTTTTTTCCACGACTTTTCGCGATTTCTTTTTTTAATTAATCACCGAACTTTGTGCTATGAATTGGGTATTATTAGGGTTGCCACATGGCCTTGAATGGCCTTGATTGTCAAGTTAATTTAGGTCTTGTCAAGTACCAAGGTCAAATTTATTTTGTCAAGTTAAATTGAATTTTTGTCGTATCAGTAGTTAAAACAAACATGTAAAATTACAAAACTGATGAAATTTATTAGTGTTTTAATTTTTTTGAGTAGCATTTATTTCTAAACAATAATAAAAGAAAGATGAAGTCTGCAGGAAATCGTTGAAATTTTAAAACTTTAGGCCAACAAAAAAAATATAAAAATTTTTCATTATTCTCGCAACGCCATTTTAAAATTTTAGCATATTTTCTTCTCTGAAACGTAAAAAACGAAAACTTTTTTTTTCATAAATTTATTAAATTGATGATATATTATCAAAATAAAATAGCGCTTAAGGTATATCTTTGGTTTTGAGAGCGTGAGTAGTGATTTACGAAAGACGGTTTTCCTTAAAAATCGGTAAACAATAATTTTACTGGGACAAGAAAACTTAAATGCTATTTTGATTATATATCATCCATTTAATAAATTTATAAAAAAACAAGTTTTGGTTTTTTACGTTTCAGAAAAAAATATGTTAAAATTTCAAATTGACGATTCGAAAACTATGGAAAGTTTATATATTTTTTTGGCCTAAAGTTTGCAAATGTCAACGACTTCTTGCAGACTTCATCTTTTTCGTCTTATTATACAGGAATAAATGCTACAAAAAAAAAAATAAAACACTAATCAATTGCGTCAGTTTTGTAATTTTACGTGTTTTTTTTTTATTTGGTCCATTTAACCCATATGTCCAAACTTCAATGGTTGGTAGCACTATTGAGTTTGTCCCCAAAAATTAAAAAAAAAACGAAATTTTTTTTATGAATCTTAATAAAATGGCGAGTGTATTCAAAAGTTATAAATTTTTGTATTAGGAATCACCCTACTGCACACATATACACATAAAATTTTTTTTATTGTCAATTTTTGTGCCATAAAGCCTTTTTTTCGCGTTCCGCGATTATTTTGCAATTTATTACTTGTGGTTATTTAGAATCATAACCTAGGGTCTATAAGCCCAATTCATAGAATAAAGTTCGGTGGCTAGTTGCAAAAAATACCGCGAAAAAATGTCGCGCAAAAGAAATTTTGCAAAAAGGAAAATTCTTACATCAGTATATTTGTTCGCAGAATGAAAATCGCTGATTAAGTTTTTTAATTAAATTTTTGTAGCATAAAATCTTGTTTCGCGTTTCACGATTATTTTACAATTTTTTAAGTGCGGTTTTGTTAAATATATGTATAATCTAGGGACAATAATACCCAATTCATAGAACAAAGTTCTGTGATTAATTGAAAAAAGAAATCGCGAAAAAAGTCGCGGAAAAAAAATTTCGAAAAAGGAAAATTCTTACATCAGTATGATTGTTTGCAGAATAAAAATCGCTGATTAAGTTTTTTAATTAAATTTTTGTACCATAAAGACTTTTTTCGCGTTCCGCGATTATTTTGAATTTTTTTAAGTGCGGTTTTTTTAAATTTATAATCTAGGGACTATAACTCCCATTTCATAGAACAAAGTTCGGTGGCTAGTTGAAAAAAAAGCAATCTATCAATCCCCTTTTTTGTAAACAAATGCTTTTTTTTACTCAATTGTTCATAGTTTTTAAGGCATTAGTGCGATTTCATTAGCATTAGTATTACAGATTCTAATGCCAGAAAATTTCAGTACCGTTAAATGGTAATGAAATTTTTTTGCCATTAGCATTAGTCAACTAATGATAATAAAATTTCAATGCCAATGAAAAAATCCCAAGTATGATATAGACTAATGGTCATATGCATAATCACTTTTGAAATTTATAAATGGCTTATAAACATGGATGGTAACCGAAACGATGAGGTTATCGGTAAGGGTAACGCTTTTTTAGATTATTTCGGTAACGCTATTTTAAGGGTAACGCTATTTCATTTATTTCGGTATCGGTATTTTAAGGATAACGGTTTTTTAGTTATTTCGGTAACGGTATTTTAAGGGTAACGGTATTTTGATTATTTCGATAACGGTATTTTAAGGTTAGCGATATTTCAGTTATTTCGGTAACGGTATTTTAAGGATAACGGTAGTCAGCTATTTCGATGCATCCCGCAATTTTTTTTTACAAAAAACAAACGAGATTAAAAACAAAACCAATTTACTAACTTAAAGTACGAAAAATACTCAATACCCACGTGCAATTACCAAAAGCAGAAAATTAAAAATAACGGTAACGGTATTTTAGGGGTAACGGTATTTCATTTATTTCGGTATCGGTATTTTAAGGATAACGGTATTTCAGTTGTTTCGGTAACGGTATTTTAAGGATGACGGTATTTCCGTTATTTCGGTAACGGTATTTTAGGGGTATCGGTAGTCAGTTGAAAGGGTTTTGAATCGATAACGGTATTTTAGCGGTATTGCCTGCCAACCCTGCTTATAAAACAAATTTTTCATACAAAATTCATTTTATAAACAGTTATAAGGTTTTCAAATTATTATGCATAAGCACTTTATCATGTAAAAAAAACCTTTTAATTTAATAATTTCTTGGAAAATTTTCAATAAAACTAAAAAAAAAATGTTGGACTCAACTTGTTTAAATACAATATTGTTTGAAAAGTAGTAAAAATAAGTCCATTCAATACTGTTAATACAATGATTCTCGCAATAAATTTGTGTTTTTTTTATAAGCGTAAATAAATTTAACGTCTCCTGATTAGAACTGTACCAAAATATTTTGCAAAAGTTGCCATTTACTGTTTTAAAAAGACTGAAATGCAAAACCCTTTATACGACCCAGCAAACATCGCAATACGAAGGCGATTCCCCATCGTATTGCCTGGATGAAAAATTGTATTGCGGTAGTAATAGTCCTCGCATTACGGAAGATACCCCATTTGTTAGAAAACGTGTCCCGAATGCAATACTTCACAGCAATACCAAAGCAATTCTTCTAGAAGATAAACTGGCGATATCGCTAGATTACCGTCTGGACGAAGTTAAAAATGTGATATCGCCTAGCAACCATCCCGAAGATAAAAATACGTTTTTTATTTTCAAATCTTTTATTAAAAAGGATCTTATACCAATTTTGAAATGTACCCTTCATTTAATAAATTTATCTTCGATTTAAACTATAATCTGATTTTATTTTGTTAATTTTCTATTTTCAGGTTCAATATGAGAAATCCGATGATCATAAATTAATAACTCATGGCATTTATGCATATTCTCGCCATCCTTCGTACGTGGGTTGGTTTTGGTGGTCCATTGGTACACAATTCATTCTTATGAATCCATTTTGTATTCTTGCCTACACAGTAGCAAGTTGGAGATTTTTCCACGATCGTATTTATTGTGAAGAATTTACGTTACTTAATTTCTTTCGTACTGATTATAAAGTTTACCAACAAAATGTACCCACAGGTTTACCATTTATACGAGGCTTTATTTTGGACTAAACATTTTCAACGATTTAAAGTTTTTTTTATTTTCACAATTTTTTTAAATAATTTTACAAAGTCTGTTAATAATTTGAATTAAATAGTTATATAAAGATACATTAAATACCTCTAATTCCTAATTATTCTTTTTATTCCCTCTTTTTATAAAGTGAATGGAATTATTCCTCAAGAGGAATTGTGCGTATATGGTTTTTGTTACAATAACGAAATACACACATTCCTCAGGCGGAATTATTTTGTTTTCTTTATAAAAACAGGTGATAAAATAACTCCCACATGAAACATATGATTGACAAAATGCCAACTAAATAAAATAAGTTAACATTTTATTGTAATACTATATAAATAACATACGAATAATAATTTATTTAATTATAGAAAAATCTTTATTATATTCATAATCATCAACACTACTGCAAAATAATGCTGAACAACGTAAAATACATAAAACGAGTAAAAAGGTTAAAGTCGGGCATGCCGACTATACAATACCCTACACCAGTCTGGTTAAAAGCCAAATAATGTTTGGATCCGAAATTCGAATGGGATAAAATGGGACTTGTGTCAAAATTTTCTATAATGTGAGTCAGCGAACCAAATTTCATTAAAATATCTTAATATTTGCGACCTGCAGTTTGTAACCAAGCCAATTTTGGGGGGACCCTTATATGGGCACTAGGTCTAAACATGGACCGGTGTTAACCAAAATCAATAGGCTTCGTCTTTGGACTGATATAGGTCGGTGTACCAAATTTCATCAAAATATCTTAATATTTGCGACCTGCAGCGTATAAACAATATAATTTTGAGGGGACCCTTATATGGGCACTAGGTCTAAACATGGACCGATGTTCACCAAAATCAATAGGCTTCGTCTTTGGGCCAACATAGGTCTGTGTACCAAATTTCATCAAAATATCTTAATATTTGCGACCTGCTGCGTATAAACAATATAATTTTGGGGGGACCCTTATATGGGCACTAGGTCTAAACATGGACCGCTGTTAACTAAAATCAATAGGCTTCGTCCTTAGGCTGATATAGGTCGGTGTACCAAATTTCATCAAAATATCTTAATATTTGCGACCTGCAGCGTATAAACAATATAATTTTGGTAGGACCCTTATATGGGCACTAGGTCTAAACATGAACCGATGTTCACCAAAATCAATAGGCTTCGTCCTTGGGCCAACATAGGTCTGTGTACCAAATTTCATCAAAATATCCTAATATTTGCGACCTGCAGCGTATAAACAATATAATTTTGGGAGGACCCTTATATGGGCACCTAAACATGGACCGATGTTAACCAAAATCAATAGGCTTCGTCCTTGGACCGACATAAGTCGGTGTACCAAGTTTCATTAAAATATCTTTATATTTGCGACCTGTAGAGTGCGCACAAGAATGCATGGACAGACAGACGGGCGGACGGACGGACATCGTTAAATCGAAATAAAAAAAAATTCTGAGCCGATCGGTATACTATAAGGTGGGTCTAGGACCAATATTTTTTGGTGTTACAAACATCAGCACAAACTTATAATACCCTGACCACGTAGTGGTGTAGGGTATAAAAATAAAAAATATGCGGTTTATCAAACAAAGTTATTTTCAAGGGAAGAATTGTCCGAGAAAAAATAAGATATTTTAAAAACTTAAGGAGAATTCTGAAGTGGAATCATTGTACTTTCAGGTGATCAAATAAGTTTTGTCGAAAAAACAACGTATTTGCATTATAGAAAAGTCCGCAATTTTGATTTAACGATGTCCGTCTGTCCGTCCGTCTGTCCGTCTGTCCGTCCGTCTGTCTGTCTGTCCATGCATTCTTGTGCGCACTCTACAGGTCGCAAATATTAAGATATTTTGATGAAACTTGGTACACAGACCTATGTTGGCCCAAGGACGAAGCCTATTGATTTTGGTGAACATTGGTCCATGTTTAGACCTAGTACCCATATAAGGGTCCTACCAAAATTATATTGTTTACTAGCGGGCAAGCCCGCTAGATTTAGCGGTGTGCCTTAGGCCGAGATTTTGGGACGTCAGTTAAACCGAAAACGAATTTTGTCTTATCGGGCAAGGCCGCTACGTTGTTAGCGTACCTTAAAGTTTACAATGTAATTTGTTTTGTATAGGAATTACCTAAATATTTTTATGAAAATAAAATACAATGTTTTTGATTAATGTAAAAATCTTCAAATTAAAAGCCTCCTTCGATGAGAATGTTTATTAGAAGCTTATAAAAAATAAATAATTTCAAAAATTATTATTCAGAGGAAGCTTAGATTAAAACAAATTTTCTACTTTTTAAGTAAAAACGAGTAAAAAGGTTAAAGTCGGGCATGCCGACTATACAATACCCTACACCAGTCTGGTTAAAAGCCAACTAATGTTTGGATCCGAAATTCGAATGGGTTAAAATGGGAATTGTGTCAAAATTTTCTATAATGTGAGTCAGCGAACCAAATTTCATTAAAATTTCTTAATATTTGCGACCTGCAGTTTGTAACCAAGCCAATTTTGGGGGGACCCTTATATGGGAACTAGGTTTAAACATGGACCGGTGTTAACCAAAATCAATAGGCTTCGTCCTTGGGCTGATATAGGTCGGTATACAAAATTTCATCAAAATATCTTAATATTTGCGACCTGCAGTTTGTAACCAAGCCAATTTTGGGGGGACCCTTATATGGGCACTATGTCTAAACATGGACCGGTGTTAACCAAAATTAATAGGCTTCGTCCTTGGGCTGCCATAGTTCGGTGTACCAAATTTCATCAAAATATCTTAATATTTGCGACCTGCAGCGTATAAACCATATAAATTTAGTAGGACCCTTATATGGGCACTAGGTCTAAACATGGACCGATGTTCACCAAAATCAATAGGCTTCGTCCTTGGGCCGACATAAGTCGGTGTACCAAATTTCATCAAAATATCTTAATATTTGCGACCTGCAGCGTATAAACAATATACTTTTGGTAGGACCCTTATATGGGCACTAGGTCTAAACATGGACCGATGTTCACCAAAATCAATAGGCTTCGTCCTTGGGCCAACGTAGGTCTGTGTACCAAATTTCATCAAAATATCTTAATTTTTGCGACCTGCAGCTTATAAACCATATAATTTTAGTAGGACCCTTATATGGGCACTAGGTCTAAACATGGACCGATGTTCACCAAAATCAATAGGCTTCGTCCTTGGGCCGACATAAGTTGGTGTACCATATTTCATCAAAATATCTTAATATTTGCGACCTGCAGTGTATAAACAATATAATTTTGGTAGGACCCTTATATGGGCACTAGGTCTAAACATAGACCGATGTTCACCAAAATCAATAGGCGTCGTCCTTGGGCCGACATAAGTCGGTTTACTAAGTTTCATTAAAATATCTTAATATTTGCGACCTGTAGAGTGCGCACAAGAATGCATGGACAGACAGACAGACGGACATCGTTAAATCGAAATAAAAAAAAAATTCTGAGCCGATCGGTATACTATAAGGTGGGTCTAGGACCAATATTTTTTGGTGTTACAAACATCAGCACAAACTTATAATACCCTGACCACATAGTGGTGTAGAGTATAATAAAATCAAATAGACACACTTAATAATTAACAATAAATAACGATGACGATGTGAGAGCTGTGGTGTAATGGTTAGCGCGTTGAACTGTTACACCATCAATTTGGAAAAATAATGTGTATGATTTTTTAAGCACTTAACCCCACCGAAGTAAAATAATATAACAGGGCTATGAAATAAACAGCCTCAACAAAAGTTCGCCAACTCACCATCAAATGGCGCGCAACAACTGCCCAGCAAAATCTTTCATTACCAAATAAGTAGTTATATAATAGAAATTCATAGCTCCGCACAACTTATTTTTTGGCGTCTAAACTCAATATTTTTGTTTGGCGTGGTCGTTTTTATAAGTAGTCACGCTTACCCGCTCGCTTACTAAAAAATGAAAAGTAAGTAGTTATGAAATTTTGAATAATAAGTGGTTACACAAATGGTTACGAAAAGTTGAATTATAAGTGGTTATCCGACTGCTTACTTGATTCTTAAAAATGAGGAGTTACACAAATACTATTAGCTTCAGGAAATACATTCAGAGAAATTAAAGTTTTTAGTAGTGTGTAATTTTAGATCTAGTCATAAAAATTTTAACATAAAACATATTTACATATAATAAATAAAATTTAACTTTGTAAAAAGTACTTATTTAAAGTCATTATTTTATATTTAAAAGCAATGACTACAATAGGCCGTTATTAGGAAGTCATTATTTTATATTACAAAAAAATGCAAAAGGTAATGATAAATCATTATTGGTAATGCAGACAGCAATGAGGTGACATTACCAATATTTTGCTGGGTGTTCTAAAATTCAACATCGCGCGCATTACCCCACATCGCAAAGTACATACATTTGGATTTCTAGTCGATGGGTTTTTGTGCAGGTCGTAAAAGCCAGGTCTAAGCCTCTACGTTAAAATGTTAAAAAATCCCGTCTTATAGATGTCTATGTCGGAGGAGAAACCTACATGGCAAATTACAGGTTAATAGCTCCAGAGGTTTAGTGTGTGAGATGTTAACCCTCTATCGGGCAAGCCCGCTTCCAGCCGGGGTATATAGGATAGAAAGAGAATTAATTAAAACTTCGTAAATTTTAAAAAATATTCTGAAACTAACAAAATTTTCAAAAACCTGAAAAATATATTCAAGTTATTTTTAAACCATTGACAATACACACAAAATAAAACTACAGCTTAGCTTTTAAAAAAGTCATTACTTTGGTCCAAGCACATACAGGATCCTATCAGGATACCTTTCTGGCACATCGTCTTAACTTGAAAACGAATTATTATGAAATTTGACAAAAATAATAAATTTAGTAAATATTCAGTGTATTAGTGCTTCTCTTTTTACCAAAATTTACCCAGACTTTAGGTTTGTTCCACGTAATTCTGGGTAAAGTCTGGTAAAATGAGAGTAAACAAATAAATATCTCAAAAAATGGTAAAATTGCTCACAATACCTGGAACGCACAAAACCACATTTCAAGCCCAAAAATTAACGTCAAAGTTATTCATATAAACAAAAGCTATTTTTAAGAATAAAATATCGAAGGGAATAAAGAAAAAATGTTGGAACGTGGTATTTGTTACCGATATTAATTATTGTTTACAAGTTTTGTTAATATTTAAATTATTTTTACAAATTTAAAACAGCTGATTTATAAACAACTAGTGATTTGACAGTTTTACCATTTTACCCGCAAAAAAAGTATGGGTAACTTCTGGTAAAAAGAGAAACAAATTATTCTCTCATCAACGCTCTCATTTACCCAATTTTTAACAATAGAAACGCTTTTTGGTAAGATTGGGTTCCCGCGGGTACCCGCGGTAACGTACGTGGAACAGAGCTTTTTTCTTCGGGTAAACTTTGGTAAAACAGCTGATGCAAATATAAACAAAAAACAATTGTGAAATTAAATTAAAAATTGTAATTAAATAAAGAAATAAGCAAAAGAAACTTGGTTTTTTGTTACAATTAATTGAATAAAATCAAAAACAACTTTTAAATGCGAATAAATATGTCTATTTGTGCCGATTTGCAAACTGAAATTATACGTATTTTCACATCAGTGATGATATTTTTGGCACAATCTAAGATTGATTGGTACAATGGCACAACCGATACTATTTTGGTTATCTACAAAATTTAATAGAAAATGAATTTAAAAAATAACAATTCTTTAATTTTTAGTTTCTAAGCATTTATTGGTATTAAAATACCTTTTCGAATAAAGCAAAACTAAAAGATGGCATCAAAGATATTACCGAATAAAGCACCGTAAGTTGTGAAAAAATTTCTCTCAGACTTTAAATGCTTTAAATCAGAGTTTCGAACGACTGCTAATAGCAGTCGTAATTTAGTTAAATTTTCATATTTTGTAAGCAACGTGCTTAAAAAAAAGCACTCGCTTTCATTTTATATTATGAACTTGCTTATTTCAGTCTAACTGTGTAAGTAAATTTCAAAACACACACAGTCATCATTTACATTTTTTAAGTTTTCAAACTAAGCGCAGCGTAACTGTGTGAGTTCAGCAACAAAACAAGTTGTGTTTCTTCTGCTTGCTGCGTTTTGAGTTACTGGTTAATGTGTTTTTACTTGACTGAGTAACGAAAAAAAAACTGCATAGTAGACTTAGAATAGCAGACTGGATAGTAGACTGGGGTCAGCAAACTATGTAGTTGGAACTTAAAGAGTTTTGTATATGCAAACAAAAGAAAAAAGAAACACTAGCAGCTTTAAAAAGAAAATACAATTAAACTTATCATATTTCCTATTTTATTTATTATTTTGTTAATTATATAATTTATATATTAATTAATTTCACACTTTATCGTAAATATGTATGTACGTATAATACTTTATTCTGATCAATTGTGGTACATAGTACATATGATTTGATTTTTTTAAATTGTCATTAATATGACACTAACTTACAACAATTGATTTTTTGGACAAATTACTACACCCAAAAAATACATGGTAGTTGATCATTATTTTTTCAATTGTGTCATATGTTGGCTGAACAGAAAAATTTGTTATTTTAACAAAATGTATTCCTGTTTTTCAGCTTAAAATAAAATCTGTTAATTTTAAAACATTTTTTGTTAAATTTAAAAAATCTAAATTTAAGTAAACTTTATTTTTTTATTACTATTCTTTTGTTTTTGTTAATTAATTCATATATTAATTAATTTAACACTTTATCGTAAATATATACATTTCTGCATTGATTCAATTGGTACTGTCAAATTTACTGTGACGGTCGTTTGCGAGGAGCGAATTTAACAACACCAAACAAAAATACGTTTCCAAAAAAGAACCACAATGTTGTCTAATTTGTGTGTATTAATATATACGAGTGCGTTTATTTCTATAAAATAATAAATGTTACAAAAAGTACAATAAAAATATTTTATGTTGAACTTACCGCAGTGTTTTTCCCTCACAAACTGACTTTACTAACAATATTAAAAAAGCAAAGAACTAAATTCTTATTTGTATAACACATAAGAAGTAACTGTCCTTTAATATAAAAAACTTGAATATAAAAACCACTGCAGTAAGATCAACATCAAAAGGGAATATGCAATTATAACCAACAACAGTATGCACAGAACAAAACGTTACTTTAAATTGGACATTAGGGATCTTCACAGATCATTATAAAACAAATTGAAACATAAATCAAAAAATATTTAAATGGACAAATTTATTATGAGCCATTGCGCGACAGATACATATAATTTGCAGGTTTTTTTTAATTAATCCACTCTGATATATGTATGTAGGTATATGTGACGCGCAAAATA
Source organism: Leucophora obtusa (assembly GCA_949987735.1). Lineage (NCBI taxonomy): Eukaryota > Metazoa > Arthropoda > Insecta > Diptera > Anthomyiidae > Leucophora > Leucophora obtusa. The sequence continues at coordinate 49,649,992 of OX465296.1, forward strand.
GAAAGGGACCTAAGGGTAAAAACCGGTTTTGTTCAGGAGAGCATGGGATCGGTCTCATTCGATGCTCAGATGTTGTCCACAAAAAAAAAAATTGATTTTTATACCCTTAGGTCCCTTTCTCTATGCGCTGTCACATATGTAAAAAATATGTCGTTTAGGTAACACTACCTTACAACAATTAATTTTTTGGAGAAATTACTACACCTAAAAAAATACATAGTTGTTGTTCACTATTCAGTTATGTCATATGTACTAAATATTTTTTTTTTTCAAGGTCGGTTACCGTTATCGTTATAACACCTTTATCGATAAAATACCGTTTTAAATTGAATACCGTTATCAATACCTCTAAAAAAAATTGGAAATACCGTTATCGTTACCGATATCGTTATTTTTATAGGTAGTTCCCGGTATTTATTAATTTATGTAAAAAATGGCAGTTTTTGAAATTTTTTATTTTATAATCTTGAGTTTTTTATAAAAAAATTTATAGATAACAATTTTACTTATTAAAAGTACCAACATTGAATTCATAGCTCATAATCTGTATTTTTAACAACTAAAATTAAAAATATGCTATATTGAATGAGGGGTATGTATTGTTGATCTTTTATTTGGTAAAGCACCGTAAGTTGTTTGAGTTTCACGTGAAAAAACTGTTATACTCCATATAAAAAAAATGATTTTTCACGACAATTAGTTTACGTGAAAATTGTGTAGAGTTTGTTTTCACGCAAATTTAATGTACAAGATTATTATTTATCTTGGGAAAATGTGACATTTTATGTTTATTTTGATTGTGTCTTTGTTATAAAATTAAAAAATTGTTCATTTGTTTAAATTAAATTGCAATTTTAGGCATTTAAATTTCGAGTGAAATTTTTCCACGTGAAAAACAACTTACGTTACTTAAATGAATGTTTTTTTTTTAGTTTGACTCTAGATCATAAATTAATAGCACTTTCTGTTTAAATTCTTTTTCAAATTAAAGAAAGATGATACAATTTTCACAAGTAAATTACAAAGAATAAATTTGTTTAATACCGGTACGTTACCGAAACAGTCTTAAATGCCATTACCTTTACCGTTGCCGAAACAAACAAAATTTGATACCGTTACACTTAACGTTATTCGATTCGGTAAGCAAACTTGCTTTTTTGTTTGTCATCATGCTAACTCATGCATTTTCCCGATAAAATTTTATGGAATTTAATACCAGAGATGGACCAAAATAAATTTTCATTTGCATTGCGACAAGAAATGATCATATGTGGGCTTTTTTAATTTGCATTGTATTTTAAGTTGCATTCTCCATTTATTACAATTATTAGAAATACAAAATTTTGAATTAATAAATAAATTGGCAACATAATTAATTTTTTTAAATGGTTGTTGAATTTGTGGCAATTGCAATAAATTCAATTTTGATTCTGAGTTTAAAATATAATTTGTAACTTTTTATATTAAGGGTTTTTATATAAACTCGTAAATTCATTGTAAACCTTGTATAAATAAATAAAAACCATATTTTTTATGTATGGAGTTTGACATTAAACTCATAAACATACCAGTTTTAAAATGTTTACGAGTAGAATACGAGTTTATATGAAAACCCCTATTTTGTTTGATTTTGGCAATTTTTTAAATCTATTTTCACAATAGTTTTTTTGTTTATATTTACATCAGCTGTTTTACCAAAGTTTACCCGAAGAAAAAGTCTGGTTAAATTTTGGTAAAAAGAGACACACTAATACACTCTTATTAGCGCTCTCATTTACCCAATTTTCGAGTACGGGAACGCTATTGGGTAAATTTCGATAACATTGGGAACGTACGGGAACGCACTTATTGTCATATGCTTTATGTGTCATCATTCTATAAGTGCCACCCTCCAAAAACGCCGGAAAATTGAATCCAAAATTTTAATTATTTTTTTGTTAATCTTTACAAAAATCTAAGGTCAAATACAGCTACTCCGAAATTTTAGAAGTACCCATATATTTAATGTGTTTTTTTTTTTTAAATTGCCTGTAGGTGATATTTATAGAATATTCGGTGTATATATTGTATAGGTTCTTCAACCAATATATCGATAAGCGTGTTCGTTTACTTACTACAAATTGCTACTTTTAATACAACAGGAAAAGTTCAATTCAAAAAATAAACAAAACTTTCCAATTGTAGTAAAATTAGTAAGAATTTCGAGTAAACGAACACACTGGATATCAAATGAAATGTCAACGTAAAATAAAAAATTGCCAAAATCAAACAAAATATAAAAAGTTACAAATTAAGTGGGTTATTTTGTAAAACGCAACGCCTTGTGTTGCGTTGATTTGTGTATAAATTGTTATTGTTACAAAAACAATTTGTATGGAAAACAACGCAACTCAAGGCTTTGCGTTTTACAAAATTACACCCTAAATTTTAAACACAAAATCAAAATTGAATTTATTGCAATTGCCAGAAATTCAACAACCATTTAAAAAAAAATAATTATGTTGCCAATCTATTTATTAATTAAAAATTTTGCATTTCTAATACTTAATTGGAATAAATGGGGAATGCAAATTAAAATAAAATGCAAATTAAAAAAGCCCACGTACATATGATCACTTCTTGTCGCAATGCAAATGAAAATTTATTTTGGCCCATCTCTGGTACTAAATTTCATAAAATTTTATCGAGAAAATGCATTAATTCAAATTATATATGTATATACTCTACGGGTTAGTATTATGCCAAACAAAAAAAGATATGTAGTACATATGACATAATTGAATGTGATCAACAACTATGTATTTTTTTAGGTGTAGTAATTTCTCCAAAAAATTAAATGTTGTAAGGTAGTGTTATCTAAACGACATATTTTTAACATATGTGACAGCGCATAGAGAAAGGGACCTAAGGGTATAAAAATAAATTTTTTTTTGTGGACAACATCTGAGCATCGAATGAGACCGATCCCATGCTCTCCTGAACAAAACCGGTTTTTACCCTTAGGTCCCTTTCTATTTTGCGCGTCACATATACCTACATACATATATCAGAGTGGATTAATTAAAAAAAACCTGCAAATTATATGTACCAATTGAATCAATGCAGAAATGTATATATTTACGATAAAGTGTTAAATTAATTAATATATGAATTAATTAACAAAAACAAAAGAATAGTAATAAAAAAATAAAGTTTACTTAAATTTAGATTTTTTAAATTTAACAAAAAATGTTTTAAAATTAACAGATTTTATTTTAAGCTGAAAAACAGGAATAAATTTTGTTAAAATAACAAATTTTTCTGTTCAGCCAACATATGACACAATTGAAAAAATAATGATCAACTACCATGTATTTTTTGGGTGTAGTAATTTGTCCAAAAAATCAATTGTTGTAAGTTAGTGTCATATTAATGACAATTTAAAAAAATCAAATCATATGTACTATGTACCACAATTGATCAGAATAAAGTATTATACGTACATACATATTTACGATAAAGTGTGAAATTAATTAATATATAAATTATATAATTAACAAAATAATAAATAAAATAGGAAATATGATAAGTTTAATTGTATTTTCTTTTTAAAGCTGCTAGTGTTTCTTTTTTCTTTTGTTTGCATATACAAAACTCTTTAAGTTCCAACTACATAGTTTGCTGACCCCAGTCTACTATCCAGTCTGCTATTCTAAGTCTACTATGCAGTTTTTTTTTCGTTACTCAGTCAAGTAAAAACACATTAACCAGTAACTCAAAACGCAGCAAGCAGAAGAAACACAACTTGTTTTGTTGCTGAACTCACACAGTTACGCTGCGCTTAGTTTGAAAACTTAAAAAATGTAAATGATGACTGTGTGTGTTTTGAAATTTACTTACACAGTTAGACTGAAATAAGCAAGTTAATGGTTGAATATGAAAGTGTGAACTATTTTAAGCACAGTCACCAGTTGAGGCAAATTTTTTTTAAACTTGTTATTAAACACTGCTTTAAATTGCAATTTAAGTTAAAAAAAATTAACAATATTTTAATTTTATAACAAAGCCACAATCACAATTAACACAAAATGTCACTTTTTCACCAGAAAAATAATAGTCTTGTACATTAAATTTGCGTGAAAACTAAGTTTGCACAATTTTCATGTGAAACTCATTGTCGTGAAAAATAATTTTTTTTTATATGGAGTATAACAGTTTTTTCACGTGAAAACTGAATAACATACGGTTCTTAATCCATAGAATTTTAAAAATTCAAATGCTATAAATTTATCTCAGAGCTTCGAAAGAATTAATTTAAGTTTAATCCATACCATTCCGTGCAACCATTCCTAAAGAATTCATTCATTGGCTGCATTCCCAAATCTTTAATAAGTATCGGATGAATTTAATTTATCATTCACCTTTTAATTGGAAGAAAATTTTAATTCATTCAAATATAATTAATTCCATAAGAATTCAAAATAATTCCATAAGAATGCATTGAAAACACGGTTTCTAAGTGAAAATTGAGTTTTGGCACAATAAAGGCCCATTTGGCACATTTTAGTCACACACTTGGCACAAAACAAAATTTTTCAAGTCCCATCACTGTTTAACATTATTCTTTGAAATAAGTTTTTGGGCTACAAAAGTTGTCATTTTGTCATTTTGTGAGAGGATTTTGTGCTTAATCTCATTTTACCGAACTTTACCCAAAAAGTAAAGAAACACACCTATTAGTACCAATATTTATTAAAATTAAGACGTTTTCGCTCAATTTCGTAGTTTTCGAAAAACGAAAATCGTTACGTCTTCTTAATCAAAGGCACAAAAATTTCATTTTTGGATTTTATTTATACTTTGGTGAAAAAGCATAGGCCGGTTAGAGGGTAAAATAAGTCTAGAGAGTCATATGTAAACACTATGACTCTCTTTGCGATTTGTTTATTGTCATTGCGAATCCTTTCGTTCCCCATTCTGTTTTATTTCGTTCCGCATTCCATTTCGTTCTCTGTTCCATTGCCATTTTCTCGAGCTTCCAATTCCACTTGTTCCCCGTTCTTTCCCGAAAGTGTGTTAAAAAAAGTGTTTAAAAAAACCAAATAAATGGTCGTAAATACACTCTATATTACTTTCCTTAATAAAAATGTGTGTTTAAAAACAAAAAAAGAAATGTGTTAAAAAAAAAGTGCGCGTAGACAAATGTTCTTTCACGAAAGAGTATTAAAAAAAGTGGCCGTGGACAAATTTTCTTTCCCAGAAGTGTTTCCAAAAAAAAAGTGTTTCCACAAAAAAAAACGTATTTCTACAAAAAAAAGAGTTTCCACAAAAAAAAAAGTTTCCACAAAAAAAACAGTTTTCACAAAAAAAAGCGTTTCCACAAAAAAAAGTGTTTCCAAAAAAAAAAAACGTTTCCTCAAAAACAAAAGTGTTTCCACAAAAAAAAGGTTTCCACAAAAAAAAGGTTTCCACAAAAAAAAAAATTTCCAAAAAAAAAGTTTCCACAAAAAAAAGTGTTTCCAAAAAAAAAGAAAAACTTTTTCCACAAAAAAACAGTTTCCACAAAAAAAATTGAGATGAGATAAATGAGATGGGATGAGCTGAGATTAGATTAGGTTATTGCTATAAGTGCTGCCTGGTTGTCATAGTAACGCCAACTCGGCCAATTTCGTGCAAACTTCACGTAAACCATCTACAGACCATCCTCAATTTTGGTTGAAATCGGTTGACAGAAATCCGTTGAAAAATAAAAATTTGTATATCGATCACTCATTTTATATGGGAAAAACACACCAGTAAAAGTAGGCCTTTCCAACGCATGTATTGGTTTGTAAATCGGTTAAGTGGTTCTCGAGGTATAAAATGACGAACATATACCAATAGGGTTTGGGGTTCGGGAATTCCCGGGAAAAGTTTGCCGGGAAAATTTAAAATTATTAAATTTTTTAAATTGTTTTTGTTTGGAATAGGATTTTTAATTTTATTCATAAAAAACATTTTAAATACCAAAACATTTATTTGACACACAAAAAAAATCTTTGCCAAGTAATTAGGAGCATTTCAACTAATAAAGATTTTTCGCATAACTTATTCAAAATTTAAGTAATAAAACCTAAAAACTTGGTAAAATGTTTAAAGGAAATATAAAAAAAGTTTTGTTTCTTACACATAATCGCCTTTACTATCTAAATTTTTCAAATGTATAATTTAGGTAAAGTCGACTTTAGTTAAAATATTAAGTGGCAGTATAACTTGACTTGGTTTATTTTTGGAGCATTCTGATTGGTTAATTTATTTTCAACCAATCAAAAAATTTGAAAATATAAATATTTTTGTAAGGTTTTCATACACAAAATGAACAAAACCGTTTGATTAAAAATAAAGTCGAATTTAAATTTAAAATACTCCTTTATATTAAGGGCCAATAATTTTTTAAGTAACGTTTTCATTAATAAATGTGAAAAGAAAAGACTAATGGTTAACGGTGGTATCTAAATTTGGTTATCCGACATCTAATTTTGGTTCACAAAAAAAAAAAAAATTGATGGTCATGCAACTTCTCTTGAAGAAAACAACAAGAATGTTTCAGCTAAAATTAGCAAAGTACCTGAAGAAAAAAGTGTAAGCTGAATAGGCATTAAAGGTTTTATGGTAGGGCAAACATTTCCTGAAATGGTATCCAAATTAGCTGCAGTCAATCCAATTGCCAAATTAAGTTTAAAGTGTGTTATTGCATGTGTTAATATTATTTAAATTTAGATTTTTCTGTAATATCTAATAAAACATTGGTCAATATTTTTGCAAATGTCTGTTTCATTGAAAAGAAAAGCGAAATACAATACCTATAGTTCCGATTAACCATTATTTGAAATTAAATAGTTGATTTTTATTAATTTCTTGATAATCAAAATACATACTTAGTTATCAACAACTAAATCAGTTCAACTATATATTAGTTAGGGGTATTTCACCTATAATATAGTTGAAATATTCGTTATAATCAACTAAGGAATTTTTAGGGTGTAGCTTAAGCTTGTAGTATTTAAAAAAAGTTCTCATATTCTAAGATTGAAAACGTTTCAGGATCTGAAAAATTTTTAAATGGAAATAATGCGTAGAATCGGAAGCAATAACAATGTGCACGAAAAGGAGACTTTTTTTCCTCCGACAGGTGGGGACCCAGTGTGTAAAACTAATTCGGGTACGCTGAATCTAGTGGTGCTAGCCGTTTTTCTAGGTTAGCTCTTAATAAAAAGATATTTGAGTTTGAAAATTATGGTTTCAAGCACCACTAAACACTCGATTTTTTAATTTGTTTACCGTTAATTTTTAGTTAAGTTGTTTGTTACACTACCAGAAGCTTTGTGTTAAAAATAATCAAAATCGGTCTTGCGGTTCAAAAGTTGTGATTGAAAATGTGAGGACACCATAAAAACCTTTATGCTAATTTTTCACTTCTATACAAATTTCAGTACATTTAACAAAGCAATAAAATTTACAATTTTGTAAAAAAAAAAAATTTCGAAGTGTCCTCACATTTTCACTCAGAACTTTTGAACCGCTGCACCGATTCTGATCATTTTTAACTCAAAGCTGACTGGGGGAATAACAAATAACCTGGGTCGGGTTTTTTGGGGTCCTTGGCAGAGAAACAAGCCAGCCGCCGTGAGCCGTTTAAGCCGCCGCCGCCGGTCATTTTTGCCTCAGCCGCCGCCGCCGATTTTTTTCGGCTCATTTCGGCTGGAAGTATCAATTTTCCAAAATAAAAAAAATTAAAAACAAATGTCATTTTTAAAACAAATTTTCTACTTCATCATTTCCTGAACCATCAAGAGTATTTTTTTTAGTTCACAAGAAATAAAAGAACCAGTTTTATAGTCAGAGCTAAGAAGGATTTTTGTCATAAATATTTCTTAAGTTGGAAGTTTTGCTTGAAAACTTCTGACATATTTCGCTGAAATTAGGATATGCAATTTTAGCTTAATTCGCACAAAACCGAATTCAGAAATTGAATATATATCATTCCATCAAACCATTCCTTTATAATTAATTCATATGTTTCATTTCCAAAGTTTAATATTAAATAGAATGCATTCTTATGTTGAATACATTCCTTATAGAATTACAATCAATGTAAATAATTAATTTTTTCGAGTTTATTTTGTGACCAATACTTTATTTATAGAATTTTCTATCCACGGGCTAATTATGGTCAATTAAATGCTAAAATGAAATAAAAATCAAATTATTTCATCCTTTTCACTCGACGTTTCGTTGACGGTATTTCAACTTCTTCTGGAGTGCGAATTTTATTAATTGATTTTACTTATTTACATTGTCAAGTATTTTATTTAAAATTTAATAAAAATTGGACATCACAATACGCAATTTAATAAAAACTTTAACGGTGGGTCTCATACTGCAGGTTTAAACTTAGGTTAATAGTTAACCCAAAAATTTGTTGCTGTTTTGTGTACATTTTTTTGACATTTTATTTTGTTTTTAGTTAAGTTAAAGTTAAACCTACAGTATGAGACCCACCGTAAATAAATAATTACAACTTAAATAAATCACAGTTTAACCTAACGACTAGTATCACAGAATTTTCCTATTTTTTTTTTTTTTCATTAATTCTAGTCTTTTACAAAATGGCTTATCAATCAAGTAATTTCATTCAATCCGTAAAAGACTAAGGTATGAATATACTAATGATTCTGACAACACTTTAGTTTATAATTACAAATTAAATAAAAATGTGTCTTATTTTAGGGATTTAATATTGATATCAAATAATAAAAATAATGAAGGTAATTAACCAAAATTTAAAAACGCAAACATTTGTTTTAATATTTTACAAACCGAATAAAACGTGAAAGATAATTATAAAAATAATGAATTCATTAAAGAATTCATTCACTATGCATGAAAATTAAAAGAATGATGTCAGTGAATGAATTCATAAGGAATGGTATAAACGAATGATATATTAAATTTTAATTAAAAATCCTTTCATTCATTCATTCATTCATTCATTCGAATCTATGGTCGTAGGTTTGGTTAAGTAGATCACATCACATTTTTCAGAAATTTCAGTACACCTAAAATTATTATCAAAAGACACATTTTTAAGACATTGCGGACGAAAAAAATGTTAATTAAGTTATTTCTCGGTCGACTTATAAAATTGGGGAGATATTTACAATAATCAACGCTATTCTGAGTTCCGAATCCACAAAAAAATTCTAAAGTGAAACATTCCGGATTTTTTTGCTGTTCCGTGATCCACATCCGAGTTATTTTTTTGATTTGTTTCGTGTAGAAAAAGCTTGATGATAGTGAAACGAATATATATTTTTTAACAACAATTATTATATAATAATTTATTTTAAAATTAGCAAATTTTCGAAATTTTTAATTCCGTGTGATTTTACAAATCAACTCTATCTAAAAAGTTTCGGGACTCAGAACAGGGGTGAATATCTGAATGTTTTTACTTTTCTTTTAAGTTTTTCAACTTTGACATCTTTTCGAGCATAATTTTTTTCGAACCATTTTTTTCTAGTTTATTCTAAAAACACATTTAATTTTGGGTGAAAATAGAGTTTGTTTATTTCTAAGTTCCGAATCCACATAAAAAAATTCTAAAGTGAAACATTCCGAATTTTTTTGCTCTTCTGTGATCCACATCCCAATTATTTTCTTAGTTTTATTTATATTTTGGTGAAAGTAAAATGAATATTTTGTTGCAAAAATTGATATGTTAAAATTTATTTTAAAATTTTTCAGTATGCTAAAATTTGTTCGAAACAGTCAATTTCCGACATTTTGAATTTTGTGTGATTTTACAAAACTACTCTAATTAAAAAGTTTTGGAATTCAGAACAGGGGTGATAGTGTCAAAACTCTGTTTTTGAGCGACTTCAAGCACTTAACAATTTTAAATTCAGCAATTTTTCAACCGATTTTGAATCTTGGAACGTTTTTGGAAAGACAAAAAATTTAGCTTTCCAAATATATGTATGTATGTATATAGAATTATTTATTTGTAACTGAAATATGTTGAAAGATTTTTAGAAAAATATTGACGGCTTTTTTACAGTATTAAAAAATTCTTTACTATTGTAATTTATTCTGAAAGTGGGTTTAGTTTTTAGTAAAATCAGATTCTTTTGTTTAAATTAATTGAAAATTGAAAAAGTTATCGTAATTTTTCTAAACATTTAATTTCAGCTATTATAAAACATCTCGATGTTCTTGTTTGCACACCCATTAAGGTTAACTTTTTCAATTTTCTTATAAATGCAGAGATTCCATGTTTATAAATAAATGTATAACTTTGACAATTTTAAAGCAAGGTTGGTTACCGAAACGAATAACGGTAAGGGTAACGGTAACAGTATTGAATTTTATTAGTTTCGGTAACGGTAAAGGTAACGGTATTTAAGACTGTTTCGGTAACGGTATACCGTTATCGAAACAGCAATACCGGTACGTACCGGTATTAAAAATTACGTCAAAAATATATATATAAACCAGTAAAAACATAGCATATTCTTATTTTTAAGTCTTAAAAATACGGATTATAATCTACAAATTCAATGCTGGTAGTTTTAATAATTAAAAATATTATCTATAAATTTTTTTTATAAAAATAACTCAGGATTATAAAACAAAAAAGTTAAAAAAATTGGCATTTTTATATAAATTAATAAATACCGGTAAAATACCGGTAACTACCCATAAAAATAACGTTATCGGTAACGATAACGGTATTGGGAATTTTTTTTAAAGGTATTGGTAACGATAACGGTATTCAATTTGAAACGGTATTTTAGCGATAACGGTTTTATAACGATAACGGTAACCAGCCTTGTTTTAAAGCGATTAAAGTAGAACTTCATTTTACTCTGAATTAAGAATAACAAATTTTTTAACAAAATATTGTAATTAAAAGCCGTCAAAATTAAACAAAATAAGAAAAAATTAAAAAAATCAGTTTTATTTGAAAATATTTCCACACAATTTTGTTGAATATATAAACATATGTACATATATATTTGGAAAATCCAACTATCTCTCCTTCTAGGTCCGTTCAAAAACTAAAAATCTTAAATTTGCAATTTTTATCGATGAATTTAAATTAAAATTATTTTTTATTTGATAATTCCAAATTTTTTGTACAATTTTCTACTGCTATATTTTGGAAAAAACCTTAAACATCTTTAAATTACGTGTATAATGTTCTATCAAGCCGATCAAGCCGCCGCCGCCGCCGATTATTTGGTTGCGCCGCCGCCGCCGATTTTTATCCGGCTCAACCTTAATCGCCGCCGCCGCCGCCGATTTTTTGCTTGCGCCGCCGCCGCCGATTATTTTGATCGGCTTGTTTCTCTGGGCCCCATTTATGGTCGGCTATTTATTTGCCCATTCTGAGACCCTTAATCTCAAGAAACACTTCGATATTATGCTTACAATTTTTTCATACAAAAAAAGACTTAAAAATAACTCCAACCCTCTCGATAAAATTTTCAAATGTTTTTTATAGAGAACTCTGAAAAATGTTGATATTTGATAGAGAAAAGAAATCTAAGATCAATGTCTTATATTTTCTTCCACCTCTGACGAACCCATTCTTACCCCATATTTTGAACACTTAAATTACCGAGGTGATAAAAAACTGACATGTTCATCGTTGTATTTTTGCTTCTACAACATATGGAAAAAACCTCAAAATAGTACACTCATAGAAATAAATCTGTAAAAATAGCAGAAAAAGTAAGTACAAATTAGTTGAAAATGATGCTGCAGACGAAACTGTTAAATTAGCAGTTTTTTTACTAAATACAGGTAAAACGAGTAAAAAGGTTAAAATCGGGCATGCCGACTATACAATACCCTACACCAGTCTGGTTAAAAGCCAACTAATGTTTGGATCCGAAATTCTAATGGGTTAAAATGGGACTTGTGTCAAAATTTTCTATAATGTGAGTCGGCGAACCAAATTTCATTAAAATATCTTAATATTTGCGACCTGCAGTTTGTAACCAAGCCAATTTTAGGGGGACCCTTATATGGGCACTAGGTCTAAACATGGACCGGTGTTAACCAAAATCAATAGGCTTCGTCCTTGGGCTGATATAGGTCCGTATACCAAATTTCATCAAAATATCTTAATATTTGCGACCTGCAGTTTGTAACCAAGCCAATTTTGGGGGGACCCTTATATGGGCACTAGGTCTAAACATGGACCGGTGTTAACCAAAATCAATAGGCTTCGCCCTTAGGCTGCCATAGGTCGGTGTACCAAATTTCATCAAATATCTTAATATTTGCGACCTGCAGCGTATAAACCATATAATTTTAGTAGGACCCTTATATGGGCACTAGGTCTATACATGGACCAATGTTCACCAAAATCAATAGCCTTCGTCCTTGGGCCGACATAAGTCGGTGTACCAAATTTCATCAAAATATCTTAATATTTGCGACCTGCAGCTTATAAAGAATATAATTTTGATAAGACCCTTATATGGGCACTAGGTCTAAACATGGACCGATGTTCACCAAAATCAATAGGCTTCGTCGTTGGGCCGACATAAGTCGGTGTACCATATTTCATCCAAATATCTTAATATTTGCGACCTCCAGCGTATAAACAATATAATTTTGGTAGGACCCTTAGGTCTAAACATGGACCGATGTTTACCAAAATCAATAGGCGTCGTCCTTGGGCCGACATAAGTCGGTGTACCAAGTTTCATCAAAATATCTTAATATTTGCGACCTGTAGAGTGCGCACAAGAATGCATAGATAGACAGACAGACGAACGGACGGACAGACGGACATCGTTAAATCGAAAAAAAAAATTCTGAGCCGATCGGTATACTATAGGGTGGGTCTAGGACCAAAATTTTTTGGTGTTACAAACATCAGCACAAACTTATAATACCCTGACCACATAGTGGTGTAGGGTATAATAAGAACAGCAAAAATAAACCTGTTGAATTTATAGTTTTACATTTTTTTTTTAAATACATATTTCTCCTAATTTCACATTATACTGCTATTTGCATTCAACTAAATTTAGCTTAAAAATAACAAAAAAATTATAGATATAACAGTTTGTTTTTGCTGTTTTTAGTATACTAATATTTAGCAAAATTTTCTGCAGATTTTACTGTATAATTTTTCATTTTCAGTTAACTAAAAGTTAACTTAAATATAACTAAAATTCTGCAAATTTAACAGCTTTATTTTTGCTGTTCTTATTTTACTATTAGTTAGCAAAGAAAAACTGTTTTTTCTGGAGCATAATTTTTAACTAATTTTTAGTTGCATTTTCTGCTATTTTTACAGATTTATTTCTATGAGTGTAATATTAACTAATTATTCCTTTAAAAACTATTAAATCCAAGAATGTTTGTAAAACTAACCAACAAATTATCTTCCTAGAAAACTAGTAGACATTTTCCCAATCAAAAACACAGGATTAACTGATATTTAAAAAAAATAATCAAAGAACAAGAATTATAGACAGATTTTGTTAAATTCTGGGGTTGGCAAAAAGCAGTCTAGGGTGGGCTTTGCCCACCCCAGACCGGCCTAAGTCCGCCAATGTCTGGTTAAGACCTCTACTAGCCTTTACCATTGGTAAACATATTTTTTAAATAACTTATCTAAATTTTAACCAAGTATTTCTTCTAACCAATGCCAAAATTTAACCATACAAATTTCTGTGGTTAAGACTTTACTTAAACAAGGCTATTTTAGAACAATTCACCCTACATAAGATATTTTAATAAATTAAACTTGTAATGATGATTATTATAAAAAATCAAAAGCGCAGCTTTAACCAAACTTTGACTAAGAATCGTTTATGATACCTACCTATATGTTATTTTCGATATGCATTTTCCCACTTTATCAAAACTTCCAAAAATTGCTTATGAACTTAAAATCGTGTACAAATTTTTGCTTTTTAGGATTTAAGTTTCTGCAATAGCTCACGAAAATTTGCCTCATGTATGAACATAGGAAATATTTATCTTTTTATGGATTCAAGGAGCCAAAATCTGCCTTAAGTAATTAAAACCAAAAATGGTGACCCATATTAGAATAATTTGACACGAATTACACATCTCTACACTTAAAATAATACGTCAGAAGAAAAACTTGTCAAACGGGTTTCAAATCGATTTGACTAATTTTTAACATATTTTTAGTTGAAACTCTGATTTAAACAAAGATTTTAGTTATCTTCATTTAACAGTATACTAAAAATCCTCTGTACTTTAACTACACCTTTTGCAATTGTAATTCAGAAAATATCAATTGAAATTCAGAATTTCCATTTGAAATTCAGAAAATATCAATTGAAATTCAGAATTTCCATTTGAAATTCAGAAAAGATCAATTGAAATTCAGAATTTCCATTTGAAATTCAGAAAATATCATTTGAAATTCAGAGAATATCAATTGAAATTCAGAAATTGTCATTTGAAATTCAGAAAATATCAATTGAAATTCAGAAAATATCATTTGAAATTCAGAAAATATCAATTGAAATTCAGAAACCGTTATTTGAAAATCAGAAAATATCAATTGAAATTCAGAAATTGTAATTTGAAATTCAGAAAATATCAATTGAAATTCAGAAATCGTCATTTGAAATTCAGAAAATATCAATTGAAATTCAGAAAACATCAATTGAAATTCAGAAAATATCAATTGAAATTCAGAAACCGTCATTTGAAATTCAGAAAATATCAATTGAAATTCAGAAATCGTCATTTGAAATTCAGAAAATATCACTTGAAATTCAGAAATCGTCATTTGAAATTCAGAAAATATCAATTGAAATTCAGAAAACATTATTTGAAATTCAGAAAATATCAATTGAAATTCAGAAATCGTCATTTGAAATTCAGAAAATATCAATTGAAATTCAGAAATCGTCATTTGAAATTCAGAAAATATCACTTAAAATTTAGAAATCGTCATTTGAAATTCAGAAAATATCAATTGAAATTCAGAAAACATCAATTGAAATTCAGAAAATATCAATTGAAATTCAGAAACCGTCATTTGAAATTCAGAAAATATCAATTGAAATTCAGAAAACATCAATTGAAATTCAGAAAAATGTAAACACATTTTTAAAAAGAATCCGTCCAGATAGATAATGTTATCCCCTATAAAAATTTATATATGGGGTTTATCAAAATAAGTAAAATTCATTTTACTCACGCAAGTGAAAAATATTTAAAATTTGTGTGCCTCGATGATTTTATGTAGACTAATTTCTTTCTTGTAAAACGTAACGCTGATATTAAAGACTATTATTTGGCTTTAAATTTCAGCCTTACATTTTGGAGCCATAATTCGTAACAAGAAAGAAATTTGTCTACATAAAATCATTCAGGCACACAAATTTTAAATAATCCTCACCCGCGTAAATAAAATGAATTTTACTCCCACTTATTAATCAAACGCATTTTGATAAAATCCATATATAAATTTTTTATAGGGTATAACAATATCTACCTGGCCGGATTCTTTAAAAAATTCTGTTTACATTTTTCTGAATTTCAATTGATGTTTTCTGAATTTCAATTGATATTTTCTGAATTTCAAATGATATTTTCTGAATTTCAAATGATATTTTCTGAATTTCAAAGGATATTTTCCGAATTTCAATTGATATTTTCTGAATTTTAAATGATATTTTCTGAATTTCAATTGATATTTTCTGAATTTCAAATGACGGTTTCTGAATTTCTATTGATATTTTATGAATTTCAAATGACGATTTCTGAATTTCAATTGATGTTTTCTGAATTTCAATTGATATTTTCTGAATTTCAATTGATGTTTTCTGAACATCAATTGATATTTTCTGAATTTCAAATGATATTTTCTGAATTTCAAATGATATTTTCTGAATTTCAATTGACATTTTCTGAATTTCAAATGATATTTTCTGAATTTCAATTGATATTTTCTGAATTTCAAATGACGGTTTCTGAATTTCAATTGATATTTTCTGAATTTCAAATAACGATTTCTGAATTTCAATTGATATTTTCTGAATTTCAATTGATTTTTTCTGAATAATAATTGATATTTTCTGAATTTCAAATGATATTTTCTGAATTTCAAATATTTTCTGAATTTCAATTGATATTTTCTGAATTTCAAATGATATTTTCTGAATTTCAATTGATATTTTCTGAATTTCAAATGGAAAATCTGAATTTCAATTGATGTTTTCTGAATTTCAAATGGAAATTCTGAATTTCAATTGATGTTTTCTGAATTTCAAATGGAAATTCTGAATTTCAATTGATATTTTCTGAATTTAAATTGATATTTTCTGAATAACAATTGCAAAAGGTGTAGTTTTGAGTGTTAATTTTCAAAACTATTTATTACTAATTTTTAAGAACCCATTCGTTAAAATTTACAAAATTTATTGTTAAAATATAATATTTTCATGATTCTGTTATTACCCGGTAGATGGCGCCACCAGTGCATTCGAAGTTTTAAAGATGACGCTATTTCTTTCCCTACCTATTTTTTAAAATGGCCCATATCTCGAAAACTAAGAGAGATAGAGCAAAATTTAGGAAAATTTCGACTACCCCTAACCGGGTAATACCCCAGCAAAAGGAATTATGTCTATCCAAAAATGGACCATGTTGGGGCCTTGGACCAGAGAAACAAGCCGACCAAAATAATCGGCGGCGGCGGCGCAAGCAAATAATCGGCGGCGGCGGCGGCTTGATCGGCTGGATAGAACGTTTTTTTCCAAAACGTACCAGTAAAAAATTGTACAAAAAAGGTAGAATTATCAGATAAAAAGAATTTAAAGTTAGATTCATCGATAAAATTTACAATTTTTAGTTTTTGAACAGACCTAGAAAGAGTGATAAATGGGATTTCCAAATATATATACCTACAAAAAAAAATTTGTAGTCCCAACGAATTTGGTTCCAACCGAATCGTTCGGTTGCTGCAACGAAAATTCGGTTGTTTCAACCCTATTTCGGTTATCACAACCCTATTTGGGTTGCAACAACCCTATTTCAGTTGGAACAACAGAAATAGGGCTGTGATAACCGATTTATCGGTTGCAGCAACCGAACGATTCGGTTTTTTTTCGACATCTTTTAATTGCAACATTTTGTATAAAAAATTAATTTTTATCTAATTCATTTTTAAACTGGGTTTAATTCAGAGTAAAAAGAAGTTTTTTTTATTTTAATGGCTTTAAAATTGCTAAAGTTATAATTTTTTTTATAAACATGGAATATCTGCATTTATAAGAAAATTGATGTTAACCTTAATGAGTGTGGAAACAAGAACATCGAGTTGTCTTATAACAGCTGAAATTAATTGTATAGAAAAAGTACGATAACTTTCTCAGTTAATTTAAATAAAATAATCTCATTTTACTAAGCTTTAAACCCATTTTCAGAATCAATTACAATAGTAAGAAATGTTTTTTTAAATACTGTCAAAAAAGCCGTCAAAGTATACAAATTAAAAAAAAATGTTTTTTAATTTCAATATTTTTAAAAAATGTCAACATATTTCAGTTACAAATAAATAATTCTATACATATTTGAAAAGCTAAAAATTTGAAAAATTGCTGATGTTCAAATTTTTAAGTGCTTGAAGTCGCTCAAGAACAGAGCTTTAACATTATCAACCCTGTTCTGCGTTCCGAAATATTTAAATAGAGTGGTTTTGTAAAATCACACAGAATTCAAAATGTCAAAAATTGGCTGTTTCGAACAAATTTTAGCATTTATTTATAAATTTTAAAATATTTACATATTCAATGTTGCAAAAAAATATATATTCGTTTTACTTTCACAAAGCTTTTTTTACACGAAATAAAACGAAGAAAATAATAAGCGCCCTATATATTACACAAAACAACACTACAAATGCATCGGGCATGTGACATATCAATTCTGATAGATTTTAGGATGAATTTCACGAATGTGAACACCAAATTTCAAAATTAGCTCCTTTTATAAGCCTTTAACAGGATAGGCTTAAAAAAATTGTATCTATAAAAATTTAGGGTCAGCAGTTTTATAGTCAGAACGACTATAAAAATTCTAAAATTTTACTTAAGTCAGAAATTTTGAAACAAAATTTCCATCTTAAGAAATATTTTTGACAAAAATCTTTCTAATCTCTGACTACAAAACTGGTTCTTTTATTTCTTTTTTACTCTTGATGGTTCAGGAAATGATGAAGTAGAAAATTTGTTTTAAAAATGGCATTAGTTTTCAAATTTTTTATTTTGTAAAATTGATACTCCCAGCCGAAATGAGCCGAAAAAAATCGGCGGCGGCAGCTGAGGCAAAACTGACCGGCGGCGGCGGCTTAAACGGCTCACGGCGGCTGGCTTGTTTCTCTGATGGGGCCCTTGCCCACCCCAGAAAAATGGTCTAGGTACGCCTATGTAACCAGAGCATAAATTGATATAAATTAACGGGCCCAAGTTTTAAAAATTCTTGGCTTTTCTCTTTCAAATGTAAACAAACATATTTGTCATAAAAATATCTGATATTTTAGTATTTTTTATTTTATAAAATATTAAAAACAACAAAAGCGAGAAAATTAATTATGCATTTGTTAGTAAATGTAGAGCAGGGCACTCAAGATAATTGCTCCATTTCGCGTTCCGGCGAAGTCTTTGTACGAAAACAGCTTTTGTACAAAGGCGACACCAAATGTTTAATAATTTATATTTGTTTACAAAAATAAAATAAAATTCTGGTAAGTACGGATAGTCGTTTTATAAGTAGTTATAGATATACATAGATATAAAATTCGAAAAAACAAACCTATAGTTTTACATGAATTAAAGAACATTGGGTTTTCATTGTTTAGAAAAAGTACCACAGCCTTGTCAATTTTCAACCAATTTTAACAAATTAAGGCTCATGTTACTCAGAAAAACATTAACTTTAAGAATATTTTCTTAAAAGATAAAGATATTCCCTTTAGAAAAACGTGTAATTCCACACAATGTAATAGATTTCGTGTACTTCACATTGTGCGTACTTACGATATGGGATACTTATGTATGTATAACAAATGTATATGAAACTAAAAATATTTGAAATTTTTAAAAAATTTTGTCTAACTTACTATACTTGTGTGTACTTACAAAGTATATTGGCTTGTGGTCATTACAATGCGGCCATACCCTGGGTAAAGTAAGCCAGCTTGTGTGTAGAGTTTGAAACATAGCTGTTAAATTTCGATTACGATTACTAATCAATTAGATTACATTTTGAAAAGAATTGTATTGATTATATAATTCTCTATTAAACCATTTCTGATTACTAATTGATTATGATTACAAATAATCTAAAAGTAATCAAGATTACTTGAGATTGACATAAAATAATCAAAAAGAATCAAAAGTAATCAAAAAATAATTCGACTACTTTCAAAGATTACTTTTGATTATTTTCAAAATATTCGGCATGAGTAACAGTGCCTTAGTAGAATTTTTGCATGATTGAAATGTTCTGAAATGTCATTTAAAATTTGAAAAAATATTTTGGATAAGTTTTCATGGTAAAAATATAGAAATTATTTTGGTTTTTTTTTATTTATTATTTATGATTCTTTTTAATTATATTTTGTCGTAATTACAAATAATCCTGATTACTTTTAGATTATTTGGAATCATAATCAATTAGTAATCGTCCGAAACTGAATATAATCGTAATTTATGGGGTCATTTTGTAACTCGAATGAAAAACGTTTTTTCGTTTTCGTTTGAAACATAAACGAAAATATTTGGTATTTTATAAAACGGGTAGTAGTTTGCGTTTGTTGCCATTTGCGAGTTATTATTGCCAGACAAAAAAAATAATATTTGTGACATGGAATTATAAAATAATTTAAATAAAAATTTGTTCATAGAGTTTTCCAAGTCTGTTTAGCTTGGTTGGTAAATCAGTTGTTGTTTTTAGTTCTAATATTTTCAGAGTCCAGGTATCGAATCCTGTGTGGGGCAATTATTTTTTATTAGTAGTTTTTTTTATGATTAAATTTGGGACATTTTTTCCCAATAATATGAAACAAATATATTTAAGAAAAATTTTAAATTGTACAGAAAATCAACCTAAATAAGAAGAACCTTACATTAGCGGATAGCGAAGGAGTACAAAGTATGTTTTGTTAAGATGTCCCTGAAGTTTCGAATTGTCAGTTTTTAGTTTTAAAACCGCTCAGTTTGTTTCATTTGGTCTCAAACGTAGAAGTTTATATATAAAGCAAAATTTTTTTAAACGTAAATCGTGTCTTAGCGCATCTAAAATCAGATATTTTTAAAATTGCCCAAATTTTCACTAAATTGCGTATAAATTTAAGTGCTTATGCATAATAATTTGATTTTTTATAACGATTTTTGTGTGAAAATTTTGTTTTATAAGCCGTTTATAAATTTAAAAAGTGATTGTGCATATGACCCTAAAAGGATTATTTTTTATTGAGAATAAAAATATAGGAGTATCATATTTAACTACTTCATATTTTTAAACCCATATTTATACAATTTTTATTCCAAAAATTGCAATTTTCTAACTTTTTATGCAAAAACTTTAACTTTTTAATAGGAAACGACAACTATTTCTGTTCGTTTGAATATGGCATAATATTCGTTTGCAAACGTTTACTTACTTCTTATAAAATACCGTTTTATTAAGGAGTTTGTCTTCGATTATAATATTGCCAGATTGAAAAAAAAGATTTTGATTTTGAGATTTACAAAATTAAAAAAAAAAAATGTTTAAATGAAAGCAAAGTTTCGTTTTACAAAATGACCCCATTAATCATTACTTCACCTTTAAAAAGAAAGTAATCTAATTAATAATTATTATGATTAGTAATGATTACTTAACAGCTATGGTTTGAAAGCACTCGGGGATTCTAGTAAGTACACACAAGTATATCCGAGTACTTTCAAACCCTACACACAAGCTGGCTTACTTTACCCAGGTTATGACCGCATTGTAATGGCCCACAAGCCAATTTACTTCGTTAGTACACAGTTATACAAAATTTTTGAAAAATTTTCAATATTTTTAGTTTCATATACAATTGTTATACATAACATATGTATCCCATATCGTAAATACGCATAATGTGAAGTACACGAAATCGATTACATTGTGTGGACTTACACGTTATTTTAAAGGGTTAATAATATAAAAAAAGTATATGTATATCGCACTTGATCTACAAGAGGGTATTAACTAGTGTATTCAATCAATCGGATTTATATTTTAATCGACTAATCGTGCAAATAATTATTCGGGATTTTTTCTTAACCGGTTGATCGAACAAAATTTTAAATTTAATCGATTAATCGAAAAAATTTTCTGTGAAATAATATACATACACTTGTTTTTAATAATTTTATTTAAAAAAGGGAACAAAAATAAATTCAGTAACTCTTCTGAAATTCATAAAAATAAAAAAAACAAAATTAAAAATTGAGATCAGATTTTGTCATTATTTTTATTTTTTTTGTCTCCTCCCCCAGAAATCGCCAGTGGCACAAAAAATCAAGTACTGGCATACCACTGGGTAACCACGATGTTACAAATAAATGACTGGCAGAACACTCATTTGGTACACCTTGCCAGCGTTTGCAAAAAGCATTCTGTCAGTATATGTTTTACAAAAATTTTGGCAAAAGAATGAGTTACCCAGTGCTACCTAAGAATATTCTAGCTGTAAAAAAAAACAATTCATTGGTAGAGCAATGATTTTTTAAAAATGATGACGCTTCGTTAAAAAAGTTTTGTACTCAGGAGGTTCCGAGTTCAAATCCGGTTGCAAGCAAAAAATTTTTTTTTATTTTTTTAATTTAAATTTATTTTGTTTGTGGAACAGCTCCTTTAGGGCCAACTTTTTTCTTGTTTTCCCAACGCTGGCATATTAGTTGCAAAAAAGTTTGGCAGTGGTAGCATTTTAGTACAGCCAGTAGTTGTCCAGTTGTTATCACTCATTTATGTGTTTAGAAGATATAAAATAGCTTTTAAATCATACAATACGGTAAATAAATTATACAGTAAGACAAAAGATAGGATACAGAAATTGGACATGTCAAATATAGTATATAAAATACCATGTAGTGGAAATGACGGAGAGAATTGTGATAAGGTATATATAGGTACAACAAAGAATAAATTGAAAACTAGAATAGCTGGACATAGATCAGATCAGAAATATAGACATATTAATTCACAAAAGACAGCATTATCTTCTCATTGTTCAAATTTAAATCACTATCCTGACTTTGAAAATGTATCAGTTTTAAACACAGAACATAATTATAAACGTCGTTATATATTAGAAATGTTACAGATAATTAATACACCCACAACAAATAGAATTAACTTTAAGGCAGATACTGAAAATGTAGCACAGAATTATAGATATTTAATACAAAAGAAATAGCACACATTACATTAATTTATAACACATTATATTAATACATTTTTTATTGTTAATTATTAATATTTTTGTTTGTTATACTTTTATACCAAAGACTTTGTTTACTGGTATAAATGTATACATACAATTTATATTTGACAAATATTTTTCAAATTTTTTCAAACTTTCAAATTGTTTATAATTTGTTAATTTATTAATTTAATTGTTATTTCCTGAAGATGCTACACAATGGAGTAGCGAAATATCGAAAATAAAGAATTTTTATATATAAAAAACAAACCTTACGCTCAAGAAAATTGTGAAATTAAAAATTTTTAACTTTTTTTAAATTTTTGGAAAATATTTTTCCAGACCACCTATTTATGGGTTTTACCAGCGTTTTGCCAACGTTCAAAAATTTTGTTTCTCCAGCGCTTTTTCGGCGCTTTTCGAACAGCGGGTCCTTTTGTCTAATGATGTTATCATTTTTCGAATAGGAAAGTAGTTTTTGCCAGTACTTTATTTTATTTTATTAATTCAGAGTGCTCACTAAGCAAGCTTTATTACATTGAGCATTAATTATAATTAATAATTCTAATAATCATTAATTACAATAATTATTAATGCTTTCGTTTAATATCAACGTTTAAAAAATCGTAAAAAATAATTAAATATTTATTATACGTAAATAGTGGGAGTTAGAGGAAGATATATAAATAGATACCACTACTTTACTAGATAAGTCACAACAACAGAGTAGTAATTTGGAAGGTGACAAAGGAAATTGTGATAATTTTATGTTGTATTTGTTTTTTCTTTGGGATTTAAGATGTTTATTAACGCTCCTTCTTCTAAAAGGTCGCCCCTTAATTATTTTCTTAGGCCAGAATGAAATCCGGATAGGTACAAGCCTACAGCAAATTATTTATTACAATTTTTTAAAAAAGTTTTGAGATTTTAGAACATTTAATTTAATAAAAAATTTCACAATTTTCTTGAGCGTAAGTTTTGTTTTTTATTATAAAAAAGTTTTTTATTATTTTCGATATTTCGCTACTCCATTGTGTATCATCTTCAGGAAATAAGAAATTAACAAATTATAAACAATTTGAAAGTTGAAAAAATTGAAAAATATTTGTCAAAAACAAAAATTTTGGTATAAAAGTATAACAAACAAAAATAATAATAATTAACAATAAAAATGTATTAATATAATATTTATGTGTTATAAATTAATGTAATGTGTGCTATTTCTTTTGTATTAAATATCTGTAATTCTGAGCTACATTTTCAATATCTGCCTTAAAGTTAATTCTATTTGTTGTTGGTGTATTAATTATCTGTAACATTTCTAATATATAACGACGTTTATAATTATGTTCTGTATTTAAAACTGATACATTTTCAAAGTCAGGATAGTGATTAAAATTTGAACAATGAGAAGATAATGCTGTCTTTTGTGAATTAATATGCCTATTTTCTGATCTGATCTATGTCCAGCTATTCTAGTTCTCAATTTATTCTTCGTTGTACCTACATATACCTTATCACAATTCTCTCCGTCATTTCCACGACATGGTATTTTATATACTATATTCGACATGTCCAATTTCTGTATCCTATCCTTTGTCTTACTGTATAATTTATTTACTGTATTGTATGATTTAAAAGCTATTCTATATCTATTAGTTTCGATTATCTTTGATTTCTCTAAAAGTTCTGATACTCCCGGTACATAGACCAAAGACTTGTATATCTTCTGTTCAGTTAAGTTCCCTGTGTTATTATTCCTCCTAAATTTATATTGATTTATTAATGAACAAATTAATCCTATCGGAAAATCATTATCCTTTAATAAATTCTTAATTATTTCCTCATTCTTTCTATGAAATTCTTTGTCACTAATAGTCAATACTTTTTCTATCAAATTCTTCGCAGTGTTAATAATGATTTTTTTATTATGTTTTGAATAAAAATTAATAATTCTACCTGACGCTGTTGGTTTCTGATACCAATCCATTATCAAATTATTACCCCTTATTACTAAAGTATCTAAATAAGAAAGTTTAGAATTACATTCCTTTTCCATGGTATTTAATGCTAATAACATATTATCAATTGCATTTTCAGAAATGACACAAAATAGATCATCCACATATTTAGTCATTATCTTTGGCCTAACATCAAGTTTTCTAACACAAGTGTCTAATAATTCTTCCATAACTATATCAGCCACAATTGGAGAAGCAGGGGATCCCATTGGAAGTCCCTTCTGTTGTAAATATATCTTCTCACTATATTGAAAGTATCTATTATCCTCTATACAAAATTTCAAAATACGGAAAAACAAGCCTTTTTTAATAGTTGTATATTTCTCAATAATATTCCATTTTTCTCTTATAATATTCATTGCCAAATCAACAGGAATACTTGGGAATAAAGAAACTACGAAGTGATGAAAAATTAGTTTCTTTTGATGTAGTTTCTTTATTCCCAAGTATTCCTGTTGATTTGGCAATGAATATTATATATAAACAAATTTTATAGTTGAAATTTTAATTATATTCAACTATAAATTCATATGCAATTTTAATTATGCATATAATCGTTATTAATTGTCGTTATGTAGTGTATTGGAATTTAATTGATATTTTAATTGATTCCCAAAAATCAAAACAGAAATACCTTACTATAATTAAATTTTCAATTGATGGCAACCCTAGTTGCAAACTATTCTAAATTTAATTTTAAGTTAATATTTAAAAAAAATCAAATCTATATCTAATAGATATCCATGTTTTGATTTTGAGAAAAATTTAAAAGAAGTATTTATTAAATATAAATGAATTGGTGAGAGAAAGAGAGTGTATATAAAAAAAAATTTACTGTTTATGTATTTAAAACAGTGTTGCCATTTTAGCATATTTTCTGCTAGATTTAGCAGATTGAGTTGAGCAATTGCATATTTCTTTTGTAAAAATATGCTAACTGCTTTTTAGCATATTCTGTTGGACAAAAGCAGATTTTTTAGCATATTTTGTTTTATTTAATAAAATCTTATTTTTAGCATATTTTTTAACAAAATAATTTTTTCTGCAACAATATTTATAACAATAACAATTAGCGTTTTTTTTTAATCACCTGGATTTAGAATTTTCCATACAAAAAGGAGATTTATTAAATCCAAAAAAAGCTGGATTTAATAAATCCACAATAAAAGCAAAAATATATGAAACAGCCTATGAATTTAATGTCAGAAAAAAATACGAATGAAAATTAAAAGAAAAACGAAAAAAATTGAAAAACTAACAAATAAAAGGTTTTTAATAAATTTTTTATGAAATATGTTTAGAAAAAAACTACACCTCTCCAAATACATATTTTTCATCTTGGACATGGAGAAATAGCTGAAACAGAAATGGCAATTTTTCACTCTACTGGAAGTAATTTAATTACATGCAATTAGTGAATGTTAAATATTGCAATGGAATTTTTCAATTGTGTAAAAATATAAATTGAAGTGTTAAAACTCGCTGTTTTATATAAAATATAATTAAAACTTAAAAGTTAAAGTAAAATCCTTCCTTTTTAAAATAGGGAGAATGTAACCCCATCTGTTGATCACTTTTAGAACTACTTTTTGGATTTATTAAATCCAAGTGATTAGAAAAAAAACGGCTAATATTTTCACAACTTTTTATTTCATGCATAATTATTCAATTCTTTTTTGAATGTAAACTTTTTTAGTAGTTTTGATATACTACTATAATTTGAAAATGCTACAAAAACCATAAAAAATGTTGCAACAATTTAAAATCAGTTATGTTTATTGTGAAAAAATTAAATGAGAAAGTTGTTTTTTTAGTTTAAAAGAAAGATAGCAAACTCTATCTTTCTTTTAAACTAAAACCGAAAAAATTGAAAACCGCGGTTTCGGTTTCTCAAAATTATAAAAACCGCTGTTTCGGTTATTTTTCGGTTTTCTTGTGATATTAATAGAATTGTTTTAAAATAATTTAATATGTATAAAAATTAAATATTTTACTACATTCAAGATATTTATTAAAATTCGATTGAATTGCTCACTCGAATAAAGGCAATAAAGCCAATAAAAAATGCGGAAACCGTTATAAATTAAAATTTTAATTATTTTTTCGGCAAATAAAGCTGTATTTAAAGAGTTTAAATTTGAAATTTAGCAGTATGTTTAAAACAATATAAGGTTAGAATTTCATAAAATAAATTTTGCGGACTACGAAATAAAATGTTTTGAAACATAAGCGGTGAAAATCCGAACTGAATACGTGAAACTCAATTATCTCTTAAACTACATGACTATTTGGTGCAATTTTTTTCTAAAATTATAATCCTCAGCTTATATTATCTGTAATAATAAAACCAAAAAAATTCTAAAGTAATATTTAATGGTGAAATTATTCATTACAATTAAATACAGAATTTTGTAAAATAGGAGCTGAGCCCTTTTCGAAATTCAAGACTCAATAATATGTTATTTAATTAATTATTTTAGTTGTTTTAAGTATTTATTAAAAACCGACTTATTTTTGTCGATTTTCGGTTTCGGTTTTGAGGCTTGAAAAACCGCGGTTTCGGTTTCGATTAAAACTGAACAGCAAACTCTAAAGAAATATTAAACAGTATTTACAAGTATCTTAGAATAAATGTGAAAGTTTACCTCTCCATTCATAAACACTCTGCAAAGTTCTAGGAGGTTTACAAAACAAATTCTTCACATAAAATTTGTTCGCATTTACGAATTAAGGGGTAAACTTTTATATTTATTCTAAGGGGTAAACTTTTATATTTATTCTAAGATAGTTTAAAAAAGTATTAAAATATAATTTTTTATAAACATTGTTTAAAAAAAGTATTTTTCCATTAATAAGACTTTATTAAATAATACTAAAAAAATTATTTAGCAGATTTTCAGCATATTTTTTGTATTAAATTTAGCAGATATTTAGCATAATGAATATAATAAAAAAATTGCGATTTTTTAATTTAGCATATTCTAAGCATATATTTTTTATTTTAGGATTTAGCAGATTTTAGCAGAAATTTTTTAGGAATCTAGCATATTTCCATCTAAGAATTCTGGCAACACTGATTTAAAAGGAAAATAAAAACAAATAACTTACATTACATAATCCATCGATGTCAGGCGCCGGACTGATGATTATCTGCGTAAGTCAGTGATGGTATTTGAGAATTTTCGTTTAGTGCCTAAATGATGCCAAAAAAGTGCCAAAAAAGCTTTAAAAGTGCAAAAAAAAAAAAATTTTGCAACATGCAAATGTTTCAAAAAATATGTTCAGCTTTAATTTCAAATATTTATACATTTACACCGTTATTATAAACTTTATAACAATAACAAAATTGTCACAAAACTGGTGTGAATGGAAAAAAAAAATAAAAAAGGAAATTATTATAATTTTGGTATTCTAGGAAAAAATGTCACAGCAAAACCTTGACAAAATTTTCATGTAATAAAAAGCACAAATATTTTCATTCGTCAACAATTTAAAATATAAGTTTTATTTTCTTTTGAAGAATTTTATAATTTTTCTTCACAGAAATATAATACGAAATACCTCATTCATATTTTGAGATATTATTTTAAGATGCATCGAAACTTTTACCGATTCTAAAATTCCTGCAAATTCCTCCAAAAGATTACTTAGTAACATGGGATTTTTGGGGCTAAAGTTGTTAGGAATAAGCTCAAAATACTTGATGCTAAAATTTAAAGGAAACTCCAAGTGCTTAGAACTAGTTCTCTCGTGTTCTGCGGTTCCTGGACATTTTTTTTAAGTTTTCATTTAATTTAAGATTTCATAAAATTATTGAAAAAATCGTAATTTCTCACAAATTAGAGTTTTTGACTATTTTATTTTATTTTTGGCAGAAAAAGCTTTCACCATTGTATAGTGAAATTTTTAAAACTTTTGCTTGTCATAAATAAACTAGAATACCATAACAAATTTTTGAAAAATTCCAGTGACGGACAATACAATAGAATCAATTAAAGTTTTTCTAATTTTATCCCCATTGCTTTTATTTTTAAAGATCAAAATAATGATTAAATTGTCCCCAAAGAACTGGAAGGTGGTCCAGAAAATTGTAGAAATTTTTAGTGTGGCGTTTGTTTTTTTAATTTTGCTATCCGTTCTAAGTAGACGTCTCTTTTAATGAAAAACCAGCGATATCGACCTTTTATCAAATTATATAGAAATTTTCTTGAAAAGTGCCAAAATTCTATGAAGAGTGCCAAAGTGCCATTGAACATTCAATAGTGCCACAAATGGCACTTTTGTGCCACTTTTACCAACAGTGGCGTAAGCTGCTTTATTTAACTACCCAGTTGGCTCTGTCTTGAAGACATCCTCGACGCTGGGTGCACGACCATAGAAATTCGTAAACGACATATTAGTGACAGTCCATACAAATCGTTGACGACGTTTTCAAACGATTGTCCGCAAAATCGTACACGACCAACTGAGCGACATTTTCGCTGAGATTGTTCTTGAATTATATTTGACCATTTGGGCGACAATTTGCCCCACTTTTTCGTTGACGTCGAAATAGATGACATTGTTCACAATGCTAACGTAGACGACCTTGCTGGTGACAGCTTCGCCTAGATGGTCACTGACAACACTGATTTCTTTATTATTTTTTCAAACAAATTTAAACTAAAAATTTCTCATCGAGTTAATATTTTTATTTACTTAAATGTGAAACAAACTGCGCAAAAAAACGGTTTCTAATTTTTTTTTGCATATCTAAAAATATTTTTTTTTATAATTTAAATTATATTTATTATTTGCTGTTAATTTGAATTTTTATTTAAACAAATTAACTCATTTAAATAAACAACATTTCATTTCACAAATTGCTTTATTAATTTAAAAATAAAGCGCTTATATTAAGTAATGTTAATACTAAAAGTTAATATCAAAGTTTTATATTTAAGCAATAAAATGATGAACTAAATGAGAATTTCTAAAAATAAGACATCTTAAGACAATTTTGCTCATCTTGTCGTCAACGGAGTCGTAAGACGACAGTAATAATATTTTGTCGCTCACCATTTCGTCAACATAGTGGGTTATACAACAAATACATTATAATGTCGCTGAACTTGTCACCAACAGAATGTTATACACGATCAGCTAATATTTTGTTCATGCAGCTAACCGTTAAAGAGGATTTCCTTTACATAGTCTTTCAAGACAATTTCAGCGACAAATGTCGTTAGCGAAAAATTCTAAAATGTCTTAAAGAAATCGTTGAAGACCATTTCATAGATGATGATTGGCCAACTGGGTAGTTAAAAGGTTTGAATGTGTTTAAGTGTGGAGTGTGTGTGTGGATTGTGTTAGGTATGGGAGATTCTTTCCGTTTCCCCTTATAACAAAATCCACACAATAGAAAGAAGTAAATGTGTTTATTAACTACGTGTGTATTTATGTGTGTGAGTAATTGAGATTGAAGTTTAATGTAATTTATATATGCATGTGTATTTTAAGTGGAAGTTATGAGATTAATGAATGCGAACAATTAAATTTGTATTGGGTGACCGTATTATTATGAACACAAATAATTCAAAATTTAAAACTGCGAATATTAACACAATAGACAAAACTTAAAAAAAATTATTTAAATCAAAAAAACAACTATTCAAGATGAAATATTATCAAAACCCGTGCATCGCGTAAACAAAAAAAATCACAATCATAAAATTAATCTGGTCGCCCTATTGCAGTTGTATGTATGTGGAGGGTGGATTTTTTTCACCAAGATGTGTAACGTTAATTGATTAAGTGAAACAGTCGTTTTACTATATTTACGCCATCAAGCAATTGTAATACACTATCAAAAGATGTAGGATGACACTGTTTTCTTTCTTAGTTTCTTCTCTGGGGAAATTGTAAATTTTTTTAAAACTTGAATGACTATGAAATGCGATGATAACGTTTCAGCTATATTGTTGAGGAAAAGGCTTTTTCTATGCACCACATTCAAATAACAAAAGAAAACTTCTATATATAACCAAAAGCAAAATTATCACAATCCAATATGGAACAATGGAAAAGAATCTATAAACAAAAAATTTACCAACACAATCACATTAACACCGCTAATTTGCTTTCTTACCAATATTTATATCTGCACAACAATACTTCAAAATAATTCTTTATAAATTATTCCCGGGACTTTTGAGCAACCAATATAAAATGTTTCACACCAATTTTTATATCCACACACGAAATTAAATATTCAATACCGAGCTCTCCACACAAGGAAATATTTATGTTTTGAAAGAAAATTTTCGAAAATTTCTGACTTTCAAAAACATTAAAAAGATATGTTGAATTGATCGAAATAAAATACATTTCCAAGTAATTTCGAAAATACACCCACAGCATAATTGTAGTAATATTATAAACAAAAAATATAATTACATAGAGTGAAATTTATCGACATCACAAGATATACAAGTCTTTGGTCTATGTACCGGGAGTATCAGAACGTTTAGAGAAATCAAAGATAATCGATACTAATAGATATAGAATAGCTTTTAAATCATACAATACAGTAAATAAATTATACAGTAAGATAAAGGATAGGATACAGAAATTGGACATGTCGAATATAGTATATAAAATACCATGTCGTGGAAATGACGGTGAGAATTGTGATAAGGTATATGTACGTACAACGAAGAATAAATTGAGAACTAGAATAGCTGGACATAGATCAGATTAGAAAATAGGCATATTAATTCACAAAAGACAGCATTATCTTCTCATTGTTAAAATTTTAATCACTATCCTGACTTTGAAAATGTATCAGTTTTAAATACAGAACATAATTATAAACGTCGTTATATATTAAAAATGTTACAGATAATTAATACACCAACAACAAATAGAATTAACTTTAAGGCAGATATTGAAAATGTAGCTCAGAATTCATAGCTGTTAAATTTCGATTACGATTACTAATCAATTAGATTACATTTTGAAAAGAATTGTATTGATTATATAATTCTCTATTAAACCATTTCTGATTACTAATTGATTATGATTACAAATAATCTAAAAGTAATCAAGATTACTTGAGATTGACATAAAATAATCAAAAAGAATCAAAAGTAATCAAAAAATAATTCGACTACTTTCAAAGATTACTTTTGATTATTTTCAGTGCCTTAGTAGAATTTTTGCGTGATTGAAATGTTCTGAAATGTCATTTGAAATTTGAAAAAACATTTTGGATAAGTTTTCATGGTAAAAATATAGAAATTATTTTGGTTTTTTTTATTTATTATTTATGATTCTTTTTAATTATATTTTGTCGTAATTACAAATAATCCTGATTACTTTAGATTATTTGGAATCATAATCAATTAGTAATCGTCCGAAACTGAATATAATCGTAATTTAATCATTACTTCACCTTTAAAAAGAAAGTAATCTAATTAATAATTATTATGATTAGTAATCATTACTTAACAGCTATGTCAGAATTACAGATATTTAATACAAAAGAAATAGCACACATTACATTAATTTATAACACATAAATATTATATTAATACATTTTTATTGTTAATTATTATTATTTTTGTTTGTTATACTTTTATACCAAAAATTTTGTTTGCTGGTATAAATGTATACATACAATATATTTGACAAATATTTTTCAATTTTTTCAAACTTTCAAATTGTTCATAATTTGTTAATTTCTTATTTCCTGAAGATGCTACACAATGGAGTAGCGAAATATCGAAAATAATAAAAAACTTTTTTATAATAAAAAACAAACCTTACTCTCAAAAAAATTGTGAAATTAAAAATATAAAAAGAAGGTTAAATAAACGACAAAAACTTTAATAAAAAATTTATATTTTTTAAACATTTTTGTAATTTTCTCCCAATTTCGATTAATCGATTTATCGCATGCAGTTATTCGAATTATTCATTATTCGAAACTGGGACATTTTAAATTATTCGAACAATTTTTGAGAAAAATTGTTCGATTAATCGAATAACGATTAATCGATTGAATACCCTAGTATTAACTCAAAATTTTAAAATTTTCAGTGAAAAACTGTTTGTGGTTACATTTCAAGAGAATTTGAAAATCGGAATACATCATAAGCTGTGATTGTGCGGCAGTCTATCAACGTTGGCTTATGTCATTCACATACAAATTTGACATTAGTAACGTTAAGAGTTAACATTAAACGTTGGTTAATGTCAAATTTATATGGGAATCACATAAGCCAACATTGATAGCTTGCCGCACAAACACAGCTATAGTAAGCAAATTCCATTTGAAAATATATTTATATTGCTTTTCTTTTAAATTACACAGTACAACACTAAAAATGCATCGGGCATGCGACATATCAATTCTGATAGATTTTAGGATGAGTATCAGGAATGTGAACACCAAATTTTAAAATTAGCTCTAGTTTTTGAAATATTCCCAAATGTAATTTTTAGCAAAAAGTCAGTTTTTTCGTTAAAATTTCTTATTTATTCATATACCTGACTAAACTACGGATAATTTTTAGTATGTATGGTTTAAAAGTATAGACTTTGGGCTTTTAGAACCATACCAACTTATTTTGATTAGATGAAGGATCTAGGATATAATTGCATTTCAAATGAAAAATTCACTTACTTTAATATTTTGAAAATCTAGTAAAATCTCTTAATCGGATTTGCAAAGTCTTAACACATGACGTAAATTCATATTCCACTAAATTCTTTTTGTCAAAAAAATCACAACTTTTGCATCAACATTTTCCGGAATTCAATCTGAAACACCAATTTTATCGCCAATTTCCAAAAATGTATATTTTTGTTAAAGTCGATTTCATTTAAAATTTTGGGTGGCAGTATGCTTTGACTTGGTTTATTTTTGGAGCATTCTGATTGGTTAATTTATTTTCAACCAATCAAAATATTTTAAAATATAAAATTCTTTGTAGAGTTTTCATACACAAAATGAACAAAACCGTATGTTTAACAATAAAACGGACTAAATTTAAAATGTTTTCTTATAGTGCTTTTTTGAACATGCATATTTTAAAATCGTTATTTTTTAGGAATTTGCACTTAAATTATCTAAAACTTTGTTGAAATTGATTAGGAAATATGTGTATAACATATTTCAATGGTTTTATCTGAGTTTTCTAATTTCAGATTCGTCGCAGACTCCTTAATTTTTAGGTATTAAAAAAAACATCTTTTTCAGCTTTAGCCAATTTTTACTTCAAATTAAAATACGAAGTGCGAAATTTTTTGATAAATTAAGTAACATGAGATGTTTAGTAATGGTATAAATTAAAAAAATATTGGATATTCCTTTCATCGCAGATTAATTATTAACGAAATCGTGAAAAAGGCGAAATTTCAAATTTAAATGCATATGTAGTGAATATTATCGCAGCTGTCAAAACGTGCGATATATCAAATTAAAGGGCATATTTCATCCTATTAAAATTTTGCAAAGAGTGGCGTTCATAGTTTTAATTTTGCATTTTTTTGCAAAAAGTTTATTACAAAATCGAAATTTTCTGCAAATACGGTTTTCTAAATATTTCTTGAACTATAGCTAACTTTAAAATTCTAAGGCCATATTCGTGATCTACGTCCCAATGTCTATTACAAATGATGTGTCGCAATCCCGATGCATCAAATTTTTCTTA
Organism: Leucophora obtusa; assembly: GCA_949987735.1. Classification (NCBI taxonomy): domain Eukaryota; kingdom Metazoa; phylum Arthropoda; class Insecta; order Diptera; family Anthomyiidae; genus Leucophora; species Leucophora obtusa. The sequence goes on from OX465296.1 coordinate 49,684,194, forward strand.
TTTTGTTGTACTGTGTTATTGCAAAAAAACTCTATTTTTTGAGTTAATACCATTTTTCTGGAACTTCTCGATATTTTTATGGTATTATTTTGAGTTGTTAATGCTTTAGTTGAAGTTTTAATAAAGTTTCCAAATTTTTTTTTTCAACAAAAGGGTATTAACTCGAAAATTTTTTATCTTACCTTTTTATGATATTCTATCAACAAGATGGTATTACCTCAAATTTTTTTTTATATATCTTGAATACATGTTCTTAATTTCAGATATACTACTACGAATAGTCTTTATTAAATGATATGTACAAAGTTAAAAAAGCTAACAATTATTATGTGTTTAAATTAAGTATCTATTAAATTTTTGTAATACAAGTCATAAATATGTTTTGGGATTATATTGTTTTTACAAGTTCCTTAAGATCATTTTTCTTATTTCCCGACCGGGGTAGCATTTCCGAATATATAGAGGATAAACTAAATCAATAATAAGTGTAAGATATGTTTTAAATTATAGCAGAAAAACATAAAGAAATCAATGAATTACAAACTTACTTAAGATTTTCCCAATAGCTGGTGCATTTGAATTTGTTTTTCTGGACAGTTACTTTTGAAAAATCTTTATCTTTATAGGAATCTTGTGATGGAGACCATTTAATGGCGGGCCGAATGTTGGGAAAATTGCATTTTATTATGGATGAACTAAATTTTTATTTGAGTGTAAATTTGGAAAACACTTTATTGGAAAATTTTGTTTGAAAACATTTTTTTATGTTGTCAAGAAAATTGTAAAATTTTCATTCATTCATAATTTGGAATTTGTGTAAAAAGTTGAAGAAAAATTTTGGGAGAAGAAACATACATACCTATAATTTGAAAATTTTAAGAAAAATATATTGATAAATATTACAGTCCACGGATCGAATAGTGAAAGAATTTGCTGTGAAATAAAAGCCAAATATAGAAAAGAATATATCGGCCATTATCTTTATTAAACATCAGCTGAAATCTGGCTTGGAAGTAGCCGATTATATTGATTATAATAAGAGTTTACATATATCTTATTTGCGCTAAGAAGGATGTACTAATTGGGTCAGTATTTTTTTTTAACGTTTGCCTATTGCACCTGAAACCCATTATTTCGGCACTTTCAACTGGCATAAGACTATTATTGTACTATTATTTGGAAAATATTTGAAGAGACTTGTACCATAAAAATTGAAAGAGGATATAACAGAGGAAATTGTTTTGAAAGATTTTGGTGATAAACATTGGATTTTTTTTTTTGTTGTGGCTCAAAGGCAATAAATTTTGTATACTTGGTGTAAAAGATTTGAACCTTGTTTGATAATATGCTGATCACAAGAATCTAAAGGTATGAAATATAGTGAAACCGGTGGCTGCCGCACAATTATAAAAAAAAAAAATTCATTTAATTTACCTAGTTTAATTTTAATTATTTTAATATGTGATTTTATGGTCACCTAATTTGAATTTTTTATTTTAAACAATCAAATGTAAACTTCATTAAAACTTAATTACACAAACTTTTATACATATCTTAAACATATAAACAACGATGCCATACTTATCAATCATATCCATACAGTAAATTTTCTCACTCTCTCAATTATAAAATTTTGATCACTGATTGAGTAACACACATACAAATCAATATACTAACTGACTAGCATATATACTAACTAAATTAATAAAACTTAAAGTCAAAGGTATTCTTCGTCTGCGAGCGCTTGGGGACATCGATGGATATGTTCACGTAAGTTTGTTTGATTTTTGTTTTTATGTACATATATATCTAAATTCCACTACCATTCTACACTTGCCCACATATCATAGAAAAGAAAAGACAAATAAATATTAAAATATGTTTAATATCTATTAAATATGTCACTAATGAATAGTGAGTTTATTGGCATCTTATAATCACGATTTTTTTTGAACAGAGTTGCCATATGTTACTAAAATTAATTTATTACAAAATAAATTAATATTTACATGGATTTTAATTGATTTAGAATAGATATTCACATTTCTTTTAAACAAAATTATTTTTTTTAATTAACACCCTACACTTTTAAATTAAAATTATTATTAATTCAACTGAACATTTTTTTTATTTACATAAATTTCGTTAAAATATTTTTAAATTAAAAATAAAATATAGTTTGTGTTAAATTCAATTTAGGGTGATCAGATTTGAAGTACTTTATATTTCGCGTTAATTATACATTTTTTTGTTATATATACTTTCCATTATGTGCATTTCTTTTTATAATTCTATTTTAATAAATTAATGTTAGCTTGTTCCTAAAATGGGATTTTGAGAATATTGTGTTTTTTTCATTACGAAAGGTGGAGTCGAAGGTATATGAAAATGTAGGTATTATTTTTTATTTTTATTGTTTTATCGGGTTGACTTAAATTTACCCTATAGTCAACATGGAGGGTGGGTATAGATCAATGTGTAGCAGTTTCCATCATAAGCTACACTTCTATCATCAACATTTTTCGGTTAATTTTCGGTCTTTTTTCTTTTTGTTTTGTTATTAGTTTATTTATAATATTTTTGTTTTAATGTATCGCCCTTATCGTTAACTTTGCTACCTAAAATTAAAATCTACCGTATACGATTCTATGAAAAGAATTTTTTTGGGAACCTAATGAACCCCCCATCGACGAGCACAGCCGATCCAGTAGGTAGCTGTTCCCTTCTTGTAATTCGACCTAACTTAAAGAATCGTTACAATCTTTATAAAAAAAATGAGATTTCCGTATTCTACACGCAAAACTTTGATATTATGCCAGTTAACTTTTTCATTGGCATCATTTTTAACAATTTTGGCCCCATTGCTCTTGTAAGCTCTTAATATCATAAAATCTATCATGCTTGAAATCATGACCTATACAAAAAATATTTGAATGTGTGTGAAAAAATGTGTTTGTTAACAAAAGAAGAAGAAGAAGAGTAAGATATCTATGTAATCTATGCTAAAGAAGGATCGAATTATTTCATGAAAAGGGTCACAACTCAAAAAAAATGTGAACAATTTTATCATAAAAAGAGTTACATTTCGAATTAAAATCATAAAGTAAAACAAATTTTATCAACAAAACAGTATCAACTCAAAATACAACCAAATTTAAATAAAATAATTTGATTATTTTTAACTTGAATAAATGCTCAAATAAAAATAATACCTTTTTCATGAAAACATACGATGCATTTCTAACTCAAAATAATAATAATAAAATATGAAATACCTTTTTGTTGATATAAAGTTAGTCACTACACACACTATCACGAAAATGGACTCAAATGTGGTTTTCGAGATGAAAGAGTAAAATTAATGCGTTGAAATTTTTACAGTAGATGTTGTTAGTTGATTTCTTGCAAAAAGTGAAATTTTAATAATTTTGAGTTAATACCCTCTTGTAGATCAAGTGCGATATACAGCTATGGACATATAATTGGCACAAATTTAAATTGCGCATAAATTTAAGTATTTTCCAAAAAAAAAATGCAAGTTTTATATTTTCTGATTGTTGTTGAAAAAGATGTGTGTCAAATGTTCCATTATGTTTTGCTTATTATTTACCGTTATCATTTTTGCGTTAACAATGCTGATTTAAAGTGGACATATAAATGGCACAATTTACTTAAAATAGGCAGTAGTCGTGTAGATTTAATTCAAAGCAATAAATATTTTTCGTAGTTCAAAAATAAATATAAAAAGTTAAAAAATTCTTTAAATGGGATCAGGAAAACATACCACAGGTGAGGAAAGGCGGATCATATGGAAAATGTATGAAGATGGAAAAAAAGTAGCGGAAATTGCTGAGATAATGCAAATTTCTCGCAAAAAAGTCTACAATGCAATTAATTCTTGTGTTGAGAATCCCGATATATTAACTAAGGGTAAAATTCGGAAGCCAAGGCCACGAAAAACAGATGAGCGTACGGATGCAGCTATAGTACGAATGGTGAAAATTGATCCATTCAAGTCATCAAGGCAGATAGCATCGGATATTAATGAAAATTTTAACATGGAAATATCAAGCAGACTTGTCAGAAGAAGACTAAACGAGACAAATTTGTTTAGGTGCATTTCCAGAAAAAAGGCCCTTATCCCAAAAAAAAATATTTCAAAACGACTAACCTTCGCCAGAACCCATAAGGAAAATCCCATTAGTTTTTGGAAAAACGTATTATGGAGTGACGAAACAAAAATTAACAGGATAGGACCAGATGGCAGAATCTTTGTTCGTCGTCCTAAATGCCAAAAGTTTAATCCTCGGTTCACTCAGAAGACGGTAAAATATGGAGGTGGCAGTATTATGGTTTGGGGTGCATTTTCTTGGCAAGGCGTAGGTCCGCTTATAAAAATCAATGCAAAAATGGACAAGTTTCAGTATTTAGATATTTTAAAAAACCATATGGAGCCATATGCCTTCAACTCCATGCTAATAAAATGGAAATTCATGCAAGATAATGACCCCAAACACTCCTCCAAACTACACCTTTTGCAACTGTAATTCAGAAAATATCAATTGAAATTCAGAATTTCCATTTGAAATTCAGAAAATATCAATTGAAATTCAGAATTTCCATTTGAAATTCAGAAAACATCAATTGAAATTCAGACGTTCCATTTGAAATTCAGAAAACATCAATTGAAATTCAGATTTTCCATTTGAAATTCAGAAAATATCAATTGAAATTCAGAAAATATCATTTGAAATTCAGAAAATATCAATTGAAATTCAGTAAATATCATTTGAAATTTAGAAAATATCATTTCAAATTCAGAAAATATCAATTATTATTCAGAAAACATCAATTGAAATTCAGAAAATACCAGTTGAAATTCAGAAAATATCAATTGAAATTCAGAAATCGTCATTTGAAATTCAGAAAATATCAATTGAAATTCAGAAACCGTCATTTGAAATTCAGAAAATAGCAATTGAAATTCAGAAAATATTTGAAATTCAGAAAATGTCAATTGAAATTCAGAAAATATCATTTGAAATTCAGAAAATATCATTTGAAATTCAGAAAATGTCAATTGAAATTCAGAAAATATCAATTGAAATTCTATTGATATTTTCTGAATTTCAAATGACGATTTCTGAATTTCAATTGATATTTTCTGAATTTCAATTGATGTTTTCTGAATTTCAATTGATATTTTCTGAATTTCAAATGATATTTTCTGAATTTCAAATGATGATTTCTGAATTTCAATTGACATTTTCTGAATTTCAAATGATATTTTCTGAATTTCAATTGATATTTTCTGAATTTCAAATGACGGTTTCTGAATTTCAATTGATATTTTCTGAATTTCAAATGACGATTTCTGAATTTCAATTGATATTTTCTGAATTTCAATTGATATTTTCTGAATTTCAAATGATATTTTCTGAATTTCAAATGATATCTTCTGAATTTCAATTGACATTTTCCGAATTTCAAATGATATTTTCTGAATTTCAATTGATATTTTCTGAATTTCAAATGGAAAATCTGAATTTCAATTGATGTTTTCTGAATTTCAAATGGAAATTCTTAATTTCAATTGATATTTTCTGAATTTCAAATGGAAATTCTGAATTTCAATTGATATTTTCTGAATTTCAATTGATATTTTCTGAATTACAATTGCAAAAGGTGTAGTAAAAAAATGGTTTTGTGCGGAGAAGATTGATGTTTTGGATTGGTAAGCCCAGAGCCCTGACTTAAATCCAATAGAGAACCTGTGGAATGAAGTCAAGGTTGAAATCGCCAAGAAAAATTACAAAAATATGGACGAACTGTGGTAGGCCGCACAGGAAGCTTGGTACGCCATCCCCAAAACAAAATGCCAAAAACTAGTGGAAAGTATGGGTCGCAGGTGCGAAGCTGTCATCAGAAACAAAGGCCACAGCACTAAATATTAAGGGTAAAATATTTGTACATACCAAAAAATTTAACAAATGCAATATTAAAACCATTTCTTCTCTTTTTTTAAGATTGTGCCATTTATGTGTCCAGCTCATTTCAATGGGTTTTTTTTCATAATGATAATTTTTTATTTACATTAATGAATTTCAATTAAAGTTTATAGCAATATTAAATGTGCATAATAAACATTTGGAAAAAACAAAAACTTGTTGGTTGTTAATAGTATTTGCAATATAGTAGCATAAGAAAGAATTCATGGTAAAATGTGCCATTTATATGTCCATAGCTGTACATACATATGTACAGTATTGTTCGAAACCTAAGCAACTTTTCCTAATAAAGTAATCAAAGTCCTACATATTCTTTTTAAATTGGTTTATACAAAATAGCACTTAATTTTTATTATGTTATGTGCCTACATTCTTATAATAACAAGAAAAATTTAATTCCATTTCCTCGCCAGTAAAAAAAAAACAAAAATGAAATTGACTCCATATATTGCTGTTCGAAACTTAAGCAACTATTTTGTTTTTGTATTTTTTTGCAACAAATAAACAAAAATTTTGAAACGTTTATTTAATTCCCGTTTAGTTTGACAAAGAAATTTTAATTTTTTTTGTTTCTGTAGATTTAGAATCAATTACTTAGAAGTGCAGCTATGGCGCGTAAACGTTACGGAATCGATTTTAAGCTTAAAATATTTGAACTCTTTAATAAGGGCCAATCGCAAGTCTCTATAGCTAACAAATTAAGCATTAACAAATCAATAGTTTCTCTACTAATTAAAATGTACAAAGCTACTGGAATAGTAGAGAAAGCCAATACTAGAGGGCAACCTCGAAAAACTTCACATCGAACAGATTGAAAATTGTCCGATTAATTAAGAAAAAAACCCTTTATTTCTTCCAAAAATGTTGTGAGTGAGCTTAATCTCAATATTAGTTCGAGCAGTGTGAGAAAACGATCATTGGAAAATAATTTTAGAAGCTTCATGCCGTCTAAGAAACCTATACTGACAAAAAAACATTTAAAAAAGAGGTTTGCCTAAATGATTTTGCAACGTATTCGTTAATTTTCATTAGTTTTATGAAAAAAAGGTTGGATTTTGCAAAAGCTCACGCAAATTGGACTGTGGGGAAATGGAAAATAGTTTTATTCAGCGACAAGTCTAAATTTAACCTGTTAAATTTAGATGAAGTACACTCTAATTAAATTCTGTTGAAATTTACCCAACTTATAGTAGGAAACTGAACTCCTACTATAAATTGGGTAAATTTACTCTATGTGCGTAATTGAAAAAAAATACTCACATTGTATTTAAGTTGGTGCACAAATAATTTGTAATTTTACATTGAAAGTGCGTAAAAATTAAATGAAATTTTGAAATTAGTGTGTTAATTTACTAAATTTCTGTGTAAAAAAGCACGTTTCACGTGTAAATGTACGCATAAAATGCGTAAAAATCCACAAAAAATGCGCAAAAATCCACAGAAAGTGCGTAAAAATAAAATATAATGCGTACATTTACAACAGGTGTGCTAACTTTAAGCACCACCCAAAAATTTTTTTAAATAAAATAACGAATTAATTTTTAGTACGTATTTTATTAATAATAATGTCCGAGTCATTCTCTCATAACCGTTTATGTCCAAATTAGTCGTTTTGGGATCTTAAGGTTTTTGTATAAAATTCATATAAAAATTTGTTATAACTATTGAATGGGTGCGATGACTCCTGCTCAACAAAATGCCTTCTTTGCAAGGGAGGCAGTAACCGTCAACAATAATGGGAGAAAACGCCTTAAGAGAGATATGGCCTACGCAGGAACAACTGAGTGCAATGACTCCTGCTCAACAAAGTCAGTATTCATTGAGTACTGCCTAACTTGCAAAGAAAGCATTTTGTTGAGCAGGAGTTATTGCACTCAGTTGTTCCTGCGTAGGCCATATCTCTCTTAAGGCGTTTTCTCCCGTTATTGTTGACGGTTACTGCCTCCCTTTCAAAGAAGGCATTTTGTTGAGCAGGAGTCATCGCACCCAGTTGTTTTACCTAGGCCGTATCTCTCTTACGGCGTTTTCTCCCGTTATTGTTGACGGTTGTTTGTTGACTGCCTCGCTTGCAAAGAAGGCATTTTGTTGAGCAGGAGTTATTGCACCCAGTAGTTCCTGCGTAGGCCGTGTCTCTCTTAAGGCGTTTTCAATTTTGAAATGAGGTTTAGACTACCACATGCGTTAATAATAATTACCAAAAACAATTTCATGCTTATGTTGCTATTTCCAGACTCTAATGTGTTTGTGGAAATGTTGTAATTCACAAAAAATAATCCGTTTTCGCTTTTTCTTTTTATTATTTATAATTTTTTTTAAATTTTTTCCAATTTGAAATGTCAGAATATTTATTACTATTATTGGATAGTATATTTACCAACTTTGTGCGTAAAAATTTTATTTAACAAAACAATAGTAATTTTAGGCACAATGTGTTTATTTATAAGCACATAATGTCTAAAAATACTTTGTGTGTGTATTATTGTGTATGGAAGTGTGTATGAAAAAAGTTTACGCATTTTTTGTTTATATTTACCGAATTTTCGTAAAACTAAACAAAATTTTACCCATTTTATAGTAGTAAATTTACAAACATTTTTTAGAGTGTATGCCACGTTCGAAGACCGAAGGGAAAACGATTACATCCGCGTTATTGTAAAGGAACAATAAAGCATGGGGGCGGAAATGTAATGGTGTGTACCTGCTTTTCGACGAGTGGAGTTGGCCTTTTGTTGAAATACAAATAAAAATGGATCGCTTTGTTTATTTGGATATTTTAGCCAAACACATGCTTCAATATGCCGAATTGGAAATGCCACTTCGATGGGTGTTTCAGCGTAATAATGACCCAAACTCTCGTCAAAGTGGGTCAAAGAATGGTTACCTGTTAATGGGATTCAATTATTGGATTGGCCAGCTCAATCTTCAGAATTGACTCCCATAGAAAACCTATTCGGCATTTTGAAGCGCAGGGTCGGAACTCGCCGTTTTAGTAATAAGCGGTATCTGATAAATTGCTTAAAATCAGAGGGGGAATCAATACCAACCACAACACTATCAAATCTAATAGATTCTATGGCAAAACGATCTGCGGAAATCATTTGCAAGAAAGGGTATCATAGGAAGTACTGAAAGTTGCTTAAGTTTCGAACAGCAATATATGGAGTCAATTTCATTTTTTTTTTTTTTTACTGGCAAGGAAATGGAATTAAATTTTTCTTGTTATTATTAGAATGTAGGCACATAACATAATAAAAATTAAAAGTGTTCTTTTGTATAAACCAATTTAAAAAGGATATGTAGGACTTTGATTACTTTATTAGGAAAAGTTGCTTAGGTTTCGAACAATACTGTATATGAAAAGACCAGGCAAGTAAAAATGACTGAAAGAATACTCTTTTTCCCCTATCTCGAAAATTTGAGGGTATATTGCTACTTCTCAAACCGGTTTTGTAATATACACAGGTAGACCTACAACCTACACTAGGTCACTTTAAAAGTGTGAACTTTTTTTTTTGTAGCACCGTGTAATTAATTATACTTACCAAAAAAAAGTCTTAATAAAAATAATAATTCGAAAATTGTTTATATTGCAACCACATTTATTTACAGCATTTTTTAATATTGATATTTTATTATTATTGTTATCGTGTTACATTTATACACACCTACATAATTGCGGCCCTATGCTCCTTGCAGGAGTAAAAGGAACAAATATATATATACATAATTTCCAGTAGAGTACTACATACATAAGTACAATGATATTTTTATTTTTATTTGTCATTTTTTATATTTTACCATTTTTTAATAAATTGTTAGAGTATTTTGTTTTTCATAACAAAAGTCTAAAGGTGGGTGGAAATAAATATATGTATTTTCTTTAAAACTTGAGATGATATCTTGAAAACCTGAACTCAAAAAAATTTAACAGTTAATACATGACACATGTTTGTGTAGTAATCAGCAGTTGTTGTTTTTACTTGTAAATACAGTTGTTTTTCCATTAAGAACACAACTAACGAAAAATAGCGTAACTTCGTAAATGTTGTTTAAATCAGTTATTTATAATATCATATCATAATAAACAGCTACACTCAAAAAAATAAGTTAGTAGAAAAATTAGTAAAACGTCTTGTATATCAAGTTTACTAGTTTTCAGCAATTTTTTTGCTGAAATTCCGTTTTCAGCAAAAGTTTTAGTTATATTTTTTTTTAGCAATAAACTAATTTTGAACTCCTCTATTAAAAAAATTAATGACGTACAACATGCAATCATACCTTTTTCTGATGTTGCCCAAAACAAAATTTGATCCGAAAAATGGTGGATCATGCTGTATTCATTTATATGCACCGTGGATATAATATGATAAAATACGATCCGAAAATGGGTTTATCTAATCATATAGAATTGGACGTGACATAATGACAATCAAAAACTAATTTTAATAGAATGGACGATTTAATGCAATATGAGCGAGCTTTGAATGAAGTATTTTTGTCTAATGGTATCAAATAAAATGAAACTTTATTTTATTGTAGTTTAGGCTATACCAAAAAAGATACGTTTGTATTTTATAACATCTAACTTTTTTTACTCGGGTAATGTTTTACTAATTTATTTTGCTAAAAAATTGTGCTGATAACCACAATTATAGCGTGGACGACAGACAACCAGATAGACGAAATGTATGTATGTATATGTCGCAGCTTGTCTGGATGTAGTACAGACAACTGAAATGATAATTAAAAAAAGAACTCTACACAATTTCTATATTTAAATTTTCAGCAAATAAATTAAATAAAGTAAAATTTCTCTACAAATTTTTTGAGTTTTTTTCAGTCTACTAATATTCAGCTAAAAGTTTAGTGATTTTAGCAGGGATTTTTTCATTTGCAATCGACCAAGTGTTAACAAAACTTTTGCTAAGATTACTATTTTTTGTGGTAAAAATGAGCTCGCTGATTTTCAGCAAACACTTTTGCTGAAATTACCAACTTTTTTTCAAGCACGCTCCTGACTAAAAATTTGCTGACACAGCAACATTTTTTGCTGACTACTGACTTTTTTTTGAGTGTTCAAAAAGAGTAATTTTACAGTAAACAGCTATTTTTGCTAATTATTTGCAAAATAAAAAATTACGTTGATATTTTTTTAAAATTCTTGTTTTGTTTATATTTATTATTGATATATTTTTACCCCTAAATTCATAAACGCTTTGTAAAATTATAGGAGGTTTATTGAACAAATTTTGTATGAAAATTACGTTTTGTATACCTGCTATAACTTTACAAGGCATTTATGAATTGAGGGGTTAGTTTACAAATAAAAATTAGAAAATTGTATTGTATCTCCAATATATAAACAGGTATTAACTATAGAACAAATAAAAATTAGAAAATTGTATTGTATCTCCAATATATAAACAGGTATTAACTATAGAACCGTTTGTAATTTTGACCTCAAATTTTAAGTACCGATGAACTTATTACATATTATTGTTATAATCGAAAGCAAAAATTTGTTTTTTTTGTTATTTATTTTTCAACAATAAAAAATAACAAAACTTTTAGTTATTTGAAAGGTAAATACATTTTAACTGCATATAATTTTATTTCAACTGTCATTTATAGTAGATTCGACCCATACATTTTTTAGAGTGTGTAATTAACTGCAAAACCAAAATGTTCTGGTTCTTAGTTCCCAACTATTGAAATAAATTGGTCATTAATTTGTCTTCTATGCACTCAAAGTTTTTAATTATATAACAAAGACACAATCACAATATACAGAAAATATATATCTTGTACATTAAATTTGCGTGAAAAAAACTCTATACGCTTTTCACGTGAAACTGATTATAGTGAACAATAATTGTTTTATATGGAGTACAACAGTTTTTTCACGTGAAATCGAAACAACTTACGGTGATTAACTAACAAAAATAACTGTTTACAGTAAAAATACTGTTTTGGTAGTTGTATATTACGATATTCAAGATAACTGCTTAAAACAACTGTTACGAAATTACTGTACTTTTCGTTAGTTATTTTCTTAAATAACTGTCATAGCAGTTGTTTTTTATTTTTCCATAGAACTGTAATTACTGTTAAGAACAACAACTACTGATTCCTACACAAACAACTGTCATATAGAATATGTCGAACAATTTTGAGCGTAATTTTAGCATAACTTTCTACAACATTGCACTCAAAAAACCAATGCCAATGAATTGGTAAAAATTGCTCCATTTAAAATTTTTTTGTATAGATCCTATAGTTTTTTATTTTTAGTACGTTTATCCAAGTTTTTTATAACCAAAGCTATTTGGCAAAACATTTTTTCGCGTTTATATTTCCAAAGAGTAAATTCTGATACTTATTCCTCGATATTAAAATGATCCAAAACAAAATGTAGACCGGGATATTCAAGTTTAAAATTTTTAAGATTAATTAACCAAATCTAAATAAAAATTTTAAAAATTAAAAGTTCTGAAAATCTACATTATGTTATTTAAAAATAAACTTAAAAACGTTTATTTTTTAATGTGTCATATTTTTAGTGATCGGAACTTGCAATTATCAGATCTATAGAATCAGCTCTAAAAGTTTATCGTTTATATTGCTTAAAACACTTTAAAAAAGCATAAAAAAAATTAAAATGAAACTCAAAAAACTTTTATTTAATTGTGTATAAAATATAAAATTTATTAAATAAACATTTTTAGTATATTATGTATAAAAACATTTTTGTAATGATGTGAGTTAAAAAAATAAATATGAAAACAAAATTATTTTGAAAGCAAAATGCAGTTGTTTAACTTAAAAACTAAACTAAAAATTAATGTAAAATTTTTTTTATTTTATTTTATTATAAAAAATACACAAAAAACTATTTTTAATTAAATTGATCAAGATAATGGTAAAGACGATTTTAGAAAAATTACATGTAATAATTGTAAAACAGCATGGAAAGCAAAAAATGCACATTATATGGTTAAATGCTTGAATATAATTTGTGTGTGTAATATAAATAAATTAACATTTTATTAAAACATATGTATTATTGCTTATTTAAATTTGTTTTCTCTTTTGACAAAATTTTATAATTTACAAACAATAAGTCTTAAAATATTTAACATTTTTTAAAATAATTAACATTAAAAAAATAAAATTGAGAATTAATAAAAATGAATTTAAAATCATTTTTATGTGTGCTTTAGGAGGCCTAAAATATAAAATTTTATTAATCAAGAGTTTTAAGTATTTCGGTTGCATTATAAATGAATATTAGTGATGTTTTTATTGAAATACATATTTTAGTTAAAACTTCAGCAGTTTAGTTTGTTATAATTTAACAAATAATTTGTTGTTATATTCATTCAATAAACAATTTAATTTTTTATAGTTTTAATAACGTTAATTGTCTATCTTTTAAAAATATTGCACAATGAAAAAGAAAAATATTGCAGAATATTTTAAATATATTTTGCTGAATTCTTTGTTAGAGTTTGGTAGTTTTTTTTTCTAAAAACTTAATTAGATTTTATACTACCAAAATATATAAACAAATTACAAAATTATTGTACAATATGTATTTCTCTGTATTTTAAATAGTGACATAAATGTGTTTATTAACAATTTTTTTTTAAAAGTTTGGTAATTTTATACTAAATTTATCTTTTGGATGTTATATCAATGTTAAAAATATTGAACAAAATTTTACTTTAAATTACACAATATATCTTTTATATTACACAATATATGTTTTATATTGCACAATATATCTTGAATTGTTTACAATTTAGCAAACTATGTTTTTTCTTACTAACAAATTAAAAAAATGTTAAATGGTGTGCAATATTTCTTTAAAATTCATAAAAGATTTGTATGATATTTTTAGTTGTAACACATTTATTGAACTAGTTTTACTTTCTTCAACCTTAAAATTACATATATGTATGGGTTGAAAAAGTACTATACAATATTTCTAAAATTTATCATAAAATTTCAATGCAAAGTTACAGCTAATATTTATTATGTTTGTTTTTTTTTTAATTCTTATTTTTGTATTATATAAAAATATATACTTTTTTGAAATATTGCACAAAACGTATTTGAAAACTTTTGAAGTGTTACATTTGTACAAAATTAATTAACTTTTTAGTGGTATTTCTTTTTTTTTAATTAATTAATTTAACGTATTATTTTTAAGAGCACATGCACAATATTTTAAAAAAATCTTTAAAATTTACCACAATTTTCGAATTTTGATTGCACACAATGTGATGAAGTTTAACTATTTTGTTTAATATTATTGGTTTTAATTAATTTTTCATACTAAAAATATATCGAAAATATTTAACAAACTTTTTATTTGAAGATTATTATTTAGCGTATTTTTTAATCACCTGGATTTAGAATTTTTCATACAAAAAAGGGATTTATTAAATCCAAAAAAAAAGCTGGAATATATGAAACAGCCTATTAATTTAATGATAGAAAAAAATACGAATGAAAATTAAAAGAGAAACAAAAAAATTGAAAAACTAACAAATAAAAGGTTTTTATTAAATTTTTTTTTATGAAATATGTTTAGAAAAAAAACTACACCTCACCAAATACATATTTTCCATCTAGGACATAGAGAAATAGCTCAAATAGAAATGGCAATTTTTCACTCTACTGTAAGTAATTTAATTAAATCCAATTAGTGAATATTAAATATTGCAATGAAATTTTTCAATTGTGTAAAAATATAAATTGAAGTGATAAAACTGAAAAGGCAGACTGTCTATCGCTGTTTTATATAAAATATAATTAAAACTTAAAAGTTAAAGTAAAATCCTTCATCATCGAATTCGGTATTAAAAATTAGGGTGAAAGAAGTGTCGAACAGAAAATTTTTTAAAATAGGGAGAATCTAACCCCATCTATTGAGCACTTTTAGAACTACTTTTTGGATTTATTAAATCCAAGTGATTAGAAAATACGGCTATTACATAATATTGCGCAATATTTTAAAATATTAATTAAGCATATTTATTTAAATTTGTAACCAAAGTTTGTAAAATCAACATTTCTTCAATGAACTCGATATATAACAAAATATTTTTGTTAAATTATAACAAACACTTATACACTAAAAGAATAAAGTCAGTAATACTCACAATTGTTATTAAAAAGATGTGCAATGCAATTTATTTTAAAGCTAACAAATACTGAATAAAAATAACTGCAATATTAGTTAATTTTGAATGAAATTACAGTGTACATTTTTCAATACCAAATGCAGTTAAATTTAACGACTTATTCAGACTGTTAATTCAGCTAATGTGAAACCTTTAAAAATATTTTAAAAAATAATCTATTTTCAATATAAAATTTCAGTCTTATAGATTGAAAAAATAGAAAAAAACACAACTTTATAACAAATAAAATTTTTTTTTCTTAAAATCAACAAATAATTTAACAAATTTTGACTATTAATAAATAAAAAAGCACACATAAATTTTGCTAAAAAAATATAAAAGAAAATTTACAAAAAATGATTATGTAAAACGAAACGTACAGAACACTTCATATTTATATGGGAACTTGTTCAAATTTCAAAAAGTACCCAAATTTTTTTTTATAAATTTCAAAGGTTTTGGTACGTTTTGTTTTACCGAAATGTATTGCTTTAAAATAAAACCATTACACAAAAAATGCTGCTAAATAACTTAACTTGAATAAAAAGTGTGTTAATGTTGATAAGAATAAAATACAATATAAGATTAAAAATGCCCATTTAAATTCTTCTGAAAGTTTCCATTTCCGGTTTAGGGTTTCTCTCTCCAATTTAAACGTATTCACATTAATCTTGTATTGCAATTTTATAGTACATTTATACTTGAGCAAAAACCACCTAGTTTTTGTATAAAACTGGTTTTTGCTTGTTTTTCGTATGGGTTTTGACAAGAGCGAAAACTACAAGTTTTTGCTCAAATATAAATGTAGTATTACATACTTTCAATATTTGTGTGTATAAATGTGTGTTGTAGCTTTCATTTCGCTTTTGTGTAAGTGTGTTGTATGTGTATTTGTGTCATAAATTCTGTTCTTAATATTTTATTTCTTACATACAAATATTTATATTTAAAATAAAACATAAAAAGTCCTTGAATTGTACATTAAAGGAAAACAAAATCAGAACTAATAGAACTGTTCCAAAACAAAAAACATTTTATAAAAAAATTTACTAAGCATGTTTTTCTTTCTTTCAAAGTTTTTCTTATTTTTTTTTTCTTCATACATACATATTTTGCTGGTTTTGAACATGTTTAAACATGTCTTTTTTAACTCTCTTCTATCTTTATGTTACCAAAATATCTGCCAACAACTGTAGTTATTTTAGTTACCATTTGTCTGATTGGTATTCTTTTTACCTTCCAAGATCTCTTGGATTTCATTTAAACTCTTGCCTTTTGTTTCGGGCACAAAGAAGAATACAAATATTGCCCCAACCACGGTGATACCAGCAAATAACCAAAATGTTTCACCACTACCAATTGCCTCTTTCAAGTTGACAAAAGTCTTTGTTACTATAAAAGCCAACACCCAATTTGAGGTACCAGCTATGGATCCAGCCACACCTTTAATATCAGAAGCAAATAATTCACCCATCATCAACCATGGTACTGGTCCAAAACCAATGGAGAACATAATAATGAATACGCACAAACTGCTAACGGGTAACCAGCCAAGATTGGTAACCGAAGAGGCATCATTTTCTTTCATATAGAAATACACACCCATGGCTATGGTGGAGACGGCCATTACACAGGCAGAGGCCAAAAGCAAAAGACGGCGACCCAATTTATCGACAACCATTACGGATACAAAAGTTGCAATGACTTGCATAATGCCAACAACAATAGTAGAGAGATTTTCATCAATACCAGTATCAGCATCCTGAAAAATGCAAAAAGAATAATATTTAAAAACCAATTTTTCAAGTTAATAAAATAAACAAAATTGGTGACAAATTTTGCGCAAACCAAGTTTTACAATTTTCTACACCCTTAAAATTACATAGTTGCTGATCACTATGAAATAACTACTGAAATAACCCTGACTATGGCATAGTTGATATGAAGTAGTAGAAGGCAACTATGTTTATGTCGAATTTACAAATTAACTACGAAGGAGGTTATTGTCGACAATTTGCTAGTGGAAATTAAAAAAATTTTAAAATAGTAAATGTTAACTATGTTCAAATAAAAAATGGTCAATATAAACCACGGATCTTCCTAAAAAAAAAAATTAAAATTGCTAAGTTATTATTAGTTTTTAATGGTTTTAATTTTACACAACATAATTTAATTTTACAGCCATGCATGCACCAAATAATTTGCCCCGATATTAATATCGATTATTTTTCTTATTGGATGTGATTTAAGCATTCTAATGGAAAAGAAAAAATAATGCTGAATTACTTTCAATATACTGTTGTTTTTATACTTTGACGTTACCTTTAGCTTCGGCAATGGTGCTTATTTTGTTCCTGTTTTATAGCAATTTAAGTTAAATTATTGGCCCACACCACAATTCTCTTTTTCCGATCCTTGCATCCAATTTTTATAAAAGATTTTTTGCAAAAGTGGTTTTGTAAATTTTTTGTATATTTATTTGTTACTTTTGTATTTTCATGTATGAATTTTTAATTTTGTTTTCTAAATGTCAGTATTTTTTATTTGACAATTTATACTTAATATTTTTGTAGTAATCTCGAAATCCACTATGTATAAAGTTGTTGCTAATGCCTATATCAATAGTAGTTATTGATTATAATAGTTGATCTATAAAAATTTTAAAATGACTATGGATTTTGTTGACTATGCCACCATGTACTTTTTTGGGTGTAGCAAAATATATGTAATTTTTCGAATATTTTCCTATACACATGTATATATTTTGCAAGGATTGTATATATTTTACAAAAAGATGTGCATATTTTACTAGAACTTTGTAAAACTAGCTTGAAAATTATGTAGTTGTATAATTACATAGCTCTTAGGTAATATTCCCCCTGTTTTTTTCTGTGTGTAGATGTGCCTTAACAGAGACTTTTATTTCCAAATTTTGTGAAATACTTATTTTATGATTTACTCTACTTTAACAAATTGTCAAATTTTTTATTATTAATTTTTTTATTTTTTGCTCTAGCTCTAGCAGTTTTCTTTCGCGTGTAAATGTGCGTTTAAAAAAATTATGCATAAAAAGAAAAAGTGGGCACTAAAAATAGAATTTGTAAACATAAACACAATGAGGTATAATACCTCATTTATACTGAACCCAAAACTAGAAGTTTTCAAATTTATTTTATTTTCGATTGTCAAATACCATACAAATTTCAAATCGAAAACTTAAAAAAACGAAAACTTCTAGTTTTCAGTTCAGTATGAATGAGGCTTTACATTGAATTTTTATTTTCAAAAATCTTTTGTTTGAAATGTTTGTAAATTGATATAAAATTCGCAGGCAGAAAATTATAAACGGGAAAGCGATGGCATGGCACTTTAACAGGTGTTACAAGTACAGGCAAAAACTGCTTTCCCCTTCCCAAAATGATAACATCATTACACAAAAGACCCGCTGTTGAAAAAGCGCCGGAAAAGCACTGGGGAAACAAAATTTTAAACGTTGCAAAACCAATAAATAGATGGTCTGGAAATATATTTTCAAAAATATTATTTTAAAAAATTTCATATGTATTTTTCAAGGTTGGTTACCGAAACGAATAACGGTAAAGGTAACAGTATTTAAAACTGTTTCGATAACGGTATGTCGTTATTGAAACAACTATACCGGTACGTACCGGTATTATAAACTGGCTCAAAAACATATAAACACAAACAAAAACGAGTAAAAAGGTTAAAGTCGGGCATGCCGACTATACAATACCCTACACCAGTCTGGTGTATTGTTTGGATCCGAAATTCGAATGGGTTAAAATGGGGCTTATGTCAAAATTTTCTATAATGTGAGTCAGCGCATCAAATTTCATTAAAATATCTTAATATTTGCGACCTGCAGTTTGTAACAAAGCCAATTTTGGGGGGACCCTTATATGGGCACTAGTTCTAAACATGGACCGATGTTCACCAAAATCAATAGGCTTCGTCCTTGGGCCAACATAGGTCTATGTACCATTTCATCAAAATATCTTAATATTTGCGACCTGCAGCGTATAAACAGTATAATTTTGGTAGGACCCTTATATATTTACGACCTGCAGCGTATAAACAGTATAATTTTGGTAGGACCCTTATATGGGCACTAGGTCTAAACATGGACCGATGTTCAGCAAAATTAAACTTGTTCGTCCTTGGGCCAACATAGATCTGCGTACCAAATGTCATCAAAATATCTTAATAGTTGCGACCTGTAGAGTGCGCACAAGATTGCATTTTTTTTTTTAAATTCATAAAAAATTTTAATTTTTAGGCAAAAAAATATTTTTTTTTCTCCACAAATTTATTTTTACCGGCAAAACTGTTGATTATAAAGAAAAATGTTATATGAACGGATTAAAGAAATTGTAATTCTAAATTTTTCTAAATTTGTTTCATCAAAATCGGACAAGTGGTTCTCGAGTTACAACTAAGCGAAAAAACATCAAGATAAGGAAAAAATTTAAAAGGTCATAAAAAAAAATGACACATACGAACGCCAAACCCTTTGAGGGTTTTACTATACTGACCTAGTACCATCACCCTGACTTGGAATTTCTCACCCCCCAGACAATAATCCCAAAAATGTTCCATAGTGTTATAAGCTTTAAATTCAATGCTGGAAGTTTTAATAACTAAAACTATTATCAATAAATTTTTTTGTAAAAAAAACTCAAGATTATAATTCAAAAGTTCAAAAATTGGAATTTTTATAAAAATTAATAAATACCGGTAACTACCAATAAAAATAACGGTATCGGAAACGATAACTTAAATAATATTTAGTTTTCCTTTTTTTTTTTCTTAAGCACCGTAAGTTGTTTCACGTGGAAAAATTTCACTCGAACTTTAAATGCCTCAATTTGCAATTTAATTTAAACAAATGAAAATTTTTTTAATTTTATAACAAAGACACAATCACAATAAACACAAAATGTCACTTATTTCCAAGAAAAATAATAGTCTTGTACATTAAATTTGCGTGAAAACAAACTCTACACAATTTTCACGTGAAACTGATTGTCGTGAAAAATCATTTTTTTTATATGGAGTATAACAGTTTTTTCACGTGAAACTCAAACAACTTACGGAGCTTTAGGTGAAAAAACATATCCTTTTGGGCATTTAATAAAAAACTTTATTTCAGGGAATTAAATGAAAAAGTTAATTCCTTCAGGAATTAAACGAAAAAGTTAATTCCTTAAGCACCGTAAGTTGTTTGAGTTTCATGTGAAAAAACTGTTATTCTCCATATGAAAAAAATAATTTTTCACGACAATGAGTTTCACGTGAAAAATGTGTAGAGTTTGTTTTCACGCAAATTTAATGTACAAGACTATTATTTTTCCCAGGCTTAAAGCCAGGGAATTCATTCCCTAGGGAATGAATTCCTTGACAAAAAGTTGAATTAATTAGAATTAGTGCGACGTTTTGTCGATAAAGCAGTTTTTGTATCTACTATATTTGTTACTGCCGAGAAATTAAAAAAGTTTCTAAATAAACAAGAGCTGTTTTTAAACAAAACGCAACAAGAAATTTTAAAAAATATTAAACAGTTTTCGCGAAATTCACTGTCCACTGGCACTTTCACTATGAGGTTTGGGCTTTAAATTTTTATATTCTTTATTACAACACGCTTGTAAAGCGTGATATCTTCAATTATCTTACCTTGAAAATATCGGTTGAATAGAAAATGACTGCATTAATACCACACAATTGTTGGAAGAACATAAGACCCAAACTGATACACAAAGCTTTAATAGTAACGGGACGCATAAGGGCACTACCAATAGAGACAGAGTTCTCTTTGATTTTTTGATCAGTTTCTTTCAATTCTTCAATTTCCATTTTATAATCGTATTCCTTACCGCGTAACCATTGGATAGATTTTACAGCACTTTCGTTTTTATTTTTGGTAACCTTTAAAAGAGTGGATAAGAAACATAATTAGCAATCGTGGTTGGCATTATCAAAGTAATCACGAGCTTACCAAATAAGTAGGAGATTCAGGCATAAATACAAATATAGCTCCAAATACTAAAGGTAAAATACCACAAACAACACTCATCCAAAATACATTAAGACCGGCACCAATTGCATATACAAAGAGTATACCGGCGGTTATCATCAACTGAAAGAAACTTCCCAGTGTACCACGTATATCCTTTTGAGCAATTTCGCCGGTGTACATGGGTGCTGTTACACAGAATGCACCACCGGAAATACCCAATATAAAGCGAGCTGCATACATCATTTCAACATTTTGAGCCCAAATCAAGAGAGCCCAACCCAAAGTAAAGGGCAATACCAAAAGAAGCATAGTTGGCTTCCGACCAATCAAGTTGATCAGAAAACCAATTGGTATGCAAATGAAAGCGGCACCCAAGGTCACAGCAGAACCAATCCACGAGAAGGCGTTCTCGCTTACAGGAAAACCATATTCACCCACTTGTAAACGGACTTGAGCTGGAGAAGTCCAACCCAACAGCGTACCGGCTGCAAAAGCTCCTCCAGCGGCTGACAAGGCAGCTATATATTGCGGCAGAGTTTTAGAGTTTGTTTCAGTCGTATGAACCATATTATCGAGTAAGTTGTCTTGATCCTAAAAAATATAGAAAAATATACAAAATTATTGTTTAGAACAGTGTGATACGAGTATTAAGGTTGAGTGCGAACTGGTTAAATTTAATTCAAACTAATTTCAGATTTATAAGTTCTATGAAGTTTGAAAAAAACATTCGAATAATTTGAAAATATGTCGGTAAAATTAACTGAGCTTGTAGTTAAAAAAGTATACACTGCAATTGCTTTTAAAATTAACTGAATTTTTAACTGCAATTACTGTTAATTTTCCAAGATAATTCTTTGTCCATATGAATATTTTAAACCTTTAAACCTTTTTACATATATTAAGTTTAAAATTACAATAACATATATTTAGTTTGAAATAAATTTAGCCATCTTGCACAGGTACAGAACCTAACCAAAGGATTTTTTTTTACTTAATAAAATTCGAAGTTTGTTGTGCATTAATGTATAGTTTCTGCAAGACTAATTGCAGTCTTTATTATTTGACTGATTATTTGAAAATATTTTTTTGTTTACAAGTTGTAAAATTGGTAAATATATTAGATCAGAAGCGTACATTATATTTAAGTAATAACACATTTAGGTTTGAAAAAATGTTCGATGTGCAAAATTTTTTTCCACTACTGATAACTTTTCTGGATTAAAAACAAAATAATACACCCATTCCTCGTACAACGCGGGTTTTTAAATAGATACTACCCTCCTATAAAGTGTAACTTTCCCTCATATAAAACATGAATTTGACGCTAAAAGTCTATAGTTATTTAAAAAGACAGCGGTTTCCGAAAGTAGTTTGTTTTTGCGGGACGAATTAACCCCGTTATACGAGGGAAGCGTTATTGAATTTATGATATCTAATAATTATTGGTTTTGCTTTTAGCTGGTTTGCAAAAAGTCACTTTATGCGCTTTCATTCATGTGTATTTTATTACCCTACATATAAGTTCGGCTTCCATACTGTTTGGGTAAAGTTTGGTAAAATGAAAGTAAGCACAAAATCCTCCTGCACAATAACAAAATTGATTTGAAGAAAAAAAAAACACTTTTCTAGCCGAAAAATTTTGGTACTTCAAATAAATATATGAAAATGAATTAAAAAATTGCAAAAATACAAACACTTAGAAAATTAATTAAAATTGCAGTTAAAAAAGTAGACACTGTAAATGCATTTAAAATTAACTGATATTGCAGTTATTTTAACTACAATTGCAATTGAAAATAACAACACACGTCATCTAGAAACAACATCTTAAAATCTCTTACAGTGCGTTACCGCAATTATCCAAAATCGTTCCCGTACTCAAAAGTGTGTGTAAATTATTGTTGTTTTAGTTGTTTTGGGATTAAGGTTACCGCGGAAGAGTACACCCTTACGCTTTAGTTTTCAATTCAAATATTTTTCTAAGTACGAGTAAGTTTTAACTTGTTTAGTCCTCAGCTCAGTATTAGGGTTTTGCTTTTCAAGGGACAGTTGAATTTTTTCACAACTTTTTCGGCATCCCGGGATTTCTCGCTATACGAAAACAGTTAAATGCAATATAAATTTACTTCAATTATTCGTTTTTTTATAAAAAAAAATAATTTAATCTATTATACAAAACTTGCAAAAAGCTATTAAAGTGACAGAAGTTGTGTTTTAATTCCAATTAAGAAAATCAAAATCGTTATTAAAAAAATCATATTAAAGAAATAGCCCAGCAAAATCTCAGTAATGGGTGCTCGTTACTAATATCTAAATAATAAGCAGTAGAATTAGGGTCTACTGCTTATAATTCGGTGTCAAAACTCATTACTTTTGTTCGACAAGGTCGTTTTTGTAAGTAGTTGTCCATATTCGCTGCATGAAAAAATGCACCCGCTTACCCGCTGCATTACAAAAGTATATAAAATAAGTAGTTATTCGTGTGCTTATACGCTGTTAAAAAATAAGTGGTTACAAGTTGTGAAATAATACGACTTACTTATATATTTACCAGTGGTTAAAAAATAAGTAGTACCAAATTCACATTATCTTTATAAATAAATAAGTAGCCGCGCGTAAGCGTAAGCGGCTTCGCCTAACAAAAATAACTACTGACGCCGAATTATAAGTAGCAAAAAATTTTAGATTCATTATATAACCACTTATTTGGTAATGAAAGATTTTGCTGGGAGCAATTGAAAATGTGACATTTAAAAACTTATATTTGGAATATTTGCAAAAGATAGAGCAAAATATACCCCTAAGACCGAGTTCTTGGGATGCAAGTTAAACTTGGTTTAGTTAAGCCGAAAACGAGTTTTCTAAAAATCATCAAACTCTATAATATATTTTTTTTTATTTTCGAAAATTTTTTAATTTTAATTGGTATTTCATTCATTCGAGTATTTTAATGTAAACATTATTTCATTTTCATACAAAATATTAATAACGGAAATCCACTTAAATACTCCTTTTACTTGATTAAAATACCGTTGTTATTCTGAAAAATGCCGTTTACTTTACTTTACTTTACTTTACTTTACTTTACTTTACTTTACTTTAATTTATTAAATTTGTTTTCTTTTGCCAATTAGTTTATTCAACAGTGTAAATTTATTAAAATATCTTCAGCATGCTCTGAAATAACTAAAACTACATATAGAAATTAGTCATTTAACTAATCAAAAAATTATATTGAAATTTCTCTGATGATCGTTCCGGGTGACATTTGAAATTATGATAAGGAAATTCAAAATATCTGTAGCTCTTATTAAATCCAAATTTATTTATTCTTTCGAATAAACTAAATAAAATATTGTTACACTTAAATTACAGTTACCGAAATAACTAAAATAAAGTTAACCTTAAAATACCGTACTCGAAATAATGAAACTCATTTATTAACAGTTAAAATGACGTTGGTCATACCCTTCAAAAATTTTAGTTAAAACTATTAAAAATTATTTAAAAATGGCATCGCAGCTGCTGAATATAGCAGATTATTTTTGCCTAATATTAGTAAGATAGAAACAGCAAAAATAAAACTGTTAAATATACAGAATTCTTTCTTTCTTAATAGAAAATAACAATTTAACTTGCTAAAATCAGCAGAAAATTGTTCAACCGTTGCCACGCGTGGTTAATTAAAATTTATATCTGCTCTAATCGTTGACTCTCAATTTTTATTCATTGGAGTCTTTCAAAATTACAACCAGAAAAAACCTAAGTTCCTTTATATTTTGACCTAATCTTAGGGGTCGCGGATAAAATGATCCCGGAGCAGATTTTTGTCAGGCATTTTGACATTATGTCATTTGACAGAAATATGTGGACCAGCCAATCCTGGCAGCCCGAAGAGGGGGCTCAGGCATGGTTCACTGATGGCTCAAAGCAGGCTAATGGTGACACGGGGGAGGTGTCTTTGGACCCGGATTCCAGCGTGCTTTACCAATGGGCAAGTACCCCTCCGTCTTTCAGGAGGTGATTTTCGCCATCTGCATATGTGTGAGAGAGTACCTGCGGAAAGGCACATTTAAATCCCGCATCTACATTCTTTCTGACAGCCAAGCTGCGCTAAAGGCTCTAGGAGCTTACGGGGTATTATCTGGTCTAGTCATGGAGTGTATGGGAATTCTAAATGAACTCGGTAGGAACAACTCCCTAACACTGGGATGGATTCCTGGTCATGAAGGGCATGAGGGTAACGAAAGGGCTGATTGTCTAGCCAATTGTGGAGCCCGTCGACCATTTATCGGCCCGGAACCATTCTTTGGGATACCTAGGGGGTACGTTAGGGAAAAACTCAGGCAATGGAGAGAGACTGAGTTTGCTAGGCATTGGGAAACTTCTACTGTAGTATCAAGGCGACTATTGTCACTCGACAGGGGTAACCTTAGGACCCTGACGGGATACTTAACTGGGCACTGTGGGTTCAGGTACCAGCTTCACAAACAGGGCCGGTCAGACACAGATGTTTGCAGGTTTTGTGAGCTGGAAAGTGACCGTTTCATGTCATCTTCGAACGTTTGGGGAAATTCTCCCAACGGTAGCCTGAATCTCTAGGGAACTCTAGGCAGCACAAAAGATATATATTGATCGCAGTGCGTAGTGCCTTCGTATCTAATCTAATTATATTTTGATAAATGTTAAAAAAATTTATCTGCGAAATCTGCTCTAGTGAGGTATATTTATGTGCACTATTTTTTATAATGCCTATTATAGGGTATTACCTGTTTTATAAACATTCGCATAGGTTTGACATTTGAAATATTACATTTATTTCATTATCAATAGTTTATTTACCTGCAATAAATCCATGCGATATGTTAAGTTACTTATAAGAGAGTACAAAGGTATGTTTGTGAGTACTTATTTTTCTCATGTACATTCTCGTACACCGTCTGTCCCAAACCCGGAAATTTTCGTTATAGGTAGAGCGATTTTCGAAAAGACATTTTCTAATGATTTAAGTTTTTACCAGAGCATATGTAGTTAAGGTTCTTCCTTAGACCGACAATTTAACTTTTAGCTAGTCCAATATTGGAAGAAGGAGATTATAGTTCTTAATAGCCTCTCTTTTGACTGGAAATAGCGAAAGAAACTTCAAAATTTCTTATAAATGTAAAACATTAACAATTTTTTTTGCATGAAAAATTCAGCGTTTCGCTTTTTGTTCGTTCCATTAAAAGCTTTGTTATTATAGAGATGTCACTCAGTGAATCGAGCCCATATAAAAAAGAACAAAAAATAGCTAGAGGATCGACTGAGGGTAATATTAAAATAAGATCCCATTCTGACCAGTTCTGAGATCAGAATTAAAAAATCAAAATGGCGGATCTGCAATGGCTACCGTGAATTTGAAAAAGTTTATATTTGAAAACAAAAATTAAGAATACAAAATCCAAAGTGACGGTGAATATTTTTCAAAAAATTGTAAATGTTTACCACCATACTGGATCTGCCATTGTGTGTTTTGAATTTTTTGTTTCAAATGTGTGATCAGTAACTCTAAGTCATAAATTTTTCTTTTAAATACATTTAAAATACAAACTTTTAAAAATTCACGGCCGCCATTTAAAAATTTTATTGTGGCCTCAGATTCATGATAAGCAGCCTCCAAATCGTTTTATCTTATCTTTTTTGTTTTATTTATGTCGATCACGCGGCTATTTTTGTTCCTTTTCTATAATCTCGATTTATTGTGAGTCATAGAGATGGGGGCAATTGTATCCAAACTCCCAATTTGGAACCAGTCATGGAACTAGTTTGAAAATTGCTATATAGGAACGAAAAATGGGTATTGAAACTGGTACTAATGTGACACTCGCGGAACTAGTTCTGAAGTGACTCTTTGACAATTGTACTGTACTCAGAGCTTTGAAGATTTAATTCCTTTTTGAATGAATTCACTACCAATCGAATTCAATTTTCTCTACAATTGAATGAATTCCTTTTCTTAAGTAATTCACTGAATTCGTTCAACTGAATGCGTTCATCAAACAACAAATTCAAAAAATTAATTCAATTGCAATAGTTCTTTTTATTAAATCAAATGAATTAATTCACCGGTGAACGCGTTCAATTTTATAAATCGAACGGAAAAAAGTGAATTAATTCCTTACTGAATTAATTCACTACTGAATTCGTTCAATTTAATTTTCGTTCAGTGAATTAAAAAAAAAATAAAATTACGTTCAGTGAATTAAAAAAAAAAATAATAAGTTCACTGAATTGAAAAAAAAAAATAAAATAAGTTCACTGAATTGAAAAAAATAAAATAAGTTCACAGAATTGAAAAAAAATAAAATAAGTTCACTGAATTTAAAGCCTGTTTTCTGCCGTTCAGTAGAAGAAAACAATAATGTACAAATAAAATTTTTAAATAAGCAATTTTACAGCGTGTGCTAGTAAAAATGAACAAATTAGAAACCGGATACTGTTTATCAACCTACATGATTCAAAAACAAAGCCTTTTACTATTAAAAATAAAAACTTTACAGATATAGATAAATTTGGAAAAGATATAACTATATAACTAGTTTGAAAAATTAATAGTTATATTTTTTTCCAAATTTATCTATATCTGTAGTTTTTATTTTTAATAGTAAAAGGCTTTATTTTTGAATCATGTAGGTTGATAAACAGCGTCCGGTTTCTATATTGTTTATTTTTACTAGCACACGCTGTAAAATTGCTTATTTAAAAAAATTATTTGTAGATTATTGTTTTCTTCTACTGAACGGCAGAAAACAGGCTTTTATTTTTATTTTATTTATTTAATTGATTCCATTTCCTGTACAACAAGACTGAGTCTTATATTTATAGTACAGGAGCGTATTACGTTACAAAAAAAATTATTTTCATATTATTAATTAATTATAAATTATTAACATAACAAACTTATTACAAATATAACAATATTGATAATCATAAAGAGAAAAAAATAAAAATTATTTGAAAAAATTAAATAAAAATATTTTGAAACTATTAGCATTGCTATTTACTTGTTGACTTAGTGGAAGATTATTCCAAAGACGAGCGGCATGTACATAAAATTGCCATTCAGACATTAGGAATTGATGTCGAGGTATTACAATATTTCGGTTTCGTGGCGATTGGAAAAAACGTATTTTGTCAAATAAATACCTGGGGGTTTGACTGTTTATTAATTTATGCAAGAACATCAGGGTACGAATTTTTATCAGATTTTCGAAAGAGACTCCGTAAAGGTTATTTGAAACAGAGGAAACATGATCAAACCTTTTCAATCCATACACATATCTAATAATATTGTTAAATAAGACATTTAGTTTTCTATAGCTAACTGAATCACAGCTTCCAAATAATTCACAACCATACATCAGGGAGGGAATCAAGTACGTCTTGGCAAGTAATGCCCTAATTCTTAACGGGGTGAAATATTGTGTTGACCAGACAGCTCGTAGCTTTACATAGGTTTGACCAACCAGTGAATTGACATGATCAGTCCATGTCAAATTGCTATTGAAAATTATACCAAGATTCTTCGCTGTGTTAACAATTTCAATCTTCTCACCATTTAAAACAATATCCTCAGAAATCGAGGGAACTAAACTTTTCTTTCGTATTACAATGCATTTAGATTTACGCGGGTTCAGACAGAGTCCATTTGCAGAAACCCAAAGGTAGATTCTGTTTAAGTCATCATTTAGATAAGCTATACCTGAAGCAATATTTTGAACTGGGCTACTTAAAGTTAGCTGCACGTCATCTGCGTATAAATGTACTTTACATTTAGTCAGTTGCCCTGGCAAATCATTTGCGTATAAGGAAAATAAAAGTGGACCTAAAATAGAACCTTGAGGCACCCCCCTAGTAAGGGATAAGCTATCTGAATATACATTGTTTACAAACACCGATTGTGTGCGGTTCGAAAGATATGATGATATAAGTTTAGTAGATGTATCGTTAAATCTAAAAAAGTATTTCAGTTTTTTAATGAGTATATCATGGTCTACCGTATCGAAAGCCTTAGAATGGTCCAGAAGCACTAAAAAATTAACGTTCCCATTTTCCAGTCCTTGCCGTATATTCTCACTTACTTCCGCAAGAGCCGTAACGCAGCTATGATTCTGACGAAAACCAGATTGCATACTGTTAAGCAAATTATGATTATTGACATATGTAATCGTTTGTTTATACAAAAGTTTTTCTAAAACTTTCGATAGGAAACACAAGATGGCTATAGGTCTGTATTCTCCATTCGACTTAGGTAATGGCAAAATTTTTGCATGTTTCCAGTTTAACGGATACATACTTGACATTATAATAGTATTAAACAGATGAGTAACATACGGCAAAATCAAGGGCAAAAGTAATCTTATGAATTTTGGGTGTAAGTTATCACTACCCACTGCGTTTGATTTTATCAAAGAACATGTTGTAATAACGTCATATTGAGTAACGCATGAAAATTGAAAATGTTCACCGATTATCTCATTATCAGTATCTAACGTGTCTGAGGAAAAATTAAAAAAAGTGGGATTTGCTTGGGTTACAGGGGTGTTAGTAAACGTTCTGTTAAGCATATTTGCATCCACTTGGCAGTCAATATTGTTGTTTGCATTGCCAATTCCTATTTCACGAATAGTGTTCCAAGTTTGTTGAGTATTGATTGCAGTACTAAATCGTTTGGAATAATATTCGGTTTTTGCAAATCTGATACAATATTGAATTCAGTGAACTTATTTTATTTTTTTTCAATTCAGTGAACTTATTTTATTTTTTTTTTTCCAATTCAGTGAACTTATTATTATTTTTTTTTAATTCACTGCACGTAATTTTATTTTTTTTTAATTTACTGAACGTAATTTTATTTTTTTTAATTCACTGAACGAAAATGAAATTGAACGAATTCAGTAGTGAATTAATTCGTAACAAAATAAATCGAACGAAAGCAAATATGAATTAATTCCATTCAATATATATTGCTTAGTGAATTAATTCATCGAATTTTTAATTCAGAATTGAAAAATTGAATTAAGGAATTAATTCTTTAAAGCTCTGACTGTACTAGTTCACCCACAATATATTTTCCATAACCGATTGAGGTTTATTTAAAAAGTAATAGGTAAAGTTTGTTTTCAATTGAAGAATCAATTAAAATACATTGAAACATATTGTTTAACTTCTTTCTCAATCAATAAAAAACAAACCAGAAAAAAATATGTATCGTCTGTAGGAGTTGTTATTTTCAGTCAAATATTATATTTTTATAAAAAATAATTTAAATAATTTCGTTGTTTTCTGTTTTAAAACAAAAAATTCAAATATTTTCGGTTTTAATTTTTGTTAAAATAGTTTGTTTATATACAAAATTATTTCAATTCAAATTACAAGAAATTCTTTACTTATATACACAAACATAGCCAATAAAAATATGAACGTATGTGTTGTGTAGTGTTTTGAAAATTAAACAAAAAAAACTTTCAAATATGAAAAAACAAACCACAAAATCATTTGTTTTACGTTTTGTTAGTTGAAAATTGTTGATTGTTTTAATAGACTTTTCAATTATTTTTATTTCTTTTATGGATTGTTTAAACAATGTTTGAAAATAAATAGCAAAATGGTTTGAATATAATGAAAAATCAGTAGTTCTTTTTTAGTTGTGTTTTCAATTAATTTAATATGTATTTTAGGTTGTTTTTAAGGATAAAATATTGTGAGTGTTGGTTAAGAACTAAATTATCTATATCAGGGGTGGCAAGACGGACATATTTTTTTGTAAAAATTTCTCGCGTGCCACCTTAATTTAAGTTGTCTTTTGAAAGCCCTTTTTAAAAAATTTTTAAAATTTAGAAAATTTCTCTTAAAAATTATGTATGAAATAAAGGGAAAAATTAAATTACATCCAAGAAATGAGGTAAAAATGTTTGAAGGTTATTTAATTTTTGGGGGTTTATTTAATCTTTAAATATTGAGATTATTTCAATATGAATGAAATAAAATTAAAACAGTTTTAACATTATTGCCTTTTCGTTGTTTTGGGGGGTTATACCATTTTTAGTGGTTATTTCGTTTTGTTAAAAAAGTTAGATTATTGGGTGCTATCAATTATTTAAGTACGTAAGAAACTAGTTGAAAATGCTTCGAGCAAAAATTTGATTTTGTTAAAATAAATCGCGCGGTTTTTATTATCATAATAATGAATAAAAAGCGAATATTATGAATTTGAACATAGAAATTTCTATTTCAGATCAAATGGCTCTGCGAAACACGATCAAAACCCAATTTCAAATTCCAACAAAGATTTCATTATGAAAATTATTTTCAGCCTTTATTTAGTTGAGGGTTATTTCGTAACACCTATTTCCCTTTAAAAAAAAACTTAATTTTTTAGATCCAATTTTATTACAAGTTATTTTCCAGTTTTGTGCAATTTTCTGGTACTTTTTACTTCTCCGATTATGAGGCATTTTCTGATCGAAACATTTAAACTTCTTCAATCTAGAATTTTTAAAATTTTCCCAGAATTTTCTGATAATCGAATTTGCGAGTTTTGTATTAACCATATTTCTTTAAACCAAAAATGGTGGCAATACTGGGTTTTATTCATTTTAAAAGACGATTTACAAGCTCTATGAAAAGTTTCACCATTATGGAGTTAAATCACACGTTTTTGTAGCGAAATTTAACATTTAACTGAATTTTTTGCTGGTCTTCTAATAGTTTAAATTTTTTGAAAATATCCAACAAAAGGTCGCGTGCCACCGAAAATCAACTCGCGTGCCACTACTAACACGCGTGTCATAGTTTTGCCAGCCCTGATCTATATAAAAGGTTTCTTTTTGATGAAACGTAGACTGGACCAATAGTTTCCTCGTATCGAGATGATTTTTGTACTCAATGGTATTTTAAATATTTTGTGTTTATGATTTCTATTCACAATTAATTTTTATTTGCAAATTTAAATGTATATTTTCAAAATCAGATTATAAATATTATTAAAAACAATTTTCTGAAACAATCTATAAATAAATCATATGAAACTAGTACACATCTGGTTGAAATTAGTTATTTTGGGAAGAGAAATAGGAAGCGAAACTGCTACAAATGAGAACCTTGCAAAACTAGTTCTGGAGTGACTCTTTTGGAAGTACTGTACCAGTTGATTTGTAGCCATGGTTGGCAAACACTAACCGTAAAATACCGTTAACGATTCAAAACCCTTTCAACGAACTATTTTTAACCCTAAAATACAACAAACAAAATAACTTAAAATGCCGTTAACCCTAAAATACCCTAACGAAATAGAATAACGTTAGGATTTTTTCTCTAAAAACATTAGGTAAAAATAAAAAAAAAATAAGTTTGTATGAGTTTTTGATTAATAAACAAATGGTATTGTTAACTATACGTATGGTCGTCATATTAGGCCTTTTTTAATCACTGGATTTATTTTTTGATTTATTTTATTTGGTTAAAAATTCACATTTTTTTTTCAATTTTCAAAAGTTTTTCAATTTTTTACCCAAATCTAATACTTATTCGATAATACAATGTGAAAGAAAATCATTAAATTTTGTAAAAATGGAACACAGTAATTGAATTAAGCTAAATCCAAAATGAATTTATAAAATAAGTAAATCTGTTTTGGATTTAGCTTAATTTAATTCCAGAAATTGCATTTTTGCAAAATTTAAATTTTTCCTTTCACATTATATTAGCGAATAATGTTAGATTTGGGTAAAAAATTTCATTTTGAAAATTAAAAAACAGAATGTGGATTTTTGAACAAAATAAAATATATCCAGAAATAAATCCAGTGATTAAAAAAAGGCCTATTATCTTTATTGTTGGCAACATTATTTTTTTTTCATTTAGGCATGTTTTGCCATATTTATAAAAAATAAAAATACAAGCAAGTAAAAACACGAATTTTTTTTTAATAAAAAAGTTTCAAATTCAAAGAATAAAAAAAAATTAACATACTTTTGTAAAAGAGAAAGGAGGATGCATAAAAAATTTTCAAATTCAGTACATTTCTATTGTGCAAGGTTAGCAACAATATGATTTGCTGAAAGACTTAACAAAATTTTCTATATTTTATTTAAAATTTTTTATTTTAGGGTATATGTAAATATAAGTTTTGTATTCGCCCTACGATTTCCGTCGCCTGTATATCATGTAATGTTTTTCGGTGCAAAAATATAATTTAAATAATATACATTTAAATTTAACGGTTCTTTGTAATTCAAAAATCTGTGGTTATCATACACAGAGTTGAATAGAATCAGCTGAGATATCTTAAGAATTAAGGTTCAAAGCAAAATAGAGTAATAATAACAAAGGATAAAAATAGCATTGTTAAATTTCGTTAATGTTAGTCTAAGTTGAGTTGTTGATAAGAAATTCGATTTTCTTTCAGCGGTCACATAAGTAGACAATCATTAAATGTTAACCCACTCAAGACGAAATACACTGATGATGGCTTTGTAGCGAAAGCCGAAAATACGTATTCTGTATTGCTGGTCTTATCGAGTTCTCTCAAATATATTTTTATTCTTTGTAATTTATTTGTAAAAATTGTATCACCTTTCTTTGATTTGAAAATAATTTAAACAGAAAGTGATATTAATTTATGATCTAGAGTCAAACTAAAAGAACATTCATCAATAGTTTTTGTTATTATTTATTATAACAAAAACTTGCTCAAATGTTATTTTCAAACAAATGCGGTCTTCATATAATTTTTCTACCAGTAAGTATTTACATGTTTCTGTTTGCACTACCGAACGTCCTCAGAAAACCTTTGGGGCGGAGGACCCAATTTTTGAAGGATCAATGATCAATGTTTATTCATATTAATTTGCCAACTCATAAAGAAGTACCCAGCCAGTAAACAAGCCCAAAAATGAATCAAAAAAACTTCAAAATATATTATTAAAAGTTCAAATTTTTGTATGAAAGTTGTTCATCCAAAAGAGCCTTCTTTTTTGATTAAAAAATTACTCAAAAAAACCTATAAGTGCTAAAATTACACTGCATGACAAAATCTTGACTAAATGAATGTTCTTCTTCTTCTTCATAGATCATAAATTAATATCATTTTCTGTTTAAATTATTTTCAAATTAAAGAAAGATGATATAATTTTCACAAGTAAATTACAAAGAATAAAATTTTTTGAAAGAATTCGACAAGGTCATAAAAAATTACTTTCTATAGTAAAAGTATGAGTTTTTAAACTCATAATAAGCGATAGTCTTAGCAAATTTTGGTCAGATATTATAAATGAAAAACACTACACTATACAAGTATTTGAACAGCTATTTGTTTACAATTTTGTAAATTTACAATAACAAGTACTTTTTAATGGATTATTAATAATAATCCTAAAAGAAACACAGTGATAACAATATTTCCAGGCGGAAAATACACATTTTGAAAAACAAATATTATTGAAAATATCTAAAATGACGCAAACGATGTTTTGTTCGATTTGAACACTCGATAATAATAAAAAACTAATCCTGAGAGGAAACAAGTTATAATTTGTTAAAAACTATTCTTATTTCTTTTGATGACTAATCAGTGAAAAAATTGTAAATAGAGATTTGAATATTATGTATATAAAAAAATATGAATTTAGAATTTTAAATCGCTATGAAAACCTATTTTGGCATGATGTAAAAACATAACATTCAAACGTCTGATGAAAATTATTGGTTATGGTCAGGGGTATGGCATCTCCATAAAAAAAAGTTATAACTACATCGTTATCACTAGATGGCACTTTATTCAAAAAATTGACAATTGTTTTTTTATTTAAACTTAATAACAAAAAAAAAAAAAAACTAAAAAAACAAACGGATATCTAAAATTTTATTATTTGAATATATTCCACGCTTGTTTTTTTCTTATTTTGAACAGTTTTCAGCAGTTTGTGAGTTTTTAAATATAGGCTCAGCTGATACTAAAGTGATACTAAATAGTTGCTCAGGTAATACCAGAGACTATTAATTGTAGAGATAGGAAATTAAAACTTATACTACTGACCGGTAGGGGGCGCTGAAATTTAGTATCACTTGAGCAACTATTTAGTATCACTTTAGTATTAGCTGAGCTTAAATTTAAAAGCTCAAAAATTGCTGAAAACTGCACAAAATAAGAAAAAATCATGCGCAAAATATGTTCAAATACTAAAATTTGAGAATTTCTTTTTTTTATTTGCTTTTTTTGTTTGTTATTATTTCAAATTAAATAAAAAAAGAAAATTGTCAATTTTTTGAACAAAGTGCCATCTAGTGATAACGATGTTCATTGAATACATTGATTTAACAATCATTTTAAATGCAAAATTAAATTTACTCATAATAAATCAATGTTATAAGTTGTAATGGAGTCTTTTAAACGAATTAAAATATGAACATCAATGGAAATAATTCGCGCGAATTATCTTTATATTTTTTTGATTTGCAAATTTATGAATCTTTTTTCTTGAATCATCTTTGAAAATAAATTTTTTTAATCAATTCTTCAAAGCTCTGCTGCTGAACGGCCATATTTTGGTAGCGTACATAATGTTTGCTACTTTTGATCAACTAGCAATACATATGCCGTTGATAATTTATAAAATATTTTTGTTTAAGAATGACGAATAAAAATACAAAAATCAAAGAAAACTATAGAGAATGGGTGCGTTCGGCAGATACAATTTAATAGTCAACAATTCTTGTGAAAAGTTGACACGGAGGAAATAAGAAGATAAACAGAGAAAATCTGAAGTAGAATGTTTGTATAAGTCTGTTTGATCACTTCTGAAATTATTCATATAGAGACAATCTGACAATAAAAATATAAACAATAATACAATTTAATGGAAGATCACTGATGAAGCCTGTCCATAAAAAGGCAGAAACTAGATCTAGTCTGATTTGCAAATTTAATGTGTTTATACCTTTTGAGGAAGGTTTATTCTTCTTCTTAACCTCAAACCTACTAAATTCTACAACAGTTGTACAACTATCTGCTAGACGACCTGCTCACTAACCGCTCAGTTTGAGCGCTCAGGCAGCGCTGTCATATTTTGGTAGCGTAAAAAATGTTTGCTACTTTTGATCGATAAGTGATACATTTATTGTTGTTCATTTAAAATAAAAATTGTTTTGTAAGAATGACAAATAAAAACATACAAATATAATTCGAAAACAAAATTTTTAAAAAATAAAAGAAAACTATAGAAAAATGTATTTAAAAACAAAACAAAGAAAACAACGTCAGCAGAGTAAGTAATCACAAAGCTCTACAAGTCACCGGTATCAGTTTAAGGTTTCTCTGCCGAATGCTATCAATGGTAGAAATAAAAACAAGAAAAGCTAACAAATGAAAAATGCGTTTGTTAGTAAAAGAAAAGCAGGGCACACAATATAATTGCTCAATTTTGTGTTCCGGCAAAGCCCTTGTACGAAAACAGCTTTTGTACAAAGGCGACCCCAAATGTTTAAATTTTATTTGTTTACAAAAAATAAAAGAAAAGTCAAGTAAGTACGGATAGTCGTTTTTTACAAGTAGATATAGATATAAAATTCGAAAAAAAACTTGATTACTAAAATTTTTTATTGTGATAAGAAATCATAAACTTAAAATATTTTAGATTTCAGAAATTGACCTAATTATCTCAGAAAGCGGAAACTATGGGTCTAATCTACGTTTCATCAAAGAAAGAACCTTTGTTTTTTATCTATATAATTCAGATCTTAATTAACTGGTTTGTACTATTTCCAAAAAGTAATTTAAGGTCTGGTTCCGCAAGTATCATTATTAGTACCAGTCATATACCAGTTACGAAGCACTGTTATTTGTGACGTTTCTCAGAACAATAACATTTAAAAATCAAGAAACATGGCCATTGTTTCACTTAAATTCACTGTATCCTAGAGTTTTCAATTATTTGGGTTTTTATTTTGGTCGATTAAGCAATCAACAACATTTTGGTCGAACGATAAAGCGATTAAATTATTAAAATTATTTGATTAATCGAACGAATAAAAATAATTTTATAAAACACATAAATGGCCAATGTCACATAACTCGTATACTGAATTTAGACTGAGCAAAAAGTACCCAGTTTTTGTTTGTTTTTTATGTATGGGTTTGAGAAGTAAAAACCAGCAACGTCCAAAAACTAGGTAGTTTTTGCTCAGTCTAAATGCGCTAGTAGTGAAAATTTCGATTTATTTAATATAGAAAGAGGCAGGGAAAAGCAAATATAATGCACTTTTTTCTAAAGGCACATTTACATGCTAGAGAAAACTGCTAGTTATAGAGCAAAAAACACCTCTAAATAGCTGTATTGTGAATGATTTAAGCTAATGAGTGTTACTTTTTGCTCTACCTCGTCATTTTCATACAAAATTTGTTCAATAAACCTCCTATAATTTTACAAAACGTTTATGAATTTAGGGGCAAGTATATACACTGAAAATATTATTACAGTAACTGACTGTAGTTTATTTAAAAAGTTATCCGTACATTTATTTTTAAATGATTATACAGTTAAAATACAAAGAAATATATTTTTAACTGATTTTGTCGTTTATTTAAAAAATAAACTACAAATAAATACGGATTTTCTGTTACAGTTAATATTTTCATTTAAAATGTTTTGTAAAAAAAGGAATTCCTTTTCGATTTCTAGGTCAGTTAAAAAAACGAAATAAACTAAATATCATTTATTCTTACGGATTTTGTAGTTAATTTTTTGAAATTTAAAAAATGGGAATAAATGAAAAATCATTATTTTTTAAGGATTTTGTAGTTTATTTATTAACATTTAAAAATAAATGAAAAGTTCTTTTGATTTAAATGAAAAGTTAGTAGACCGGGTTTCAAGTGATTTTTCATTTATTTTAAATTACATTTTCAGTTAATTTAAACTACAAACTATTTTGAGTGTAGGAAAGAAATAGCATAATTTTTCTTAAAAACAAAAATATTGCAATGAGTGTTATTTTTGTTCGGTTTTAAGACCAAATATGACAAATTCCAAATAAAATTCACAACTTATGAAAAAAACTTTCCTAGAACCAGTGGTTGACAGTTAATGAATTTTCAAGTTCTACCCATGCACTATCATCAAATTCTTTTTATGGGGTTCTCTCTAGGTTATAATAGCTGTGTTTCCGACTTAACTATATCCGTTAACTCCTAAAAACCCCAAAGTGCATAAAAACGCGTTTAAGACGAAAACTAACATATTACTTTTCGTATGCACGTTAACTTTCAACACGGATAATTATCAAAGTTAAAAACTCAACGTTTATACATTTTTACATCTAGAGTAACTTATTCGCGTTACTTCCTCAAAACTTTTGCTGACATACGTTCGATTATAACGGAACAATTATAAACATAACCTGTTTAAAATTTTTTTATACTACAATCGGTTTAACGTTTTCGCTTTAAATACTTAACGTTGATACACTCAAAATAGTTTGTAGTTTAAATTAACTGAAAATGTAATTTAAAATAAATGAAAAATCACTTGAAAACCGGTCTACTAACTTTTCATTTAAATCAAAAGAACTTTTCATTTATTTTTAAATGTTAATAAATAAACTACAAAATCCTTAAAAAATAATGATTTTTCATTTATTTCCATTTTTTAAATTTCAAAAAATTAACTACAAAATCCGTAAGAATAAATGATATTTAGTTTATTTCGTTTTTTTAACTGACCTAGAAATCGAAAAGGAATTCCTTTTTTTACAAAACATTTTAAATGAAAATATTAACTGTAACAGAAAATCCGTATTTATTTGTAGTTTATTTTTTAAATAAACGACAAAATCAGTTAAAAAATATATTTCTTTGTATTTTAACTGTATAATCATTTAAAAATAAATGTACGGATAACTTTTTAAATAAACTACAGTCAGTTACTGTAATAATATTTTCAGTGTAGGCATAAGACAAAATACAGCTAATGTAGATTTAAGTTTTTGTATTTACCCAGCAAAATCTTTCATTACCAAATAAGTGGTTATATAATAGAAATTCATAGCTCCTCACAACTTATTTTTTGGCGTCTAAACTCATTATTTTTGTTTGGTGTGGTCGTTTTTATAAGTAGTGACGCTTACCCGCTCGCTTACGAAAAAATGAGAAGTAAGTAGTTATGAGATTCTGAATAATAAGTCGTTACAAACATGCTTACAAAAAGTTGAATTATAAGTGGTTATCCGACTGCTTACTTGATTCTTAAAAATAAGGAGTTACACAAATACTATTAGCTTCAGGAAATACAATCAGAGAAATTAAAGTTTTTGCTAGTGTGTAATTTTAGTACTCGTCATAAAAATTTTAACACAAAACATATTTACATGTAATAAATATAAATGTATAAAATTTAACTTTGTAAAAAGTACTTATTTAAACTATTGCGAGTAAGTCATTATTTTATATTTAAAAGCAATGACTACAATAGGCCGTTATTAGGAAGTCATTATTTTATATTACAAAATAATGCAAAAGGTAATGATATATCATTATTGGTAATGCAGACAGCAATGAGGTGTCATTACCAATATTTTGCTGGGTACCCAGCAAAATCTTTCATTACCAAATAAGTGGTTATATAATAGAAATTCATAGCTCCGCACAACTTATTTTTTGGCGTCTAAACTCATTATTTTTGTTTGGCGTGGTAGTTTTTATAAGTAGTCACGCTTACACACTCGCTTACGAAAAAATGAGAAATAAGTAGTTATGAGATTTTGAATAATAAGTGGTTACACACATGCTTACAAAAAGTTGAATTATATGTGGTTATCCAATTGCTTACTTGATTCTTAAAAATAAGGAGTTAAGCAAATACTATTAGCTTAAGAAAATACATTCAGAAAAATTTAAGTTTTCTCCAGTGTGTAATTTTAGGACTCGTCATAAAAATTTAAACATAAAACATATTTACATATAATAAATAAAAATGTATAAAATTTAACTGTGTAAAAAGTACTTATTTAAACTATTACGAGTAAGTCATTATTTTATATTTAGAAACAATGAATACAATAGGCCGTTATTAGGAAGTCATTATTTTATATTATAAAATAATGCAAAAGGTAATGATATATCATTTTTGGTAATGCAGATAGTAATGAGGTGTCATTACCAATATTTTGCTGGGTATGTATATAAACTCCCAAGCAGATAATGAAATGAGAAATAAATTCAATTATTTTTACTAGTTATTTGTGTATTTACAAAGAAAATCACATATTTCTTACAAAGCTATTATTTTTCTCTGTGTTATTATTGTTGCTTTAACCAAAGTCCCTTTAGTAGTAACGCAAAGGTTTGTACGTTCCCAATAAGCACATAGGTTTTAAAAATTCAAGTGCTTTAAATTTTGCTTGAAGTAAATAAAGTACATTTCAAATTCTAGCATTTTTATATTTAACAAAAATATTTGAAACTTGAATTTTTGTTTCCCCTTTGCTGGAGTATGCTATTGAAATAAAATGTAATTAAAGTTGTATTCAAGCCTTGAAACTGGAAAACAGGGCTGGAATTGAACTTGTTGTCAACTTGAATTCCAGTGAAATTGTTTATAGGGTTGTATTTAACATTCAATCTTTTAATTCTACACTCAGAAAAGTTCTGCAGTTACTACATGACAGTTATTTTTGTAGTAATGCGGTTGTAGTTATTTGAACTGCAATTGCAGTTAATTTACTTACAAGGGAAGTACTTCAGCCTAAACGCTCCGATTTTGATGAAATTTGGATACGTGATAGAGAAAAAAATATAAGATCGACGTGTCTCAGCTTATCGGCTACCTCGAAATTTTAAGGGTCTTTTTGGGTTCAAAAATGGGTTCTTTTTTGGTTTTTTTGCTTTTTAAGATATTTTGACCAAAGGAACCATACGCAAATGTGGTATTGCTGGAAAGGAATTTTTGAGGGCTTTTCACTGGTAGCTTATTTTCGTACTTTTTGCTCTTTCTTATTTGCTACTTTAAAATTTTCCAAAATTTTGGGTACTTTATATGGAGAAGTATACTGCTATGGCTGCTAAATTCATATATATTATTCCTTGTTATATTTAAGCGCACACGTGTTTTTGCGTTTTTCGATATTCGCACTACATAAGGTTTGGCAAAATTTTTCTCGAAAGACCTTTTTCGGTGCATTTTCACTTAAAATTTCGAGGTGGCCGATAAGTTGAGACAGATCGATCTTATATTTTTTTTCTCTATCACATATCCAAATTTCATCAAAATCGGAGTGTTTAGGCTGAAGTACTTCCCTTGTAAGTAAATTAACTGCAATTGCAGTTCAAATAACTACAACCGCATTACTACAAAATTTTTTAATGTTTTTGACAGTTATTTTTTCAAACAAACTTTAAAAACTACTATATTGTAGTAACATTTATTTAATGCAGTTATTTAGAATTTTGTTACAAACACTTCAATTTTCGAGTGTGTATGTGTACAAAGTAAAAAAGAATGTGTGTACGAAGAATTTATTTAGAAATTTCTAATGAAAGAATAAGAGATGAACATGTTTTCTTTTGTCTTAGTCATAAAACAACGCTAAAGAGTGAAGACGCGTAATAAGAAAAAGGTTATATATTTTATTGAATTATTAAAATAATAAGGTAAGTTTTATAATATAAAATATAAATTTATTTACGGGAATATTAAAATATATTGTATTAATTTTCTTTTAGTTCTTTTATATTTTCATCCCTTTCTACCTGGGGAGAAAAAGGAAGCCAAACAATATTTCATCCCTCACAGACGGACATCTAGAACAATATAGTGAACTATAAAAGTGATATTAAGTGTAAATTTTTATTTCTCAATTTTAAATTTATTATGGAATAAAATTAAATTAAGAATATTTACATAAGTTTGTTTTTATTAAATTAATAATTTTTAAAATAATTTTTATTTATGTTATTTTAACTACATTTGCAGTTATTTGTACAGTTTTACAATAATTTGCATGTACGTTGTTTTAATTGCATTTGTAGTTGTTTTTATTACATTTGTCAGTTGATTTTTAACAGTTAAAAATAACTTCACATTGCAGTTGATTTAAATGCAAATGTAGTCTACACTTTTTTAACTGCAAATGCAGTTATTTTAACTGTCATTTGCAGTTGATTTTACCTACATAATTTCCTGAGTGTATTTAGGACCGATTACTGAATGTCCAGTTAGCTACTAACTGGGACTTTAACTAACACATTTGTTGTTGTTTCCCATATAAAATTTAAATTTAACTATCGGCTAAATTTTAACTGGACATTCAGTAATCGAGCCTCATAGTCATTAGAACGAAAGCAAAGAAGTTTTACAACGATTACTTGTTTATTTTATATTATACCCTAACCCATCATGATATCCCAGCGAAATTGTCGGATGCAAAGAACCGGTTGTAGAACAACTTGTCCTTGCATGCATCCTGTTCTAATTTATGTTCTATCATCGGTGATTTTTGTTTGAGTTTGTCCCAAAAGCAACAGGTTCTTTTCCTCCAAACTAGAACAGGTTGCTTTGGAACCGGTTCTAGAACCAGTCATAGAACTGGTTCTGCGAGAGTTAAACCTTCCATTTTGACCTCCAGGAATCAGTTCTAGAACCTGTTCCACGGAACCGGTGGTAAAAGCACCTGTTCTAGAACAGATTCAGAGGTAACCAGTTCAAAAAAATTTTGCTGGCATATTAATGACTAACATGAAGTTGAAATTAAGGAATATTACTTAAGGTGGTTTTACACGACATGTGTTTGTCATCTGACCTGCCAATTTAACGACCCATATGTAATTCTGTATGTCTGTCAAAATTACCATATGTATGTTAAGGTTTATAATTTTTGCGTTCAAACGTACATACATGTGTATTTACGTCTGACATTGGTTGCTTTTAACAGCTTTTATCAAATTTTTCCAGTTTTTACTTTATTTTTTTTTTTTGCCGCCAATTTCTTTTTTGTTTTGCCAAAAACAGCTGATTACATTTGGTTTGTCAGGTCCAACCAGCGTTATTTATCATAAAAATGGGTAATTTTGACACCATGCTCTCAAAAAGGTTAATTTGGATTTATTTTTTTCAGAAAATGCCTAATTAATGGTTTTTATATCAATTTTCATGCCAAATGGCACTTTTTTACATTTTAAAAATTTGGGGTCATTTCGACCCCATATGCCTATAAGGGTTAATTTCTAATTTTTTATTACTATGTATAAAATTTGGTGTTAACAGAGTTATTTGGACAACTTTCACCAAATTCCGCAAGAAACAACACATTGTTTTGGTATACTTCCAGGAAAAATCGACAAATTTCACCTTTGACCTTGGTAAAGAAAGGGTTAACGTTGTCGGAGTTTTACCAAATTTTCGGAAAACAATCTCTCGTATCAGAATTAAAAGAAATCGGAAGTGATTTTGTTACAGCTAGCTAAAGACACAAAAATTTATACCATTATCTAAATTATTGGCCAAAATCACACTTTTCTCTAAAATTTTCAAATTTAAAACTCCGTCACTGTTAAGTTAAGAGAGGTATATGTGTAATTTTCAGTAGAATTATTCTCTAAGGTGTATTTAATAAACCCCTATGCGTTGACCACTTTTTTTATATTTTGTTGAACAAAATTTTAAAAAACTCAAAACTAGAGTTTTGTAAATTTATAAAAAACAAATCCCATCTTTGGCCATACCTGGGACTCATAAGCCAAGAGAGACAAAAATTTATATCTGAATATTTGTGGATTTTAGAAATGAAACTACACCTTTTGCAATTGTAATTCAGAAAATATCAATTGAAATTCAGAATTTCCATTTGAAATTCAGAAAATATCAATTGAAATTCAGAATTTCCATTTGAAATTCAGAAAAGATCAATTGAAATTCAGAATTTCCATTTGAAATTCAGAAAATATCATTTCAAATTCAGAAAATATCAATTGAAATTCAGAAATTGTCATTTGAAATTCAGAAAAAGTCAATTGAAATTCAGAAAATATCATTTGAAATTCAGAAAATATCAATTGAAATTCAGAAACCGTCATTTGAAATTCAGAAAATATCAATTGAAATTCAGAAATTGTAATTTGAAATTCAGAAAATATCAATTGAAATTCAGAAATCGTCATTTGAAATTCAGAAAATATCAATTGAAATTCAGAAAACATCATTTGAAATTCAGAAAATATCAATTGAAATTCAGAAACCGTCATTTGAAATTCAGAAAATATCAATTGAAATTCAGAAATCGTCATTTGAAATTCAGAAAATATCACTTGAAATTCAGAAATCGTCATTTGAAATTCAGAAAATATCAATGGAAATTCAGAAAACATCATTTGAAA
This sequence comes from Leucophora obtusa, assembly GCA_949987735.1. Lineage (NCBI taxonomy): Eukaryota > Metazoa > Arthropoda > Insecta > Diptera > Anthomyiidae > Leucophora > Leucophora obtusa. The sequence continues at coordinate 49,728,828 of OX465296.1, forward strand.
TTCAGAAAATATCAATTGAAATTCAGAAATCGTCATTTAAAATTCAGAAAATATCAATTGAAATTCAGAAATCGTCATTTGAAATTCAGAAAATATCACTTGAAATTCAGAAATCGTCATTTGAAATTCAGAAAATGTCAATTGAAATTCAGAAAAAATCAATTGAAATTCAGAAAATATCAATTTAAATTCAGAAACCGTCATTTGAAATTCAGAAAATAGCAATTGAAATTCAGAAAACATCAATTGAAATTCAGAAAAATGTAAACACATTTTTTAAAAGAATCCGTCCAGGTAGATAATGTTATCCCCTATAAAAATTTATATATGGGGTTTATCAAAATAAGTAAAATTCATTTTACTCACGCAAGTGAAAAATATTTAAAAGTTGTGTGCCTCAATGATTTTATGTAGACTAATTTCTTTCTTGCAACGAATTATGGCTCAATTAGATATTAAAACGTAACGCTGATATTAAATTTCAGCCTTACATTTTGGAGCTATAATTCGTAACAAGAAAGAAATTAGTCTACCTAAAATCATTGAGGCACACAAATTTTAAATAATTCTCACTCACGTAAGTAAAATGAATTTTACGCCCACTTGTTAATCAAACGTGTTTTGATGAAATCCATATATACATTTTTTATAGGGTATAACATAATCTACCTGGCCGGATTCTATAAAAAATTCTGTTTACATTTTTCTGAATTTCAATTGATGTTTTCTGAATTTCAATTGATATTTTCTGAATTTCAAATGATATTTTCTGAATTTCAAATGATATTTTCTGAATTTCAAATGATATTTTCCGAATTTCAATTGATATTTTCTGAATTTCAAATGATATTTTCTGAATTTCAATTGATATTTTCTGAATTTTAAATGACGATTTCTGAATTTCAATTGACATTTTCTTAATTTCAAATGATGATTTCTGAATTTCAATTGATATTTTCTGAATTTCAAATGACGATTTCTGAATTTCAATTGATATTTTCTGAATTTCAAATGACGATATCTGAATTTCAATTGATATTTTCTGAATTTCAATTGATATTTTCTGAATTTGAATTGATATTTTCTGAATTTCAAATGACGATTTCTGAATTTCAATTGATATTTTCTGAATTTCAAATGACGATTTCTAAATTTCAATTGATATTTTCTGAATTTCAATTGATATTTTCTGAATTTCAATTGATATTTTCTGAACTTCAAATGATATTTTCTGAATATCAATTGATATTTTCTAAATTTCAAATGATATTTTCTGAATTTCAAATGATATTTTCTGAATTTCAAATGATATCTTTTGAATTTCAATTGACATATTCCGAATTTCAAATGATATTTTCTGAATTTCAATTGATATTTTCTGAATTTCAAATGGAAAATCTGAATTTCAATTGATGTTTTCTGAATTTCAAATGGAAATTCTGAATTTCAATTGATGTTTTCTGAATTTCAAATGGAAATTCTGAATTTCAATTGATATTTTCTGAATTTCAATTGATATTTTCTGAATTACAATTGCAAAAGGTGTAGAGTATAACATTGTAAATTTTTGAAAGAAATATTTTTTATTTTACGATTTTGATAATTTCACCCGTATTCTAAACTTTATAACAATGACAAAATTGTGACAACACAGACCATTCACCACAGTGTTGTCACAATTTTGTCATTGTTATAAAGTTTAGAATACGGGTGTTTATCTCATTTTAACCCTACAATGGCCTGAGGAAATCGCAAAAACTAAAATATTTTCCAACCAATTTTGGATTTTTATATATTACCAGAAAGGGAATTCAGTCTAGATTATGATTCCATTTACATTTTCCAAAAATACAGTTATTTAAGAGCCAATATTTTTTCGCCTTGTAAATCGTATTTCAAACTCAGGGTCGATGCGGCAAGTGTTCCCGTTATCCGATCACCTTAATTTTTTGCATGGTATATTTTTATACCCAAAGGCACATTTCTAGTGTGGGCGACGGCCTTAAATCGCAAGTTGACATAATAAGGTCCACCCTAACGACAATATTATATTAGAATTTGGACTTGAGGTAGAACAATATTCTAACTAAATATATGAAAATATAGGAAGTCCGAAAAAACTATTTTTGGATTTTTCAATGCAAAAATTAGAAGTAATTCTCATAATATTTGAATTTTTATTCGAAGACCAGAAAAAAATCTGTTATCTATATATATTAGGGTATTCAATCGATTAATCGTTATTCGATTAATCGAACAATTTTTCTCAAAAATTGTTCGAATAATTTAAAATGTCCAAATTTCTAATAATGAATAATTCGAATAATTTCATACGATTAATCGATCAATCGAAATTAGTAGAAAATTACAAAAATGTTTAAAAAATATAAATTTTTTATTAAAGTAAATGTGCTAAAACCTCAAAATTTTTTTTAAAAAATTGTGACAAATTGCTGTAGGCTTATACCTATCCGAATTTCATTGTGGCCTAAGAAAATAATTAAGGGACGACCTTTTAGAATTTCTAGAAATATTTGTTATCTTCAACTCAATGATAATTTCATGTTTTCAAGTAGGAGCGTTAATAAACATCTTAAATCCCAAAAAAAAAAAAAATATATATATATATAAAATTATCACAGTTTGCTTTGTCATCTTCCAAATTACTACCCTGTTGTTGTGATTTATCTAGTAAAGTAGTGGTATCTATTTACGTATAATAAATTTTTATTTATTTTTTACGACTTTTTAAACGTTGATATTAAATGAATGCATTAATAATTATTGTAATTAATGATTATTAAAATTATTAATTATAATTATTGATCAAGGTAATAAAGCTTGTGTATTGAGCACTCTGAAATTATAAAATAAACTAAAAGGAAACGTAGAGGGAAAACAATCTCTCAACGGAATTCCTCTCTACATTTACGTTTTTATGTATTCAATGCATACGAAAGAGATACAAATTAATGTACGGGGTCTTATATTCTCCTTTTGGGTTTTCCCCGATTTGGATAAAATTTTAATATGTGAAAGAGGGGACAGAAAAAATAAAAATATTGACAAAATCTGATCTCAATTATAACACTTTTTTTATTGTTATGAATTTCAGAAGAGTTACTGGATTTATTTTTGTTCCTTTTTTTAAATAAAATTATTAAAGAAACGACAAGTGTATGTATATTATTTTACATAAAATTTTTTTCGATTAATCGATTAATTTAAAAATTTTGTTCGATTAACCGGTTAAGTAAAAAACACGAATAATTATTTGCACGATTAATCGATTAAAATAAAAAGCCGATTAATTGAATACCCTAATATATATAAAAGAATAACGTGACTGACTCACTCAATATCGCCCAGCCCAAACCGCTGGAATTAAAATTTGGTAGGTAGATTCCTACTCCGACATAAACGCCTTTCCCTTGGCGGCTTTTTTGTCTGTTTTCATATTATTATGAATTAAGTGAATTAATTCAGTAAGGAATTAATTCACTTTTTTTTCCGTTCGATTTATAAAATTGAACGCGTTCACCAGTGAATTAATTCATTTGATTAAATAAGGAGAGCTATTGCAATGGAATTAATTCTTTGAATTTATTGTTTGATGAACGCGTTCAGTTGAACGAATTCAGTGAATTACTTAACTCTTTGGCGAGTGGCGTACATTATAATGTTCGTCGACTTCATCAACTCGTCACTGATTTGAATTTTAACCAAGGCGCTATTCATTTACTGTTATCGGTTCGTTATTTTGTTCTTATTAAAATTTTATGCAGGCTGTGAAATTTCAAAACAACATGAGATCAGTAGAGTGAGTTTTGTCTTGTGATCATCACCGCTGCTGAGAATGTGTTAAAATTTAAAAGTTCAAAAAAGACGACAGTTTAGTCTCAAAAATTGTGTGATGAATAAAATTCAAAAATTCAAAAAGTTTTATGTAGAGTTTAGTAATAGGAAAAATATAAAATTAAAATTAAAAAAAAAATTTTAACCCGCTCGGAGTCGGCAGCATGTTAATGTTTGAACTTTAATTCCAAATATCTCCGCTAGGGGGCGCTGCAAAGCCACAAAAGTAATAAACAATATTTCCTGGACATAGATCTACATTTCCACGAAGTTTGGTCGGAAAATTACTAGCAATTAAAATTCCAGTGTCAAAGGGTTAAGAAAAGGAATTTATTCAATTCTAGAGAAAATTGAATCCGATTGGTAGTGAATTCATTCAAAAAAGAATTAATTCTTCAAAGCTCTGCTACAAACCTATAATAGTAAATATACTTCCAAAAATAAACCGTCCATTGTCATTCGTGACAGTTGTGGCTTAAACACACCTAAATCCATTATTACGAAAAAAGTAAGTTTTTATTATTATTTGAAGAACCTCCAATATAGGAAACGGAAATAAAACTAATCACCCTGTTAGCAGTACGTGCTTAAAATATTTCTGACCATCACTATTGTTTTCTAAAGAAAAACAACAATCCAAAGCTTTTTTTATTTATTGTATTTATTCAATGAACGTTATTTTATTTTGAAACAGTAAGGCCCGATTACTGAATGTCCAGTTAAATTAAAATTTTATATGAGAAACAACAACAAATGTGTCAGTTAAAGACCAAGTTATTAGCTAACTGAACATTCAGTAATTAGACCTAAATGTAATTTTTATTAACCCAACAAAAAAATATAAAAGTTTCTGATGGTCAAGGTAGTTAACAAAATTTAAAAAGCTTTTTTTATTTGTTTACAAATAACAGTTAATGTAAATTTAGAACTTCCAGATTAATTGTATTTGTTTACACACTTTGAATTATAATTCAAAAAATATGAAATTGTTAATAAAATCAATATCCATATGGATATAAAACAAAAAACGGTTATATGCCAGCTTAAAATTAATACAAAAGCTGTTGGGAATTTAAAAAAATAGTTGGCATTAAAAAGCAAATAACAAGAAAAAATGCGTCAGAAATATGCATAAACAAAAAGAATATATTAACTTCAAACATAAAAGCAAATGCCCTTTTTTGCCCTCTGTTAAAATATACAGCGAAGCAAAATAAAACAAAAAGTTATATACAAAAAAACTTTGTGGTTAAGTCTGGTATTCTGTTCGTAGTTCTGCAAAACTATGTGTCAAATTCCCTATAAAAATGATTTTCACTTGCATGGAATTGTGGTGAAAATATTTTCGTAATAATTTAGTAGACAACACATTTTGAAAAATTTTGCGGAAAAAGTATATTTGCCATATTTGAAGCCCTTCATCTTTCACCACCTTTCATCTCTTCGCTATCGCTTTTCCAAAGAAAGCAACACGTAAATTAATAGGAAGAATTTCCTGAGTGTTGGTTCTCTTTTTTTTAAAATAAGGAAGGTTTCCCAATTGGTTCTCTCCGATCTTAATTAGATTCGGATATGAGATAGAGAAGACAAAAATTATACGCAAGTATTTTTTAGCGGAACAATGTCATATTTAAGGGTTAACTAGTGGAGTGGAAAATTATTGAAATTATTAAGAGAAATACATAAATTATCAAATAAAAGTTTGTTTGGAGACGCATCTACCGGTACACAAAACATGTCCCAACATGTCCAACTTTTTTGTTATTCAATTATTTTTCGGAAATTTGTATGGAAAATTGGTGTTGGCTGAAATTTACATATAATATCGACAAGATGTCTGAGGCATAGATTACATACATCTCTTACTCTTTGACATTTGCTGTCAGTGCACCTAACTCATGAGAATATGCTGGAAATACGTCCTATACCTATACAAAAAATATTTTAATGTGTGTAAAAAATGTGTTTGTTGACAAAAGAAGAAGAAGAGTAAGATATCTATGTAATCTAGAGTCTGAGGGGTTTTCAATATTCGTCATTGCCCGGCTTTAGAACAATTTTCCCGCCTTTTTCACTAGTATTCATATATTTCAAATTAATGACAACCTTGGGTCCACAACATGAGCAATATGGAGCAAAATTTTTATACTCTCGAGTACTTTAACGCTGTGTAAAAGGAAAAATTTCGTTAGTTTCAGAGTATTTCCATAGAAAACTAGGTTAATTTTTCATACCACTTTTCTTTCCTATCATACATCCAACTTTCATTAAAATCGGAGTGGATCCATTATTATACCTTCCTTGTTTGTCCAGTGTTCAGTTCACCTCCATATAAAAAATAATTTTTTACGTGCGTGAAGTTATTACCACATTGCGGTTATATTTATTTAATAAAGGCCAATATAAAAAATTTTAATAATAAAAAACAGAATATTAGGCTTTATAAAAAAACGAAAATGACTATAAATAAATTACTCTCTTCTTTTCTTATTCGAATTTAGTTTTAGACATACATACGTAATACTACCTTATATGGTGTTTAACGAGACACACCCCCTTTACCTAAACGTAATACGATACAATAGACACTCGTGATTTATGTTATACTAGAGTTACCAACAAGCACTATTATTCCGTTAAGATTTTAATTAATCCCCCAAAAATTGAACGGATAACTTAAACATGCCATCCTTATCTCAATCTTAATGTCAATAAACCAAAATCACAAAAAGAATGGATTAAAATTCCTTAAATTTGACGAGAACGTTTCGTATATTTTATGATTTTAGTTAATGAAACTTTTTCATTGAGTATATAAAACTTTCAGGCCCGATTACTGAGTATCCAGTTAAATTTTAGCCGACAGTTAAATTCGAATTTTATGTATATGAGAAACAACAACAAATGTGTCTGTTAAAGTTCCAGTTAGTAACTAACTCAACATTCAGTAATCGGGCCTCAATATATAAAATCTAATTTTTCAAAAATTCATTAATATCATGCAGATAATTCTCTTAGTGCAGTTTTTTCAGAAATGCAGTGTTGCCACCAGCAAAACAAAACATTATACAGCTGCAGGACAAAATTTATCCAAACCCGTATTAAATTACACAAAAAAGTTTATAACACTTTTTTTATATAATTTCCGAATATATGACTCTCCTGCGCACAGTGGGGCAGAACCAAAATATTTTGGAAATAATTCATATTTTTATTGGATACAAAGTATTTTCGAGCTTTAATTTTGCCAACAGACACACCGGGAGCTGTGTCATTTGATACCATCACAAAGGTAATTATATTTTTTTATAATTTTTTAGAGAAAAATGTTTATTCTTCTTCTTAGCCTTAAACCTACTAAATTAATTAATTAAAATTTTGCTGTTTCACAAAAATTTTCAAATGATTAAAATTTTCGATAATTTTCTAAAAAAATTAGCAACATACAGGGCTCCAAATATAAATTAAATGTAAAACAATATCAGCCTTACTATCAAAATTTTCCAAATACATATTGTTACAAAATTGGATTGGTATAGTATAGAAAACTCTGGAATTTTATGGAAGAAATAGCCCAATAGACGGGAAGTACAAAATACGTCAATCTGGCATTGTAACACTACATTTAATTATAAGCATATGCTAAGGTTAAATGCCATAAATAATGTTAAGTAATTTGATTATAAGAGTTTGTATGTGTATACTGTTGAAGAGTAATACAAAGTTAAGTAAGATAAGTGTTATAATTATAGCATGCTAGAATTTGCGTGTTGTAAAAGCATAACTGTTACTATATAAGGCGCGCATTAAGATTAGTGAAGGGAGGTTAATTATTAACATTTGTGCTGTAAAGACGGCGCTAAGAGTTTAAGTGTCGTATTAGAGTTAGTAGCGCTCTATTAGTTGTCGTAATAAAGAGAGTTTGTAAATAAATACGAGTGTTTAAGCTATTTCAAACTTAAGTGTATTTGTGTTTGGTTATTCTAATTGGTTGTTATTATTGCTGAGAGAGCACCAGGCCGGTTTATCTAAAGGAGATAAACGAACATTTTATAAGGTAAAACGTAACAATTGGTGACAGCGTTGGGACTGGTTATTTTGATTGCAATAGAAAAGAACCCGGTTTATTTAAAGAAAATAAACCAACGTTTTTAAAACGTAAAATCGTAACAATATTTTTGTTAAAGTGAACTTCATTGTAGAGAAAAGGTTTTGCTTTTACCGTACTATGCAAAATATTCAAAATAAAACTATTTTATTATTTTTTTTAAAACCAAAACAAAATATTCAAAATTAAAAAGGAAATCTGGAAATAAAAAACAATTAAAAAAATAAAAACAAATAAATATAAAATAGAAAAAAGTGAAAACTTACAATTTGAACCAAAACTTTAAGGCAGGGAATTTGAAATAATAGTGGACTTTTGTGAATGGAAATCGACTTTTTCTATTTTATAGTAAAGGTGAAATTTTTAAATTTCTGCTTAATTGGTTTTAGTGTTGAATAAATTTACGAAAATAATTCATCAGAAACTAGAAATTTGTTGTAAATTTTTCACAAACTGGACATTTATGAACTAAACTTTGCAATGCTTCAAATGCCATAAATTTACGAATTACACACAAAGCAACAAAATTATTTTCGTTGTTGTTGCTTTGTGTGTTATTTTCAATTTTTTTTTTGCAAATTTCATTGCATTTGTAGACACTAGGTTTAGAAATGTTGACAATGGTTTTTCCTTTATATCGCCATCTTGTTGAAATATTGGCAACCAAAATTGATATTTTTGTAGGATATTAATCTTTGAAAGTTTAAAATATTTAAAAAAATTTAATTTTATGTATTTTTTATGGACAAATTTTTATTAAAAAAAAATAAGAAATTTTTGTATTTAACCGATTTTTTAAATTTTTTTGAAAAAATATGATGGTTTTTGACAATTTTTAAAACTGTTGTATGGCAACCATAAAAATAAAATTTTTATAAATGTAGTAGTATTGAAATAAAAATAGCCATTATATAAGTCTTTGGCATGGATGGTAACCGAAACGATGCGGTTATCGGTGAGGGTAACGCTATTTTAGATTATTTCGGTAACGGTATTTTAAGGGTAACGCTATTTCATTTATTTTGGTATCGGTATTTTAAGGATAACGGTTTTTTTAGTTATTTCGGTAACGGTATTTTAAGGATAAAGGTTTTTTGATTATTTCGGTAACGGTATTTTAAGGTTAACGGTATTTCAGTTATTTTGGTTACGGTATTTTAAGGATAACGGTAGTCAGTTATTTTGATGCATCCCGCAATTTTTTTACAAAAAACAAACGAGCTTAAAAACAGAACCAATCTACCATCTTAATGTACGAAAAATACTAAATAATCATGTGCAATTACCAAAAACAGAAAATGAAAAATAACGGTAACGGTATTTTAGGGGTAACGGTATTTCATATATTTCGGTAACGGTATTTTAAGGATAACGGTATTTAGGTAACGGTATTTTAGGGGTAACGGTAGTCAGTTGGAAGGGGTTTGAATCGATAACGGTATTTTAGCGGTATTGCCTGCCAACCCTGGTTTTTGGTGAAAAAGCAATAAATTTTAGTATGCTTTTGATTTTGTACATTTAGAAAATTCATGTCCTGATCGGTCAGATTTTCATAAATTTTATCAATGTGAACTAATTTTTAGCACAGAAATGAAGTTTTATTTTTTTATTAACATTGTCAATCAAATATATAAAAGTTTAGTCTTTTTTATATTTTTAATTTGGCGAAAAGTCTCATCAAAAGGGTCGAAAGTAGGGTCCCGCCCTTCTACAGAAGTTTTAGCTAGTATATTAACATTTTGGAAGCTTTATTTCAATTAAAAACATTGATTGTTTTAAAAATAATTTAAATAAAAAATATTTGAAATTAAAAACTGCGATTTAAAATTTATGGGGTCATTTTGTAAAACGAAACTTTGCTTTCGTTTGAACGTTTTTCTATTTTTAATTTTTTTAAATTTTGTAAAACTCAAAAAAATATGTATATTTTCTTTTTTTTTCAATCTGGCAATATTTAAATCGAAGACAAACTCCTTAATAAAACGGTATTTTATAAGAAGTAAGTAAACGTTTGCAAACGAGTATTATGCCATATACAAACGAACAGAAATAGTTGTCGTTTCCTATTAAAAAGTTAAAAGTTTTTGCATAAAAAGTTAGGTAATTGCAAATTTTGGAATAAAAATTGTATAAATATGGGTTTAAAAATATGAAGTAGTTAAATGTGATACTCCTATATTTTTTATTCTCAATAAAAAATAATTCTTTTAGGGTCATATGCATAATCACTTTTTAAATTTATAAACGGCTTATAAAACAAATTTTTCACACCAAAATCGTTATAAAAAATCAAATTATTACGCACAGGAAAAAAAATTGCCAACCGAATTGCTAAGCCTATTTTGGTTGCTACAACCAATAAATTCGGTTGGTGAAACCATATTGGAATGTGATTCCCAAATATTTTGGGTATTGCAACTAAAATTCAGTTGTATAAACCGAATTTTGTTCTGATAACCAATATTCAGTTGCACCAACCTATTTTAGTAGATGTAACCGAATTTCAGTTGGAAAATGGCATATTTTTTCTCTGTGTGTATGCATAAGCACTTAAATTTATATGCAAATTAGTGAAAATTTGGGCAATTTTAAAAATATCTAATTTTAGATGCGCTAAGACACGATTTAAAAAAATTTTTCTTTATGTATAAACTTCTACGTTTGAGACCAAATGAAACAAACTGAGGGGTTTTAAAACTAAAAACTGACAATTCGAAACTTAAGGGTCATCTTAACAAACCATACTTTGAACTCCTTTGCTATCCGCTAATGGAAGGTTCTTCTTATTTAGGTTGATTTTCTGTACAATATAAAATTTTTATTAAATATATTTGTTTCATATTATTAGGAAAAAATGTCCAAAAATATATCCCAAAAAAAAAACTACTAATAAAAAAAATTGCCCTACACAGGATTCGATACCAGGACCCTAAAAATATTAGAACTAAAAATAACAACTCATTTACTAATCAGGCTAAACAGACTTGGAAAACTCTATGAACAAATTTTTATTTAAATAATTTGTAATTCCATGTCACAAATATTATTTTTTTTGTCTGGCAATAATAACTCGCAAATGGCAACAAACGCAAACTACTACCCGTTTTATAAAATACCAAATATTTTCGTTTACGTTTCAAACGAAAACGAAAAAACGTTTTTCATTCGAGTTACAAAATGACCCCATTAATAACATATAATATAAAAAAATATTATTTAGGCCGAATTTTTTGGGTTTAGTTAAACCGAAAACAAATTTTATTAGACATTATCAAGTTTAAATTCCAACAAAAATACTCGTACATACCTCGGAAATTTTATATTTTTTAATGATGGTATTTGTTCAAATAAAGCAATATACATACACAACATTTCAACATCCAAAAAAACTCGGCATTAAAATTAAAAAAAAAATGATAATATTTTCGTATTTTCAATTGATGTGTTTTGAGTTTTTATTACCTACTTCAAATAATTTCATTTAAATTTCAATTGCTATTCCGTTATTTCAGTTGTATTTTTCAAATTTTATGTTTTTGTTAGATTAAATATTGTTGACCTTTGGTGTTGTTATATTTTTAATACTGTTTGGCTTTAGGTCATAAATTTTTAAAAAATAAAATATTTTGTATTTTATTTTTCAATTTTCTTCCGATATTTCGATTTGCATCGCAAATCATCCTCTGGGATATTTAAAAAATACAATATATTAGAAAATATATTTTTGAACGGGACTGAGTTGAAAACTTTTTGCTGCACTTAAAGCTTACTATTATTTTAAAAATAATGCATCAGATGCTTTTTCAAATTATTTTGGATTTTTTATCTGTTAATTTTAAAAAAATGCAACAATGAAAATTAAAAAATTTTTTTTAAATTAAAGTTATAAAACTATTTAATAATATTTTAGTGTCTATTTTTATAAAAAGATTTAGACGATTTGCCTAAAAATTTGTGTGAAAAATACTCACTTTTAAACTTTTTAATAAAAATAGACGAATACTTCTGAAAATCTGCATAGAAACAAAATATCTAGAAATAGAAATTTTTGGATTCCATATTTAATCAAAAAATCCATCTTAGTTCTGATTCTAAAGCTGGTCCGATACAAATTTGCATCCTTTAACAAATCCATTATATCCTGAAAGAATTTATGATTCAATTTGTTTAACCGTTTAAACCGCAAATTAATATTTAATTAATGTATTTCTAATAGTTGTTTTAAAATTAAGATGGCCTTCCATATAAATATATTACCTGCATATTAGTTCGCTATTTAAACTGTTACACGAATTGATTTCGAAAAAGTGGAAGATATGGATATTTTATATTAAGCCCTTATTTCAGAATATATTAAGTAGATTTTCTCATGACTGCAACCAAAAGATGAAATTTGTCCTAAGTTTTTTTTTTTGATAGATATCGAGTTTTTCAAGTAAACATACGTCGGATATATTCATTTTCTAACGAGCGGGAATTCCCGGGATCCCGGGAAATTCAGAAAAAAATCCCGCTGTCCCGGGAAATGAAAAAGTCCGGGAAAAGAAAAACCCTAGTCGAAAGTGTTTTTTTTATGGATGGTAACCGAAACGATGCGGTTATCGGTAAGGGTAACGCTATTTGAGATTATTTCCGTAACGGTATTTTAAGAGTAATGCTATTTCATTTATTTCGGTTAACGGTTTTTTGATTATATCGGTAACGGTATTTTAAGGTTAGCGATATTTCAGTTATTTCGGTAATGGTATTTTAAGGATAACGGTATCGATGCATCCCGCAATTTTTTTACAAAAAACAAATGAGATTAAAAACAGAACTTATTTACCAACTGAAAGTAGGAAAAATACTCAATAACCATGTGCAATTAGCAAAAGCAGAAAATTAAAAATAACGGTAACGGTATTTCATTTATTTCGGTAACGGTATTTTAAGGGTATCGATATTTCATTTGTTTCGGTATCGGTATTTTAAGGATACCGGTATTTCAGTTATTTTAGTAACGGTATTTTAAGGATAACGGTATTTCGGTAACGGTATTTTAGGGGTAACGGTAGTTAGTTGAAAGGCTTTTGAATCGATAACGTTATTTTAGCGGTATTGCCTGCCAACCCTGATTTTTTTAAAATAAATATTTAGCAAATCTGGATACAGTTCTTCTATCAGTTTTTTATTTGTGGTTGCAGTCAAGATATCAAACTATTTTATGGTTTTCAAATCGCTGAATGATCTTTATCTTGTTAAAGAATATAGTGAGTGTCTGAAATAAGTTAAGAAGCTCTAGAAATGAATTTACGGAAATTTCTGTTAATTCATTTGTTGTTTCTTGTTTTTCTGTAGAAAAATACGAAACAACTAGTATAACAGTTATTTAAAAAACAACTTACGAAATGTACTGAATTTAGTTGCTTAAGCAGTTATTTTCAATAGTGATAGCAAAACAGTATATTTGCGCTAAACAGTTATTTTTGTTAGTTATTTATAAAAAATATTTTTTAGTTTATATTTGTTATTATTGATATATGAAGGCATGTCCCTATCCGGATTTCATTCTTGCCTAAGGAAATCGTCAGGGGACGAGTTTTTAGAATTTCTAGAAATATTTGTTAAGTTAAATTACAAACTCAATGAAAATTTATCGTTCTGGTCTAGGAGGAGGAGGATTTAAAATATCAAACAAAAAATATTTAATTCCTTTAATGTAATAATGTATATCCCGATAAAAATAAATTTAAAGTAACATTTTTAGTTATTTCAAATATATACTTTTGTCGCCTATTTAACTGCATATTCCTTTCTTTTCAGTACATTCTATGGACAAACTTTTTTGAGTGCAAGGTACATTGCTATAGAAATTTCCATAGAGAAATATTCTTATTAAAATCCCATTTTTTAAAGGACTTCTGCTACTTGTTTACTCGTAATAAATATAACCCAATCCAATTTACTGCCACATTTCTATAAAGAAACCATTCGTCACATAAAAAATCAATATTATCATAACGAAGACTTAAAATTAGAGGACATTTTTGGCATTTTAATTTTAATAAACATTTTACTTTGAGTATAATTATTGTTTATGTATATGTAGTAAAAGACATTTCGGGGTCACTTTGTAATGCCCTTGCTTGTTAAATGCCGGATTTTATTTTTTGTTTGTATTATAAATCGCCCACTCTTTGTCTTATTTGTTTTGCGCCATTCCTCGCATAGGGATACAAGTTGTATTACACCATGATGAGTCTACGAATAAAAGTCAGTAACATTTTGATCTGTTAACTGGTTCTACAGGTTGACTACGCCTAAGATGTAGGCAGTATGCAAGATTGGGATGTTTGCACTGCGTGTATTAACACTTTTTTTTTTCCAATTTTTAGTAACAATTATGTATTTAAGACGAAGTATATTGGTATTCATGTTGTAAAAAGATTCAACAATTTATGATATTACGTTCAAGTAATCAAGGTAATCACAGTGTTTTATACGTTTAATATTGCTTTCTTTAGTTATTCTCCCTAGCACGTTATTGTAATTAACTTCTTATAAAAAAAGAAACAGCAACAAAATGTAATTTAATAGCCAACACAATTTTCAGTATCTCTTTCGGTTTAGCAGCAATATACCTACTACATGTCATTTAACTCTTCCTTAAGGAAGTGTCAATAAACTACGGACCACTTTCAATGTTTTATTTTATACTTTTTAACTAGTTTTATGGAATTTTTTTAAAGGAATTTTATGCTTAGAAGGTACAGTCATTTAAAAATGATGCAATAACATTTTGTAAGATTGACATATGTAAAAGGTGTTGGCATTTAATGTAATTGTCTGAAATTTTTAATGTTGGTTTGTTATAGGAATTATATACTAATTGCGAGATGTAATATGTAGTATATTTAAGATAATTACAATATCAAATGTTGAGTTTAAAACATGATTGTGAAGTTTGTGTTAAACATTGCAAATGAGAAATATATGCATACCTACATGACATTTAAAATGTCAAGAATAATGAAACTTGTGATGTGATAAACATTTTGGAAATTAGGACACGTACCGTAAAGTTAGGTGATGTCTAAATAAAAACAGTATCGTCTAGATTTTGGAATCTATAATCTATGCATTTCTCGAATATCTAGAGGACAAGTCACTTAGATCAAAGATTATTTATTTTATAGATTGACTATGCTACTCACGGTTCTCTCGATAATTAGTAGACTTGTGTCGTTCGTGAATGAACTAGTTCAATTAAACTAGTCACTCAATTGATGGAAAGATCTAGTTCACTTCTAATTGCTCTTCTAGTTCAATCGTTCATTTTATTACCTTTGGTCGGGGATAATTTTTTTTTTTATTAATTAAAAATATTTTCTACACTCAACAGTTTTCTTTTTTTCTTAAAATTCTTAATTTGTCTGATATTTTATGTCCTTGATTTTGTGGGCGCTGTGGTGTAATGGTTAGCGCGTTGGACTGTTACACGTAAGGTTGCCGGTTCGAGCCCAAACCAAGGCAACATCAATTTATGAAAAATAATAATATGTATGAGTTTTTTCTATCCCTCATACATATCGCAGCGTTCTCCTTCGGTGTTCCCATAGCACTTAACCCCACCGAAGTAAAATAATATAACAGGGCTATGAACTAAACAGCTTCAATAAAGTTCGCCAACTCTTCATCAGATGGCGCGCAACAACTGTTCTAAGATTCAACATTTCGCGCAATTACAGTGTTGCCATATTTGAAGCCCTTCATCTTTCACCACCTTTCACTTCTTCTCTTTCCCCTTTCCAAAGGAAGCAACACGTTAATTACTAGGAACAATTTCCTGAGTGTTGCTTCTCTTTAAAAAAAAAAAAAAAGCAACACGTTAATTAATAGGAAGAATTTCCTGAGTGTTGCTTCTCTTAAAAAAAAAATTAATTAGCTACCTATTCAAAATTGCCAAACGAACTATCGAAAAAATAGTTTTCTGCGCTATTGAACGAAATTGTCAAAGAGCAATTGAACTAGAAGAGCGAACTAGTTCTTTACAACAAATTGAACTAGAAAGAGCGGTCACCAAAAAGAACTAGAATGCCCAAGTCTAATAACACTGCATGATACTCAAAAAATTAATGAAGATCTGACCATCAGTTCTATATATTTCGGACATGCTGATTACAATGGCGTACTTTATTTTTCGATCAATGGTACAGATTTTTCGCTAAATGTCTTTAAAGTTTGGCGGTTGTCCATTCAGTTTTTTATATAAAAATTTTTTCAAATTCAATTATTATGAATTTTTTTGTGTTAAAATGTAATCACAGGACCTGTGGCCATATTTACGATATAAATGCGATGTGCTAATCTTGATATTTAAACCACTACTTTGCGTTTTATATAGGTTTTTATGGTTTTTTGCTATTTCAGCGAATTTAGTCGCCGAATGTACGATCGACCTCAATAAATGTAATGCCTTAGTAAGGAAGCAATTAAAAGGAAAATATTTCAATAAAAAAAATGTATTTATCTATAGCGGCCTATACGTTAATCGCGATTTTTTAAAAATTTTGTATGGCAGCATAGCTTTCCAAGGTGTCCCCAAAGTCCAACTTTTAGTATAATATGGGGTCACCTCTAAAAACTGTCCTTGCAAAATTACAAGCAAAACGGTTTCCATTTCCAAAAGTTATCGCAATAAATACATTTGTTACTGAGGTTAGTATCGTACTAAAGACATTTTAAGATACTAAAGTGAAATGAATTTATGGAAAATTGTATCATAGATTACCACAGATATCGTACTGTTCTTCTTGTTTTAAAAACAAACTCATATGTTCAACACATTGTCATGAGTTTCAAAGAATTTCGTAGAGGTAAATGTCATATTTTTATCACACTTTTGTGTCAATAAATGTTTCAGTATTTCTCGCTTCGAAAAAGTTTAAAAAAAAACATCTGAAATACATCAACTATTACAAACCCAGTAAAAAATACTGTTTGCATCCGAAGCCATGGCGTCTTCATCCATTTTACTTTGGGCTAAAAGTGTATTTCTTAGGTCCGCAACAGGTTTGTTACACTTCAGTGAAGAAACGATCGTCGCGCACGATACCGCATAAAACTCTGTATAATTAGAAAACAGATATCTAATTTTTGTAAATCTTTCCACCAAAACAGAAAGATTTTTTTTATCTACAAGACCCATTCGGAGATTGTTGGAGGGTGCTCAATATTTTTCCTTATGACCTAAATTCCAAAAGGCTATTATCAAAGGAATATGGATGAAAAATGTTGATATCGTTAGTAAAGGAGTTGATAGATTTGAAGCTTGACCCAAAAGATCATTTGGGAAATAAGAAAAAGAGAGGGAGAAAGAACTAACCTACTGCCGAATTCAGCAGTAACTTGTTGGATGATATAATAGTTGCCTTATTAGAGATAAATCCAAAATCGAAGTGACCTGTCTTAACCATAATGGGTGAAAATGTTTGGCCATCACATCCCAAACAGTAATATGGACTAACATATACATTAAGGGCAAGTCACACATCGGCTTATCTTATCTATTATTACCCAGCAATGCGGATACGAATTGTCAAAGTTTTTCGTATCCCCAATATTGGGAAATATCTCCAAAGAAGACTTCACTGGCGAAAGCTTTTCTCTATAACTGATGAAAAATCTTAGGTGCCAATCTGTCCATATATATTACGACTATTTTCTAAATCTCCGAACAATTTCGATAATGTTATCTGAAACATATTTGATTTTCAAAGAAACCAATTTGAGTTGAATTTAGCAAACATAGCAAACAAACTCGTCGAAAAATCGAGATTTAATGCGCGAAAAAAAAATCGGCTATGATGAAATCGGGATAATTAATATGTTGGTCAGTGGATTATGTATGCAAATATTCTTTTTCAGGCTTAAATTTAATAATGCAAAAAATAAATTGTTTATTTTGTACACTGATAGAATTTTGCGCGTAGAAAGTCCCCAAAGAACGAGTTAATTGAATCAATAATACATTTTCATTAAATGAAAAATAATTGAAAAAAAAATTATTTTTTCTTTTGTTACTTTTTTATTTATTTTTTAATTTTTATTTTTGCATGTATTTATATCTTCCCAATAAGCATTCATTATTACGGCAATATCTTCTTTTTATCGCCATCAAAAATTTATCAAAGCCGTATTTTGAACATGTCTTCTTTTAATCACTTGGACGATATTTCGGCGATATTGGAAAAAATGTATTGCGAGGAAAACATCTTAATATCCCTTCGAAGAAAAACAAATAAATTGTTTGAAAATTTTATGTCATTTTGAAAAAATTTTAAACAAAACTAAACGAAATGAAAATCAGCCGCATTTAATCAATTGGACGTCGCAAAAATTAATTAAATTATTTATTTTAAGCAAAGGTAAGTTAAATTATATGGCATCAATTAAAAAAATCAAATAAAAATTATTTCGTTCCTTTTTATAAAATAGCATCCCAAAAGATAGTGCAACGAAACCCACTAAAGGCTGGAATTATAATGAAGAGAAAAATGCAAATAATTCCGTATCAATGTAAGTGCGATTAGCTATTAAGTGTTTAATAAAAAAAATAAACGCGAAAAAAGGATTGTGTATTTATCTTCTGGGTGGTTATTGGGTGATATCGCATTTTTATCTTCCAGATGATATTTTAGCAATATTGCCTATTTATCTTCTAGAAGAATCGTTTTCGTATTGCTTGGAAGTATTGCTTTCTGGACACATTTTCTACCAAATAGGGTATCTTCCGCAATACGAAGACGATTGTTGCCGCAATAAAATTTTTCATTCAGGCAATACTATTGGGGAATCATCTTCGTATTGCCATGTTTAATGGGATTTTGTTGTTCTTACACACATAGAAAAAATTTGCCAATTTCCAACTGAAATTCAGTTACATATACTAAAATAGGTTGGTACAACTGAATATTGGTTATTACAACAAAATTCGGTTTATACAACTGAATTTTAGTTGCAATACCCAAAATGTTTAGGAATCGCATTCCAATATGGTTTCACCAACCGAATTTATTGGTTGTAGCATCCAAAATAAGCTTAGCAATTCGGTTGGCAATTTTTTTTTTCTGTGTGTACGTTTTTGACACCCCTCTAAACTCGGCTCGAACCCACAATCACGAGAATCTAAATATTACCGCGTTACCGATTCATCTAAATAGCCAAAACAAAGTGATGTGAATATTTGAACTTTTATTTTTAAATAATTTCAGTATGCGACCCTAGCGTTTATTATTATTATTATTATTATTATTATTATTATTATTATTATTATTATTATTATTATTATTATTATTATTATTATTATTATTATTTAGTACTTAGCAAACCCAAAAACCCTAATAAAATTACAGCATATCTTACGGATAAACTTAAAATATATAATAAAAAAATTCATTGAATTAATGAATTTTTCATTCATGAAATAAAAATTGGTCATTAAATCAATGATTTCCATTTAATGAAATCGATTCATTAATAGTACGAACGAAAATTCTATCAGTGTACCGGGGAGTTTATTTAGCGATATCAACTTTTTATCTTCCAGGTGATAAATTAGTGATATCTTCGATTTGTCTTCCTGAGGTATTGCTTTCGTTTGGTCAGGAAGTATTGCTTTCGGGTAACAGTTGTTCCCGACGGAGGAAACTTTCGCAAAACGAAATTGATATTGCCGGCAAAAAATGTTTGCTTCCTGGCCATATCATTGGGGAATCTTCTTCGTATTGCCATGCTTGCTGGGAATTCTTAGAAAACTTCTCCGCATAGTCATTTAATTAATTTAAAGTGAATGTTTATTTTTTTTTATTTTTTACAATTGTCAAAAAAATTAGTACGGGTGAATAATATTTCATATAGTGCAACTGTCTTTTAACCACATTATAGAAATGTTATTAACAATCAAATATAGTTGTATGCATGTGTCACTTTTATTTACTATTACTATTCAATAATGTTTATCGAATTTAATATTAAAGTAAAATATAAAAAATTTTAACTTGCTGATCATCAACATTGACGGTACGATAGCATTGACAAAAACATTAATAAAATCAAATAATAATTTTAACAAATTTTTCTAAGGAGTATAATATTTGAGATTTTAACTGGCTTGTGTTTTTGAAAATAAATATATTCGAACTTTTTTTTAGAGATTTTCAGATTTCCATATTAATTTTTGTGGCTTTCACTAAATCATATGTCAAATTACAAAATCAAGGAATCAGGCCATAAATTGAGAGAATAAATCACCAGTTTTACACAGAGATCCAAAATAACTGTTATAATTCTAAAAAAGTCACCACCCAAATTTATTTAATTATAATATTTCAATAATGCACTATATTTTATAAATCATATTGCACAAAAAAATCACAAAGTTTGGCAAAGATTTTAATTTTTTCAATTTTTATATTTTACTCTATAAATTTCTGTTGTTTTTTTGATTTTTATTTTAAAACTTTTTATAAAAGTTACAGAATGATTTTTTTGAAAAAATTAAGCACTAACTTTTTTATTTGATAATAAAATAAAAATTAAAAATTGACCTAAATTGAATGCCGGAAGTTGCTGGAATATACATATGTACTCACTTTAAATCACTATTCAATCTTTTATTAACACTAGTTGACATCATCAGGATATTATAATTGTTGAAGTCATTGGTTCTATGGCTATTGATTTATATTCTTAACTGTTATTTTTTGATAAAGAAAAAAAAATCACAAAATAACTTTTATTATTTTTGAAAAATAAAAATCGTATTTGGATTGTTTTTGTTTGAATTAAAAATAAAAATCAAACAGAGCAAATAAACAGAAAATTAAAAATACTGAAACAAGAAATAATTGTAAAACAATAAGTTTTTTGAATAAAAGTTATAACTGTTACGTCCCTGGTTTTACATTCTGATTTTTTTAATTTAACTTTCGATTTTTTGACAGTCACAGAAATTAATATATTTTTCAGAATGGAAAATATAAATTGCTAGGTACTAAAGTCTATTCTGAAAAATTTGTAAATACATAAAAATAAATAAAAACCTACAGGTTCGCTTCGAAAGGCATGCGTAGATAGAGTTAGATTTACCTGTATTGTAAATAACGTACAATTAGACAAAAAATTTCTTTTTTTTAAATTACACAGAAAAAATTGTTGCGAATAAAATTTCAATTAAAAATTTTTTTGATTTTAAATTCATTTTCAATTAAAAGTTTAATGATATCCATTAAATTTTTAATTGAAAATGAGTATAGTGTCGAAAAAATATTTAGTTCACCATAAGTACTATTGACAATATATTAAAAAAAAGCTTAAAATGCTTTGCGTAAAATCATACACCTCAATTCATACATTCAAGTTTTAATTGATATAATTAAAACTTTAAGTGAAAATTTCGTCGATTCTTAATTAAATTTTTAATTGAAAATTTTTACGATTTTTGATTAAATTTTTAACTGATATAAATATTTTCTTAATTGGTCCGAATTCAATTAAATTGTTAATTGTATTTACAAATATTTTAATTTAAACTCGTAGTTTTTTCCGTGTAGTAAGGTTATAAAATACAGATGCAATAACCAAATTTTTGTGGAAAAAATTCTAAGCTACTAGCTTTATTATTTGTATCTTCATTTAATAATAATCTTTTAAGGATTATTAAAGAAAAAATAAATTATTTGACAAGTCAATTAGAGAAAATTGCTTTAGACCACTTAACATATTTTGTATTTAATGTATTGTGCTGCATCAATTATGGATTAAAGTTATTGAAGAGAAACTAAAAATAATTTTAAAACGAATTTAATTGTATAATGAATTGTAGGAAATATTGCAAAAACCAATTATTATAATTGAAATGGAATTAAATTGTTAAAAACCAATTCATAAAAATTAGCATAAAAATTATGTTAATTTTTTTACAAGACATTTAACACTCCTTTATTTTATGAATTCTTTTTTTAATTTTTGCATCTTTTTTAAGACAACAACCTTTCTTTGTATTAAAAAAATTATATAAAAATGTAAATAATATAAAGAAAAATACATATAAATTAGCTTTGCAATTTAATTGGCTTTTGGCCAAAATGAATAAAACCAAACTTTTTATCTCGTATAAATAACAGAGGGAAAAGACAATGGATTATTGGCCAGTAAAAATTCATAAAAATAAATACAAATAAAAATAAAAATGGAGGCGTTTTTGTGCAAGATAATACTATTATTGTTTTTTGTTTGTTTAAGCAACAAAGAAATTTAATATTGTAATGAAAAGTATTATTTAACCAGATAATTTAATACAAATGTATATATTTTTTGAGTGTAGTTTGTCATTAATGCCTATATTTTTTTACATTTTTAATTATAAGTGTTAATTTATGTGTACTAGAAGAAAAAGCTTAATCATTTAACACTTTCATGAGCACGTGTTTCAGAATAAATAAATATTTGTAGAGCAATACAAGCAGGGATGTTAAACACAAAGAAAGAGCATTTTCGGCCAATGCTGTCAATGAAACTTTGCATTAATGAGTGTAATTTTTGTTCGGTTTGAAGATCAAATATGACAAATTCCAAATAAAATTCACTATTTGGAACAACAAATAGATAAAAAAAAACTTATGGAAAAATCTTTCCTAGGACCAATGGTTGACAATTATTGCATTTTCAAGTGCTACCAAGCATTATCATCAGCTTGTCTTTATAAGGTTCTCTCTAGGTTATAATGTAGACTTTGCATTAATTTAATTTTTATATCCTGCATGATAATATAATATAACAGAAACTTATATAACACCAAAAATATATTCCAATTGACACATCTTTAAGTATAAGTCCCCAGCCGATCGGCTTAAAATTGGCGGCGCGACGCCGCCGGTCACGCGTTTGACTCAGCTCGCATCGGATGAAAATATGTGCAAATTTGTGCATCTCCTTATACATTTTATTTGTTTCCGAGAACGCTTTGAAGTTTTTGTAAATAATGAATACTTTGAAGTAATCTTTATCATTAAACCTAATCGAAAACGATATTATAATCTTATTGGAATATGATATCGTTGTCGGATATTTAAGGTGATAGCGATTTCTCTATTCTATCGTTCTTTGGTTTATTGCATGGATGGTAACCGAAACGATGCGGTTATCGGTAAGGGTAACGCTATTTTAGATTATTTCGGTAACGGTATTTTAAGGATAACGTTTTTTGATTATTTCGGTAACGGTATTTTAAGGTTAACGGTATTTAAATTATTTCGGTAACGATATTTTAAGCATAACGGTATATAGTTATTTTGATGCATCCCGCAATTTTTTTTACAAAAAACAAACGAGATTAAAAACAGAACCAATTTACCATCTTAATGCACGAAAAATACTAAATAATCATGTGCAATTACCAAAAACAGAAAATTAAAAATAACGGTAACGGTATTTTAGGGGTAACGGTATTCAGTTGAAAGGGGTTTGAATCGATAACGGTATTTTAGCGGTATTACCTGCCAACGCTGGTTTATTGAGTAATAGTAGGTATAAGAAAAAGTGAGTCTGAGTCAAATATTTTTGGTAAGAACAAAAACCAGCACAAAGTGTCGAGGTCTACTTTCCGAATGGGTACGATTTCTGTAATGACTAGGGTTTATGTCCCGGGAATTCCCGGGACATAAACCCGCCCTTTTTCCAATCCCGCAATCCCGGGAATTTCATGCAGGATTTCCCGGGATTTTTTGTATTCTTTTATAGAAGTTCTAGCTAGTATATATTGCAATTTTGAAGCTTTATTTAAATTTAAAACATTAATTTTTTTGAAATCGATTTAAATAAATATATTTAAAATAAAAAATACGATTTAAAATTTAATAAACTGAATTAGTACAATATAAAAAAAATATTATTTAGGCCAAATTGTTTTTGAATGTCAGCTGAATTTGGTTTAGTTACCAATAAAAATACTCGTACTTCAGAAAAAAATGTTTTCTTTAAAACGATGATCTTTGTTCAAGTAAAGCAATATATACAACATTTCAACATCATTATTTCAGTTCCAAATATCTCCAAAAAGCCTGTGCATAAAAAATTAAAAAAATAGTAATATTTTCGTATTTTCAGCTGATATAAGTAATTTGAGTGTTTTTTACTTCAAATAATTTTATTTAAATTTCAATTGTTACTCCTTTATTTTAATTGTATTTTTTAAAAATTATTTATTATTTATTTATCAAATTATTTTGGATTTTTTATATGTTAATTTAAAATGCAACTATGAAAATTACATAACCAAGCAAACAAAGATTATCATTAATGACTCAGAAATTAGTTCCAAAAACATAAACATTTTTCCACTTTTTCCTATGAAAGTGGTCCGTCCAAAAGAGCCCCCTGTGTACTCAGAAATGACTCAGAAAAAAGAACATATAAAATCCAAATTTTGGAATCTTCTTTGAGTCCGAAAAATTAACCCTCATTTTGAGACAGCTTTTTAGATTGTAGAGACAACTTTTCAGGTTGTTTTCTGAGGGTTCATATTTTCTACCAAAAAAAAGAGTGTTTTCAAAAAAACAATAATCATTTCTATGAGCCATTTAAGAATCTTATTTATGAGCGCTCCGAAATTGCTGGGTGGGAATTTATTTTTAAAAATTTCTTATCAAAAAATACCAATTAAAAATAAAAAATTATTTAATAATATTTTATTTTCTACTTTTATAAAAAGATTTAAGCCAATTTACCTAAAACTTTTTGTGAAAAATACTCCCTTTTAAACATTTTTATAAAAATAATTCTAGACGAATTCTTCTGAAAATCTCCATAGAAACAAAATATCTAGAAATAGAAATTTTTGGATTCTATACTTAAGAAATGTTTAAGTAAAAAAGCGATCTTGGTTCTGACTATAAAACTGGTCCGACACAAGTTTTCACCCATGAAGAATTCCAATATATCCTAAAAGAAGAGATGAAAATAAAATACCCGTGTCTTTCACTTTGTCTTTATTAATTCGTTTAACCGTATAAAACGCGAATTAATATTCAGTTATTTGTAAGAGTTTTTTAAAACTAAGACGGCCTTCCATATAAATATATTACGTCAATATTAATTCGCGATTTAAACTGTTAGACGAATTGATTTAGAAAAAGTGGAAGACATGGATATTTTATATTTAGCTGCTTTCAGAATATATTAAGTAGACTTTCTCATAGGTACAACCAAAAAATTAACTTTGTCGGACGGTGTTGTATTAGAAATCGAGTTTTTCCAATACAACATATGTCGGATTTATTTATTTTCGAATGAGCGGGAATTTCCGGTATCCCAGGAAATTCAGAAAAAAATCCCGCTGTCCCGGGAAATTAAAAAGTCCGGGAAAAGAAAAACCCTAGTAATGACTAATGAATAAAATTACATAGGTGTAAATAACAAAACATGGACCGATTTTAACCATTGTCAATTAGGTTCGCCCTTGTGTGCGACCTGCAGTCGTTCATTTTACATGGACAGAAGGACGGACGCTAAACATTTTGCAAAGATGGAAAAAAATGATTTTCCAGTGTTCATAAAACATTATTTTTTGCGGAAAAATCCATCATTCAAACCAAGGAAAATCTTGATAGCTACTATGGGGCCTCTGCACGATAAATTTTAATGATAAAACAGGAGTTTACCAAATTTCGTTATGGTCGCACAAGCACTGGTAACGTCAATCGTTCTGGACGGCCAAATGTCGACCGGCCGAAAATGTCGAAGGAATTCAAGATTTGGTGTTGACCGATCGGAGAGTGAAGTGCACAAGATTTTAGATGACATTGGTAAATAATATGGCTCTGTGATTTCGATTTGAAATGATGGGTGACGCGTTTGCACACAATTGATAATTGTGTAGTCGCCATGACAAAATTCCATGAATTGTGTTACGAATTGCTACCTCACCCGTCATATTCTCCGGATTTATCCCTTCAGTTACTATTTTCATTTCCAAACCTAAAGAAATGGCTCAGGCAGCGAAAAGGGGTTTAGCTCTAACGATAAAATCTTTGATCAAATAAATGCGTATTTTAAGAACCTAGGGATATCCTATTATTTGGAAGGGATGCAAAAACTCGGAGAAACATTGGGCAATATGTATTGAGCTAAAAGAGACTAAATATGTTGAGAAATAACCAGGGTTAGCAACCGATTCATAGAGATAGTGATAGTGGATAACTTTGTTTTATTAGTATTTCGTTAGGGTATTTTTAGGTTAACGGTATTTTAAGTTATTTCGTTAGTGGTATTTTAAGGTTAACGGTAGTCATTTGCAAGGGTTTAAAATCGTTGTTAGTATTTTACTTTTAGTGTTTGCCAACCATGGAAATAATACTTTATTTCTTTTTGCTAAAACAACTGTCTTTAATTCAAAAAGTTGGGGATTTATTGATGAACCCTCGTATCTCCAATATTGGTGTAGTTTAATAAATGGTCGGTCTTGACAGACATTTTTTGTAGAAAGTTCTACGCTATTCTACCCATTTTTCTAAATATATAAAAAAAATAAATTTCAATATTTTTGAACAAAATGCCTTGGGCTACATCAAAATGTTAATAAACCTTCAAAAATAAGATTGATTTTATTTAGGTTCATGTGACCTTTGTGGTACTTTTTGCATTTATACACTGCATGTTAGCCTTGTAATACGATAACTTTTTGATAAAATATTGTAAATTTTTTATTGAAATTCTCTTTAGGCCCGATTACTGAATGTTCAGTAAGTTAGTAACTGGGACTTTAACTAATACATTTTTTTGCTTTTCATATAAAATTTTAGTTTCAGTAATCGGGTCTTAATAAAATAGATGCAAAAGTGATTAGTCATTTGAAAGTTTTATTTTTCTAATAAATAGTGCCATATCATATTTTAACATTTCCGTTGCAATTTTAATTTTTGGTATTTCGATATTTAAGATAAAACCACACAAAATAAAAAAAAAACATTACATAAAGTACATTATTACTATTTTATTATTATCTTTTATCGTGTTTTAACTATATAAATATTTATTAGTTTTCCTTATCAATTATACTTTTAACATCGTTTGGTTAATGCAAAGAACAGCCCAGCAGAAATTACTGCTTGCTTGGAAGCAGTTTTGTCAGGGAATGTTGAGCAGTGAAGCGATTGCATTATTGATGATATCATGCCTGATTTTTGCTCGAGATAGCTCGCGTGAAAGCACTTGTTTCGAGATCCGAAAAGGCATGAATTCACCGCTTTTAATTAGTGCTCCTGTTTTTCTTTTAAAATGTCGATAATTCATGCCTTCTCTGAAGTGCATATTATAAAGCTTTTCAACTATTTAAAATCATGCCTTCTCAAAAGCACAATATTCCTGCATATTTTTCCGTGAAGAGAAAATGCCTCTTATTTTTAGTACAACCTCTTATTTTCATTAAAATAACTTTTTTCAGCATTTTAAAAAATTTTGATAAAAGAACCGCAAAAATATTTAAGCAATCAAAATGTATTGCTCATTTCATGCCTTTTTGAAAAGCAAATTGATTAATTGTTTATATCGCAAAAAGCGATGTAAACAATTAATCAACTTAGGCCTTTCATTAGTGCTGTTGACGAAGCTATACATTTTTAGAAGCGGTAAAAGTAGCAATAAGGAAGCAGTAATCGTTTTTACTGCTTCCACATTTTTGCTGGGAGAGAGGGTAAACATATTATTTACGTAAATACCTATGTAAGAAAAACGTTTGATGTAAAATCAGGTATTTGTAGTCAAAAAAGTTTATCGATAGAATGTACTGAAAATGACAGTTGAAAATATGCAGTTAAAAATGTGATTTTTAAAAAACTAAAAATTTAGTTATTTTTAGCTGTAACAATAACAAACAAATGATTTAAAAAAAAAACTAACAATGTCATTATAAAAAGAACTGATTCATTTTTATTACAAATAACTTTTTTTTTTAAACAACTTGCAAAGTTAGTAAAAACTACTGTTTTTTATTTAAATAAAAAAATTGTACTTGATCCTACTTAAAATTTAAAGCCAAAAATCCAAACGGTTGCCAGTTATGTTTTTATACATTGAAGATACAATGCAAATTTCTTTTTAAATTATTATTTGCAAACTAAGAATATGTAATAACAAATATAATCTAAACAAGAATTTTTGAAAACTCTACAAAATTTTTATTTTCTTAAATAATTAACCAAAATAACCGTTTACTGCAAAAATACTGTCTTGTTATTTGTTAATTATAATATTAAAAATATCTGCTTTAAACAACTGTTACACCGAAAAAATTTCTCAGTTACTGGCAACTAAATTTTCAACTGAGTTTCAGGTGAAATACCCCTTACTGAGCTTCAGTTAATAAAATTAATTGTGTATAAATGAATTATTAGTTGAAAATAGTATCAAAATATTTAACTGTAAAATCCGTTATTTAAAACGATTGTTTAGTTAAATTTTAAGAATATATTAATAGTACCAATCAACCAAGAACGATATTTTTAGAAAATGTATACCTTTTTATTTTACAGGAATTATAAATACAAACAAGAATTTAAAAATTTGTTTAAATTTTTCATTAATATATCAGCAAAATTATGCACCAAATGAAAACATTAACTAATTTTTTCAAGCGATTTAGCGTAATTTGACATAACATTTACATGAATATAAATTCAATTTTTATATTCTTCATATGGTTTCGTTCTCAAGTATAGTTTCGCTAATTTCCTTCTCTTGTATAAGATTTTTCCCCCGTCCCCTATAAAATATAAAAAAAATTAAATTTTCTCAAAACAATTGATGGAAAAAAACTAAACACTTATCTCGAAATATTTCCTCTATCCGCATTTTATTTAACTTTCAATTAATGGTTGCCGGTGGTGGACCAGAACTTCTTCTCCATGAACAGATTCAAATAATTAACTTCAACTTTGTTTTTAGATTGTTTTTGGTTCTTTTGAAATATATTTTTAAAATTTATTTGACAATTTCAAATTTCTTAATTTAGATTTACAGGGTAACAAAACACAAGTTTGTTTTACCTGAAATATAAGTTGATAACAATTATTTCAGTTAATTTAAAAATAATCTGTTTTAACTGAGAAATTCTTTAACTGAGCAACTGAGAAATTTTATCGGTGTACGAAATACTCAACTTTTCGGTAGTTGTTTATTGGTTCTTCACCATGATAATAATTGTTTTGTAATTTTTCATAGGAAAGCAACTGTAATTACAGTTAAAAACAACTACTGATTAATACAAAAGCAACTCTTATGTAATAAATGCCAACTTTTTAGAGTGTACTTTTAAAATATATAAATTGTATTACCCATTTGAAATTTAAAAAAAATTATGTATGACAGCAATTGTCGAAATTTCGAGATTCACCACTTCGATTTAGTTTAGTGCATTTTACAAAGAATTCGCTTGCTTGCTTTTATGATAAGTAGTCAAACAGTATTCTTCGAACTTCGAAGCAATCGAAATCTTCCAAAATGTCAAAATAAACAGTGAAAATGGTTGAGATGTTATAATCATAGTATATTACATTATAAACGGGGTGTAAATGGGTTAGAGTTGAGTTTTTTCTTCAATAAAAAGTGTTAAATTATTTTTATTATATTTATTATAAATATTTATAAATTCAGTCAAATCTTTTAATTGATTGAACACTTTTGGCCTTATACCAGATGGCCGTAAATTTATATACAAATATTAATAATAAAAAAATTAAAGAAGTAAAATAGTTTAAGTCGGAAATACCGACTTTATGAAACTCTATACCATAATGTCATATTCTGGGAGGCGGATCAAATTCCGGGAAAGGAATTTCATCGATGCTGGCAAAGAGTTTAGAAAATAAAGAGAATGCAATCCTCTCAATTAGAGAGAAAAAATAAATAAAATGTAGCTGCAAATAGGAAACTGAAATTTTTTCGCGACCTTTTAATGTTACTTGTTTTTTCGATGTTGCTACTGATAGTTTTCATCATAATTATTGTAATTTAAGCATAAAATTTATCAATTCAAGGAAGATTTCACTGTATTGGAATTAAACACTATTAGCTGATTTGTCGGAAAAATCTCTTCTAATTAGCAGCAAATTATTCTCAATATGCATAAATTAACAATATTACATAATACATACACTAATAGAAAAAAGTCCGTAAAAAATTTAGTAAAAACTACTAAAAATTAGTTAAAAATGATGCTGCAGAAAAAAACTGCTAAATTAGCAGATTATTTTTGCTATATATTAGTAATAGAGGAACAGCAAAACTAAAACTGTTAAATATACAGAATTTTAGTTATATATGAGCTAAATTTTTGCAAATGGAGATTAGCAAATTAACCTGCTAAAATCAGCAAAAAATTTTGCTAAATAATTAGTAGCCTAAAAAATCACCAAAAAATTTAAAATTTTCGAAGTTTTTTTTTCGATTTTTTTTTTAAATGCAAATAAAAATCGAGCCTTTTGAAAACAGCAGTTTACAATTTTTTAGCAAATATTTCTGCTGATTTTAGCAGAATAGACTGCTATTTGCATTCAACTAAATTTAGCTTAAAAATAGCAAAAATTTTGTAGATTTAACAGTTTATTTTTGCTATTTTTAGTCTACAAATATTTAGCAAAATTTTCTGCAGATTTTACAGTACAATTTGCTATTTTCAATTAACTAAAGGTTAGCCTAAATATAACTAAAATTCTGTAAATTTAGCAGTTTTAATTTTGCTGTTCTCATTTTACTAGTATTTAGTAAAAAAATCTGCTAATTTTAGCAGTTTTTTCTGCAGCATCATTTTTAACTAATTTTTAGTAACTTTTTCTGCTATTTTTACGGATTTATTTCTATGAGTGTACTATAATGTATAAAATATATATATATGTATATATTAGTTAGAAATTTATTAATTTAGTTATATATTTTTAATATGAATTTGCCAAAATTATGAATTTGACAAAATACTAAAAGATATATGTACGTCGGCAGAGATAACTAAAAAATTAGTTAATTAAGTTTCGTTGTTAAAGTATCATAAAAAAGCACTGTTTAATTTAGCGTACTGGAATTAGGTTAACTGCTTTGGGCCCAACTTATGGAAATTTTTCACTAGAACAGTGATAGGAGTAATTAAAATTCCATAAGAGGGAAATCTCTCTTTTCGGATTCCATACCCTCTTTAACAAGAACAATTGTAATGTTCTTTAATCTTAAAAGATTTTTACTATAATAATGGTCCAACAAATTGTTTAATTGAGTTACGATCTTGTTAACAGATTTTATTTACTAACTTTTTATGTTGGTTGTATTTCAGTCAAGGTATGAAAATCGGTATTCCATTTTACATTGAGTGTGTGAT
This sequence comes from Leucophora obtusa, assembly GCA_949987735.1. Classification (NCBI taxonomy): domain Eukaryota; kingdom Metazoa; phylum Arthropoda; class Insecta; order Diptera; family Anthomyiidae; genus Leucophora; species Leucophora obtusa. Next base: position 49,760,192 of record OX465296.1, read on the forward strand.
TCGAATTGAAATATGATTTAAAAACATCATTTACCCCCTGTTCCCATTTTAATTTTAGAATAAAACTCCTAAGTGAAACATTTTGAATTTCTTTGGTGTTCTGGCAATTCCAATCTGGGCATTAAATTCTTTTTGCTTTATATTTGTTTCGTACAGAAAAACCTTGTCAAAAGTTAATAGAATGTTGCTTAAAAATAAAAAAACAAACTTATTTATAAATAAAACACATTTTTGATTTAATGTTTGGAATGTGTTTTTTTTTATTTAGTTTATTTTGAAATTCAAAAAAACAATTAATGTTAAAAAATTAAATTAAAAACACACCCCTTGATGACAATTAACAATCAAATTGCGATAATTACACTCAGAAAATTATGTCGGTAAAATTAACTACAATTGTATTTGAATAAACTACAATTGCAGTTATTTTTAAATGCAATTGTAGTTAAAATAACTGCAATATCAGTTAATTTTAAATTCAATTGCGGTGTACACATTTTTAACTGCAATTGAAGTTAATTTTACCGACATAATTCTTTTAGTGTAGTTTCATACTATGATCCTTTTATATAATGCTCTTAAATCAATCTTTTCTCTGCGTGTAATATTTTTCTGCATATAAACGGTTTACCGTTTATAATCTATGTAAATACAGCATAAATGTCAAAGTTTGACATTTATTAATTGAAAAAGAAATAATATCAAAATATAAATATTAAACTAACAGTATGGTAAATTGACTATATGATTTTATTTAATACATGAAAAAGGTTTACAAGTTTGAAATAAAATACAAGAAAATATTGTAAATTAATCTTAACTTTTACTCTGTATGTAAAACGTATGTAAAAGCACATACATATGAGTGCTAGAGTGGGCCACACCATAAAATGGTGAAGGAATTCATAGTTTAAGTGATAACGTGCTATCGTTGCAATAAGAATGTTTTTGAAGTCTAACCCATTAGCAAGTTTAAACGATAAATTACTACTTTAAATAGTACGATCTGTAAAATCCATCAATGTTAAATCGTAAAAGGTGAAAAGTTGTATAAACTTTTATATTTTCATAATGGATGTTTTTGTTAGATTTGAGATCATAGAAGTAAATTGCAGAGAATAAAAATTGAAAAAATTCGATAAGATCAGCTGAATTACAAATAATATTTTCTGAATTTCATATGATATTTTCTGAATTTCAATTGATATTTTCTGAATTTCAAATGATAATTTCTGAATTTCAATTGATATTTTCTGAATTTCAAATGGAACATCTGAATTTCAATTGATGTTTTCTGAATTCGAATTGGAAATTCTGAATTTCAATTGAATTTTTTCTGAATTTCAAATGGAAATTCTGAATTTCAATTGATATTTTCTAAATTTCAATTGATATTTTCTGAATAACAATTGCAAAAGGTGTAGTTTAACTTCAGAAACATAATGGTAGGTCTCACACTGATGAGTTAACTTTAACTTGCCCAGCAAAACCTTGGTAAGTAATATGTGGGTATAACTATGCATATTACCTGGTAATATATCAAACAGCTTACCCTTGCATTACTTTGAACCCTGACACGTTACCCTTGCGTTACTTGTAATACCAATTTCATACGTTTGGATGCTATATTGGTTTATACCAATTATTCGCTTTTCTATAAAATTTTAGAAATTGATTTTTTTGTTAAAAATCTGTGAATTTAAAATTAATATTCGATTTAAAAAATTACCCCTCATTTCATAAATGCTTTGTAAAGCTATAGCAGGTTTAAAAAACGTCATTTTCATAAAAAATTTGTTCAATAAACCTCCTATAATTTTACAAAGCGTTTATGAATTTAGGGGTTAAATTTTAAACAAAATGTTTCTGAAAACTCTTTACCTGTAAGATCAGAATAATGTTTTTCTTTTTTTTTACTATAGACCAACACTCAGGGGATGCCCCCTAGTAATGCAATGCATTGTGTTGATATCAGGAAAATAGGTCAATTCAACACAAAAAAAGTGGCATTTTCGTATTGACCATCTCGACCCTATTCGCACGACCCCATTCAGAGATTGTAATTAGGTCCTGATTGAGTGTGTCATTCATAATCTGCCTCTTGCCCCCAAAGAAATATTAATGGCAAATGTTGCTGTCATCTGCAAAAGAGTAGTTAGGATTGGAAGTCTGACAAACGAAGTTATTCCGAAAGATAAGAAAGAGAGAAGGAGAAAAAACAGAGCCTTGTGGTACTCCATGCTCTTCATGACCTTCGAGAGCGCAGAGCAGATTGCGATTGGGCGGTAATTATAAGGGTTAGTAGACGCACCCTTTTTGGGGATTGGCTGGACATTGGCAAACTTCCAACACGGTGGAAAGATACCTATACGGTATGACGTGCAAAAGAGGGTTGCCAATCTACGCGATAGCGTCGAAGAGCACTGTTTCAGTACCAGCGCTTCTATACCATCCGGTCCCGTTGACTTATTTACATCGAGATTCGCAAGAACCCTTTTAACTGCTCGAGGACGAAAGAATATCTTGGGCATAGTATGTGATACTCTTTCGAGCACGGGCAGTGGTTGATCGCTTTCCGGTAGAAACGAATTTTCCGCGAACAGTTCAGCCAGTAGGTTGGCTTTATCAACCGGGTTAGTGAATATTAAGTTATCCTTCTTAAGAGTTGGGATAGAGGAACTAGTATTATCCTTTACTCTTTTTAGCAATGACCAAAAGGTCTTACTGCCCCGTGGAGCAGTAAGAACTTTAGCACGCAGACGCTGTTCGTGCAGAAACTTTTCACGTCTTAGTATTTTGGCACACTCATTTCTCGCCTGTTTACGAAGAAATAAAGTATTCTTCTTACCAAAGTCACTACCGGGTAATAGAAGGTTTTGCTGGGTAACTATTAAACAAAAGAAAATGTCAAAAAATATTCACGAAGAACTTTATGAGTTATTTAGAATTTTAAGTTCTAAATCCAAATTTAAAATTTGTAGATGTGCGCGGTTGAAACTCCAAAGCCAACTATTGCGCAAATATCATACCAAGTGAAACCTGAACTAATTATAATATTCTTAAAGTCAAAATATGTAACGATTGACAAAAATCTCTATATTAATGTTTTTATTTTCAAAAATGTTAATTCAGTGATACAAAATGTATACATATATTTCTTAAAATGATTTAAAAAATTTTATTTTGCACATAGCCATGCCAAGGCCATTTGCAATTTGCTCAGTTATCTTTTTTGATATTTGCCATTTCAGCCCACTCTAATGTTTGAATAATAAACATAAAAAGTGTGTGTATTGAAAATAATAAAAAAACATTGAAAATTGAAAAAAGATTATCTTGTAAACATTACAGACGAAAAAAATATCAATATGTAAAAAAAATTTTATATGAATCAGAGTTACAAAAGAATTCACTCTTTTAAAAATCGTTAAATTTAAATCACAAGTTAGTAAACCTACAGTATTATTTATTGTGACAATATTTACAAATCGAAGGCTTTCGTGGTCTAATCTGCCCCTGATATATACATTGGTGGAATATATAATGGAAACGATTCAAGTTTTTTCTAATTTTATTCTCGTTGCCTTTATTTTCAAAGATCAAAATAGTGGCAAATTCGCCCTGAAAGGCGAAAAGATATATATATGTTCCCTCGGTTCCTATAAGGAGCATAGGGCCTTAACAAATTTTCGCCATTCTGATTTATCCGGTGCCAGGATCTTGATTTCACCCCACGAGGAGATGGTTCAGAAAACTGTACAGATTTTTAACGTAAAGTTTTTTTTCTTTTGTCACTTGTTTCAAGTGGGCGTGGCTTTTAAGGAAAAAATTAGCGATATCGACCTTTTATAAAATTAGGTAGTAAAATTTAGAGAAAATTTTCACGTGAAACTCATTATCGTGAAAAATCATTTTTTTTATATGTTGTGCTTTAAGCACCGTACGTTGTTTCGATTTCACGTGAAAAAACTGTTATACAACATATAAAAAAAATGATTTTTCACGATAATGAATTTCACGTGAAAATTGTGTAGAGTTTGTTTTCACGCAAATTTAATGTGCAAGACTATTATTTTTCTTGGAAAAAAGTGACATTTTGTAAAAAGTAAAAAGCATTTCATGTTAAAATTACAGTGTTGTCATGTTTAAGGTACTGCCATTTTAAGTCTGGCAACCATTTGTAGATAAAAATAATGCAAGATTTAAAGAAATTTTATAGGATTTCCAAAAATGAACAGCTTGTATAGAAGCGATCAGTACTCGCTTAATTATACTATGTAATTTGATAAAATTTCGATATGGCTAATTTTTCGTTAAAAGCCACGCCCACTTAAAACAAGTGCACATTTTTCTGAACCATCTCCTCTCCGTTCGGGGAGAATTTAGCCACTGTTTTATTCTTTAAAAATAAAGGCAAGGAGAATAAAATTAGAAAAAACTTGAAAACTCTTAAGGTATAATTAGTTTGTACGTAACGTGCCGTGACGAATCAGCTGATTTGTTTTTGTTCTATGAAAAAGCATTTGAGTCGTTAGTTTGTCTGTAATGTAACGTGCCGTGCCCGATGAACCTGTTGAAAACAGAATTTTTGTTATCCGTTAAGTGACAGTGAGTTGACAGCTGCTGTTTTGAGATCTGAGACGAATGGCTTATACCGGCTAAACCGAGCCGTCTAATTTTTGTAACCGCCGCCGTCGAAAATTTTTTTTACACGATAAAAGTCTAAAAATAGTATATATTTTTTTAAATTTTCTTTTTTTACCGTTAAGCCGATGTTTTGTATGTGTCAACTAAAAGTTGGCTAGCCGATCAGCTTTTGGCTCACAGCCAGCTTTAAGCCGCCGCTGCAATTTTTTTATTTAGCCACCGCAACCGATTAATATGGTTGGCGCAGATCTCTGCTAAGAAAAACAACATTAAACAGCTGATACGTTGTTACGGAAAAGACTAACTACACAAAAGAGCCATCCGGCACGGCACATTACAGAACCGTCACGGAACGCAAAGACTAATGGAGCCTTTAGTTTTCGGAATACCGTATATTTACCAAAATAAGATTACAATTTAAACGTTATCTTAAAAATTTCGGATTATTAACCCATTGGTGCACAGAATTCGTTTAAACGACAGCCATTTGTTTTGCTCTTACAATTTTTAAAAAATTCAAAAGAAGAAGGAAATGATACATCCCCTTAGGTTTGTTGAGAAATTAAAATTTTTTAAATAAACAAGAACTGCATTCAAATTCTTTAAGAAATTAAAAAAATATATATTAAATAGCTTTCGCGAAATTCAAGAATTGAATTTGCCAGAACCGTCACTATTCGTTCACAGGCACTTTTACTATCTGGGGCCAGATTCCCGTAGTCGTAAGCGTTCGAAATTGTTAAAAAATCACGTTTTTAATGTACAAATAAAAGAACACGAATAACTATTGTTACAACTTCAACTCATATTTGTAATAAAGGAACTAAATGCATCACCTCTAACCTAGTTTTAATCTTTGTAATGTTTTAAGTAACAATAATTGCTATCGAATAACACTCGATCACAACGGCGGTAATTTGGCCCCTTGTTTGGGCTTTAATTTTCAATGACATAATTTTGTAATTCATTCTTTAAAGTTCTGGGTACATATAGAAATATTGTATAGACAGACAATAAATTATTGTATAAATAATATGCATGAAGAAAAAACAGTAATTTACCGCTTGTTGTGAGCCATATTTTTCATTTCCATTTATAGCTTTTTCCAATAGATGTGAACTTTCTTCGGTGGCTGCTGAGGCGCTATTATGTTTAAGATTTGATTCCGATGAGGTTGATGACATTTTTAACAGATTTCTTGTTATTTGTATTTATTTGAGTAGTTGAGGTTAGAGATTTTTTTTGGAGTTTGGGAAGTGTTTGTTTTTTTTGTTAAAAAAAATATATAAATTATGTAAATATAGATTTTTTTTATCACTTGATAGAATAATTTTATTATGTTTTTGTTTGACAATAAATACTACTTTGGATATGTTTTGAGTATAATTTAGTTTTTTTTATTTAAGATTTTCATTAAAATTTCTTTTATTTTTTGGGGTAGATAAAAAAAATGTTGTTACGTTATAAGACGATTATATCCTTTTGAATATGTCCTTTTTCTTAAGGTTATAAAACACAATTTTTCATTATTAATTAACGCCCACACTTTGAAACTATGGGGCATTGATGCGCCTGCGTTTAAAATTTGTCTCAGTGTTCTTCCAAACTCTTTTAAAGGTTAATGAAGAAAAACAACTCTGATGCTTCTATAGAGAATACTTTTTTTTTATTTGCGTTTTTAAAATATTCTATTGGATCAAATTATTTTAATTTTTCTATTTATTTCTTATTTAAAAAAAAGAAGAGTATTTTTATTGTTGTTAAGTTGTTTTAACACTATTCGAGTATTTTTTATTTTTAGCAATAAAACGTGAGTATTTCTTTTTTGGAAAACTTTTATTTTTTATTTAACTTTTGAATTAAGCCGGTTTATAAAAAAAATATTAAATAACGTATCTTATAGATAATCAAAATAGTTGTATCTTCCAGTTCAGCTTTGCTTTGTGTTATATTAAAAAACTCGCTTCTTTACGTATTTCTTAACAACGCCACGACTTGATTATAAATGTGTCGTTTCATACCTTACGCGCCAAATAAAAACATACTTTACTCAGTTTTTTCCTTAACAAAAAAATCCTCTCTCTCTTTCATACTCGTTAATGAAACAATCCCCTATGGTATGTATTATAAACACATTATTTCTCTTATATATTTTACATGTTCATTCAAAGTTTCATCATCATCAAGAGTATCAAGCCCCATACAAGCCCCCATAAGTAAATTTCATTGTTTTCGTATTTAGTTTCATTATTTATATATATTTTTTACCTCATGTTATTCCCCCTATACGTCAGATTTGTTAAAACAGTTTGGCGTCGGTGAGTGATGCCAACATAGACATTTTCGGGTTAAAAAAGCGACAAAATTCCGAAACTTAAATCGTTGACTTAACAAGGGCTTTAAATGTGAAATATTTCACAGCAGGTTTATAAATTGTATCGCAAGTGCAAACTACATTTTCTTTATATAGCAGGTGTGGGCACGTAAATGATTTGAAGGGCCAAATTTGGGATTTCACAAACTTACGGAGGGCCGCACCAATTAATTCGTTATGCAACAAAAATTAATTTTTTGTATAGCCTACTGCTAAAACCTTTTTTGAGTATTTTGGTTTCCTAAGCCCGGATCTAAAGTTAAAAAGGTCGACTGAATAGCCTTCGAGCTGTGGGTCTTTCTTTTTTTATCCCCTCACCGAGACAAATATTCTATGAGTCAATATTGCGGAGAAGTACATCAAAATCTTTTATATTTTTATGATTTTATATATTTAGGCACAGGCTAAATAAATGTTTTTAAAATATTTTGCCCTCCTTAACACCAATCTGAAGTCAAAAACCTTTGGCGAATTAATCTTCGAAAATATAGTTTTGGTTATTTCAAAAAATTTGTTTGAAATTTAAAACTCATAGGTCCACAACATTTTCGTATCGAAAATTTGTAACAAATATCAAACCTCTCCGGCTCTGATTGCATTAAATTAATTCTTAAATTTTAAAAATTCAAACACAAGACTGATAACCCAGCCAGAAAATTCGAATACTTTTATGAGGGTTCTTATTCAGAAAGTGAAAAATTATTCAAACGAAGCGCATATTTTTTAAATTCTAAACCTATTTGTTAAAAATTGCTCATTTTTTGGATGAAAGTAATGGTCTTAGTAAAATGAGTTATAAAAGGCACAAATATTTGAGGCAAATTTTTAAATCCAAAGATGATTCAGAAACGACTCAGAAATTTAAATAAATTTGAATAGTTTGTGAACAATTTAAAAATGATACAAAAAAGATTAACCCCTAAATTCATAAATGCTTTGTAAAGTTATAGCAGGTTTACAAAACGTCATTTTCATACAAAATTTGTTCAATAAACCTCCTATAATTTTACAAAGCGTTTATGAATTTAGGGGTAAGTTTTTAGCCTAAGGCCTGGTATCTTATGTGATATTAAACAATGATTAAGAAGAAAATCATTGTTTAGCACTTAATTACAGTAACTCATCAAATTGTAATCTCTGATTTTACTCTAAACATTGCTTAAATTTAATTACAGAAATTTCTGTGATTAAGACCTTAAACATAGATTTTCCACCCTACACATCATGTTAGTATTAACATTTTTTTCTAATGTTGGTAACTTTTTAAAAAGTTTTACGTAGACCAATTAATTTGTAAATAAACACCGTACAACATCTTTCTGTGCCATCTAAATAATGAACATCTTTAGTAACTTGCACATATATCTTCTCTAAAAATACCAAATGGAATTAAGAAAATATTTGTGGGAAATTTTAATAATATGACATAATATTGGATTCTGTACTAATAGTTTGTTAGAATCGGTCATAATTTTGATGTTTATTTAGCACAAATAAACCATGATTCGTGGAAGGAAAATTTAACAAAAAATGTGTTTAAGGTGTCTCACAATAATTTTTTTAATTCTGCCGTTTTTAATTACAAATAATTTAAATTTTCGTATTTTCTGGAAAAATATGAGATATATAAAGATATAAGACATACTTCACGTGCTCCTGCAAGATCTTAAATTGCAGTTAATGAGTATAGTTTTTTATTAAATTTTTTCTTATTTTGCTTATTTATTGAACCAATTTTTACTATTTAATAAATTTTAACCATAAAACTTAATCTACCACATTCTATTAAAAATTGTTGAAATGTCGGACAGAGTCAGTTAACAGAGGTTAAGATTTATGTATACTGCTAAGATTCTATGGTAGTTGTTTAGACCAGTTATAGGCATACGTAAATATTTCCTGCAGTACAAGTTTTAAGTACGCCATATATTTTTTCCTCCGAGGAATATTTTTGGATTCATATCTTTTATTTTCCACAAAATTCAAAAATTCTAATTTGTTCAATTAACACAAAATTTCACAGACATGACTCTTCAGAAGATTTTTGCTTTGTACACAAAATTGTTGGAAGATATTTTAAAAATAGAATCAAGAAAATCAAGCGTTTAAGTTTCGCGGTTTGTAAAAATTTACTGCTTTGGGAGATGTCACTGTATGTGTATATTAAATTTTATCCAGATATATTTACCTAAACGAATAAAAAATAATATAGAGGCACAGTTATTTTACTTTTCCTTTGAACCTAATTTTCTAATAAATTCTGAGTTTAAAATTTGTATTGAATGTATCAAAAACGTCAAAAATGATCTTGTCCAGCATAAATATTTCTTAATAACACCTTCCTGGACTAAAAACAAATTTAAATTTATACACACTTACCCAATGAAAAAATTTAAAATATGCATGAAGCATGCAAAAAGACACTTCCTATTTGAGGCATTTAGCGATTGATGATTTTTAAAACAACAATTTGGTCATCTATTTTATAATTTTATGACCCCGTATCATACGAAAAATTCAATAAATAACTCTTATTTCGCGAGTTTCCAAACTTTTTTTCATTTTCTTTTATTTCTTATTCGTATTGTCAAATGAAAATATATAAAATTAACAAATCATTGATTAAATTTTTATAAGTTACCGATATTATTTTAAGTAAGTTTAAACTAAGCAATGGAGATAAGATACCAGCCCTAAAACATTTTTTAAAATATTACTTTGAGCCATTTTTGAATAAGAAAAGAAGGCTCTTTTGCACCACTTTCACACAATTGAAAGTATAATAATATATTTTGAGCATTTTTCTGATTAATTTTTGGGCTCGTTTCCTGACTGGGAACTCTAGAAAAAATAAATTATGAAAATTTTATTCATTTATTTATTTAATATCATATTAAAAATTCGCGATAAGGCGGAATTGTTTGTTTTAAAAACGGGATAAAAATTCAAGGCGACAAAAGCCTTAAAAAAATGGTAAAAAGCGAGACGATTGTTCTGGTTAAGTACACTAATAATAAAAAGCTGGAATCAGCAACAAATTTTGCTAAATATTAGTAGAATAAAAAACACAAAAAATTTTAAATTGTTTTAAGGTAATAAAGATCTTTTTTGTGAAATTAGCAGTCTACTATTTTTTCATCATATATTTCTGTTGATTTTAGCAGGATGACTATTATTATATTTAACAGTTTATTTTTGCTCTTCTAATCTTACTAATATTCAGCAAAAATTTGTCTGCAAAATCACTTTTAAATAACAAACCTGTAAAAATAGCAGAAAAAGCTACTAATTGTTTTGCGATTTTCATAGGTTTATGAATAAAATTTTATTGTGTCTAACCAACGAGCATAGAAACTCAAACTGTTTTACCAAATATAAGTGCTTCAAAGACAATTCTCAAAAAATAAGAGACTCCTAAGTAGTTCTACGTCATATTGAGATATAAAGTATTTTAATGAGGCTTAATGTTTAAATAAAGAAGAAGGAATTTTTCACTTAATATTCGCATGTAGGAGGCGAAAATACTTTAAAATGTTTTAAAGGAAGTCTGTGCTAAAAAGTCGATATTTGTTGATCTGTGAAAATATTTTGAGGCCCCATTGAATGTTTATTTTGTTATCGCTGTTTTCTATATTATGTTATGTATATTTTTAAATTCTCACTTTAATTTTTTTTTTATTTAATTTGACTGTTTTTTTTTGACTGTTTTAAAATTAATTAAGGGCCGCACCAAATTGGTTGACGGGCTGCATTTGCCCATGTATGTTATATAGGCTTACCATCCAATGCCGGATAGTTAGATATATCCCATACACAGGGCGAAAATTCTCATCGTATTAAAAAAAGTATAAAAAATCGTTCTGCTTGTTGTTTTGTCTTCTCTCCGATCTTAATGGGATTTGAATGTGTGATAGAAGAGAAAAAAAAAGAAGAGACACATATTGTTTATTGCCGCTCGAATCTTAATATTTACAGAACCAAATCCAACGCTTTTATCCATGGATAAATGGTCCACTGTCTTTCAGGCATAGAGTTACGATTTATGCTAGGCTTAATGTATGCTAGGCTTAATGTCCAAGAGGTCGGCATTCATCAAATTTTACTTCAAAAATCGTCAAAATGGAGACAAATCGTCAAAGTTGGCAGCGCTGCAACTACGCATAAAACTGGAAATTCAATGTTCTCTCCAATTTTCCGTTTCTTTAAATAGTAGACTCTATAAGTTATTTTTTTTTATTGAGACTCAACATACTCTTTGGGTTATTTTCTCTGTTGAATTCCAGACCTGGGGGATTTCAACTATATTTCAATTATATGTAATTTGTAATTGAAAATTTTAATTTATTCCAATACACTCAGAAAACTTCTGCAGTTATTACATGACAGTTATTTGTGTAGTAATGCGGTTGTAGTTATTTTTACTACAATTGCAGTTAATTTACTTAGAACAAAATTTTTTAATGTTTTTGAAAGTTATTTTTTTAAACAAACTTCAAAAACTACTACATTGTAGTAACATTTATTTTATGCAGTTATTTTGAATTTTGTTACAAATACGTCAATTTTGAAGTGTGTATGTGTACTAGTGTTTCCAATTCGGTTAATCGATTAAGCGATTCCTCGATTAATCGCCTCTATTTCGGTTAATGTCGAAACAAATAATTTAAAACTCGAATAATTATTTGACCCGAATAATCGGTTAAAATAGGTCGATTAACCGGTTAAATTTTTAATATGTAATGTTTCCAAGTAAATGAATGTTCTTTTTAGTATGACTCTAGATCATAAATTAATATCACTTTCTGTTTAAATTATTTTCAAATCAAAGAAAGATGATACAATTTTTTACAAGTAAATTACAAAGAATAAAAATATATTTGAAAGAATTCGATAAGACCAGCAATACAGAATACATATTTTCGGCTTTCGCTACACTTTCCTGTATTTTTTCCCAAAACTTCATAATTTTCTTAGCCTTGGCTAAAAAATTTGAAGAAAAGCTTAGAAAAACAAATACAAACAAAAATACTACCAAACTCTTTAAAAATCGAGAGAAAGAGGACCTTAAGCCTTTAAATACCTTTTTTGGAGACACTCCAAGCAAGTCGGCATTGCACCAGCGAGAAACGTCATCTGTTTTAAGAGACTGATAAATTTTAATAAAATTTGTTTGCAAATATTTTAACAAAATGTCAAAGTTTCTATTTGTAAAAAAGAGCTTTAAAAGAACATCGCGAAAGGCCCAAATAAAGGTGTTTTTTAAACCTTTTTCAAAACAAACGACGTGTTTGGTAGGCTTTAGGAAATGCAATAGACAATGCTTCATTTCTGTTTTAATTCTTTTAAAAATTAAAACTAAATTATATTTCCATGTCCCTTAAGAAAAAGTTGCATTTGTTTTAAAACTGTGTCACACAATGGACATATTAATTCTGTAAGAAATCTAGCTTTTCTTACTTCTCTCAAGAGAGTGTGTACAATCGGTTCAAAACCACATCAATTCTACGACATTTTCCACTAGAATACCATGTAATCAGAACCCGTTTCAATGAAATTAAATTTTTATTCGAATTAAAAAAATAACCAAAAAGCAGAAGTTAAAAAATTAAAATTTATATGCAATTTGACATCTATAACCGCACACTGAGAAAATTGTGTACATGCTATTTATGAATTTTTACATTGATTCAATTAAGTTTCACTAGAATTCGTCCATTGAAAGTTTGCATTGAACTGATGCAGTTTTTGATAAGATTTTATGAAAAATTTGTAGCGAAAGCCGAAAATGCGCATTCTGCCTTGCTGGTCTTATCGAATTATTTCAAAAATTTTTATTCTTTGTAATTTACTTGTAAAAATTGTATCATCTTTCTTTGATTTGAAAATAATTTAAACAGAAGGTGATATTAATTTATGATCTAGAGTCAAACTAAAATAATAACATTCATTTACTTAAATAACAGATCAACTAAAACATTTCCCCAAATTTCATATTATTTATTAAAAATTTTATACACCCAAAAAAAGTTTTATTAAAAAGAGCTTCATAAAAATAATTCACTTTGGGAAGAAAACGTCATTAGCTTACTGAAAATTTTCATTAAAATTTGTCTGGCGAAATGCTATCTGCGTAACTCGTCGCTCAAACTTTAGGTTATTTTTTTTATTATTAATGGCCCTTAGAAAACGGAGACTGAGTAAATCAGGGAGGGGAGAAGAAAGAATCTTAATAAAATCTTCAAAAGTTCAGATATAATATTTATTTAAATACAATATTAAATTTTTTGCGGCAGTATTGACTATTGTTCTTAAATTACTAATATTTCCCAAACCAAAAATCTTTCAGCAGTTCTTTCTGCCATTTTCAATAACCTTTTAGTAGCTTTAGAAAAATTTTTGCAGACCTTTCTCTACTAAGAAAATTTTTAATTAAAAAAAAACCTAAGATTCCAAAACTTTTCAACCTTAGAATATTGAAACTTGTTTTAAATATAGCGAGTTTATATGGCACGTTGATATTTAACAAAACAGGTAGTGTTTTTATTGATAAAAACGTAAGGAAATACATTAATTTTGTATTAAACGATTAATCGATTAATCGCCAATTTTCTCGATTAACCGACCCGAATAACCGGTTAATCAATTTTAGGCATTTTTCGAATAATGCATTAACCGGTTAACCGCCTACGTCGAATAATTGGAAACACTAATGTGTACGAAGTAAAGAAGAATGTGTTTACGAAGCATTTGTTTAGAAATTTCTAGTGAAAGAATATGAGAAGAACATGTTTCCTCTTGTTAACCTGCAGAAAAAAAGGAAGCCAAACAATATTTCTTCCCTCACAGACGGACATGTAGAATAATATAGTGAACAATAAAAGCAATATTAAATTTTGATTTCTCAATTTTAAATTTATTATGGAATAAAATTAAGTTAAGAGTATTTGGATAAATTTTTTTTTATTAAATTAATAATTTTTATAATAATTTTTATTTATGTTATTTTAACTACATTTGCAGTTATTTATACAGTTTTACAATAATTTGCATGTATGTACGTTGTTTTAATTGCATTTGTAGTTGTTTTTACTACATTCGTCAGTTGATTTTTAATAGTTAAAAATAACTTCACATTGCAGTTGATTTAAATGCAAATGTAGTCTACACCTTTTTAATTTCAAAAGCAGTTATTTTACCTGTCATTTGCAGTTGATTTTACCTACATAATTCCCTGAGTGTATAATTATTTTTTAATAAACTCAATTGCAATTACATCTAATTGCAATTGAAAAATTTCAATTACAAATAACTTTTAATTGTAATTAAAAGTACACAGAGAAAAAAAGCATAATTAAATTAAATATTTGTAATACTTGATTTAAAAATATTAGATGTTTAAAAAGCATTTCTAAAATAAATTTAAACGTACTTAAAATAAATATATTCATACTTATTTTTGCCAGACTAATGCCAAAAAATAAATAAACATTAAATTTGTGATCGAAAAATACATATGTAATTAAAGGTTCGTGAATTTCCATTACTTATGTTAATATTTTTTTTGTAAATAAATGGTAAGTACCTAATTATAATGCCATAAATAGACATATCCTACTTTGTGCAATATTTTCAAGGAAAGTCATTGTTAAAGTTATTATGTAATAAGTTGTCTGCATATGTACAAATTTTTAATTTCAGGTTTTTATCTATGAAAAATAACTAACTTCATAGCAGCATCGATTTTGCACATTTCTGCAAGAAACCTGCAGCAGTCTGGAGCGTCATCTTTTGTTTTTTACTTCATGCTTATTTGTAAATAAGTTAAAAATCCTTTTATTATAACCTTTAAATAATTAATTTAAACTTATTAAACAAAAAGTTTTTTATAAAATATATTGTTTTATTTGCAACAATTAAGAAGAACAAATGGAAATATTAATTATAAAAATATTTAAAATAAGTAAAATCATAATTTGTTGTAAATTGAATCTGTTTTCATTCATTTTAAGTAGGTTTCTACTTGATTTTAATATTTATTTTTTTTAGTGTATGTAATTCAAATTATGTACATTTTGAATGAAAATGATTTTATTTAAGTTTTTCAAAAAAGTGGTTGAGATGGACAAGATAGACGCGATCAAGCATAACAAGAACACCTCATGTTGGGTTGATAGCTATCGCGAGCTGTTTGTCATTATTTCTTTTTCGAATTGTACCTGACATTTTTTCAATTACAATTACATGTAATTTCCTAATGAAATCTTCAAATTACAATTTAATGTAATCCGTGATTTAAAATTTTCAATTACAGTTACATGTAATTGTTAAAATGTAATTATTAACGCCCAGGTCTGTTGTGTACTTTGTATATTACCAGATTTTAGTACAATGAATAAGTTATGGTGGCATGTGTCTTTGGCATTTGATGTCACACAAAAAGTTTATTTTGAATATTGTTGATATAGGCGGAGGAACAGTGGAGTAGTTAAAATTAAAAGTAAATAAATTTCAATTGCTTACACCCAGGGAAAGAAAGATTGATTGAAATTTGATCAAAACCATTAAAACTTATTTGTTATGGCATTAAATTATTTAGAATTACCTATCCATAATCGAGTAAAAAAGCAAAAATAATATGCAAATATTAGTATTTTCAATAAACTTTGAAAATAAAATTCGTTTAGTAATTGTGTACAGAAAAGGCAACAATCTATGTGTATTTACGATGGTCTCATACTCAAAGGTTAACTTTAGCCTAACTATTTCACAAAAGAAAATATAAAAAAATTATAGGCAAAACAACAAAAACATTTTTGGGTTAATTAATAGTTAACTCATAAACCGTGCGCATGAATCCCAGCGTTTCCAGAAGTATCGCTATCGTATTGTTTGGGAATATCGATATGGAGCGGACATTTACTCCCGAAGGGGGAATCTTGCGCAATTAGAATATGATTATTTCCGCAATAAAGTTTTTCCTCCAGGCGATACGATTTCGAAACATTTTCGAATTGCAGTTCTTGCAGGGGGCCCTCAAAATATAGTGAGAGATAAAAAGCAATTTCTAACATATTAAAATTTCATCAAAGGGAACGCTTTTAGAGACCTCTCTTGTAAGATCATCTACGAAAATTGTTGCATAATTTATGGAAAATGCCCTAGCGGTTATATTTCGTACTAATGGACTAAAGACATTTTAAGATACTAAAGTGTCTTAAGTACGATACTAACCTTAGTAAAAAATGTATTTATTGCCATAACTTTTGCAAATAGAAACTTTTTGGCTTGAAATTTTGCAACAACAGTTTATAGAGGTGACCCCATATTATACTAGAAGTTGGACTTTGGGGACATTTTTTTTGTTGAAATATTTTCCTTTTAATTGCTTCTTTACTAAGCCATATCATTTATTAAGGCCGATTTTGCTTTCAGCGATTCAATTGGCTAAAACCTTAAAAAACCGTAAAAATCCATCTAAAACGCGAACAGTGGTTTTAATATCAAGTTTCATGCATGAAATTTTAAGCCTAAATATGAATACAGGTCCAGTGCCTACAAAAAATTTATTTTGATTGCATTTCAAAATTTTTGTATATAAAAAACTACATGGAAAACCGGCAAACTTTAAAGACATTTAGAGAAAAATCTGTACCATTGATCGAAAAATCTGTACCATTGATCGAAAAATAAAGTACGCCATTGTAATCAGCATGTGCGAGATACATATATAGAATTTATGGTCAGAGCTCTATTAATTTTTAGAAGTCAAGATTTTGTAATGCAGTGTAATTGGTATTAGTAATTTAGGCAGCAAGTTTAACTATCAAAAACATTAGTTTTTACATTTTTACAATAATTCTTGTTTATGTTATTTTAACCGCATTTGTAGTTGTTTGCGTAGTTTTACAATAATTTTTGTTTATGCTATTTTAATAGAATTTGTAGTTATTTTTACTACATTTCTCAGTTGATTTTTAACAGTCAAAAATAACTTCGTAATGCAGTTGATTTAAATGCAAATGTAGTGTACACCTTTTTAACTGTCATTTGCAATTGATTTTACCTACACAATTCCCTGAGTGTATAAAAATGTGTTAATCTTAATACTACTGTGACCCACTGTATCTACGTCAATACGCATAGCAACAGTTAAATCACCATCAGCAAGAACAACCGAAAAAGGCATGAGAAAGCAACGAATTCATATGACTTTGATTTTTTACCATTTAAAGCATATGTAGTTAATGTATGCCTTTGTATTTATTATACAAAAAAAAGTTAGGAAACGCAGCAAATAAATTAAAAATAGCTAACATTACATAAATAAAACACTAAATACACCACATTTTAAGATATAAAACGTGACTAGTGTATCGCAAGCCACATACGTAGGTACAATAACAAAAATTACGGTTGGCTGAGATACCATATCGATTTTAATTACACATGCCAACATTTTTTAGACTCTGAGACCAGAGTATACTTTCCTAAAGTTTTTTAGTGCGCTGAATCTGGCTTGAGAACTGTTCTATCAAATCAGGATTTTGTGAAATCCCAACCTAAAAAATTGTTTTTTGTCCTACATTCGGCACTTTACAGCAAACACATTATTTTTTCCAGAACTCGTCTAGGTACAGGAAGGTACCATTCATTATCTTCAAACAGTTTTTTAGTCTTTTCAGATATCTTATTTCTTGCCGGGCAAATCTTCGGTTAAAACTTTGTATTATGGAATTTTCGTTTGAAAACAAAAAAAATTATAACAAAATATTTAAAACAGAACTTTTAAAATAATGCCAAACATATACATTCAAAAATTTTGTTTATTTTTATTGAAAATCAAAACAAAAAATTCAAAACTAAAAAGGAAATTTGTAAATAAATGTAAACAAAATTTGAAAACAATAAATAAATATAAAATAAAAACAAATGAAAACTTCAAATTTAAAACAGAATTTTAAGGTACATTTTAAATATTTTGTATGGTAAGAAATATAAAATAATAGTCGAATTTTGTGATTTAAAATCGACTTTTTCTTTTTTTAGTAAAGGTGAGTTTAGGTTAGAATTTCTCTAAACCCTGGTGCAATGGAAACAGTTTTGCATTAAGGGGGTTAAACGGTTGTCAAAAATTCAAATAACAATATTTTTACTATATTATTTTTTTATTGAAAATTTATATTATTGTAGTATTTTTAAAAAATACTAGTTTAAAAGTTCTCTAACCAAAATCGCCAGGGTTGCCACTCCATTATTAGCCTTTTTTAAAAAAGCAAAATCGGTGCCACTGTACAGCCTTCATTAATTATTGGAAAATAAAAATGTAAAGTGATTCTTAATTCTAGATAAATTCTCTAGTCCTTATCGTGGCCCGATTTTTATTTTTAAAATTTTTTTTAACAAAGTTGCCACACAAACTTGAAAATTCCAAAAAAGGCAAGAAAAAACAATTTTACTTGGGAATATAAAATTTATTTGACTGAAATTAAAAAAACGGCCACGATAAGGAGTACAGTTTTTGTTGACTACCCAAGTAAAAAAAAATGATATGGAGCCATATGAAATTATATTTAATTATATATAATCTTTTATGTAATTAGATATAATTATATCCGAAAAATGAGAACGTCTTATTGTATCATATTGTATCGAATTGTATACAACTGTATACAATTTGGTACAATTTGATACAATTTTATGCAATTCGATACAATTGTATCCGAATTTTGTCCTCATCCAATTATATCAAATTATATCTTTTTGTATAAAATTATATAAATTGTTATAAAAGTGGACATAGTTTGATACAATTATATCTAAATATTAACCTTATACTTTTTATCATATTATATAGGAACATATCTATCAATTACTTGTAATTGTAATTGTTCTTTTTTGAATTGCAATAACAAATAATATGTAATTGTAGATGAGTTTTTTTTCAATTACAATTACATGTAATTGTGTAATTGCATGTGTAATTTATTACAAAATTTAATGATTAACCCCAGGTCTGCTGGAAATCTTATAATTTCGATAAATCTTCCATTACTTTCATCCAGATTTATCATGACATTGCAATAAACATGAAAAAAATTTTCTTTTAATTTAGTAATTTTAAAATAAAGTTAACAACACCGAAATTTTAAAGTTAATGGGATTATGATATACAACCAAGATATAAGAAATCAGTCAAGTGTACGTTATAGTATAGAGAATTTCGTATTAAAGCTTCAGTGTTGTTAATATTATGGATGCGTAAGGCATTTTTGACTCATGCTCCTAAACAAAAACAAATTACTCACGCACGAGCATTTCGTTTCTTACTCAGCACACGTGAGTATATTAAAAACTTACAATCAGAAAATTCTCACGCAAAACAGTAAAAATTACTAAAAACATATGATGCAAAAAATAAACTCACACACGAATCATGCACTGTTATTCTTACTCACGCTCACGCACGAATCACTTAAGTGTAGTAATTATTACTCACGATCACGTGTGAATAACGTGACTCACGAACATTTCGTGTCATGCGCCAATCCCTAGAATGTTATAAGTTATATATGGGTTCATATTCGTCAATATATAAATATATATAATCATAACTACCACAAATTATAAAATATTTCTTATATGGATCTACATAGTTGTATATTTTTATGTTTAGTGTCATACTAAATTATATATAAACGTATATGTAATTGTATCTTTTATATGTTACTTTATGTACTTATATATAGCACATACATATATATGTAGGCCAGTATGTAATAATATAAAATCACATATGTCTCCATATTAAAACCTTTGAGGAAAAAATATCTAATATATGACTATATAAAAGTATATATGCTTGAATTTAAAAGCATATGTGGCCATATGTAACTATAAGTTACTATATGCAATTACATAAAATAATATATGATTATATCAAAACTTTTTTACTCGGGTATGAAAGAAAAAAACCGGATCGAAATAGGTTAACCCACCTTGGCTGTACAGTGGCAGCCGATTTTGAACTCATGGTTGCGAGAAAAACGCGTTTGAAGTCTAAAGTTAATTTTAAGCTAAGAAAACACCAAATTTAAAAAAAATTGTAAATGAAATAAAGTTATATCTCCTAGCGTACTACATGTCCACCAAATTTGGGACGAATGGGTTAATGGGTATTTGATATATTAAACCTAATAGTCTTAAAAACGATGCTATAATTTTGTACAGTTTTTAATTTATTTCGTATTTTTTCCCCATTTTTATATATATTGATTACTTTTATAACTTATATTAAGCCACCAGCACCTGCCCCATATTACGTGTCTTCAACATCCATCAAGGAATCGTCATTGGCTTTTCTTTGAAAACTGCGTGCAATTTTACATCTTCTGATGTAGTTTTTATCGTTTTATTCTGCCCTGTTATAATATATTCGATTTCTAATAAAAATAAGTTAATAAAAATGCAAACAAAAAGTGTTACACACAAATTTACCACATAGATTATTACTTTGGGACTAAAACAAATTTTACAAAAAAACTTGTGAAAATTTAATTTCTTCGAATTTTTTATTGAAATTTTTGGAGCATATAGAGAAAAGTATGCTCCATCCAAATAAAATATAAAAAAATTCGAAAACAAAAATTTTCCTAGAGTCGATACCCCCATTAAGCGTGTCAAATACCTTTAGGAAATTATACTCACTCTCAGGTGCAGTGAATCTTCTTTTCAACAAAAGTCACCTTCAAAATTTGGTATTTTGTGTGGAATTAAAAATGATTCAAATTCATAAATTTTAATGAAATTTCTATATTTTCCAAACTATGTATTACTAATTATATATAAAGTACATACATATTGTATTTATGTACATATGTCTGTACTAAAGAGAAAAATACTGGTTGTGCTCAATGATTGTTGTTTTTAATCAACTTGTACTTGTTTCATAAGTACTCCTAAAATATGAGAAACTTTCCTTAACATAGGAACCTCAATGCCATGTGTCCTTTTAAAAATGAACATAATTTTTATACATTAAATATTTTGTTTATAGGTGTATGACGTATGTCTAATCTATTCTCATGAGTTACATTTACTGTCAGCAAATGCCATTGAGCAGCAGCTCTAAGTATTCTATGGTCATGTGGATAAGAGTAAGCGCAAAATAGCTTTATACATGTAATAGGGAAGCTCTTAATGTTTTGTTCTCTGTTTAAACATTTGTACTTGACGTCACGTTGACAGGCCCCAAAAATCTTAACCAATCATACTTGTTTAGCTCCATTGACCTCCAATGTGTGTTTGTTTTTATAATAATTTTATTGTTTTTATATTTGTTTCTGAGGTACATATAAAGGTTTAAAAGAATAAATTCTTTAATTTACTTTTTAAAAATTAATGATTAAACATAATTTGTATAAAGTTTGATTTTGTAATAGCATTTCTATAGGATTTGTTCGATAGCGTAATTTACAAAAACCTTAAATTATATAAATTAATTCTATTTTGAATGAATTCTAAGTAAACGAATTCAATTTAAATTATTTTTTTTTCGTTCATTTAGTAAAATAAAAAATTGAATATTATATGTTGAAATATTAGTATAATACAAATGAGAAATACAAAAATAAAAGCAAAGAAAAATACAATTTTTTTTATTCAATTAGTAAAATGTGGAATGAACTTGAAATTTATTTGGACAGGTTTACCAGAAAAACCCGCTTGATATGTAGCGGTTTATGATTACCTTAATCTGGTGAACGATGCTACCTTTGTTTTTGTTTTAAAATAAAAATATTTGTGGAGTTTTCTTTGATTTTTTAAAATTTTTTATTCCCTTATAATTATATTTTCGCATATTGATTATTCTTTAAAAAAAATATAAACAATACAAATGCGTGCTGATGTATCATTAACTGCTCACAAGTAGCGTAAAATTTTTACGCTACCAAAACAAGGTAGCGCTACCACAACATGTTGACTTAGGGGTAGCTAATCAAATCGTTCACCAGATTGTTGAGTAGCGGATTAGCAACAGTTGAGCGTCTGGTAAACGCACTCATTGATTCAAGTTGGGAAGTTATTGAATTCTTATTAAAGCTTTGGTAATAGAGCTAATGAATGAATTCTTTAGGAATGGTTTAACGAAATAGTACATGAACATTTTTAAAATCAGAATTCAATTTCGCGGAATTAAGTTTAAATTGAATTAAGTCTTTCGAAGCTCTGGGTACATAAAGTGGGTGACAATACAATAAAAACTTTTAAAAAATTTTATTTTTTTGAAATTTATTAATAAAGCACCGTAAGTTGTTTTTCACGTGGAAAAATTTTATTCGAACTTTAAATGCCTGAAATTGCAATTTTATTTAAACAAATGAACATTTTTTTAATTTTATAACAAAAACACAACCAAAATAAACACAAAATGTCAATTTTTCCCAAGAAAAATAATAGTCTTGTACATTAAATTTGTGTGAAAACAAACTCTACACAATTTTCACGTGAAACTGATTGTCGTGAAAAATAATTTTTTTTATATGGAGTATAACAGTTTTTTTCACGTAAAACTCAAACAACTTACGGTGCTTAAAGTGTCATAAAATTAAATTAAAAAATTTGTTCACTTTTATAAATTAAATTGCAATTTGAGGCATTTAAAGTTCGGGTGAAATTTTCCACGTGCTTTAAGCACCGTGAGTTGTTTTTCACGTGGAAAAATTTCACTCAAACTTTAAAAGGCTTAAATAGGAATTCAATTCTGAAAATTAAAATCTTTTTTATGTAATAAGCAAGCCACATCACAATAAACACAAAATGTCACTTTTTCTCAAGAAAAATAATAGTCTTGTATATTTAATTTGCGTGAAAACAAAGTCTACACAATTTTCACGTGAAAGTCATTGTCGTGAAAAAAAAATTTTTTTTTATATGGAGTATAACAGATTTTTCACGTGAAACTCAAACAACTTACGGTGTGTTTATTGTGATTGTGGCTTTCTAATTACATTAAAAAAAATTTCATTTTCAGAATTTTAATTACTATTTAAGGCCTTTTAAGTTTGAGTGAAATTTTTAAAGTGAAAAACTGTTATACTCCATACAAAAAAAATAATTTTTCACGACAATGAATTTCACGTGAAAATTGTGTAGACTTTGTTTTCACGCAAATTTAATGTTCAAGACTATTATTTTTCTTGTGAAAAAGTGTCATTTTGAGTTTATTGTGATTGGATCTTTCTAATAAAATAAAAAAATTATTAATTTTTCGAATTTAAAGTAACTTTTAAGGCATTTTAAGTTCGAGTGAAAATTTTCCACGTGAAAACCAACTTACGGTGCTTAAAGTGGTGAAGTTTTGGGTGTAAATGGGTAGAAAATAAGATATTGGATCAAAACTTCAGAAAAAAGCGTAAAGAATTGAAAGTCTTAAAAATAGGTTGACAAAACATTGGAAACTTTTACCATAGCGAAATTGAAAACAAAGCCCAAATTTTAGGGTTCAGTATTTTTTTGTACATTTATTATTTTTCAGCACTGCTTTATAATGTTATGATTATAGTCGGGAAGTATTCAGTACCTCAGTACTAGTAAAATACAAGTACTTGGTACTTAAAAAATAAGTACAAGTACTTGCTAAGTTCTACACTGAACCAAAAGTCGTAAGTGAAATCAACATAAAAATTTTGTTACTTTTTGATGAAACGAATTGTTAAAACAATAAATTTTTTATTCAAATTAATGTTTGTTTTTTTAAATCAACTACTTTTTTTTTAAATGAACATACTTATTTCCGTCAATAATTTTCTACAAGACAATTGTTGTTTTGATAATTTTTTGTCCATTTTTTAACAAAATTTAATTTGTTAACTCTAAAAAAAGGCAGTAAAAGGTAGTAACGTAAATTTGATATAATTTTTCTTCAATTTGAAAAAAAAGTATTAAATCTGTGTAAAAAAGTTTAGTGAGGTTAGTTTTTTCGCGTCATTACTCGTGCTAGCATGTGTATTAGTAATTGTCGGAAATATCAATAAATTGACATTAAGTGTTTTTGTTTTTCAAAGTATAGATAATTAACAAATTCAGTGACTTAAAGTGAATTGCTAATTGAATATTTATTAATTTAAATAAATTTATATAATTTTGAACGTTCTCAATTAAATCGTATATTTAAATTTCTGTCATTAATTTTGAAATTATCTATCTTTTTGTTATTTTGTTTAAGGCAAACTATTAATGAAAGTTATATAATGTATTTGAATTTTTAATTTAAATAAAGTTATATGTTTTTGTATATAAAATTCAGGCACCAGAAAACGTTTTTTTTTTGTTTTTATCAAAAATAAATATCACTAAAGTTCAAAATGTTTTTATTTCTCAATCGAAAACAAAAAATTTCGAATGTACTTTAAAACAAAAATATCCCTCAAGTTGAAATTCGAAAAATATCTTTAGGTATAAATATCAAAGATAAAAAAATTGATAAAAAAATAAAACTTTTTAAAACGTTTAAAAAAACGTTTTTTTTTGTTTTTCATCTTTGTACTAAGTACAAAAATATGAATAGAATTTTAAAATTTTTGTTTTATTTTTATGGTGGAGATACTATTATGGTTTTTGGTTTCAAATCTGTAGAAAATCATATAATATCCTAGAGTGAACTGTTGAGCGGTATATACATACAAACATATATTGCAAATATTTTTTTTTTTGCTAAAATGTTTGCCAATTGACCAGCATTTTGCACTAATATTATTCATTTTCGGAATGAAATCGCTGTATAAGTTTTCTAATTAAATTTTTACACCATGAAACCTTTTTCGCATTCCGCCATTAATTCGCAATTTTTTAAGTGCAGATTTTTAAAATTTATAACCTAGGGACCATAATACCCATATCTCATACCAAAGTTTGGTAATTAGTTCGCAAAAAAAAATTGCCAAAAAAAATTTGCAAAAAAATTTTTTTTCCATTAATGTATTCTTTTGCAGAATATAAATTGCTGATTAGGTTTCTTAACTATTTTTTTGTATCATAAGGGCTTTTTTCGCATTCTGCCAATATTTTGCAATTTTTTGAGTGCGGTTTTTTTAAATTTTTAACCTTAGGACAATAATTCCCATATCTTATGCCGAAGTTTGGTGGTTACTATGCAAAAAGTTTCGCGAAAAAAAATTTAGCAAAAAGAAACATTTTTCCATCAACATATTCTTTTGAGGAATGTAAATCGCTGACTGAGTTTTTTAATTTATTTTTTGTACCATAAAGCATTTTTTCGCGTTCCGCCATTATTTTGCAAATTTTTAGGAGCGGTTTTTTTTAACTCACAACCTAGGGACTATAATACCTATATCCTATACCAAAATTATCTGGTTAGATTGCAAAAACAAAAAAAATTGGGAAAAAAAATTTTACAAAAAGGAATAGTTTTGCATCAATATACATATGTATATGTATGTAACATATGTATAGCAGAATGTTAATCGCTGATTAAGTTTAAAAAATTTTGAGTGCGGTTTTTTAAAATTCATAAATTTGGGACTATGATACCCATATCTTATGCCAAAGTTTGGTAGTTCGTACGCAAAAAATTTCGCGAAAAATAAATTTTGCAAAAAGGAAAATTTCTGCATCAACATATTCGTTTGCAGAATGTAAATCGCTGACTGAGTTTTTAAATTTATTTTTTGTACCAAAAAGCTTTTTTTCGCGTTCCGCGATTTTTTTGCAATTTTTTAAGTGCGGATTTTTAAAATTCATAATCTTGGGACTATAATACCAATATTCTCATATCAAAGTTTGGTGGTTAGTTTGCAAAAAAAATTCGCAAAAAAAATTTTACAAAAAGAAAATTTTTTGCATCAGTGTATTTGTTTGCAGAATGTAAATTTCTGATAACAATTTTTAATTCATTTTTTGTACCATAAAGTTTTTTTTCGCGTTCCGCCATTGGTTTGCAATTTTTTAAGTGGGGTTCTTTAAAATCCATAATCTAGGGACTATAATTCATATATCCTATACCAAAATTAGCTAGTTAGATTGCAAAAACAAAAAATCACGACAAAAAATTTTGCCAAAAGGAATAGTTTTGCATCAACATATTTGCTTGCAGAATGTTAATCGCTGATTATCATGCTTTGTAGAAGTCTTTTCGGCGGAAATTTTTATTACTTTTTAATAACGCAAAGGATTATATCATTTGATGCAGAAATATGTCTATATGAATGTTGTTTTAAGAATTTTTACAAAATTTATATGTAATTGTAATCAGAAAAAATTAAAAAAAACGTTTTAAAACGTTTTATTTTGTTTTTTCCTCAATACAAAAAAAACGTTTTTTTTTTGTTTTTTCCTCAGTACAAAATAAAAATAATTCTCAACTTTCCTGAAAATATCAGTACGGATATTTTTTAAATTTTGTTTTCGAAAAGAAAACAAAAAATAAAAAAATTGATGAAAACAAAATATCCATCAAGAAAAATAAATTCATTTGTACACAAGTGATTTTTTTTTATTGAGGAAAAAACAAAATAAAACGTTTTAAAAGTATTAATATCGGGTGCCTGATAAAATGGTAGATTTGTTTTAAATAAAGAGTTTTTAGGATGTGTTAAGTATATTATAATTTCAATTTATATTTCATTATTTTTTGTATTTTATCAAATTCATTATAAAAAAGACATTGTATGTATATTGCTTAAAAAAATTTGAAATTGGAGAAATATAAAAAATAATGAAATATAAGTCTAAAAATTAATAATAAATCGATAAAAAATTAATTACTTAAATAAAATGCATTGTTGAATTTAATAAAATGCATTGGTAATACAACAAAATCATTATGCAATTTAATTAAATACCCGAGTAAAAAAGTTTTGATATAATCATATATTATTTTATGTAATTGCATATAGTAACTTATAGTTACATATGGCCACATATGCTTTTAAATTCAAGCAGATATACTTTTATATAGTCATATGTTAGATATTTTTTTTTTAAAGGTTTTAATATGGAGACATATGTGATTTTATATTATTACATATTGGCCTACATATATATGTATGTGCTATATATAAGTACATAAAGTAACATATAAAAGACATAATTACATGTACGTTTATATATAATTTAGTATGACACTATACATAATAATATAAAACTATGTGGATCCATATAAGAAATCTTTTATAATTTGTGTTAGTTATGATTATATATTGACGAATATGAACCCATATATAACTTATAACGTTCTTTATAAAATCATCTATAATTATATATCATCCCACATAGGCAATTTTTTCAAAGTGATTTTATATAAAAATATATAAGGTCCATATAAAACCGTATTGTATTATATTTGGTTCCATGTTATCAATGATTTTGAACTAGTTTTATATTTAGTAATTACTAGGGATTGGCGCGTGACACGAAATGTTCGTGAGTCACGTTATTCACACGTGATCGTGAGTAATAATTACTATACTTAAGTGATTCGTGCGTGAGCGTGAGTAAGAATAACCCGTGATTGATTCGTGTGTGAGTTTATTTTTTGCATCATATGTTTTTAGTAATTTTTACTGTTTTGCGTGAGAATTTTCTGATTGTAAGTTTAATAAGTAAGTTAATATGTGCTGAGTAAAAAACGAAATGCTCGTGCGTGAGTAATTTGTTTTTTTTTTTGGTTTTTTTTTTTTTTTGAGCATGAGTCAAAAATGGCTTACGCACCGCACCCATAACATTAACAACACTGAAGCTTTAATACGAAATTCTTATACTATAACGTACACTTGACTGATTTCTTATATCTTTGTTGTATATCATAATCCTATTAACTTTAAAATTTCAGTGTTGTTAACTTTATTTTAAAATTACTAAATTAAAAGAAATTTTTTTTCATGTTTATTGTACTGTCATGATAAATCTGGATAAAAGTAATGGAAGATTTATCGAAATTATAAGATCTCCAGCAGGCCTGGGGTTAATCATTACATTTTGTAATTAATTACACATGCAATTACATAATTACATGTAATTGTAATTGAAAAAAAAAACTCATTTATTATTACATATTCGGCCTTATTACGAGTGTCGTAGTCGTAGTCGAAACTACTTACTGAAAACTCACTAAAAACGCAACTTTTGAAAAATTTTTCAATTGGATTTACCATATATAGCACTCAGATTTAAAAAAAATCCACCATGAGAGTTTCATTTCTTTATAATTTTCCATGGAGTCGAAAATTTCGACTACAAATTCGACACTCGTAATCAGGCCGATTATTTGTAATTGCAATTCAAAAAAGAACAATTACAATTATAAGTAATTGAAAATTTTTTTTATTTAAAAAAATTATTTTTGTATGTATATTGTTAGATATGGTCCTATATAATATGATAAAAAGTATAAGGTTAATATTTAGATATAATTGTATCAAACTATGTCCACTTTTATAACATTTTATATAATTTTATACAAAAAGATATAATTTGATGTAATTGGATGAGGACAAAATTCGGATACAATTGTATCGAATTGCATAAAATTGTATCAAATTGTACCAAATTTTATACAATTGTATACAATTCGATACAATATGATACAATAAGACGTTCTCATTTTTCGGATATAATTATATCTAATTACATAAAAGATTATATATAATTAAATATAACTTCATATGGCTCCATATCATTTTTTTTTACTTGGGTATAATTGTTAAGACAACTAATTTTTGTTAATACATTTGACGATATTTTGTCAAAATAATACCACATAAAGAAGTTAAACATCAAAATATAAATCTACTAACAATGCGTTAAATTGATGGACAGGTTTTGTTAGTTGTATAGTGATCACTAGGGCAAGGAATTTCATGCACTTAAAAATGGAAAATATGCGCCTAAAATATGCGGCCAAAAAAGAAAAATATGCATTAAAAATATAAGAAATATGCACTAAAACTTAATATTTTTCCAAAAATAATGCACTTTAAAACTTAAAAATATATTTAAGTTAGTTATTTTGCAAACAGACACTAAACTCGAAGATTTCCCATAGGTCAATAAGGTTTTTAAGAACCCAGGTGAAAATTTTCATATATGGCCATATATGGCAACATATATGGGTTCATATATGGGTTCGGATCCGAAATTTGAGGGTATATGGCCATATATGGAGATATATGAATGTTCATATAATTTTTTTTTTTATTTTTTAATAAAAATATTGCTTTTTTATTCAAATTAAATGTAAATATTTAGGTTGTTCATAAGGGGTATGCTATCTGTTGTATCTTTGTATCGTCCTAACAAAAAACAGAGTTGTTAAAATTTTTATTTGAGATTAACAACGATTTTTTATTTGGTTTTCTATCTGTTAGCACGCTCAAACATAGGACACTAAACATACGTAAAAATTTTGTATCGTGCTATTCTCAAATGTTGTATTTTTTCAATTTAATTTTAACCAACTCTGTTTTTTGTTAGGATGATACAACGAGACAACAAATAGCACACCCCTTGTGAAAAACCTTATTATAATTCTGATGAATTTGTACATTTGAATGAAATTGAGAAATTATGAAATTTTTAATGGACATAAACATTTTACTTCAAGTTTAGAAAATATTTTATGACTGATTTTTGATTATTTTATGATTGTTTATACAAGTTTGTTTTAGCCATTTTTAGCAAAATTTTCTGCAGATTTTCTAAATTTAGAAGTTTAATTTTTGCTGTTTTTATCTTACTGCAACATTTTCAATTGTATTTCAAAATTTATCATTTTATTTCAGAAGTTATCAATTATTTTTCTGATTTATCAATTGTATTTCAGAAATAATCAATTGAATTTCAGTTTACTCAATTGTATTGTAGAAGTTATGATTTGTTTTTCAGATTTAGCAATTGTATTTCAGAAATAATCAATTTATTTCCAGTTTTATAATTGCTTTTCAGAAATTATCAATTGATTTTCATATTTATCAATTGTATATCAGAAACTACCAATTGTATTTCAGAAATTATAAATTGTATTTCAGAAACTGAAAATTGTATTTCAGAATTTATTAATTGTATTTCAGATTCAAATGTATTTTACAAATAATCAATTGTATTTCTGAAACTGGCAACTGTATTTTAGAAATTGCCAATTGTATTTAAGAAATTATCAATGTATTGTATTTTTTGAATCCGCTCACGTAACCACCCCTATGACAAAAAAAAACTTAAAGCATTACCCATATATGGAATAATATATGTTCATACATGAAGATATATGGAATATATGAACCAATATATGGACCAATAAATGCAGTATATTATCATATATGGATTCATACATTTGAATGTATTTACCCATATATGCTTCCATACATAACATATATTTTCATATATGATCATACATTAAACCATATATGCTCATACATGAAACCATATATGACAATATATGAACATATATGAACATTTTCACCTGGGAATGTTTATTTTGATTGAATCAAAATATGAAAACGTATAAATATTTTATATTTTTTACAAAATAAAAAATGCTCATAAAAATGAAAAATATGCACAAATATGCATTAAAAAGCACAAAATATGCATTAAAAAGGCACCAAATATGCATTTAAAGTCAAAATATGCGAAAACATGAATTTTTGACAAAATATGCAACAATATGCAACTACAAATCGATGCCATTTTGTTCTAAATTCGATTATTCGAATAAATATTTAGTCCATATTAGTTTTGGACTATCGAGAAAAAACATGCATTTCCATGAAATTCCTTACCCTAGTGATCACCCATTCATCAATTTAATATGGATTTTAGTTGATTTCACAGCTGTTTTTGGTTCAGTGTATGGTGCTTGTTAAGTACTATAAGTTCTTGCTCAGTCCATGGTACTTGCTAAGTACTTTTGGTACTTGCTAAGTAATATGGCACATCTTAAGAAGTGCAGCTACTTAGCAAGTGCCATAGAATTTGGCAAGTATCTATATTACTTAGCAAGTACCTAGTACATTTTAAGGTATTGGTACTTAAGTATCAATTACTCGCAATGGGTACTGGTTGTATTTTTTATTTGTTTTCCCATAATTTTTCTCCAATTTAAATGGTTTTACATTGAGTGCGTTTACCAGACGCTCAACTGTTACAACTACTGAACAATCTGGTGAACGATTTGATTAGCTACTGCTAAGTGAACATGTTGTGGTAGCGTAAAAATTTTACGCTACTTGCGAGCAGTTCGTGATACAGCAGCTGTCGTTTGTTTTTTTTATATATTATTTTTAAAGAATAATAAACAGATGCAAATATAATTATAAAGGAATAAAAAATTTAAAAAAAGTCGAGGAAAGTTCTACAATTTTTATTTTAAAACAAAAAGAAAAGTAGCATCTTTCACCAGATTAAGGTAATCATAAAGCATTACATATAAATTGTAGCGGTAGCGAGTTTCTCTGGTAAACCTGCCCAATGATGTTTATTGTCGACATCAGTTTGCCACACTCAATTAAATACGTATATTTAGGATTTTCCTAACAACTATAAAACCCACATAATCAAATGATAAAAATATCGGAAATATTACAGATAACAAAATAAAATATTTGTGTTAAATTCTGAAAATATTTATGTTCAATTCTGAACAATAAGAGATCTATGGGATTTAAAGTCTGAAAATATCGCCTGACTAATTTTTCTTTTTCGTTTGGATTGCTTTTTGGACTTATATATTACAAGTGTTTGTGTCTGCATATTTTGTGTGTCCCACTGTATGTCTAACTACAAATAACTCACATCTGCTGATGTCTGGTCGAGTTCGTACAAAAAAGTGGTTGAAATATATGTAAACAAAAAATCACGCGATATGCAATAAGCGTAAGTTTTGTTTATTGAAATAATGAAATTAACACTATCTTAAAACTTTTTTTGCAATTTTAATAACATATATGTTTAAAAAAAATATGGGTCAGTAAAACATAGTACAAGAAAACCTTAACCGAGCTATTTTTATTGAAGGTTGTCTATAAAGACCTTATCTAAGAAGTTTTACAGAACTTTAATTATGGTCATATATGTAAGTAACTACACTTAAAATAATACGTCAGTAGAAAAATCTGTCAAACGGGTTTCAAATGAATTTGATTAATTTTTAACAAATTTTTAGTTGAAACACTGATTTAAACAAAGATTTTAGTTATCTTCATTTAATCCTCAGTACTTTAACTAGTTTTGAGTGTTAATTTTCAAAACTATTTATAACAAATTTTTAAGAACCCATTCGTTAAATTTTACAAAATATATTGTTAAAATATAATATTTTCATATTTCTGTTATTACCCGGTAGATGGCGCCACCAGTGTATCCGAAGTTTTAAGATGGCGCTATTTCTCTCCCTCCCGATTTTTTAAAATGGCCCATATCTCGAAAACTAAGAAAGATAGAGCAAAATTGACAAAAGTTGCGACTACTAACCATAAAAACGTTATATCTATCCAAAAATGAACCTTGGTGGGGCCTGAGACCCCCGGAAAATTTTAATAAACATTTTTCATTTAATAAAATGGCCATATCTCGAAAACTAAGCGAGATAGAGTAAAACGGCCAAAATGAAAACATAATACTCGGTGGCAAAAATCATAAAAATTCTTCGCTATTGAGAAGTCTAAAATCCTACTTTTAAGTAATTTTTAACTCCATAATTTTCATATAAAGAGCCCCTGTTCAAAAATTGTCTGTTAAATGACTGTTGGAATGTATGTTGTTGGTAGGTTTCACTACGTTTAATAAATTTTTAAAGAAAATCGGGAGATTCATCTTAAAAATTGTTCAGCCACTTTTTAACTTTATTTTAGCCATTTTTCCCCAGAAATTTAGCCATTTTTGATAACCAAGTTCTGGCAATATATAATATATAAATATACAAATGGCCTCAAACTACACCCAAACTCTGAACTAAGACGTCTTCCAGAAAATGAGACTGCGATGCCCGTTTTACTCCTACGGAACTGCCTGCTCGCTTCTTTTTAGGTGAAAAATTTATTATTTATGTTATCTTGTTAACTATAAGTCATTTGAATGAATTATACAATACTATTATAAAACTTAATTATCTTAGGTGCTGATTTAGGATAATTTATTACCATAACCGTAAGATAAATTACTTATTGCATATCATATCATTATTGACAGGTGTAATTAATATTAGTAAAATAAAAAAAAAAACAAATTAAAATAATAAGAGTTCCTTATGACGAACATACAAATAACTTTTATTTTAAAAATCAGAATAACTGTTATTTTTACCAGTTATTAAAACACATCAAAAATAAGATTTATTAATAAATATTTTGTTTGAAATTGGAAAATAAAGGTTCTTTATGAATTTTTTAAAAAGAATTCAAACAGCTTGGGTCTCTGTTTTTTTCTAAATTATTATAAGTTTTCTTAAAAGTAAAAATAATTTTAAAGTGGTACGCGACATATTTTACCAAAATAAAATGCCTATTTTTGGCACGCAAGTACGAGTATAAACTAAATTATCTAAACAATCATAGCTTTTGTCTATAGACCAAAACAATAGCCTTGTTTTATTGCTCACATTTAACATGAACACGAAAAAAACGACAAGATATTTTTGTACACAATCTGACAGTTGCCCGTACATTACACTATGGAACATTTTTGTGATTATTGTCTGGGGGGTGAGAAATTCCAAGTCAGGGTGATGGTACTAGGTCAGTATAGTAAAACCCTCAAAGGGTTTGGCGTTCGTATGTGTCATTTTTTTTATGACCTTTTAAATTTTTTCCTTATCTTGATGTTTTTTCGCTTAGTTGTAACTCGAGAACCACTTGTCCGATTTTGATGAAACAAATTTAGAAAAATTTAGAATTACAATTTCTTTAATCCGTTCATATAACATTTTTCTTTATAATCAACAGTTTTGCCGGTAAAAATAAATTTGTGGAGAAAAAAAAATATTTTTTTGCCTAAAAATTAAAATTTTTTATGAATTTAAAAAAAAAAATTTTAATTTTTAGGCAAAAAAATATTTTTTTTTCTCTCCAAATTTATTTTTACCGGCAAAACTGTTGATTATAAAGAAAAATGTTATATGAACGGATTAAAGAAATTGTAATTCTAAATTTTTCTAAATTTGTTTCATCAAAATCGGACAAGTGGTTCTCGAGTTACAACTAAGCGAAAAAACATCAAGATAAGGAAAAAATTTAAAAGGTCATAAAAAAAAATGACACATACGAACGCCAAACCCTTTGAGGGTTTTACTATACTGACCTAGTACCATCACCCTGACTTGGAATTTCTCACCCCCCAGATTGGCTGTTGTACTGTGTTATCGACGTTGAAAAAATGGAGAGTGAACAAGCATAGATGCCAACTTTTTCATAGCAAAAAGCGCAAAAAATATACGAAAAAGGGTAAAAACGCGCAAATTTCTACTTAAAAACGGGTAAAAAAGCACTAAACATTTTTTACGACCTTTCAAAAAATTTGTCGTGTTTCAAATACGTAGTTTAATTAAAAACAGATAAATTTGTAATATAAGCGTACGACCTACATCAGTAAATACGTCGACCGGGGGTAAAACAAAAATAAAGACGAATAAGTTTCGCAAAATTTTTGAATTTTATTCCATGTTTTGTGATTATAATAATCAAGGAAAATTATTAGATTTTTTAAAATTTAAGTGCCAGTTTTATAGTCAGAACTACGAACGATTATATATGACCATAACTAAGTTTTTTTTTTAAATATGCAAAACTGAAAATTTTCGCGTTTTGACACATCAAACAAAACTACATTTAGCTCGAATAGCATTCCATTTACAAATTTTCCTTGATATTTTAATTTACCGTTATTGAAATAACAACAAATATTGATAGATTTCCTGATATTTCAATAACAACAATAAAACACAAAGAATGTGTAAAAAGAGCAAAACGCGCTAGATAAATTTCGGAAAAGCACCAATTTAGCGCTTTTTTCAGTTGCGTGTTTCATTAATATTTTTCGCGTTTTGGCACATCAAAAAGCACCAGATTTAGCGCGAAAAGCACTAAGTTGGCACCCCTGTTAACAAGTGCTGTTAAAATGAAATTTTATTATTGTATTGTGCTATTCTCAAAAGTTGTATTTTTTCAATTTAAATTTTAACAACTCTGTTTTTTGTTAGGATGATACAACAATACAACAAATATCACACCCATTGTGAAGAACTGAAATATTTAGCACACCCTTTGTGAACAAACTAAATTGTATTTCAATGTCATATAAAAGGCATTGATGTAATCCAGTATTTTGTTGTACATTGGGTGAGTTCGGCAGATACAATTAAATAGTCAACAGTTCTACAACGGTTGTACAACCAGGCGGTTTTCATTGCCTCTTTCGAACATTAACAGTTTTTATCGAAAAATGTTAGCCTTTGCAGACGTGTGTAATTCTTATGGCTGAATTTTTCGATACAAATTAAGAAGAGAGTGAGTTAACAGAGGTAGGGAGAGTTGGGTAGTCTTTTAATTAAATAGTCGTTGGTACAACTATCTGCTGACCGACCTGATCACTAACCGCTCAGTCTGAGCGTACAGGTAGCGCTGTCATATTTTGGTAGCATGAAAAATTCTTGCTACTTTTGATCAATAAGTGATACATTTGTTGTTGTTCATTTACAATAAAAATTGTTTTGTAAGAATGACAAATAAAAACATACAAATATAATTCGAAAACAAAAATTAAAAAAAAATAAAAGGAAGCTATAGAAAAAGTGTATTAAAAACAAAGAAAACATCGTTCAGCAGAGTAAGCAATCACAAAGTGCTACAAATCACCGGTATCAGTTTAACCAACGACTATATAATTAAAAGACTATCCCACTCTCCCTACCTCTGTTAAATCACTCTCTTCTTAATTTATATAGAAAATTCAGCCATAAGAATTACACACGTCTGCAAAGGCTAACATTTTCGATATAAATTGTCAATCTTCGAAAGAGAGCGACGAATACCGCCTGTTTTAACCCATATTATCCTAGCGTCGCACAGTGGGTTCGATGACACCCAAACTGACGATTAATTCAAGGAAGAGGTTTATTGACGAGATATTATTTTTTTTGATTAACTATGTTTAGGTTAGTTTAAAAAAATAAACTTTTATATTTTTCGTTGAGAACTTTTTTTTATTTAATTTAAATTTTTTTTAAGTATTAGGAGAATCCATGAAAAAACGCGCAGCAGTTGGATTTATCGATTCCGCTTTTAATGAAATTCACAATTAATATTACAAGATATCAGAGTTCATAAGATCAGAAACTTTTCGATCCGAAATTATTTCGGTTTCTAAAATATGACGTTTTGAAAATTGGATAAACATAAAAAATTTTAAAAGTGTTTTTACAAAGTAGTGTTTCCAATTCGGTTAATCGATTAACCGATTCCTCGATTAATCGCCTCTATTTCGGTTAATGTCGAAACAAATAATTTAAAACTCAAATAATTATTCGATCCGAATAATCGGTTAAAACAGGTCGATTAACCGGTTACAATTTTAATATGGAATTTTTCCCTTATTTTTTCCCCAAAACTTTATAATTTTCTGAACTTTGGCTAAAAAATTACAAGAAAAGCTTAGAATAAACATAAAATTACTAAAATACCATCAAATTCTTTTAAAATTGAGTGAAAGAGGTTGTTATGCCTTTAGATACCTTTTTAAAGCAAAATAAAGGTGTTTCTAAAACTACCCAAAATACACGAAGTGTCTGGCTGGATCAGCGTCGAAGTGCTCTATAGGCTTTAATCAATACAGTAGGCGATTTTTGATTCTATTGTTTTAAAAATTAAAGCTAATGTAAATTCTCTTTCCATGTCCTTCAAGGCAAGGTTGCATTTTTTCAAATATGTGTCCCACAACTGTCAACTGATATCTTAATTCTGTAGAAACTCTACCTTTTCTCACATCTCCAAAGAAAGTATAATCGATTCAAAACCACATCAATTCTACAACATGTCAAACTACACCATTTTCAGTTTTATTTCAAAATTGTTTAAAAATGTTTTAAAATTATCCAAATATATTTTAAAATTGTCTAAAAAGGTTTCAAAATTGTCTAAAATGTTTCAAAATTATCCAAAAATGTTTTAAATTCTTCCAAAAATGTTTTAAAATTGTCCAAAAATCACTTAAAATTGTTGAAAAATGTTTTAGAATTATCCAAAAATCTGTCTAAAAAATTAAAATTGTCTAAAAAGCGTTGATATTTGTCCAATTGCATTTCAAAATTGTCCAAAATGTATTTTAAAATTTTCAAAATGTATTTCAAAATTACAAATATATTTTATTTGTATTAAAGAAAATTATATTTGTATTTTAAAATTGTTCAAATACACTTCAAAATTATTCACTTGCATTTAAAAATTTTAAATCTGTATTTCAGAATTGTAAAATTGCATTCAAAATAATTCCATTTGTATTTCAAAATTCTCCAAATGTATTTCAGAAATTTCCAAATGTATTTAAAAAGACTCTATTTGTATTCCAAAATTTTCCAAATGTATTTAATAAAATTCCAATTGCATTTGAAATTTTTCCAAATGTATTTCAGAAACATACATGTTTTCTCTTTCATAATGAAAACTTTATAGGAATTATGAGACTTAAGAGAAAGAGAAAGCATGTATGTTTGAAAAAATGCTTTTAAAATAAAAATAGAAATTTCTGAAATACATTTGGAAAAATTTTAAATTTTAGTAAATACATAAATACAGAAGGGAATGTTAGCTCAAACTTTGGATAATTTTGTTTATTGTCAATGGCCCTTAAAAACGGGAGAAAGACTGAGAAATTTAACAATTGTTTATGATATTCTTTAGTCTACTAACTCTACTATTCAGAAAATTTTTTTCCAAATTTTTCTACAGTAAATTGGAATTTTCATGTAACTAATATTTTACTCAAATGTAACTAATTTTTTTTTTTATTTCTTCAGGGGAGGAGGAATAACTTTGGATAATAATTTTTTTAAATGCAATATTATATTTATTGTAGTACAGTAGACGCTCGCAAATTAGAACCGCTCTGTTTTTGAGGCAATTCTAATTTCTGAATTATTCTAATTTCTGGACTTTTTTTCGTTTCGTTTCCAATGATAAAGTGTTTTTTTTTTTACGTTTATTTAACATTTTAAATGATACACTTTCACTATTTAATAGAGACTGCCAAATAATATGTACACGCGTATCAAATTTCACAAATAAACTAGCCAAAAATGTACATAAATGCGACAAAAAAAAAAAAACAAATAGGTAAAAACATATATAATTTGGTGATTCCCCTTTTTAGTTTTACTTTATTCAAACAGAATAAAAATAAATTGGGGATTTCCTGTGTATTCAAATAACCAAAAAAAAAAATGCTCAGAAATTAGAATTTTAAATTCGAATTTCAGAGCGTTTAATGTATTGCAAACATTGATTCTAATTTCTGGACGTTCGAATTACTGAAAGCTCTAATTTGCGAGCGTCTACTGTATTGATTAAATTTGCATTCAAAGAAATTTTGTGTCCAAAGTTTTACATATTAAACAAAAATTTCATAAGAAGTAAAAAATCTACCTTGAGTTATGCTATTTTTAACTTCTAATATTTAGAAAAAAATCTCCTAGTTTCAGTAGTTTTTTTTTTCATTTTTAACTAATTTTTAATAGCTTCAGCTATATTTTACATAAATTTTTCTATTAGTATAAGAAATGTTTCAATTTAGATAATCTCAGATTCCGAAACTTTTCTACCTTAAGGTACGTTTACACGCGAGAGAAAACTGCTAGAGATGGAGCAAAAACACTCCAAAATAGCTAAACTCATTTAAAATAGAGCTAATTAGATGTGATTTTTGTTTTATCTCTAGTGTAGATGTGCTTTTTTAATTTGAATTTTTTTTTTAAATACATCGTGTTCATGTGTCATGTTGGTATTTAACAAAAACAGGAAGCTGTTAGTGTTTTTGTTGGTAAAAAGTTAAGGAAATACATTAATTTTATTTTAAACGATTAATCGATTAATCGCCGATTTTCTCGAATAACCGACCCGAATAACCGGTTAATCAGTTTTAGTGATTTTTCGAATAATGCAATAACCGGTTAACCGCCTATGTCGAATAATTGGAAACAGTATTAAAAAGTCACTCATAACTATTAAATTTTACATCTGAAAACTTTAATTTTAGTTCTACTTTAAAGACAATATTACAATATTATCTTTCAAATAATATGCATATCTTGAAATATATAGAATGAAACTAAGAAAAATGAGCACAAAAACTAAATTTTAGACTCGACCGTTTTTAATTGTTTTAAAACTTTTTTAATGTATTCTCCTAAATAATTTTGCTTCTATCAAAATGCTTAGAGCTTCTTCTGCAGTCAATTGTTGTGGTTTAACCTGCTTAAAGATTTTTCTGTACGTTGAAGCTCTTGTTGGTGTCGACGTTGTTATTTCTCTAACCAGTTTTGACGATTCGATTTTTCCGGAAGCTTTAAACCCATTTGTGTGGCATGAGCTAATAAAGTTAATGGAGTATATCTCTTATGCTATTACTCTTCTTTGCTTTGGTTTTCTCATTACTTTCTACAACTTAAAGTTCTTTACGTCCTCGATTTTTTGGTGTGGGGACAAACGAGATAGAAGTATCTAACCATTCTTTATTAACACTCAAAAAACGTTCATTATTCCTCCGACTTTTATTATAATGAAATTCGCTAATAAATGTGCTAAATCTTTTTTCAAAATCATTTATATTGGAGGGGATAATGCGTTTAATGATTTTCATTTTTAAAATACTGATTTTATCTATCCATTCATTTACATCAGTATTTTTCTTGAAATTACAAAGTTCTCGTCGAGGGATAAAAATTGTGCTGGGGCTTGTTCCTAAAACGAGTATATATATTTTTTTTAAGAAGCGAAAGTTTCAATCATTTACCCATTTACCAAATACCGAATATTAAATACTTCATTTAATACTTTATACATTTTAAAAACACTTCACATTTTAAAACAATAGGGGATTCATATAACGCGTTCTACTGCTTGGTAAACTGTGTATAAATACACAATGTGTAAATGTATAAATATCCGTAATATATTTTAAAATTGTTGGCGTATTTGAAATATTGTTCTTCCGGTTCTTCCTAAATTCCTCAGTAATTTCTTTTAGAAAATATATTATTTAACAAATTTAATACTTATTCAATAAACAATCACAACAAATTACAAATATTTTTTATTTTGATTATTTTTCAAATGTTCAAACAAAAATAATAATAAATTGTAGAATAAATTTATCAGGGTGCGTACATATGAGTAGTTTTTGAAATAAATGATATAACTAATTAGAAATTTATTAATTCAGTTCGAGGCCAATTTCCTTATTATGAATTAACATAATAAGTACTTTTTTCAAAAACTGCTATTTTTCTTCATCAGGATATTCCTCCTAACAAATACTTCACAGAGTTTTTGCTTTCAAAAACCTCTAACACTTTCAGGAATGAAAAGACGATCGTTTCGGGGATTTTCCAAGTCCCCTTCTTCAGTTTTCTTTAGAAAGTGGTGGCAATAGTGCAATGCAAATTGAAACATCAAAATTTCATATTAAACGTAGTCTACTACATCAACGAAATGAGAATGGAGTAAACAATAAAATATGTTTTCGAAGTCTCTGCAAAGACATAACCAACAATAGAAATATTATGAAAGTTTTTGTTTTTGTATTTCGTACCATCGGTACAAATAAAATACAAATTTTATTTTTACCACTTCTTTGTCAATTACAAGGAAGGGGCAAAAAACATTTCTCCGTACTGCGAGTGTTGTCAAAATGTTGGGTTTTAATTTTTATTCAAAAAAATAAAAATTGCTTTTTCGACCTTTTTATTAATTAATTAGAAATTTATTAATTCAGTTCGAGGCCAATTTCCTTATTATGAATTAACATAATAAGTACTTTTTTCAAAAACTGCTATTTTTCTTCATCAGGATATTCTCCTAACAAATACTTCACAGAGTTTTTGCTTTCAAAAACCTCTAAAGCTGCCTACACACTAGGGAACATGGTTGAGGGAACAAAAAATATCAAAAAATTTTGTAAACACGAAATGCACGCTCTCAACACGCACACACACACAAATGCACTCACACATTCACAAAAAATGCTCTCTTTTTTTAAGTATGTTCCCTAGTGTGTAGGCAGCTTAACACTTTCAGGAATAAAAAGACGATCGTTGGAAAATCCCCGAAACGATCGTCTTTTCATTAACATGGGTAAACAAATTCGAGGGTGGCCATAGTTTTTCATAACAACAATTTTGGTACGTGGGAGTGCTTAGGTGAGCGTGAGTGAAACATTCGTTGTAGTGACTGAAATATAAAATAACCACTTATTTTTTCTGCAAAATGTGAGTAAACATTTTTTTTCGGGAGTAATAAGATTTTTGTACGTGAGCGTGAGTGATCAAAAATCTCTCACGCACCCATCTCTTAAAAAAAAACCAAAATGCACCAACAATAACACCAAAATATAGAAAAAGACAACATAAAAACGAAAAAACAACAGTTCTGTTCAATAATTAGGTATATTAAGACAAACAGACCTTTTATACAAAATTAAAAAAAAAAAAAATGGAGCAACAAATGCGCAAATTTTTTTTTTAATATACAACCTCAAATGTTCTACTTTTCGAAAATCTACAAATCAGAACCCAGGACTGACCAGAAAAAAACCCCGGGCCTTTAAATATGAAAAACAACCCAAAATTGGTCAATTTTTAAAAAAATAATTTAAAATATTTACACATAATTATTTTTAACAAAAAGGTATAAACTATATACTTAAATACCTGAAGTTGAAGGTTCCATCCATAGTAGTAGCTTTACTCATTTTCTGTCATTTGAAGTAGTGTTTGTAATTTTACTTGTACATACGGTTCTTAATACCACTTAATGAGTGGGGCTACTATAGTTTACTATAGTTCCATCACAAAAAATTAATTTTTGAAAGGCTAAATAGAAAAAATTAAGACTTGAATCGTTTCAATTTTCAATTTTTGCCACTGTATGCGAAAACACTAATAATTCTCTAACTTTGACAGCCCACTGTAGAATAAGTAAACAACATAGACGTTTGATTGTGACAACTAGTGATGCAGAATTTTATCTAATTTTACCCGATACCAAAAATTATTTTAAAAAATTGATTCTAAAATTTCAATTAATCGCCACTTTGGTATGATTTGAACGCAATGTGCGTCGCGTCATATGACGACATGAAAAGGCCTCTTTTTAAATGTGCATAATCAGTGTTGCCATTTCAGTGCTTTTCGGGTATTTTTTGGTGCTTTTTTCCTTCCTGTACCCGGTGATTTTTTACAAATACCCGTTTAAAAAAAGCGGGTATTTACGGTGCTTTTTCAGATTTTTGGCAGTGCTTTTAGTGCTTTTTTACAGTTTATATTTTTGGTATTTGCTCTCGTTTTTTTTACATTTTTCTTGAAATTTCTGTCAAAATTTAAAAAATAATACGAACTATACAAGAACTACATTTTTGCACAATATTTGTAGTACAATTTTAAATAGCAACTTCGTTACATTTAAACTTCAAAATATTGAAATATTAGTTTGGTGCTTTTTAACCCCTTTTTAGATAATTTTCTGAACCTTTTTTACACGATTTTTCAAAGTTAAAATGTGTTTTTGAATTCTTGATTTAAATTTTTCAAAAAATTAATATCGTGCTTTTTTACCCCCTTTATGGTAAATTTTTACCCTTTTTACCCG
This sequence comes from Leucophora obtusa, assembly GCA_949987735.1. Taxonomy (NCBI): domain Eukaryota; kingdom Metazoa; phylum Arthropoda; class Insecta; order Diptera; family Anthomyiidae; genus Leucophora; species Leucophora obtusa. The sequence continues at coordinate 49,803,071 of OX465296.1, forward strand.
TTTTCATAATGCTCACGGTGCTTTCCTGCCTTCAGGAGTTGGCAACACTGTGCATAATACCGTTTCTTTAAACATGGAAGGTTTTCTGTTAAGAGTTTTGTAAACAAAAAATGTCAAATATTCATTCTGTGTTTATTTTATCCACTTTGGTTATTGTTTCCGGACACAGTGAATGACCGAAAATCACAAAAATTCCAAAACTGCAAAAATTATGATTTCTTCCAATAAAGAAGAAAAAAATATGAATTTATTACATTAATATATTTTTCTAGTTGGGTTTTTCTAAAATCCAACTAAATTTGCTCCATATTGGTAAAACTACAATGACCTCATCGCAATTTGGAAAAATGTTATAATTTACTGAATTTGGGTGTCGTCATATGACGACGCTAGGAATATGTGTACAAAATGTACAACATTTTTATTTGCTTTTTTTTAATATAGTCATTTTGAGCTGTCTTTGACAAGGTTTGGAGCTTCATACCTTGCCTCAGTATGGAATATACCAAGATCGACAGGAAGATAGCCTTAAGGGCGGATTATGGGACCGTAAACGTATATGTGATGTAACTGTACCGTGCCGTAACTAAAAAGTACACTTATAGATTATCGTAAACGACATTACTATTTAGCATCTATTTCATGTGGTTTTATATTTTATGCTAAATTTTTCCATTTATTTGTTAATTTTTATTCCTTATTTGTTGTTTGCAAGGTTGGTTACCGTTATCGTTATAATACCGTTATCGCTAAAATACCGTATCAAATTGAATACCGTTACCAATACCTCTAAAAAAATTTCCCAATACCGTTATCGTTACCGATACCGTTATTTTTATGGGTAGTTACCGGTATTTTACCGGTATTTATTAATTTATATAAAAATGCCAATATTGTATCTTTTTTATTTTATAATCTTGAGTTATTTTTACAAAAAAAATTATAGACAATGATTTTAAGTGTTAGAACTACCAGCATTGAATTTGTAGGTTATAATCTGTATTTTTAGGACTTCAAAATAAGAATATGCAATGTTTTTACTTGTTTTTATATATTTTTAACGCAATTTTTAATACCGGTACGTACCGGTATTGCTGTTTCGATAACGGTATACCGTTACCGAATCAGTCGTAAATACCGTTACCTTTATCGTTACCGAAACAAACGAAATTCGATACCGTTACCGTTATCCTTACCGTTATTCGTTTCGGTAACCAACCTTGGTTGTTTGAATCATTTTTCTTTATTCACTTCATATTTTTTCCGACTAAAATCAGTCAGCTGTTTCGATGCCGGATAGAAAATTCTGATTTCAACAGAATGATCCGGCAAGTTCGTTTACATTTACGTGTTAGTAACCATTCGTATACATTTCTTCTTGTGGTATCGAAACAGCTGATTTGTTACAGTTACGTTTACGGTTGGGTAACTCAGCCTTTAAACTTCCCGTAGTAGATACTTTACGTTATGGTCGAATAGAACAATTCCTAAAAAGAAGCCACAACGATAAGAAAAGACAATCTCGAGGCCTCGATATCAAATCGACAAGTCGGGCAGAGTGTTCCAAATGCGTTGCTGGATCTTCTTTTGGTATACTTATGCCACTTACGAGAGTTATAATTTTTAATGTCTCTCGCTATTCAATGAAATAAAGTTAGTTTATTTAAGAAATTCAAGTATATTAGAATTTATTTTGGAAAATAATGCTAATTTTCTATACTTTTAATGGAAAAATTTAGTTTTTAATAAATATTCCTGTTATTTTTAAAAATTTTTTTTGTTTTTTTTTGTAACAATTGTACACATATTCTTCTAGCGTCGTCATAAGACGACAGGCAATAACTGCGGATCTATATAAGACAAAATAATTTCAACTTTAGTTTCGTGTTCCTAGGCCCCTCAATAGCAACTCATGTAAGTTTCAAACAAGTGGCACAATTATTTCTTAATTCAGGAGAATATGGGTTAAGGTTTGTCTGCGGAATGCTACCATTGTCTGTTGTAACAATTATGATGACATTTCGTTTTTCTTTGTGGGGGCTCGTCTAGTATTTTTTTTACTTTACACACTAGTGCACTAACCCCAATATAAATATGGGTATAGAGTATTGGGTATAGAGTATTTGTTTTTTTGTTTTTAATGATTAGCAAAATGCTACGACAAATTGCAATCAAAAAGTTTAGAGGAAAAACTTATACTTTTATTTATAAAAAATTTAATTTTTTAAATAAATTTTTTTAAAACAGTAGCAGACAAAGCCCGCTATGTTGTTACTATATCATGTCTTAAAGTATAAAATGTAATTTATTTTCGAAAAAGTAAATATTTTGATGAAAATAAAACACAATATTTGTTGTTAATATAAAAAAAAATAGTAGTTTATTGTAATGCTCAATTATGAAATAGCAGTGGGCTTCTATACCTCTCCGACTCTCCGACTATCTCAACCACATATCTTTTTATTTGTTCGTGAAGTTGGCCAAGGCAAATAAAAACATGATGCTAAAATTTAATACTTTTATTAAATTTTTTTTATGATTTTTAATAATATTTTATCACATTTTTTTTTTAATATTTCGAATTTTAACAAGGTTGGCAACCGATACCTTTATAATACCGTTTTCCATTTCAAAACCATTTCAACCAAAGCCTTTTCCCTTGAATCGGTTTGTAATAAAATAATAAAACGTTTTTCAAAAGCAAATATACATTTTTTATACAAAATTTAAAATTATTTGAACTCTATCTGTGTTTTTGATACAAAATCGTATTGCTAGCAGTCATATTGGCATTATTTTTTAAATTTGGTTTAGCAATATTGTTTTTTTTTACAACAACACATAATTTATTATGAAAACGCAATTCTTCAATAATACCGGTACGTACCGGTATTGACGCTTTGGTATCGGTAATACCAATACCGATACAAAGGAAAAAAACACTTCTAAATAGCTTAAATCATTCACAATAGAGCTAATTAGAGGTGTTTTTTGCTCTATCTCTAGCAGTTTTCTCTCTCGTCTAGATGTGCCTTTAAGCACCGTGGAAAATTCACGTGGAAAATTTTCACTCGAACTTAAAATGCCTCAAAAGTTAATTTAAATTCGAAAAATTAATAATATTTTTATTTTATTAGAGAGATCCAATCACAATAAACTCAAAATGACACTTTTTCACAAGAAAAATAATAGTCTTGAACATTAAATTTGCGTGAAAACAAAGTCTACACAATTTTCACGTGAAACTCATTGTCGTGAAAAATGATTTTATTTATATGGAGTATAACAGTTTTTCCACGTGAAACTCAAACAACTTACGGTGCTTTAAGGCTGAGTTACCCAACCGTAAACGTAACTGTAACGAATCAGCTGTTTCGAAACTACAAGAAGAAGTGTATTCGAATGGTTACTAACACGTAAATGTAAACGTACTTGCCGGATTATTCTGTTGAAATTAGAATTTTCTATCCGTTATCGAAATAGCTGAATGATTTTAGTCGAAAAAAATATAAAATGAATACAGAAAATTGATTCAAACAACAAATAAGGAATAAAAATTAAAAATAAACGGAAAAATTTGGAATAAAATAAAAAAGCACACGAAATAGATGCTAAATAGTAATGTTATTTACGGCTTTCTATAAGTGTAGTTTTTAACTACGGCACGGTACAGTTACATCACATTTATGTTTACGGTCCCATAATCCGCCCTTTAGTCTATTTATATTTTGCATAAATAAATTATCTGGTTTACCAACACGTGAGCAGGCAACATGAAAAATCATGTATTCTCTTAATCTAAGCCGAATATTTTTATGGACTGGCGTTGTGCTTGGCAAATACTAATCCTATTGGGATTAGAGTTATTCATGGGAATTCCGATCCATTTTTATCCCTCTTTAGTACGTGATCCCGCATGGGTATCTTTCCATCGTGCTGGAAGGTTGATTAGTCTTTTAAATCCACTCTTCCCCCTTTTCACTGCACTTCGCTTTCCGGTTCTATTTCACTCGTTCGCCGTTCCACTCCATGGTTTCAAATGAATTCATTCCTTCAAAGAATAGAAATTAATTAAGCATAACTCATGCACGAATATATTTTCTTACCCACGTGAGCTTGCGTGAGGAAAAACTCACTCACGGTCACAAAATTTACTTACTTACTCAAGATCACGCACGAATCACATAATAAGTATTATAATTATTACACATGATCACGCGTGAATAACATGACTCACGAATATTTCGCGTCACGCGCCAATCTCTAGTGTAAACATTTTATAAAGGGATCAAGGAAGTAAAATATGAAAAAATTGGTACATAGTACCAAACGAGCGCAAGTAGTACCAATCTATTTTTGAGGTTTAAATAGTACCACAATTAGTACTATAGTACCAACATTATCATTCCTGCCCTGCAGTATAATATTTTAGAGCTTTCAGGTGTTCAATTTTAAAATAATTAAAAATACTCTCTTAAAAGCTTTTGCTAATAAAAGCAGTGTTGTCGCCAGTAAAACAAATAATTACACAGCCGTAGGTTAAAAATTATCCAAACCGAATGAAAATACACAAAAAATTATATAGATTTTTTATATAATATCTAAATAATCATTCTTTATAAACAAAAAAATTCACACATGCATGCACATATGAAGCCCAACTCTCCTGCACACAGTGGAAGAGAGTCATAATATTTTGGATTACTATGAAATTTCAGACAGACCCACCGAGAGCTGTGCCGTTCTACTTTAAAGACACCTCGAGCATGCGAAAATTTTTATTAAAAATTTCTGTCAAAACAAATATGGTATTTATGATTTTCTGAAAGACTACTTTATTCAGATGCTTTTATGAAAAAATAAAATATATTCACTCGTCAAACTCTTCCAAATTCTAAAAAATTTTAATTTGATTAGCCAATTTCTTTCTAATTGCAAAGGAGGGATTTGAAAACAAAATGCTGGACAAATTTTCCTAACTGTCCCTAATGTGAAGACATCACAAAAAAGATCATATAAATAGTGAATTATAGTATGTCATTCATAGTAAAAAAGGCACTTAGGAGGTTAATTACCCAGTAGCAAAAAATACTAGTTCAGAACCAGTTATGTAATAGTTTATTTGAACCAGGCAACTAGTACGAGTTCTACCGCCTCTCCATACAAACAACTGTAGAATTTAACATTGAGATGTCATAGGAATGGGGGCAATTGTCGCCAAACTCTCACTTTGGTACTAGTTGTAGAACTAGTATGAAAATTACAATTTAAGGACGAAAAATAGGGAGCAAAATTCGTGCTAATGTATCACTCGCGGAACCAGTTCTGAAGTGACTCTTTAGAAATAGTATTGTACTAGTTGGTAAAGACCTGAATTATATAGATAAAAACCAAAGATTTTTCTTCGATGAAACGTAGATTATACAGATAATTTCCTCTTACTGAGATAATTAGGTTCATTTACCAAACGGAATTTAATATATTTTATGTTTACGATTTCTAATCGCAATAAAAAATGTTAGTGTTTATTTGAAAACTCAGATTATATTATTAAAAACAAATGTAAACAAAACTAGAATTTCAAAACTCTTATTAAAGTTCAATCTTTTGAAAGAGTCTCTGCATACTTTCAATAAAAACAGTAAGTACACAAATGGTTCAAAATTATTGTTTTAGGAAGAAGAACAGAAAGTTTTATTGGTACTTATGAGAAATTTATCAAACTAGTTCTGGAGTGACTATTTGGCACCAGTACTGTACCAGTTGATTAACACCTAAATTCAATTCACAATTAAAAATTAAAGTATTTATTTCCAAAGTCTGATTTATTTCCAAAGTCTGATTTTTTTTATTTAAAAAAAAATGTAAATAAAATAAGAATTTCAAATCTCGTATTTTAATTTATATAATTTTTTAAACAGGTTCCACATAGATGGGGTTTAACTAGTACACAACTGGAACAAAATGATTATTTTGATAACTAGTTTCGTAATACTACACTTAAAATAATAAGTCAGTAGAAGAATCTGTCAAACCGGTTTCAAATCCATTTGACTAATTTTTAACAAATTTTTAGTTGAAACATTGATTTAAGCAAAGATTTTAGTTATCTTCATTTAACACAATACTAAAAATCCTCAGTACTTTAACTAAGTTTGAGTGTTAATTTTCAAAATTATTTAAAACTAATTTTTAAGAACCCATTCGTTAAATTTTACAAAATACATGGTTAAAATATAATATTTTCATGTTACTGTTATTACCCGGTAGATGGCGCCACCAATCTATCCGAAGTTTTAAAAATGTCGCTATTTCGTTCCCTCCCGATTTTTTAAATGGTCCATATCTCGAAAACTAAGAGAAATATAGCAAAATTGATGAAAATTTCGACTACCCCTAACTATATAATACCCCAGCGAAAGGGGGTACCTCTATCCAAAAATGGACCTTGGCGGGGCCTTGGACCCTAGGAAATTTTCAATAAAAATTTTCCATTTCATAAAATGACCCATATCTCGAAAACTAAGCGAGACTGGGCCCGGGGAGGGTCCCGAGACCCTAAATTTTGATAAATGCTGCGACTCAACATAATTACAGATAAAACTGTAGTTTTACAAATTTTTTACTTAAATTTAGATTTGTTAATTTTAACAAAAGAATTTGTTAAAATCAACAAATTTTATTTGAAGCCAAAAAACAGGAATAAATTTTGTTAAAGTAACAAATTTTTCTGTCCAGCCAACAGACGTATTATTTTGAGTGTAGTCAAAAAACTAGTACTTTTTTGAACTAGTTCGACCATTTGCTACTGGGTATGTCTGAATTGCTTAATTATTTTCAAAATAATTTGTATTGCGTTTACAAAATTTTTTGTCTGATCAAAGCCCAGTATAATGTCAGCTATAGCAAAAAAGAAAAAAAATCCACCCTTGGTTATAAGCTTTAAAACTATTGTAAAAACATTGAAAGTAACTAAATTTTTTCAGTCATTCAGGCAAAAAATTAATAAAATATAATACAACATATTTAATTTCTCCTTAACTGGGTTTAGTGTTGAATATATTTACGAAAATTTACCATAAACTGGCCATTTTTATTTAATTGTTTTATTTTATCTAAACATTGACTAATTTTTATTTATTTATTAAAATGTTCTGGGAGTTACCATTAAATTCACAAAAATTGCTGTAAAAACTGAAATTACACAAAAATGTTATTATTCTAAAATTATCCAACGAATGTGTAAACAGTCCCATTTTTGAATAATTACTCAAAAAGTGGCAACACTAAATAAAAGCTTTTCTTATTTCAAAACAATACTTTCCAAACTGTAATAACTAGGGCAAGGAATTTCATGCAAATGCATATTTTTTCTCGATAGTCCAAAACTAATATGGACTAAATATTTATCCGAATCATCTAATTTGAACAAAATGGCATCGATTTGTAGTTGCATATTTTGTCATAAATGCATGTTTTTGCATATTTTGACTTCAAATGCATATTTGGTGCCTTTTTAATGCATATTTCGTGCTTTTTAATGCATATTTTTGTATATTTTTCATTTTTAGTAGCATTTTTAAATTACCCAATAAACCAAACGATATCGTCACGATATCGAAACGATATCACCTAGGTGATATTTATTATCATATATGATAATCACTTATAATACGAAAACGATAGATTTTTTGTTCTAAAATGTAACTTGCGTAACAATTTTGTATTTCCAAGGAATTATGATACCGTTTTCGCTATCGAAATTCCCTGGAATAACGATAGCAAAATCGCCTAAATCTGGTCAAGCCTTGAAACACTATCGTTATTCCGGGCGATTTCAATATCGAAAATGCCATCATATATGATAGCAAAACCATTTAAAACGAGCTGAAATGAAGTCATAATGAAAAGTTGATAATGATATCATCATATTCAGATGAAAAGTCGAACTCACCTAGATTTTGCAACTATAATTGTCCAAACGAAGTAAAAATTGCAAGATTTTTATAAATTTTATTTGTTTCTGAAAACTGTTTGAATTTTTGTAAATAATGAATATTTTGAAGTATACTTTATCATTAAACCTTATCGAAAACGATATTATAATCTTATTGGGATATGATAACGTTTTCGGATATTTAATGTGATGGCGATTTCGCTATCGTATCGTTCTTTGGTTCATTGGGTAGTTAAAAAAATAAAAAAATTGAAAATTTTAATATTTTGATTGAAACAAAAAAAATTTGTTTTTGTTATTTTGAACAATAAAGCTTTTTTAAAAATCATGTTCACCTAAGAAAAAGCGTTTACCTCGGTGTTTATTTGAAAAATAAATGAATTACATATTTTGTTATGTTTTAACATAACTCTTTATTTTTGCAAAAACATAGTTTTTAGTGCATCTTTCTTATATTTTTAATTCATATTTGTCTTTTTTAACCGCATTTTTTAGGCGCATATTTTCTATTTTTAAGTGCATGAAATTCCTTGCCCTAGTGATTACCATCCCCCAATAGGTATACCGTAACTTTTTTATTTGCCTTGGTGGCTGGCTAGGAGAATGGATGTCGCCCACACTGTTTCACAGGGTCCTTGGTTATATGCCAACTGGGATTGTGAAAATTACTATTAATAGTTGCTATTAATAGTAAATTTTTAATGCTTATTCTTCAATATAAATAATTAAAATATCGTGTTAATTATTTATAATTAGTGTAGAAAGTATATTAAAGAACACAAAGGAACGTAAAATTTAAATAAAATGGTTTAAAAACATGAAAAAGAATTAATTAAAAGTAGCAATGTTAACACAATTTTAACAGTTTACAACGAAATTCTCCAAATCGCCGCTCAGTTTTTAGAAGAGAGCAGTGGAAAAATTATTCGCAAATGACAAAAAAAAATAAATAAATTTCAATATTTTATTATACGAAGAGTAATGCGTTATATGAAGAATATGGCACTTTCGCTCATACGTAATTAAGTGTGTTGCTAATTCTTAGGACATATGAGGGTACCTACATTTTTATGCCGAATTCGAGCATCGTAATTATAACTTTCCATAGTAGAAATAGCAAATGACTGCGAAAAAGAGAGACAGTTAAAAAAAATTGGGTTGATTGAACCAGGAATCTAATCTGGGACCTTCAGGTTGCATAACTCACTCACCAACAGCACTCACGAATATTTTACTGGCAATCGAAAAAAAAGCTTACAAAAATTTAAATTTTTTAGCCTTTTCATCTTTTTGAAGTATTTTTTAAAATATTCTATATTCATCCACTTTTAAAAAATTTACAAAATTATAAAAAAAAATTTAAATATTCTGTGAAATCTCCAAATCCCTCCACTAAAAATCTGTCCCCAAACCTAAGCTGAAGTCCCCAATGTGGGGCCAAATCCTCTTATCTGACAACACTGTTGAGTACACTCAAAATAATAAGTCTGTTGGCTGAACAGAAAAATTTGTTACTTTAACAAAATTTATTCCTAATTTTTGGCTTAAAATAAAATTTGTTAATTTTAACAATTCTAAATTTAAGTAAGAAATTAGTAAAATTACAGTTTTATTTGTAATTATACTGAGTCGTAAATTTTCTTCAAATTTAGGGTCTCGGGGCCCTCCCCGGTCCCAGTCCATATCATCTAAGGGCATGTAAGGTCACAACGGAGGAGCAAACATTTTGTCCGTTTTGCTGTATCTCGCTTAGTTTTCGAGATACGAGCCATTTTAAATATTCGGGAGGGAAAGAAATATCGTCATCTTTAAAACTTCAGATACATTGGTAGCCCTATCTAAAATTTAACGAATGGGTAATTAAAAATTAGTAATAAATAGTTTTGAAAATTAACACTCAAAATTAGATAAAGTACCTACTGAGGATTTTTAGTATAGTGTTAAATGAAGATAACTAAAATCATTAGTCAAATCACTGCTTCAACTAAACATTTGTTAAAAATTAGTCAAATCGATTTGAAACCCGTTTGACAGATTTTTCTACTGACGTACAATATAATTTTAAGTGTACAACTAAACCGTTGTCACTCACCGGCTGTCTGGCAATTCAAGAAGTTAAATGTCAGCTAACGGGTTTAGTTTTTATAATATTTTTTTCATATTTCATATAATTATTGAAACAATTTTTAATATTTATTAAAATTAAACCATAAAATCTTTTAATAAAATTTCTTGAAATATCGGTTAGAGCCAGTTAACAGAGGTAGATACCCATGAATACTCTTGAGATTCTACGATCGTTGGTCTCACTAGTTAACAGTTAAAAATTAATTAAAAGGCATTTAATTTAAAAATTACATCACAGATTTCTTGTATTCAGTATGTTTGTATGTGAATAGGCAGGAGGGTTAATCATTTAAGTTGACGTTCAACAACTAACATTAGTAGCAATTCTACTTCCTTTATACCGTGCACATCATTCTTGGGAATTGTTCATTACAATTGAAACTAATGCACATGCAAAATATTTCATAACCATTTAAGTGTACTGAAAAGGGCTCGGATGTTCATGTAAATACATGTTTGCTGTCGTTACCTGGAGAACAGCGTTAACCAAATATTTTTGCGAATAAACAAATTTGCAACAAAGTGGCATCGATTTGTTGGTGCATATTTTGCTGTAAATGCATATTTTTATATGTTTTACTATAAATGCATATTTTGGCATATTTTGCTATAAATGAATTTTTTTTTCGCAAATTTTGCTAAAAATGCATATTTTTAAAATACTTTTTGATATTTTACCAAAAAATGTGTTTTTGCACAATTTATATCTTTTATTAAAAAAAATATTTTCAAATTTATAAATATTTAAAAAAAATTACGAAAAATTTAGATAAATTCAATTACTTACTTTCTGAAGATGATTAGCAGCAATTTTCAATGTGTAAGCGACTTTCAAAGACAAATTGTACTAAAATTGATTTGATAATATTGAAACCGTTGAATAAAATCAATAATAAATGCATATTTTTAAATATTATTGGACTACAATACAAGAGTAACTAACTTATTTTTTTTTTCTACTAATTTATGTGATAAATACAAACTGACACACTTCGGCAATACAAATTTCGTACCCTGCACCAATCCATTTTGTTCCCTGTGTTCCAATTTCATTCTATTTTGCTTGGTTACGAACCAGAATGGGAATTAATATCTGTATATTTTATTTTTGGTTCGATCATTGGAATAAGCGAGTCAGATTTAGTGACTTTTCTCCATTTTCTGGTTTTTCGAAAATATTATAAGCCAATGCCAATTAGTTTTTTTAATTGATTCACTATTCAATAATCAAGAAAATCAAATTCTTAAATCGTTATCATTAATTAAAAAATGGTAATAAAATAATTTCAATACAATTTACATCATTTGTATTGAAATCATTAATTAATTACTCCATTCAATTCACTAGTCCCATATATGATACAATGCATACTGACTGTAAATACATATTTAGTTGTTAAGATTTAATTAGAGAATAATGGAAATTCTGTAAACGAACTACTTACACACATTAATGCATATTTATTATTTAAGTGTTTATTAAATGCATCTGTAAGATGTTCAGTTTATGTTTGTGTTATTAAATTAAATAGGAGCATAAACGAATTTAATTTTATTGTACTCGAGTCCAATCGTTGTTAAATTTTAATCAGGAAATAAATCATTTTCATTTCTTTAACCCGTATCCGGCCAATAAAAGATCCTACAAATTGCCTTGTTAAAAAAACTGTTGAAATTGGAAAGATATTTTTTATATTATTAAGATAAAACTGTTAAAAATGGAAATTGTAGATATATTTATTTGAGTTCACTTTTAATTCAATTAACCAAACTACAACATTTTCTAAAAAAAAATAACATTAAATTTAAAATTTTCCTAAAAAGCTATTCATTCAGGGTTCAATGTTGTTCGAAAATCTTTTCTTCGCCGGAAACAAAAAGCCGTAACAACAAATAAAACGGCTGCTGCACTTACTTTCAATTAAAATCGCAAATCTTTTTTTGGGTTTACAAATTATTTTTGAATTTTCTTAACTAAAATTTACTATTTGTGTACATTTTCTGTCGGAAAGTGATACACAATGGGAGCAAGCCCAATCTGGGATACAAAAATTAACTACTCGTACGTCCAAACTATTAGTCAGATCTTAATAAAATTTATGGAAGGATCACGGCTTCCAAAAAGTTGACCTTAAGTCATGGTGGAGAAACACTGGATTCATTACAGGGTGCATTTATACTCCCGTTTTCAAAAAAAAGGGTATTTTTTTTTTGATTTTAATATTTTTTTTTGTTATACAAATATTTTCAATGTGAAATTTATTCAATGTGTTAATGGGGGAAAGTTAGATACAAATTAACGTTGAGACGCTGCCGCAAAAATATTTTGGCAATGTCGCACAAATATGTTGCTAACGCTGAAATTTTCCATGTTCATCATATGCCGGATCGCAATCAGAGCCACCTTGGTATTTTAAACTGTCAAAAAATGCATGTGTTAACGATAAAGAATAAAAAGTTGGCTTAACTGTAAACAAGTAGATTCATTTCTCTGCCTAAACGCACTATAAAATACATGGTTGCTTTAGTATTTTTTTTTTAATTCCAGGGAATTATAGAGAAAATTTCCGGGAATCGGAAAAATTCTTGAGTTAAAAACCCTAATTATATTCCAAAAAGTAAAGAAATTGGCGTGCTATATTTTGAGCACCTGTGAAAACTTAAAATTAAGTTTGAAAATTTTCTCGCTTTTGACAAATTTTGAGCGTATGTCTTAACATATTAAAAATTACGTTTAAACCCATTTCTTTTAAAATAGAGCCGTTATTGACGAAAAATACTAAGAAATCTATACCAAAAATGAAATTTTAACGTTTGAGATCAAATAACTGTTGCACTATAAGAGATAACATTCCACTCTTAGCTTATCAAGCATATTTCAAAAAGTCTAAAGTCATTGAAATCGGCCCATAAGAAGTCAAAAGTTCCGAAAGCTTTTTCGCACTCGAGGTTGTCCACTTTGGCATGCTAGTATTAAAACATGGTGACTTCAAATTCCTGATTTCCAAAACCTGATTACGGTTGTCAATTTGTAGTCTCAACTTTTGATTCCACACAAAATGGTTTTGAGTAAATTGGAAATAGAGTTTAGCTCTGTTGATAAATTTTTTACTATCGGAGTGTCGTTTATTATAAATTTACTTGTAAAATTGTTCAAAACTCAAAAAAAAATATAAAAAACTGATAAGTTTTCATATTTTTATTGAATCAAAATATTTAGGCTTGTATTCATGTTTTCAATTATATTACAGTTTAATAAAGCCTCTAATAAGACAAAAAGTTTTTTGTGAATAAGCATGTTATTATTTTTTTTAAAGAAATATTCTTAAAAATCTAATTAACCTATTGAAATCCTTCGAGTGTGTCTATTTGCAAAATAACTAACTTACATATGTTGTAAAGTGCGTTAGTTTTGCAAAAATACTAGTTTTTAGTGTCTTTTTAGTCTTTTTTAGCCACAATTTTGGAAGCATATTTTTGATTTTTAAGTGCATGGAATTCCTTGCCCTAGTTATGACTATAAAACTGTCCTTAATGTTGGAGGCTTGGAATTTAATATAATTTTGTGTATTAGAAATGGTGTATAAATACTTTTTTAAAAAATTTTTTTTATTTTAATATTAATAAACAATTGTTTTTGGTACAACACTGATTGTATTTTATAATCTGCTATTAATTAATTCTATTTTTGTAGCAACAACTGTTTTGGCAAAATTTGTAAAAAAAAATATTGAAACATAAATCCACAAATACTCGTATTTTTGTTTTCGTTGAAATAAAAATTTGATAGATATTGTCTTTTGTCAAGTGCAAAATACTTCACATTTTGCTGATACCAATAAACTTCAAATATAATTTCTTTTGTTGACATATGCATTTCAATCTCGTTTTACAATTAATAATTATCATCATTATAATTAGTCTTAATTTTAAATATTTTTTTCAGGCATTAATTAAAAAATGATTAGATCAGTTTTTTTTTAACTATTAACAAAATAACTCACGTTATAATTTAATTTTGTAATTAACAGGTGTTTTTCACATGCAAAAATTAATAAATATTTTGTTTAGTATTTTCTGCTGTTGTTTATTTTTAAAAAAATTTTTTTTTCGGATGCATGAATGTACAATATTTTTAAATATTTTCTCATTTTCAATACGTACTACATGCAATTTTATTTACTTTCTAGCTGTTAAATAGATTAAATTTTCCATGTTATTGAACTTGTTTGTGCTTAACCCTTAAATGAACAAGAGCTCCAAGAAGCGATCACCATATTTTAAATTGTATTTTGAATTACTTTTATTAACTGTACAAAAAAATATATATTTTTTTCGAAATTCTACCCAAGAAACATTTTAACGGACTGTCCGGCACGTACGGATTCATGAATCCGGCTTTTACGGCACGTTAACTGTCCGTAAGGTACGTATCCGTCAATGCTTGTACGTATACGGAACATTAACGGACCGTATAAATGGATTTTCGAACACAATACGTTTTAACTCCGTATTGGTGTATCCGTTTCCGTACCTTTAAATACGGATTTCATCGGTTTGTTTACAAAATAAAAATTTTTTGTAAAGTCGGTGAAAATATTATTATAATGGGAATATATGGAGAATATGCAATAGAGGGAATTCTTTCTATCACACCATTAATCAAACAACATCAAGTAACAAGGTAAGATTTATGAAACTTAATGTTTCACAATGTTTTGTGTATAACATATGAGAATTTGCATCGTGTACACAGTCAATTAAACCATAACTAATTTATTGTCTCTTTTCCATATAGATGTTGGATTTTACTCCGGGTCCCTAAGCGCTGGATAAATAGGTAAACCGAGCTAGATGTGCTAAATATTGTAATTATAAATAATAATTATTAATGAATTTATAAAAAAGAAAAAAAATTACTTTGTATTGAAAATAATAAACATATGGTCCATTTTTTTGAAAAAATCGGTAGGATATGGACAAGGAAATACTCCGTTATTACACGACATATCGGTCCGGAAACGGTCCGGCATTGACGGACTTTCAGCGGACTAGTCCGTTTTTTACATGACATAACGGTCCGTAAACGGTCCGTCATTGACGGACTTTAAACGGACTTGTCCGTTTTTAACACGACATACCGGTCCGTAAACGGTCCGTCATTGACGGATTTTCAACGGATTCGAATCAGTTTCGATGTTCCTTATGTTCCGTTTTCTGGTCCGTTTACTGATCCAGAAAATGGTACGTATACGGAGTCGGATTCCGTTTATGACGGACCGAAAACGGTGCGTAAACGGAACTAATTGTTTGTTGGGTAGGTTTGCGTTCACAAAAATTTTTTGAATTTTATTAACATGCAAGGCAACAACAAAAATCCTTCAGTTAGCCTCTAATAAGACAAAGAGCTTTTTGTGCATAAGCACGCTAGGGTGTATGTTGGTTTTTTAAGTTGAAAAATTTTACTCAAACTTTTGAGGCTTAAACTCGTAATTTAAGCTACGAAAATGAATTTTTTTTGTTTTATAAGAAATACATAAACACAGTAAACATAAAATTTCAAACTTAACTAAAGAGTTAAAAGAACTTTGAATGGACCGTAACTAATCGAAAGATTTTTGCCTTGGCTATCAATTGGTAAAGTCTATATATGAGGCGAAATCAGTTGAACCGTTCCACTCCAAAAATTTAACACTTCGTACCGGTAATGTTGTCTGAGCTGATTTAATATTTTCGTGGAACATTTTTAGTTTTTGTGAAAAATGGAAGTGGTGGGTGGGGTAAAACATATCAAAATTGACTAATTTTGACTATACACTTAGAGAAGTTCTGCAGTTACTACATGACAGTTATTTGTGTAGTAATGCGGCTGTAGCATTTTGCATTTTTTTTTTATTATTTTATTTTTATTTAATTATTTATTTACATATCGTATAAAAAAACATCCAAAGATGCAAGGATTGCCGCAGTCTTTAAAGAAAAGCCAATGACGATGGCTATTTATAAGCCCTAAAAGTAATCAATGTATATAAAAAATAAAAAACAAATACAAAAAAAATTAAAAAATGTACGAAATAAAAGCATTTTGACCGAAATGAAATGTCTAATAAATTCCCTATCATTGTTTTTAAGAATATTTGGGTTAATATATAAAATACTCTTTAACCGATTCTTCCCAAATTTGGTACACATGTAGAAAACTGCGAAATCATAAACGGTTTTTTGAAATTTTGCTGTTTTCCTAGTGTAAAATTAATTTTAAACTTTAAACGCGTTTGCTCACAACCCTGAGTTCAAAATCGGCTGCCACTGTACAAGCAAGCCGGGTTAACCAACTTCAATCTGGGTTTTTTTTTCATAGGCAACAAAAAATTCTAGTCCTTATCGTGACTCTTTTTTTGAATTTTGGTTAAATAAATTTTATATCCCCTAGCAAAAGTGTTTTTTCTTGCCTTTTTTAAATTTCTAAGTTTGTGTGGCAACTTTGTTAGAAAAAATTTTTAAAAATAAAAATCGGGCCACGATAAGGACTAGGGAATTTATCTGGGATTAATAATCACTTTACATTTTTATTTTCCGATAATTAATAAATGTTGCACAGTGGGAGCCGATTTGGCCTTTTTAAAAAGGCCAATAATGAAGTGGCAACCCTATAGATTTTGGTGGACAGAATTTAAAACTAAAAATTTTTTGAAACATATATTTTAAATAGAAAAAAATTATAAAAATATTGTTATTTAAATTTTTTACAACCGTTCAAATATGCCCTTTAAAATGCTGCTGTCACAGTATTTACCCCCCTTAACACATTAAAGTTCATAAAGTGCCGGACAGAAATGCTAAGAAGAACGTTGATACCAAAAAATTAACAGAACTTCTCTTTGTTACATTTAATGGCGCACTCTTTTTAGGTTTTTTTTTAAATTCTGCTAATTGCAATAAATCTTTTTTATATAACTTCGATATGCTGAATGTACTTAGGATACTTATCCTAACAATTTTAAAGTCGGTTGGGCATTTTTTAAGATTTTTGTACTTTTAGATTATCATAAAAGCCCTGTTTTAAGGGGGTAAATACTGTAACAACAGAATTTTAAGGGGCATATTTAAACGGTTGTGAAAAATTCAAATAACAATATTTTTACTATATTATTTTTTTGTTTAAAATACATGTTATTGTAGTTTTTTCAAAAAATATTAGTTTTAAATTTCTCCAACCAAAATCGCCAGGGTTGCCACTTCATTATTAGCCTTTTTTTAAAAAAGGCAAAATCGGCTGCCACTTTACAGCCTTCATTAATTATTGGAAATTAAAAATGTAAAATGATTCCTAATACCAGATAAATTCCTTAGTCCTTATCGTGACCCGATTTCTATTTTTAAAATTTTTTTTTAACAAAGTTGCCACACAAACTTGAAAATTCAAAAAAAAACAAGAAAAAACAATTTTACTTGGGTATATAAAATTTAAAGCGTACCACCTTACAGGCAAAAAAAAAAGTGCGCCGTACATCCTCCAATATGAGGTAGTTTTGCAAGAAGGTTTCAAAAAAAAAATTTTTTTTGCCGAACGTAGGGGTCGCCATTTTACATTTTTCGTTATATCTTTGGCATTTACAGTCAGATCTGTAAGTATGATATATCGATGTTTTTCTCTCGAGGAGACCAGTGTTTTGCTCTAAGGGCCATTGATCTCAAGTATCCCGTACTAGTAGTTACTCACCAGATCTCAGTTGCTACCACCATAATGTACACCCTAATGTCAGAATATTAAAGCTCGCAAAATATCATTAAACTTTTGCTAGGCAAAAAAATCGATATATCACACTTTAAAATCCGACTTTAAATGCCGAAGCTACATATAACGAAAAATTGAAAAAGGCGACTCCTACGTTCGGCAAAAAAATTTTTTTTTGAAATTGCCTTGCAAAAATACTTCATTTTGGAGGGTGTACGGCGAACTTTTTTTTGAGGTACGGTCTACTGTACAGTGGCAGCCGACTTTGAACTCATGGTTGTGAGAATGCTACTCATATTATTTTGTAAAAATGCTATAGTTTTGTACATTTTTTAATTTTTTCCATTTTTATATATACTGATTACTTCTAAATTTATATTAAGCCATCAGCACCTGCCCCATATGAAGTGTCTTCAACATCCATCAAGAAATGGTCATTGGCTTTTCTCTGAAAACTGCGTGAAATTCTTACATCTTTTGATGTAGTTTTTATCTTTTTATTGTGCCCTGTTAAGGCACATCTATACGAGAGAGAAAACTTCTGGAGATAGAGCAAAAACACCTCTAATTAGCTATATTGTGAATGATTTAAGCTATTTTGGGGTGGTTTTTGCTCTACCTCTAGCAATTTTCTCTCTCGTGTAGATGTGCCTTTATAAGATATATGATTTTTAATAAAACAAGTTAATAAAAAATGGAAACAAAAAGTGTTACACACAAATTTACCACATAGAGTATTACTTTGGGACTAAAACCTATTTTGCAAAAAAACATGCAGAAATATAATTTCTTAGAATTTTTATTGAAATTCTCGGAGCATATAGAGGAAAGTATGCTCCATCCAAATAAAATATAAAAAAATTCAAAAAGAAAAGAAGTTTTGTCTCAATGATCTATAAATAAAAAAAATAAACAAAACCATGACAATTTTTATGGTTTTAAAATCTACATTCAAAATAATAAGTATGTTGGCTGAACAGAAAAATTTGTTACTTTAACAAAATTTATTCCTGTTTTTTTTGGCTTAAAATAAAATTTGTTGATTTTAAAAATTTTTTTGTTAAATTTAAAAATTAGTTTAAAAATTATTTATAAATATTTTTGAAAATTAACACTCAAAATTAGTTAAAGTGCTGCGGATTTTTAGTATTGTGTTAAATGAAAATAACCAAAATCTTTGTTTAAATCAGTGTTTCAATTAATAATCTGTTAGAAATTAGTTAAATTGATTTGAAACCCGCTTCACATATTTTTTTTACTGACGTATTATTTTAAGTGTACACACAGCGAAAAATTTTGGCAAATTCCAACTAAAATTCGGTTACTTTGACTGAATTTGGTTGCAACAACCCAGCAAAATTTTTATGAACTGGTTGCATTTGAATCTGCTCTAGAATAGGTGTTTTTACCACCGGTTCCGTGGAACAGGTTCTATAACTGATTCCTGGAAGTCAAAATGGAAGGACTCACTGTCGCAGAACCGGTTCTATAACTGGTTCTAGAACCGGTTCCAAAGCAACCTGTTCTAGTTTGGAGGAACATAACCTGTTGTTTTCGGGACAAACTCACCGATGATAGAACATAAATTAGAACAGGTTGCATGCAAGAACAAGTTGTTCTACAACCGGTTCTTTGCATCCGACAATTTTGCTGGGAACTCAATATTGGTGTTTACAAAAAAAGATTCGGTTAGTATAACTGAGTTTTAGTTGTAACACCTAAAATGTTTAGTAAACACCTTCGAATAACTTCTAACTGATTTCATTGGTTGTACACGGAGGAAAAAGACGTTTTTGTATATGTTTGGAGGTAATTATATGTATGTTTACAAACTATCATATATGTATTTGGAGTATGCTTCCAATTATATTGTTTTTATAGTTACTATACATATATTTCCCGGTAAACATGGGTTTGTTTGTAAATTAGTCATATTTTGTCATCTAAGAATACATATTTTTGTATTTTTAACTTTATAATAATTATATTTGTGGGATACAATTAACATATATTTGAAAAACGGCGATTTTCCATTCTTGATACATATAAAGTTGTATGTAGCCATTATAACTTTTGTAGTTGGTAATAATCGTTTAGTTTAGCTAGACTGCATCTAGTCAGAAAATTTAGTGATATTTTTCCTTTATTTATTAATTTTATTGTGAAAGATGTGAAAAAATAAAATAAATTAGTATAAATAAAACATAAAATTGTGTTAAAAAGAAAAAAAATATTTAATTGTGTATATTAAAGTATTAACTTATTATAAGAGTTTTTAATTAATATTTGTTAATAAAAATAAATAAAAAATAAATGAAGAGATTGTATTTATTGTTTTTCAATGAAAGATTTGTATTACATGTAAAATTCAATGTGATTTATAATATATTTAGTTATTAAATAATCGCCAAACAGTAGATATATTAATTTTACTTTTTATGTTTTTCCATTAAAATATAGAGAAATTGGGAGAGTAGAATAAATACGCCTATTGTTTGGCATATATTAAAAATTGATTTATAACTAAATATATTATTTATATATAGTATTTGCATGAAAAATAATTTGTTTATGACACACATATTGGTGTTTGGTGCCAAACATATAATATGTGTGTCGATAGCGTCATTTCATTTCATCCAAATATTTGTATATTTACATGCAAACATAATATATTTGCATGCAAATATATATTGTTTCTAGTAAAAATAATTTTTAGTGGCTTTTTCTGTTATTTTTCAGGTTTATTTCTATGAGTATATTGTTACTGGACACACGAATAACTAATTTTGTTTACCTTTTTGTAAAAAAAACATAATTTTGTATGTAATCGCAGCGATATATATTCTGTTAATGGGCTGTTATCAGAAAGTGAGAGTGGTAGTATTATTTAATAATTTTTATTATAAATATTTTCGATTAAATGTGAAGTACATACTAGGCTGCCTCGTTTTGTCACTTTTTGCGGAGCGAGATGCAAAAGCCAGCAAAAGCTGTGTACACCTTTTTTCAAAAATGTATTTTTAAACAATTATTCTAACCAAAAAAGTGTCAAAAAATGTAATTCCTTGAAAATCGTTTAAATCAAATCGATGCACATATAAACTGGACGAGGTGATACCCCCAATTTTGTATCATTTATTGTCTAAGATGTATTAAATAAAATCAAGAAGAGATATTACTAAACTTTTACGTTTTGTTGAATAGACGTTTTAAAAAATTGAAAATCGAGTTTTGAGAGTTATGCCAAAATCACCTTTTTATTTTTTCCTCGGGCTAAAACGAGTTAACGTTATCCTAGCAAGTTAAATTTTTTATCTGGGTACTTATAAATAAGCCACACACAAAAAAAATTTTAGAGGAAACTTATTTCACAAGCATAATTTATTTTGATATTTTTTAACTTTCACCATTTTTGACAAAAGTCCGAAATTTTGAACCAAAAATTGTGACAGAAAATCTCAACGGATTTAAAAAAATTAGATCTGGAATGTCTATTGGAACCACAACTTTTGCCCGCTATTACATCTTGCTCCGAAAGAAAAATGGCAAAACGAAGCACCCTAGTGTATACCTACTTGCACTCAAATTTAAGTGATACTTAACTAAAATTAGGTAATTTATATTTAACACAAAATTTGCGAAGCTGGTCAGTTTTACTGTTTTCGATTTTTAAATTAAAAAAATTTTAAAAATTTTTCTAAACAACTTAAATTTGTTTTGGTTTTTCTTAAATCTTAGCGCGATTATAAAGTAAAATGGCCGGTTTATTTTCATAAAAAAAAGGTTTTCAAAATAAAAATTTTGAAAAACGTATTAATAAGAAATTCGACTATATCTGAAAATTCTATTTTCATATGATTATTTAAATCATAACGTAACTTCTTCTTCTTTTTTCTATATACTGTGCTTCCTAGCTTAAAGTAAACCTCCGATGAATGCAACTCCACGGTTGTCATGATTAGGCTGGCCAGACTTGGGGTTTTGTCCCTAAATTTGAGGATATTTTGTTGGTATTGGGGACAAACATTTTCATTTGGGGACAGGGGATTTTTTTGGGGATTTTTTGGGATATTTACTAATTTTCTTAAATTTTAGAGATTATCAAGATTATTAAGTTTTTTCACGTAATTTCAACGAAAAGTACAAATTTGCTCTTATATACATTTTCCATAACAATTCATTGCTTTCTAAAACGAATAAATATATTATGCGTGAGATTTTAATAGGATTAATGTCCAAGTATCTAAAATATTGAAAAAGATATTTTTTTTTTGAATAAGCGGGCAATAAAATGTGTCTATTTTATGAATTAGTTAATAATTGGTTATCAGTTTAAATCAATGATTTAAATTGAATAAAGTTAGGATGAGATTTATTCAAATTTGAATTGAATCAATTTTTGCTCGATTAAATTTTTCGTTTTATGATATGATTCGCGAAAATTGAATTTGTTAAAATTGAATCAATTAGCTTGATTCTATGAAAAGAATCAACAAAAATCCAATTGATCCTTTGAATAAGATATTGACTAATTGAAGTAGCAAATAATTCAAGCAATAAAATGAGTTTTGCGAATCGATTTGTTAAAAATTGGTTCAGGTTTAAAAGTCAAATTAAAGAATTACTATATTTTTATAGGTCTGATTTACAAATTTTTCAGCTAATTTAAACCCCAATGATTTTCCAAAGTTTATATTTTTGTGTCTCTGCTATCAATATCACATAGAGATGGCTCTATATTTTCATAATTTTTTATTAAAAAATGGTTTTTATCTCGGAAACTAAGCGAGATAGAGCAAAATGGACAAAAATTCGATACTATGAACTTATCAATCTTTATGAGCGACCTATACTCCAAAAAATAAATATAGGCCTGCCACGGTACAGATCCGTAGAGCCTAAAAACCAAGACTGTAAGAGACATTTTAGCAGTTAAATCAGGTAATGTTTCTGTTGAATGTAGCTCAAATTTCTTACCTAAGTTAACTAGAATTGTCTGTGTATTTAGCAGTGTGTAAAATTTAGCTTACATAAATTTAGCAGACAATAATTCTCAACTTCATTGAAAATTCTGCTGGCGCAAATGCAGGTACTATTTCCTGTTATTTTAGCAGAATTTTGAACTATTTCTAGAGGCTTTTTTTATGAGTGTACGATAATGCTAA
The DNA here is from genome assembly GCA_949987735.1 of Leucophora obtusa. NCBI lineage: Eukaryota > Metazoa > Arthropoda > Insecta > Diptera > Anthomyiidae > Leucophora > Leucophora obtusa. The sequence continues at coordinate 49,826,061 of OX465296.1, forward strand.
TTTACTACTTAAAATAGTACGAACTGTGCCTTCCATCATTGATATAAATGAATTAATAAATGTAATTTAATTTACCGTTCAATATAATCGGTTTAGTAAATCTCGGTTTATGTATGTCCGATTGCCTTAAATCTAGTGTGAAGTATGAAGATACTTAAATTAAATACTAACTAGTATAACAAAAAAACAAAGTACTTACAGTTTTTTTTAAGGAGGAACTATATAATTTGCAACAAAATCTGTAAAGAAAAAAAAGTAATTATTAAAAATTTCTCATTATGATAAATATCAATGAAATTGAACCTTTTTTAAAAATTATTTCCTACTATAGTTATAAATTACAATACAAAGAGAAAGTTTTGAGAAGATTAATTTATTTATTTTAAACTTATTATTTCTTATCATTTGTTGTATTTAATCTTTAAATTAGCTACTGCAAAATAATAAGGAACAAAAAGTTATCAATGCATTTTATTGTTCTATACGAGAACTTTAGCGAATACTCTATGAGTACCACATTGTAGAACAAAGTAGGGTAGCTTTATTTTTTGATATTAGAGTATTGCAGGGCAGAATATGGTGTCTCTAGATTCTTAATATCTATTGTTCGAAAAGTTAGAATTTTCGATCGAAGTGCTTCAAATTCTACCCTATTCTATTTACGGAATTTACCATATATTTTTCCCACATAAAACGCTGTTTAGGTTCAGTTCAATTATAAAAACTGATGATTTATTAGGCAAAACTGCAGTTTATGGTGTTTCGGCAAAAAATATAAAAAAATATGACCCCCTCTGGAATTAAAAAAGAAAAAAACCGAAATTAATTTTGGGAGGGGCTCGGCCCCGGGAGGCCCGTGGGGGCAAAAAACGGGGGGCCATTTTATCATGTAAGTGTGGGTACTCAAATTAAAGCATATTGTCTCACGATTCCAAAAATGTTATTTTTTTATATCCATAAAACGTAGCCCTAACTAGACCCATTTTTCGACCAATAAGGGGGGGGGGGGGGTTGAAAAAAGTAAAATATTAATATGAACGACAATGGTACTCAATGAGGTTTTTTTTACTAATCCGTTGGACGTGAATCGAATTAGAGGCATTTTGTTAAATTTTAGACCTTCAGAAAATTAAAAAAGTCTAAAATCACATTATTTTAGTTTTGGTAAAACCCTGTAAATGTGAATTTTTTGTTGTTTATTTTGAAAATTTGGAACACAAAAGGCAGTTGGAAGTGGAAATGACAAAAGGAGTCAACTTTTTATTGATGAGAAATGGAATTTCAGAACTGATATAGTTGAATTGCGCCGCAGCGAATTTTTTTTTTTTTTGTAAAAATCGCGCGATTTTTCCAAAAAAAATTTATTTTCTTTTTTTAAATGTTACGTATACCCAAACTTTTTAGATGATATAAAAATTAAACTTTTTGATGAAAAATGAAATTTCAGAAGTGATATACTGTTGTATATCACTGTTGTTGTATATAATCGCGCGATTTTTCCAAAAAAAAATTTTTTTTTTTTATGTATATGTCTAAATTTTTAATGCGTTTATCGATTATTGAAAAAAAATAGTTTTTGAAAAATTTCATCATTTTCAGTCCCACCACTTAAGGGACTAAAATGGCTCTAGTTAGGGCTACGTTTTATGGATTAAAAAAATAACATTTTTGAAATCATGAGACAATTTCCTTTAATTTGAGTACCCACACTTACATGTTACTATGTCCCCCCGTTTTTTGCCCCCCACGGGCATTCCGTGGCCGAGCCCCTCCCAAAATTAATTTCTGTTTTTTTTCTTTTTAAAATCTGGAGGGGATCATATTTTTTTATATTTTTTTTACGAAACCCCATAAACTGCAGTTTAGCCCTTAAAGCACCGTAAGTTGTTCGAGTTTCACGTGAAAAAACTGTTATACTCCATATAAAAAAAATGATTTTTCACGACAATCAGTTTCACGTGAAAATTGTGTAGATTTTGTTTTCACGCAAATTTAATGTACAAGACTATTATTTTTCTTGGGAAAAAGTGACATTTTGTGTTTATTGTGATTGTGTCTTTGTTATAAAATTAAAAAATTTTCATTTGTTTAAATTAAATTGCAATTTGAGGCATTTAAAGTTCGAGTGAAATTTTTCCACGTGAAAAACAACTTACGGTGCTTAAATATTAAAAAAAACTCGTAATTTTATTCACGTTTTTAGTTTTCCAAAAAAAAGTAAAAAATTAAAAAGTTGAAAAACCACAACAATTAATTACCTAGATGTACTTATTTTTTAATAGAAACACTAATGAATTTAATACTGAGTTGTCGTAGGAGAGGAAAATCCCCACTTCAACATTTTTCAGTAGTTTTTGAACGAGTCGCAAAAAATTATATTTTTTATTTTTGAAAATGTTTTTAATGCCGCCACCGAGTATCGAACATTCGACCTCAATATTGCTAGCCTATTCTTTGATATAAAAGTTGACTGCATAAAAACAAAACCTTGTCATTGCGAGATATTGTGTCTTATTTTCTTCAATAAAACGTGCACTGCATTTGAGTATTTTTCCAGTACTATTTTCATACGTGCATAAAAAGCAATTTTTCATAATTTTTGTTTTATGTATTTTTAAAAATTAAAATATATTAAATTTTGGTTCCGCCGGGAATAGAACCCGCGATCATCTGTTTTGAAATAAACTGCATCAAAATCACTTTCTGGAACACTTCTAGAGCAATAATGCATTTACAAGCAATGTTTAAGTGATTTTTTGAAGGATTATCGGATATGCTTCTAAAAAAGCTGTAAAAATATAGTGACAGATACTTTGGAAGCAATGAAAGAAGTATTTTTTTAAGTTGTTTACAATTACTATTAAAAAATCAGTAAAAATACACTAACGAATAATTTTGAAGCAATAACATGACTTCCACTCTTTTTTGCTGTATAAACAACAACAATGGGTCTCCAATAAAAGCTGAAAGTCAGTATGTATGATGTTTTTTCGAAAAAAAAACAATTTTTAATTTTAAGGTTAATGGTATTTTAAATTATTTCATTGGGGTATTTTAAGATTAGCGGTATTTTGAATAACTTCGTTAGGTTGGTTTAAAGTCTTTTTTTTTTAGAAAAGCACCACTCAGAAAATTCATCCTATTTAACTAATGTGTTGTTTTCTTTGGAAAGGAGGTAGACAAGATATGAAAGGTTTTGAAAGATGAAATATGGTAACGCTGTAATTGCGCGAAGTGTTGAATCTTAGAACAGTTGTTGCGCGCCATCTGATTTTTAGTTCATAGCCCTGTTATATGTTATCACAAATTATACCAGATATGAATCAGCTGATTTGGGCAATATGGCCGACAGAAAATGAGCAAAAAAAAAACGCAAAAATTTAAGAAAAACACAAAGATAAAGCACAATAATCTAAAAAGAGACAAATATATACAAATAATGCGCAATATAAAATGTATGGAGATTTTATATTGTTATCTCGCTCTTGACTTGACTTCCATGTAAACAAAACCATACGGTTCGAGAATACTTTTTTGACACCTGTCATTAGTTTCACATCTGGTATTAATCTGTGTATGTTATCTTCGGTGGGGTTAAGTGCTATGAGAAAATAGGAGGAGAACTCGCTGAGCGATAGAAAACTCATATATAACTATTATTTTTGTGAATTTGTGATGTTGCCTTCGCCCGCAACTTTCTGTATAACAGTTCAATGCGCTACTGCTTTTTCTTTAATCGGGTTTTTGGATACTCTATGCAGAGCCCCTAACTCGAGTTTTACTTATTTTCCGGGGGGAGGGAAAAAACTTAATAAAATCTAAAAAACTTTTGATATTATTAAATTTTTTGTTTATTGTAATTTCAGATCAAAATTGGCAATAACATAAGCTGTGTTTTCGACTTAACTATATCCGTTAACTCATAAAAAACTCAAAGTGCATAAAAACGCGTTTAAGACGAAAACTAACACATTACTTTTCTTATGCACGTTAACTTTCAACACGGATAATGATCAACGTTGAAAACTCAACGTTCATACATTTTCACATCTAAAGCAACTTATTCGCGTTGCTTCCTAAAAACTTTTGCTGACGCACGTTCGATAATAACGAAATAATTGTAAACATAACCTGTTTAAAATTTTTTTATACTATAATCGGTTTAACGTTGATATACTTTAAATACTTAACGTTGATAGGCATGAGACAAAATACAGCTATAGTAAAAAATGTATATCTTAAATTTGATCAAGTTCTTTTCCTGTGAAGTAATGAAAAATGGAAGTAGGAACCATCTCAAATTAAGTTATCGCTATTGTATGTCTGCTGTGTGAAACGCCCCTTTTAAAAACAAATCAATTCAAAAGAAATTAAAATCAATCAATGCAGCAATCATTACAATAATGCCTATTGATCTTGAACTTGTTCATAAACAAAATGATCAATAAAATATCAATACATCATGTCATCAAAAGTGCATACATAATATGCACGTATAGAAAAAAAGAGGCACGTCCATTACAGACATATACAAACACAAATGAAATTTAAAATTGTTTTGAAAAATAAAATCAATATTTTCCCCTTTTTTAGTTTTAATTAACGTCAGCCTAAACTTTGGAGCAATTAAAATATTGTTTTGTTTATATACTTTTCTTTATTTAGCGTTCTTTATAGGATTTGAATAAAATGTTATTCTAATACGGTGGGTCTCATACTGCAAGTTTAAACTTAGGTTAATAGTGAACCCAAAAATTTGTTGTTGTTTTGTGTACATTTTGTTGACATTTTATTTTGTTTTTAGTTAAGTTAAAGTTAAACCTACGGTATGAGACCCACCAATAAAGTATGATATTTTATATATTAGGGGTTTTCATATAAACTCGTAAATTCCTTGTAAACCTGGTATAAATACAAAACATATTTTTAATGTATGGAGTTTGACATTAAACTCATAAACATACCAGGTTTACACCGTTTACGAGTAGAATACGAGTTTATATGAAAACCCTTACGGTGGGTCTCATACTTTAGGTTTAAACTTAGGTTAATAGTTAACCCAAAAATTTGTTGTTGTTTTGTGTACATTTTTGACATTTTATTTTGTTTTTATTTAAGTGAAAGTTAAGCCTACAGTATGAGACCCACCGTTATTATTTTTAATCAAAAATCACCCAGCAAGCATTGCAATACGAAGAAGATTCCCCGATCATATCGCCTGGAAGAACCCATTTATTGCCGGCAATATCATTTTCGTACTGCGAAAGTTTCTTCTATCGGGAACAACTGTTACCCGAAAGCAATATTTCCAGGCAATACGAAAGCAATTCCCCAGGAAGATTAATCGGCGATATCGCTAATTTATCATCTATGTAGAAGATAAAAAGGTGTCGCTAAATATGGCAACACTGTAATTGCGCGAGATATTGAATCTTAGAACAGTTTTTGCACGACATCTGATGGAGAGTTGGCGAACTTCGTTACAATCTGTTTACGAGTAGTTCATTGCCCTGTTATATTATTTTACTTCGGTGGGATTAAGTGTATACATTAGAGTGTCCCTTAAAAATAGATTTGTCATTACACCGCCCAGTTTTATTGAAAATGGTCCCAAATGGAAGAAATGTATTTTTTTTTTGGAAAACGTTAAGCCGTGCCGAAAGTTGCACGAAAATAGCCCATTTTGGAAAAAAAGTGTATTATTATTAAAAATTGCCAAAATTCGAAATTTCGAAAAAAAATTATTTTTTATTCCACTTATTCATTTAATATAGTCAAAATGATTCAGACATGGAATTTTGACTTCATCGGATATCATTAACCCACTTTAGCCTGGAATCCAAAATGACCCACGAATTTGATAAAAATGCAAAAACGTGTTTTTTTACATTAATTTTAAAGATTTTTTAAAATGCCTAATTTGGAGATGTCGATTGCTATTTGTACCACATAATAGTTGATATTAAAGAAAAAAAAATACATTGGAAAAATGATAAGTGTTTGGAGCGACTGCTTTCCAGGACATTTTACAAAAATTGCTCATTTTGTCAAAAATTAAACAAAATTTGATAGTTTTCATTTAATTTTACACAGTTTTCGGAAAAACATCACTTAAATTTGGTTAGAATATTTACCTTTACATTACATAGACCCATGAAACTTAATATTAATTATGACTACGAGATTGTAAAGCACCATTAAATTGTTAAAAAAAAATCTCAACTGGATAAAAATAATTATTTTATGTTACGTGATCCATATGGGGTTAGTTTTTATACTTTTCGCCAAAAACGCCCCACTAGCAAATTTACGGAATAACACCTTTCATAATTTTCGGAAAAATATCACTTTGAATGAATAAAAAAAATTTTTTCACTTGATAAAAATGATTATTTTGAGTAGCTCGATCCTTATAGAGTTAATATTCTCACTTTTCACAAAAAAAAGACCCACTAGGAAATTTACAGAATAACATTTATCAGATTTTTATTAAATTGGGATATGCGATAGAGGCTACAAAACTAACGAACAAGCGCAATTCTCTATAGCCCCAATCTTATTTTTAAGGGTTAAAAAGGCGGGGACACTTTTCCGTATGTTAATAGCAATTTTAGTCTTGTAATCGTATTAGATTCTAATTAAAAGCTTTTGTTTGGTATGCATTTGTTGCTTTCTATTTGGAAAGACGTTATTCTGAAAATTTCCAAGTGGGCTTTTTTTTGCCGAAAAGTGAAAACATTAACCCTATATGGATCAAGTTACTCAAAATAATAATTTTTATCATGTGGAAAAAATATTTTTTATTCATTCAAAGTGATATTTTTTTGAAAATTATGAGTGGTGTTATTCTGTAAATTTCCTAGTGGGGCGTTTTTGGCCAAAAGTATAAAAATTAACCACATCTGGATCACGTTACATAAAATAATTATTTTTATCCAGTTGATATCTTTTTTTTATCAATTTAATGGCTTTACAATCTCGTAGTCATAATTAATTGTTTTTAACATCGTTAATGGATTTTTTTAATCCGTTCAAAAAGTTTTAATTCTTCTTTAATGTATGGACTACTTTAAATAAAAAAAAACGGAAAACTCGGTTAAGCACAAAAACCGAAACCAAGATTTTGAAAAAACGACTTTTCAAATAAACCGAAACACGGTTTTTTGAATACTCTAAACTTATAAATTTTCAAGCGATTTTTAGTTTTTGAACGGGTTTTTAAAGCGGGATAGTTGAACTTAAATATTATAAGTATTTTGAAAGCTCAACTATTCTTCTTTCTATTCTTCTTCAAAAAGAATATAAAATATTATTATAAAGGGTTTTCTAATAGGTACTTGACAACTTTGAATTTAATTTGTGAACGCACAATTTCCTTGATCATCTAACTGTTACTTTCCTTTTTTTTTAGTAAACTCAACATTTTCATCATGGTAAAGTACACGAACGAATAACGTATGCAAATTATAAAAATGTACTACCGAAATTCGGAGTCGGTGACCGCAACTTTAAGAGCCTTAACTCCAATTTTCGTTCGTTATTCTCGCCCTAGTAGACAAGCAATAACAAGTTTAGTGCAAAAATTTGAGTTTACATATTCATTGTGTGATGCTGCCGTGCCAGTGAGACAACGGGTTGGTCGAAGTGACGAAAATATCGCTGCCGTTCAGGCGTCCGTAGCAAACAATCCAAATCAGTCGATTCCGCGGCATTTTCAAGAACTGGGCATCGCCAAGACCACTTTATGGCAAATTTGCGAAAAGATCTTAGGTTACACCCAAACAAGATCAAGCTGATTCAAGAATTGAAGCCGATGGACCATTTGACGCGACGTACGTTCTCCGATTGGGCTCTGGAGAAGATGCGCCAAGATGATGAATTTCATCGCAAAATCATCTTCAGTGACGAAGCTCATTTTTGGCTCAATGGGTTCGTCAATAAGTAAAATATGCGTTATTGGTTTGGTGAAAATCTACATGTGCTTAATGAATCACCACTTCATCCACAAAAAATAACTGTTTGGTGTGGTTTCCATGCCGGCGGCGTGGAATATACGTCGATAATAACGATCGTCACGTTACTATGAATGGCGATCGTTATCGCGCCATGATTACCGATTATTTTTGGCGCGAATTGGAAAACATGGACTTGGACGACATGTGGTTTCAACAGGACGGTGCCACAAGCCACACAGCACACGTTACAATCGATTTATTGAAGAGTAAGTTTGGTGAGCCTGTTATATCAAGAAATGGACCAGTCAATTGGCCGCCTCGTTCGTGCGATTTAACGCCTCTAGACTTTTTTGGGGCTACATCAAATCATTGGTCTATACCAACAAGCCGACGACGTTGGAAGAACTCAGAGCCAACATTGAACGCGAAATAGCGGCCGTTACGGCCTAAATTTGTCACAGAGTCATCGAAAATTGGGTCCAACGAATCGACCGCTGCCGACGTGCCCGCGGTGGCCATATGAACAAAGACGAGTTCCATTCATAAATGTTTTCATTGTATTTCAAGTCGATCATAAAATTTTGGAAATACATATCTCAAATGGTTTGCGTTTTATTTAAAAAAAAAGTTGTCAAGTCCTTATTGGAAAACCCTTTAGTAACTGACTGTAGTTTATTTAAAAAGTTATCCGTACATTTATTTTTAAATGATTATGCAGTTAAAATGCAAAGAGATAAATTTGTTAACTGTTTTGTCGTTTATTTAAAAAATAAACTACATATTAATACGGATTTTCTGTTACAGTTAATATTTTCATTTAAAATGTTTTGTTAAAAAAATAAACACTTAGATTTCTAGGTCAGTTAAAAAAACCAAAATAAACTAAATATCATTTATTCTTACGGATTTTGTAGTTAATTTTCTGAAAGTTAAAATAACGAAATAAATGAAAAATCATTTTTTTAAGGATTTTGTAGTAATTTATTAACATTTAAAAATAAATGAAAAGTTCTTTTGATTTAAATGTAAAAGTTAGTAGACCGGTTTTCAAGTGATTTTTCATTTATTTTAAATTACATTTTCAGTTAATTTAAACTACAACCGATTCTTTGCATTCGACAATTTCGCTGGATATTGTCTTATTCGGTTATGAAATTAAATATGTTCAGTTTAGAATTCCGCTTTCATAAAAAATAATTTGGTAGTTACAATGAAATTTCCTAAACCATTTCCAATAAAAATGCATCTTCAAAATTTTTTATATTCAATTTATTGAAAATGAATAAAAAAAAAATAATAAATTTGAACTTTTAAACAATAAAAACCCCCGCTTATACGTAAATTCCTAAAGCCTTCTTACAGCAGAAAATTAATTGGGTTCCTACTTCCTTTCCGTGGAGCAAATCATCCGAATTTCTAGTGTATCTGAATATGCACTAGTGTATCTCGTTGATCTTTAAAATTTAAACATTTCTTAGGGTCTTGAATTATTCCTTATTCGATAATACCGAAAACCTTTCCCTGTTTGGTAAGTGAGGATAATTTCGCATAAAGGCATTAGAAATAATCTGCAAAAATATAAATTAAAATCATAATTGATTGAGGAGAATAATTGATGTTGATTACTACAACAAATACCTACTTCCAAAGTAATATTTCTTTGGAACCCAAAAAATGGATTTGCTTTTCTGGCGAATGCGTATTTTTTATATTTTTAATATGTATAACACAATAGGATTTTTCATATAAACTCGTATTCTACTCGTTAACGGTGTAAACCTATATTGTTTAAAGACATACTCCATATATAAAAAATATGGTGCTAGCTGGAAAATGTGTCTTAAAGACAATGTTAGCAGCGCCGTTTAAGTCACAAGTCAGCAGGCGCAGACATTTACCAAAGACGTCTTAAAGACATGTGTGCACTTTTTACTTTTTCTTGAGTGACGCTGACAAACTGCCTATTTGGCATCATCACTAGAATTTATTCTTAACACGTGCTGACTCACAGCTATTTGTCATCATCATAATAATTTTTTCTTAATTAACAAATCTATAAAAAAACTTGTATGTTTAAAATCGATGTGTAAAGATATTTGTATTATTATGGTTTAGGTGAACAGGTGCGGCCAAGTACTAATAAACAGAAGGCTTCTGGTTCGAAGCTTGATCTGTGTGATACCAAATGAGAAACTTTGAAATTTTTAATAGAAGAAAACTACAAGAAAAAGAAAGATAAGAAAGAAGGAAGAATGAGCATTTTGGACATATGAAGGATAAAAAACGCACACAATTTTAAGCTGTTTTTAAAAGTTGAGGTGCTGATAACAACTTACTGACCCGTGATGGAAATGTCAGCAACCACTTTCTCAAGATTTGTCATCATTTATTCATCACAGTGACCTCCTGATGACTTGTCGTGATGACATTTTTACATTTGTATGAAAATGTCAGCAGGTGTCTATAGGTATTTTTTATGGGAGCGGATCAGCAAGTCATCAATGACAGCGACATGTCGCTGAGCCGTCATGAAAACGTCTTCACGAAATTTCCAACTGAGAGGTTTACAAGGAATTTACGAGTTTATATGAAAACCCCTGATTTTTTGATATTCGATGTTGAAATTTTTATTTATTATTGCTTATTTTAAATTATTTTTAAACTAGTATGTACAATCGTATAATTGTTCTGATTACCAACCTAATTGTACCTTGGTAACAACAACCAAAATTATATCACCCATAATAAAATAATCTATCGAACCAACCATTGATCTATTGCAGATACGATAAACAAAATATACACTAATTTTCAATTACAATAACCAACTATTAGTATTTAAGACTAATAAATCACAGAAAACTTTAATATCTGTTAATTGTGCCTATCGAAATAATTTAAAAATATTGTTGTTGGGATGTCCGATTTTTCTTTTTTTTTTGCACAAAGAATTCTCTTAGGTGTGATTTTGTAATTTCTGTGGACAACGACAACTTTAAATATCTTCTATCAATATTTTATGATGTCAATTAAAATTTCGATTTGACAAATGAATAATGGTAATTATAACTGATTCCTAACGGAACTTTTCTCTGTGTGTACATAATGAAGTTTCCTGGTAAAGATTTCCTTGCAATGATATCACCATATTTAAATACGCAGCCAGAAAACTTTGAATACTTTTTTTAATGTTCTTATTTTATAAGTCAAAAATTACTCAAATAAAAATTTTGAAATTGTTTTGTCAAAAATTGCAAATTTGAGCTTTCCAAAATGAATCATGAAAGGCACAAAAATTGAGGCAAATTATTAAATCTATAAGATGGTTCAGAAATGACTCAGAAATATAAATAAATTAGAAAATTTACATTGATTTTTAAACTTAAATAATCTTTCTCGTATCATTTACGATAAAAGTTCGAAAAATAAACTTTTTGTTTTAAATTTTTTTTAAAGTATTAAATGATAATTTAGAATATTTTGTGAGCAATTCATAAAGGCTAAAAAAATATTATTTTTTGAGTCGATTGAATTTTTGAAATCATTTTTTTTTGAGTAATTTTTTAATAAAAAAAATGCTCATTTGAATAAACCACTTCTATATAAAATATAAACTTTAAATAATATATTTTGAGTACTTTTTGATTAATTTTTGGGCTCATTTGATGGCTGGTTATGAATTCGGTAATTGAAAGCTACTTAACTATAGTGAACACCTAACATTTCAATCCTAAGTCACATTACATGGTAATGAAAGTCTTTGCTAAGTATTTACTGGGTATTTTGTGTTTTTTATGTCCACGATAAACTGCAAAGTTTTCTTGTGTGAAAGCAACCACAATAAATTTTAACGAGAACACATTTTTACCACAAAAATACAATAACACACAACAACACCTTTTTGTGTTATCTCAATCGAGAGCTTACGCAAAGATGAACCATTCCCTAGAAGACTTCGAAGCGATCGGTTTAGTACCTTAAGAGCCCCTTTGAAAAAGCGACTGACTTTATAAATGTGAAAAATACTGTTTAAGTTCTATACTTATTACCACTTAGTTTTTAAATCACACCACTGTGTGTTGTGCCATTTCAATGCAATTTTTGAATATTTTAAATGTAGATTAGAAAATCTTATCAATTTGTTATATAATAATTTAACGCACATTATCAATGTATTTTTGATGACTTTATACTACATTAAAAAAAAACAGTTCCGTTTAAATAATCTGAATTAATTGATGTTTTGCAAAGTATAAAACAACGCATTTTATGAATGCTTTCTGTGCAAATAATTAGGCTGACCTTGATTAATTCTATATTATTAAGGGGAAAGCCTGAATTATAACTTCAAAATAATTGACAAATATTTTTTATAAAGGCACATCTACACGGCATAGAAAACTCGCTAGACTTTATGAAAATGCGGCTCTGTATGTATATGTAAACCTACGAAATGTAATCTCTAGGCCATTGAGAATTGCTGTCATACATAATTTCTTTAATTAGTAAAAATTTTTAAGACGTCTTGTAATATTATTGAACATTTCAGTTTATTAAATGCACCTTTTAGTATTTGGAGAAAAAATTATTCTTTAAAATACAAAAATTTTAATAAAAACAAATACTTGATATCTAGAGATGAAACTTTTACGATAAAAATTGGTGCCAACTATATTAGGGAAGACAAATTTAACGCAAACTCGATGAGATTTTTATCCCCTGTAGATGTATTACACTAGTTTTTTCTAACTTTTTCTTGACTCTTTTTAGGGTATTAGCTAAAGTTTTTGAATATTTACAAAAACTTTAAATTTTCAATTAAAATTACAAATAATATGTAATTGTAATTGAGCTTTTTTCAATTACAATTACATGTAATTGTGTAATTGCATTGAATAGGCTGTAACTTTACAATAGTTGGAATTTCATTCTGAAATTTTTGTATAATATTTTGGGCAGAAGTGCTATCGATTTACGAAAAAAAATTATCAATTATTTTGGAGTTTTAATTCAGGCTGCCCCTTAAGAAAAAAAGTTTGTAGCATATGTTTATATGCAACACTTTATTTTGATATTAAATACGTGGGCGTGGCATTCGGCGTGGCAGCGGGTGAAATTGAATTAGCCCCTCGACGACCAAAAGCAAAATCGCTGTAGATTTCCATCGACTCATATTTAGCTATACCCAAGTAAAAAAAATTATATGGAGCCATATAAAGTTATATTTAATTATATATAATCTTTTATGTAATTAGATATAATTATATCCGAAAAATGAGAACGTCTCATTGTATCATATTGTATCGAATTGTATACAATTGTATACAATTTGGTACAATTTGATACAATTTTATGCAATTCGATGCAATTGTATCCGAATTTTGTCCTCATCCAATTACATCAAATTATATCTTTTTGTATAAAATTATATAAAATGTTATAAAAGTGGACATAGTTTGATACAATTATATCTAAATATTAACCTTATACTTTTTATCATATTATATAGGACCATATCTAACAATATACAAAAATTATTTTTTTAAATAAAAAAAAATGTTCAATTACTTGTAATTGCAATTGTTCTTTTTTGAATTGCAATTACAAATAATGTGTAATTGTAGTTGAGTTTTTTTTCAATTACAATTACATGTAATTATCTTATTGCATGTGTAATTACCCTACGGGAAATTTTAACAAACTGTCACCGAACTGGCCCCTTTATATGATATAGACTGGTCACTTTCACATGGCGTTGTCATAGGAGGTGGAAATTGACCCCTTGTGAAATGTCACAAGACAAATCCTAGGACAGGTTACTGAACTCTCATAAAAAAACAAACAAAACATGACCAAATTTTTCTTTGTTTTTAGCGATTTTAAAAGAAAGTTACAACACTGAAATTTTAACATGAAATGCTTTTTACTATAACGTAAAAAAAATCTTGACTGATTTGCTATATTGTGGTAAAAAAAGCATAAAACTATTCACTTTAAAAATTCAGTGCTGTTAACTTTATTAAAAATCGCTAAAAACAAATAAAAATTTGGTCATGTTTAAAGTGCTCCACTTTTAAGTCTGGCGACTATTTGTAGATAAAAATAATGCAAGACTTAAGGAAATTTTATAGGTTTTACAAAAATATACAGTTTTTACACAACCGATCAGTACTGCCTAAATTTTACTAAATTTAAAAGCCACGCCCACTTAAAACAAGTGACAAAATTAAAAAACAAACATTACGTTAAAAGTCTGTACAATTTTCTGAACCATCTCCTTGCCTTTCGTGGCGAATTTAGCCACTATTTTGATCTTTAAAAATAAAAGCAACAACAATAAAATTATAAAAAAACTTGAATTGACTTAAATGTTTGGCCACAACTGTACAACCAAGATATAATATAAAAAATCAGTCAAGTGTAAGTTATAGAATAGAGAATTTCGTATTACAGCTTCAGTGTTGTTTATGTTATGGGTGCGTAAGCCATTTTTGACTCATGCTCCTAAACAAAAACAAATTACTCACGCACGAGCATTTCGTTTCTTACTCAGCACACATGAGTATATTAAAAACTTACAATCAGAAAATTCTCACGCAAAACAGTAAAAATTACTAAAAACATATGATGCAAAAAATAAACTCACACACGAATCATGCACGGGTTATTCTTACTCACGCTCACGCACGAATCACTTAAGTATAGTAATTATTACTCACGTGTGAATAACGTGACTCACGAACATTTCGTGTCACGCGCCAATCCCTAGTAATTACTAAATCTCAAACTAGTTCAAAATCATTGATAACATGGAACCAAATATAATATAATACGGTTTTATATGGACCTTATATATTTTTATATAAAATGAAAAAATTGCCTATGTGGGATGATATATAATTATAGATGATTTTATAAAGAACGTTATAAGTTATATATGGGTTCATATTCGTCAATATATAATCATAACTAACACAAATTATAAAATATTTTTTATATGGATCCACATAGTTTTATATTATTATGTATAGTGTCATACTAAATTATATATAAACGTATAGATCTTTTATATGTTACTTTATGTACTTATATATAGCACATACATATATATGTAGCAGAGCTTCGAAAAACTTAATTCAATTTAAGCTTAATTCACGAAAAATTAAATTCAGATTTTAAAAATATTCATGTACCATTCCCTTAAACCATTCGTAAAGAATTCATTCATAAGCTTCATTCCCAAAGCTTTAATATGAATTGAATTAATTCCTAACTTGAATCATTCAAATCGCATGTTCATTCACCATTTTACTAATTGAATGAAGAAATTTTATTACCATTCACTTAGGGCAGTGTAGTTTGAAACTAACATATAATCAAAACCAAAGCATACAAGCTGTAACAAAGCATACGATACTATTTTATTTCTGTTAGATGAATTTTAAACGTTTTTCATTGTATTATGCTAATATTTCAGCAATTACATGCAAATTTAAATTTTTCATTTGCTTAAGTGAATGAAAAAGTCATTTTTCATTCACCTTTTTATTAAATGAATTCAAGTAAATTGGGTTTCATTCAGTTAGAATTCAATCAAAATAGAATGAATTCATATAATTTAAAGTTATAGGGAATTAAGCTATCGAATTAATTCCATTAGAATGCTATTAAGGAATGAAATTTAACCCAAATTTCATTAATTTTTAAAAAGTGAATGAAAGAATTAAGCCTTTTAAACCTTTGATATGTAGGCCAGTATGTAATAATATAAAATCACATATGTCTCCATATTAAAACCTTTGAGGAAAAAATATCTAATATATGACTATATAAAAGTATATATGCTTGAATTTAAAAGCATATGTGAACATATGTAACTATAAGTTACTATATACAATTAGATAAAATAATATGTGATTATATCAAAACTTTTTTACTCGGGTATTTTCTAATTCTATAGGAGAAATATGGAACCAAAGCTAAAATGTTAATGGACTGTTCTTCCTAAATTTAATTTTTTAATTTCTTTTTATAATTATGGCCAATCTAAAAATAATTATTTCAGCATACATATATTCCAAATTGAATATTTAAAATTGAAGAAAAAAATTATAAAAAAACTAACGGCCAATTTTGTAGTCAGAACTTAGAACGATTTTTTTAAAATTTTATTGAAGTCAGAAATTTTGTCTGAAAATTTCTGACTTAAATAATATTTAAGATAACAGTCGTTCTTAATTCTGACTTTAACACTGACTTAATTCTTAAAAAGATATCTTTACACATGCCGACAAAATCTGATGAAATTTTGTAACCAAGAATCAGGCTATACTTTCCCGAAGGTTTTAGACGTGCTGAATACGAATCTGACCTCAGAATATTCCTATCGCGTCAGGTTCTCGAGATATTCTAACCAAAAAGATCGTTACAGTATATAAAAGTGCTACAACTCCCCTACAAAATCCATTTGGAATTTTTAAAAAATCTTCATTTGTCACTAAGGGTGCGTACAGAGTGGCCGCTTGTTGCCGGGCCGAGCCGACTGACGCTTATTGCGAGAACTTGTTCATGCGAGAAACAAGTTTGGGTGTGCATAGTGGATGCGAGAATCAGCGCTGATATTTTATCTATTATTTGTGTTTTTTGTATGTTTGTATGCATTTGGGTTTGTTGTTCAAACTGACATTGAGTTTTAAAATTTTACTTATTAACGCATTTCTTCAATTATTCTTGATATTTTTATTACATTTTTTTTTAATTTTGTTTATAAGTTTTTTTTTATAAATGTTATAATTTTATTTAATTTTTATTATTTATTTGAATTTTTATGTTTTCTCGCATTCAATCAGCTTTGCGCGCTCTGACCAGCTCGGCGCCCACTATGACCTGTTCGCGCTTATTTGTACTAATTTGTATAGTACCAGTTTTCTCGCAATAAGCGTCAGTCGGCTCGGCTCGGCAACAAGCGGCCACTCTGTACGCACTCTAAGAAGCAGTGATATACAGGTCTTAACAATTCAAGGTAACAATTTTTAAGGAAATGTGATTAATTTAAAAAAAACAGGCGGTCCTAATGAATCCGCCATTGTGAGTTTTATAAAGTTGACATCGAATTCATAATCAGGAACTGGAAAAACCTCCGAGTACCAAGAATCAAACAAATCCAATCAATTTTTTAATCGGTGTTTGTATTAATTCTTTACTATTCTCGAAATTTTATTTGATACTCATTTTAAGAGTGCCGACGAATTTGCTAAACTCAGTAAGTTCAACAGACGACTTCTCAGTGACAAATGACGATTTTTTTAAAACCGGTATGTCATACCCCTAAATTGGCTCAAAGGTATGTATAAAAATAGAATTTAGTAATAGTGAGAAATATTGGGGTTTTGAAGCAATTGCTTTACAATTTAATTCTGCTTACGACTAGACTAAATTTGTATACCCTACACCACTACGTGGTCAGGGTATTATAAGTTTGTGCTGATGTTTGTAACACCAAAAAATATTGGTCCTAGACCCACCTTGTAGTATACCGATCGGCTCAGAATTTTTTTTTATTTCGATTTAACGATGTCCACCTGTCCGTCCGTCAGTCCCTCCGTACGTCCGTCTGTCTGTCTGTCCATGCATTCTTGTGCGCACTCTACAGGTCGCAAATATTAAGGTATTTTGATGAAACTTGGTACACCGACTTATGTCGGCCCAAGGACGAAGCCTATTGATTTTGGTTAAAATCGGTAAATGTTTGGACCTAGTGCCCATATAAGGGTCCCACCAAAATTATATTGTTTATACGCTGCAGCTCGCAAATATTAAGATATTTTGATAAAATTTTATACACCGACCTATGTCAGCCCAAGGACGAAGCCTATTGATTTTGGTTAACACCGGTCCATGTTTAGACCTAGTGCCCATATAAGGGTCCCCCCAAAATTGGCTTGGCTACAAACTGCAGGTCGCAAATATTAAGATATTGTAATGAAATTTGGTTCGCTGACTCACATTATAGAAAATTTTGACACATGTCCCATTTTAACCCATTCGAATTTCGGATCCAAACATTAGTTGGCTTTTAACCAGACTGGTGTAGGGTATTGTATAGTCGGCATGCCCGACTTTAACCTTTTTACTCGTTTTTTTTATTTTCGGGCATATTTCATGATATTCTACAAATCTATGGATAAATTTGGTGTTAAAAGTCATTCCAATGCAAAAGTAATTACTTCGAAGTAATAATGTGGCCACATGTGCCATAACCTGTTGTTCGTTTTTATTTGTCTGAATATTTTTTATGGGTAACAGTCCAAAGTGCTAACTATTACACCACACCCACGTTATTTTTACTGTATTTGTTAGTTGTAAAAATTACCAAATTTTTATTTATTTTGAATGTAAATAATTTTATCGCCTTTTTAACTGGATAGTCCTTTATTTTAACTGCAGTTTTCAGTATATTCTGCCGACAAATTTTTTTAGTGTACTTAGAAGAACCATGTGATTCTGAAAACTTTCTGGTTCTTCTTTTTTATAAAAACAACCAAGATTCTAATGTTTTTCCAATAGAAAATCACCCAAATTCTACGAACTATTTGAAATACGGAGGTGTTATGAAATACGAATGCACATAACATTTTTCATTTTTCAACATTTTATGTGGATTTGTTTTTTTATAATAGCTGTGTTCGGGTACTTAACATTGGGATCCCGCGGGATCCCAAATTTACCAATAAGCGTTTTCTTACTACACAATTGGGTAGTAAATGAGAGATGTCATGAGAGAGTAATATTCTTGTTCTTCTTGCACGAGAAAGCCCAGACTTTTTTTTCGTGTAAATTTGGGTAAATTGTTTAATGAGCTGTTATATCATCAGTTGGGTTCAATTGAACTCTTCACTGATTTGAACCAAAGACCTAGTTCACAACTAACAGCTCTTTTAGTTCAATCGATCATTTCATTCATTCAGAAAATATGTTTATCATTTACAAAAATTAGTATAATAGTTGCAAAAGCTTATCGGTGATTTTACAACTCCATAAAATTACCGAGAATTTTGTGAAGACGCTTGTTAAAGAGTTAAATATGTAAATAAATCGAAGCTTTTGTTTAATATTAAAATCTTTTCCAAATTCAATAAACTATGTATTCCTTTTTGTAAATAGAAATGCCTAAAAAGGAAATTTTTATTAAATTTTTGATTTAAAAAGGGGTTTAACTAGAAAAGCTATCTAGATTTTTACAACAAATTGAACAAGAACTAGAAAGAGCGCTCACCAAAACGAACTATAATGCACAAATCTATTGACATTTGTTTTACGGGCTTCAAATGTGGTTTTTCGCGTTCGTTTACTTTTGTGCATTTTTGTTATTTCGGGAGAGTATTTCTTGTTAACTCTCATTTTACCGAACTTTAAGGTTCAATTAGACGTGCCATATCGCCATAGCCGTAACCATAACGCCATAGCAGAAAACCAAAATTCAATTGGTTTCTACGGTTATGGTTATGGCGTTATGGCATGTCACCAATAATCGTATACATTGTAGCCCATAAGATTGGTTTGAACAGCTGTTTTATATGGTTATGGTTATGGTTATGGCACGTCTAATTGAACCTTTACCCAAAAAGTAAAGAAACAGAGCTTATATATTGTATTTTCTTTCCTTTCGTTTCATTTCTATAACAGCAAGAATCATGAAGCAAATAGTTATTTACATAACACAGTTCTTAACCAGACGGATTTTCTATATCAATAAATGATTAAAAGCTAAAGATTCTGTAGAATACAATTCTTATAATCTGAAGGAATTTCTGAAATGCTAAAAATCAGTACAATCATTTCATGTGTACAATCATTTCACGCCAAAAATCAGTACAAATAAGTATGAATAGTCAACCTAATTTAATCAGAAGGACTTTGAAAAGTTAATCCATTCTGACCAAAATTCGTAGAAATGTAGATCTATGCCAAAGAAATTTGTTTAACTTATGGCTTTGCAGCACCCCTAGCGGATATATTTGGAATTAAAGTTCAATAAATTTTTAACAGGACATTGTGTTAATGGGGCTTCTTAAAACAAAAATTTTATTTTTCTTTAAACTTTGATGTGAAGAAATGTGTCTGTGAACATTATGAAAACCAGCTCGTAAATGAACACTATTAAAGCCTACTGTATGCAATTATACATACGAATTGTGGAACTGCAAACCTACTGAGTAAAAAAAATTAATTATAAAAAATAAATATAACGGGAGTTATAAGGACATAATAACGTACATACATAATAACATTGTTGCCTATACTCAGCATTGGAGCTGAAAGGGTTAACAAATTTATTAACTGTCAAAAGCAAATGTTTTTTGAAATATCTGAACACTCAGTTCAATAATTTATTTACATGACTGACAAAATTTTATTTTTAACAATGTATGTATGTCGTTATCAAAATTTCTCATCACATTTTATTTATTTACAGTCACAAATAAGCATTTAAATTATTCAATTTACTTTACGGTGATACAATTTGCAAACAAAAAAAATTTACTTTTATGTATTTTAATAAAAAAAATTTTTGTTAATTTTAGCAAATTTAATAAAACGCAGTACACATATACAGAAAACAAATCCAGTGGGTTTTAAACTGGTCTGTTTTTGACTTTTCAAATTCCATACAAATTCTGAATAATAACAGAATATACATAGTATATCCTTACTTAATGTATACAAGACAGAAAATATTATAAAAACCCAAACAGGTTGACTTTAATTTTATATACACAGAAAAAACTAAAAACGAATTTTAACAACGAAATTGATTATATCAATTAAAATGTTAATTGATTTTGCACCTATCACTCAATTGATACTATTAACTACTAAAAATTTTATACGATTAATTGAAACAAATTTCGATTAAAGTAGTAATAATATCAATTAAAACATTAATTGAAAATAAAAAAAAATAATATGAAATTGTAAAAAAGTGTGTGTATGTCATGTTTATTTATTTGGAGTACTGCATTTGTGTTTGTTTTGTTTGTGAACTGCAAAGGTTTCGGTTCTTATACTAAAAATTTTCTATATATGTGACAGCGCATAAAGAAAGGACCTAAGGGTAAAATAATCAATTTTTTTTTTGTTTTTTGTGGACAACATCTGAGCATCGAATGAGACCGATCCCATGCTCTTCTGACCTTAGGTCCCTTTCTATTTTTCGCGTCACATATGCATACAGTTTAAGAAAAAAAAGTTTGGGAATTATACAACACATAATTATGTAACAAATATTTGCAAACATATTTAAAAGTCAATATTAATTGATTCAATTTAAATATTTGTTTAGAAACAATTTTTATTTTTAATATATATTTAATTAGATATTTAAGGTTAATAATTTTTTCTGTGTACATAGAAAAAATTATTGCCAAGAAAATTTCAATTAAAATTTTGTTTGATTTCAAATTAATTTTCAATTAAAAGTTTAATCATATCAATTCAAATTTTAATTGAAAATTAGTATGGTGTCGAAAAAATTTTTAGTTTACCATAAGTACTATTGACAACATATTAAAAAAAAATTCTTAGGTCCGATTACTGAATGTCCAGTTAGCTACTAACTGGAACTTTAACTGCCGGCTAAATTGTAAATGGGCATTCAGTAATAGGACCTTAATATGCGTTGCGCAAAATCATATTATTTTGTATTATTAGTGTTTTTCTTTTATTGCAGATATAAAAATTACAAAAGTGTGTCTCAAATCAGTCAAAAACATAAAAAAAATTAATAAATATTTGTTAATAATATTTTTAGTATCACACATTTTAATAAAAGCGGCTAATTTAATTGAAAATTTTGACGATTTTTGATTAAATTTTTAATTGATATGATTAAAACTTTAATTGAAAATTTTTAAATTGAAACTTTACAAAAAAAATTTAATTGATATAACAATTTTCTTAATTGGTTCCAATTCAATTTTTAATTGTATTTACAAATACTTTAATTGAAACTCGATTTTAGTTTCTTCTGTGTACTTACATATTCAAATTCCTAGAGATGTCAAGCCCGATTTCTGAATTATTCGATAAATCGGTCTTTTGTGTGTTCCGGTTTTTTAAACCGAATTTTAAAAAAGGGTGGCTATCGAATTATTTGAGAAACCGGATTTTTTGTGTCGAATAGTTAGACATTTTCGAATATGTTTATCGGTGAACATTTCATATAAATTATAAATAAAAAATATTAAGTTTTTGTTCTCTCCTTTAACTTTATCCTTTCATTAATTTTGTCATCCCCATGATGTGTGTATAGCTGTGGAATTAATTTTTTTATTGAATCAAAAACTGGCATTTGTTAGGTGGCCAGGAAGCTTATATTATAAAGATTTTTGGTCTTCCAAGAGAAAGTTTATTAGCAAAGCCTGAAATGTGTCATCCCAAAATGCAATGAAGTTCCATTTTTAACATCAGTAGTCTATAAAAATACAAAAAGCGCCTTGAGAAAGTATAGCATTTCCTCACAGAGACAATTTTTGTCAGTTTCCAAATAAAATTGGGTTGCCACGTTCAAAAAAGTTTTAAAATTACTAGATGACGCCTGTTTGTGTAGTAATAAGTAGCTTTTGTTTTTAACTGTAATTGCAGGTGTTTTCTATGTAAAAATACAAAAACACTAATATAACAGTTATATAAAAAGAACAACTAAAGAAAATTACTGTATTTCTTAAAAGTTGTTTAACCCATTAACGCCCAAATGAAAACGGTGAACAATTTTAATAATTCAATTTTTATTATCAGTATTAAAACAGTTTTCTTAAAATAATATAAAAGAAAAAAAAGAAAAAAAATATTAAAAGTTGTGTTTTTAGAGGTGTACTAAGTTTAGTACAATGGGCGCTTATGAGTGGTATTTTGCAAAACATCCTCTTTCCAAACATAGCGTTTTCAGGCACTTATCACATGAAGTTTTAACTCGATTTGAGCACATAACACATCTAAGTTGGTTTGGTATTTTTTGGGGGTTGTGGCCATTATTTTTTCTGCCTTCTCCATCAATTCCAGAAGACGTTGGCCTAGCTTTATTTTCCTTCTTGTCGCTCAGATACATACGTGCTATATGCCTACGAAACCATAACTGATCAACACTATCATCAGGGTTTGCAATGCAGTATAATCGCCATGCATTTGAAATAGTCATGTCGACTACGTAAGTAAACAATACCCACCACCACTTCTTTCCTTTCACTGCAATTCGGTACATTCCTATAGACTGATCCATTTGATCTACCCCTCCCATGCCTTTATTGTAACTTTGGAAAACATGAGCTCTAAAGTATCGAAATTTGTTCCAATCGTGCAAACATTATTATCTTTCCATCTAACCATAAGAATTTCGTTTATCTTATCAAAGCTATGGTCGTATTCAGCCCTGGGTTTTTTACGCATATCCTTCGATGAAATCAATGGACACCGTTTAGTTCTATTTTCGCGCAAGGTTCCAGTAGCTCTGTATCCAAGGTTCTTCAGGTCTACAAGCAGGTCGTAATTCGTAAAAAAATTATCAAAGTAAACTGCATGTTCCTCTGGTTTTGTTGGCGCTTTTGTTAGCAAATTCTTCACAACACGAGAGCCGAGAGGTTCAGTGGTAGCCTCGGAAGTTTTGCCACAATATATGTCAAATGTATAACAATATCCGTCGAAGCTGGTCAACGCCCAATTCCGATATCCGTACCGCACAGGTTTACCCATTATAAATTGTTTGGCTGAATGGTGGCCAAAGTACTTAACCATTGAATCGTCAATCGACAAATTTTCATGTAACATTCCGAATTGACAAAACTTTTTTTGTAAAATATCACAAAGTGGGCGCATTTTGAACATCTTATCAGTAGATGTCATAGCCAAAGCGTTATCTGCAAAATGCAGGTTTCTTTTAATTTCCAAGAATCTATTTCTTGACATGCACTCTGACACTAATGGCACACCTAGGTCGTCATCTAAGCTCCAATATGACCTTTCACTAGGTAGTTTGTGATATCCGGTAAGTATAAGTATGGCCAAGAATTTTCGGAGTTCCTCTTTGGTAAAAACGCTAACACTTCATCGTCAAAAAGATGCTCAAAGACATTCACTGGGGTCATACCATGTACGATTTCCGAAACATTAGCACGTCGTTCTTCAATATGTTTTCGATCTGCAGTAGATGGAAAAACTGAATAAAAGGGGGCACATTTTCTCCAAGTTGGTGACGCAGCACTTTTTTCAATTCTTTTTCTCTTTGGCACATTCCGTGAAGTAGATGACGCGAATATTTTGAGGGGTTCGTCGTCATCGCTACTCCATTGCTCTTCAACGGCAGTGGTATGTCTGTGAGTACTAACTTCTATATTACCGGGAACATCTCGAGGTAATTTGTTTCCATACAGGTTGTCGTCTCCACCTTCCTCTTCATCGGTGATAACACCTGGATTGGGTGGCAGCATAAATACATCGTAAGTAGCATCATCTTCACTATCTTGGCTAATAATGTCCTGTATTGCTTCTTCTAACCCAAAATAGTTTTTGTTGCGTGTAAAAGTATTTCGGTTTGCCATTTTATACCTTCGAAGTTTATATTTTTAGTTAATAATATTTATAAAAGGTCGCTATTTGAAAGAAAAACACACAAAAAACAAGAAAAAACTTCAACTCGAAAGGACAGTACAATAACAAAAATGTCTTCACTTTGCTAATTTAATTTACCTCAACCGCCCAGTGTACTAAACTTAGTACAGCAGCTTTTTATATATTACAGCACGAACAAATCTATACGAACTAAACCGTTTTATGTAGTTTTTATTAGAATGTGATGATATCGAGCAAATATAATACTTTTTAACGCTTTTCAAAGTGAAATCATTTACAATAAACTAAATAAGCACTCACTCGCCAAGACGAAATAAATCGCTAGCACAAAACGGGGATTACCCTTATTCTTAATTTATAACTATGATTTATTATGGATACATAGTATTGCATGTACTCTTATTAACAGGTAAAAAGCGTTGCCAGAGTGAAAAATTTCATTAGATGATTTTTATTTCAACTTAAAGTGATGTACTATTTATAGTACAGTGGGCGTTAATGGGTTAAAGCAGTTAATTTTAATGTTATAATAAACAACTACCAAAGCAGTATTTTTGCAGTACACCGTTATTTTTATTAGTTGTTTAAAAAAAAAATATTGATATATTACTAGTTCTTTAATAAAAATCAGAAAAAATAAAATGTTTATAATATCCCAGCAAAAACTTGGTAATGACTGGTCATTACTACATGCATTACTTAGATCTCATATCTCATTACCCGTTGAATTACTTTTAAACTGAATGTAATGAGTTACCGATAATTATACCCCACACATTACTTTTTCACAATAGCTGAAACCAATAATATATGTTCTAAATCATTAAAAACCATAACTATGGCGTAGCCTAGTGGTTATCGTTTTTGCCTGACAGACATGAGGATCGCTGCTCAACTCGTGTTAGCTTCCATAGTTGTTTTTTTTTTGTAATTTATATTAAACATCTATTTATAGAAATGTTGATGTTCATTAAGCAGTATCTAATAACAACAAGTTTTGTGAAAAATAGACATGTATAACAGTTGCCACAATAAATGTGTACATAAGTTAAAGTAATAAAAATCATAGTGATGTCGTGGTCTAATAGTTAGAGTGTTTGCCTGACAATCGTGGGGTACGCTGATCAATACGTGTCAGCTCCTATTGGTTTTTAAATTTTTATATTTTTTTAAATCTATATTCAACATATATTTATAGAACAGCTGATAAACTACTTACTCCTCCAATGACATCACCATGTTAAAATAAGTAGTTTAGTAATTAAAAGGTAACTAGTGAACACTTAAGATTTCAATACCTAAAACTCATTACATGGTAATGAAAGGTTTTGCTGGGATTAAAGAGTATTAACTGAAGAACCGTTTGGGATTTTGACTTTCTTAAGAAGAATAAAGAAATTGCACATGCTTTTGTAATTAAAAGAAAAAGTATATTTTTTTTTAAAATATATTATCATAATTTAAAAAAATTAATGTTAAAAACAACAGATTTTAACAGTTTCGTCAGTTATTTTAAAATATTTGTGTTAAAAATTTGTCAGAGTTTTTTACCATAATATGGGTTATTTGTAATGCATTTGTTAGTTATTTTTCAAAAGTAAAAAAATAACTAATTTTTATTTATTTTAAAGTCGCCTTTCTAACTGCATATTCCTTTATTTTAATTATTATTTTAAGTAGATTCTACAGTGAAACTTTTTTGAGTGTTCGACCAACAAAATTCGGTTAATATAACGGAATTTTAGTTCCAACATAAAAAAAACTTCAGGAATAGCATTTGAATGTGGTTCTGCTAATCAAATGTATTGTTTGAAGCAACCACAATACACATTTCAATTCGGTTGGCACTTTATTTTTCTATGTGTAGTTTTAACGGTTGATTTACAATGCTGTATTAAATATATGCTGCAGATTGATTTTAAGAAAAAATAGATTGACATAGAACGATACAAAAAATATGTAAGTGCGAATGCGAAAGGAACAAAATTCACTCTGCAGAGTGACCCAACAAAACCTTATATTATCGGGTAATGACTTTTGTATTACAAAACTTATTATTTTAACAAGGGCATATCCACTAATGTAACTCCTTACCTAGTAACATGTTATTTTGAAATTGCAAGTAAGTACAGTAGCCGCTCGGTTATATGGAATATCCAGTTATGTAAACTTCCAGAATAGTGAACAACAAAATTAAAACACAGAGGTTCTAAAGAGTGAACACAGCCT
This sequence comes from Leucophora obtusa, assembly GCA_949987735.1. NCBI lineage: Eukaryota > Metazoa > Arthropoda > Insecta > Diptera > Anthomyiidae > Leucophora > Leucophora obtusa. Next base: position 49,852,868 of record OX465296.1, read on the forward strand.
ATCTCTGTTATGTGAACAGCTTTCAACCGTTGATTTTTTTTAAATGTTTGTCTTATTAGAAGTATGTTTATCCCCGAAATAAGTGAAGTATGTACCTGCAACCTGCAATGATATTTTGGCATTGTGAAAATGCAGGGACAAGGCACTACAGAAATCCTTTGAAGCAAAAAAAGTACAAAAAAATATAACCGACTACTTTCATGTACATTAATTATTAAAAAACTTATTAAAAATAAAAACTTAATGTAATAAAAATCATTTGAATTACTTATTTTATATTCTCTCGGTTATGTGAACTTCTCCATTTAGTGAACAGGCTCTGTTTGAATTAGTTCATATAAACGAGCGACTACTGTAGTTTCCAAAAATATTTTTTTTTAATTTTAATTTTTTAAATCTATGTAAAAATTGTATAAAAAAACGAATTATTTATACCAATAAAGTATCCAAATGTATGAATTTGGTATTACAAGTAATGTAACGGTAAGCGGTTGCATATATTACCAGGTAATATGTATAGTAATACCCACATATTACCAAGGTTTTGCTGGGGAAGTACTCCAGCATTGTGAAATGACCCTTAATATAAAAAATGTAAATTTTAAGACTTTTAGCAGTTTTTTGTAAATTTTACAAAGAAAATTTTCAAATATCAGCAAGACAAAATGATTATATAAAAAGGGGTATTGATTCGAACCGGCCGCACTCTCAAAACTATTTCTTGTGAATACCGAATTTTTTCCAACCGAATTGATTTGGTTGCTATAACCTCGTATTGAATTCGGTGCCACAGCCAAATTGAAATAGAATTCGGTTGCCACAAATGCAACAAACTGAATTCGGGTTTTTGAAGTATTTGAAAATTGTTTTTTTTTTAAATTGGTCGAATACTTGACAACAATAAAAATTTACCAAAAGTATAGTTTTGCACAGAAAGTGATTCTGAATCAATCAGTTCAAAAAGGGTTTTTGAGTAATGAAAAAAAGTTATAAAAATCTGTTGAACATAAAATTAAATTGTTTTTATAAAATTTAAATTAATTACTGTAAGTTTTTGATGATAATGAATTTAATTTAATTAACTGCCTCGTTCAAAGAAAAAAATAACCAAAATATTTATTTTCTTATTATTTAGAACTTGTTATAAGATGAAATTTGATATTGACCTTATAACAATGAACTGTGAAATTAAGCAAAAAATGGTTTCTTTTAATAAACGAAAGTATTTAAGCTTACTTAAGAGATTAATCACAACTAGGCCGACTGACGACAGCAAATTATCGCAATTAATTTAAATTAAGCGAAAATCTAAACGCATACAAAAAAAAAAGAAACAAGCAACATCTAGTTTTGTACAAAAACTAGATGGTTTTTGCTCAAGTATAAATGTAGTATTACATTAAATTTTGTTGTTTTAGATTTTGCTGTTTGGCGGTAAATTCCATATTTTTATTATCAATTATTGTTTTCTATCAAAAACATAAATTTTTTGTAAACAAAGTACAACTCTGCTTTGATAGGCAATCCTAATTCAGCTAAAAATATGGCAACAACTCGACAAATATTTTGGGTGTGTGTCGTCATGAAAATAAAATACTTTATATTGCAGTGACCAAGCGCCGGGCAACAAGTTAAAATTTTGAGTCCCATACAAATAGTATGAAAAAGCAATTGTCGCTGTCGACCCACTTGTGATTAAGCATTGATGATGATATTTAACACACAACAAAGTAATTGTCAAAATTGTACAATACTGAATTTCGATAAATGTTCAGAAAATATAAATAAACGTTGATATTGGATTATTGCGTGTTTATTTTAAAATAAAAAACATCTAATCATTACAGGTAACCTTCGATTTATGTGAACCTCTTCCATAACGAATATTCTATTTTACTAGTTAATTCCACAGTAACTATCATTTAACTATCCATATAAAAAATGATTTTTTACTTGCGTAGAATTGTTGCGAAATTGCGGTGGATTTTTTTCGTTTCAATTTAATATACAGGATCATTTTTATTATAATTTATAACAGTCTTATTTTTTTTAATTGTCTACAAGTTTTCTTACCCAGCGAAATTGTCGGATGCAAAGAACCGGTTGTAGAACAACTCACACTTGCATACAACCCGTTCTACTTTATGTTCTATCATCGGTGATTTTTGTTTGAGTTTGTCCCAAAAGCAACAGGTCCTTTTCCTCCAAACTAGAAAAGGCTGCTTTGGAACCGGTTCTAAAATCAGTTATAGAACTGGTTCTGTGACAGTGAAACCTTACATTTTGACTACCAGGAATGAGTTCTAGAACCTGTTCCATGGAACCGGTGGTAAAAGACCTGTTTCAGAACAGATTCAGAGGTAACCAGTTCCAAAAAATTTTGCTTGGTAATTTTGCCATCATTTTTTTTCTGTTTTAGCCGTTTTGAAATTTTTGACAAATTGCGTATTTCCTTGAAAATTTATTAATAATGTTACATCGAAATTGGGTAAATCGAGGATTATCTGTATTTGTATAGAAATGCTCCTGCGGAAGTTTTTTTTCATCATTTATGACTGATCACTTTATTTCAGAATACAAATTAAAATCATTAAACCGCAAATGATATTCAATGAACAATACAATTTTTTTTTGCTTTACAATTAAATTGAAGTTCAAGCGTTTTTTAGGTAAAAAAAATTCACATAATTTACATTTCAAACCAAGTTGAGGGCCGTTTATTTTAGCAGACAGGGCTGTCTTTGAATATTTAACGCAATTTTAAAGGTGTTTTAGTATGAATTTTCTACGGGCAAATTTAAGAGATTGTACATTATCAAAAGCATTAAATATTTAGGGCCTGTTTTATAGCCAGAACTAACTTAAGAAATATTTCTTAAGTTAGAAATTTTGTTTAAAATTTTCTGAACATCAATTAATATTTACTTAACTACAATTTATATTTTCGGAATTTCAGATGATAGTTTCTGAATTTAATTTTTTTTTAATTTTAAATGATATTTTCTGAATTTTAAATAGAAAATCTGAATTTCAACTGAAAATTTTTGAATTTCAATTAATATTTTCTGAATTCCAATTGATACAATTGAAATAGCTTTTGATTTATTTTTTTTTTTTTTGTATGAAAGGAAGGACAAGTAAATAAAAACACTTGATTCATAAATTATAAGGAATTATATTTATAAAAATTACTTATATAAATATTATGAAATTCTTTATAAAATAGATGACAAATAATAAGAATATTAATAAAAACGCTTATTATAAAGTCTTTATACTTTCATATATTAAAAAATTATTTATATATTATTACTTAAAGATCTGTCTTACATATAATTTACCCATTAACGCCCAAATAGAACCAAATGAAATTTCTAGCTCAACAGGTTTATAAAATCTCAAAAATGGCAAAATAACAATTTTTGTGAACTTACCCAGCAAACTTTTTTTTGAACTGGTTACATCTGAATCTGTTCTAGAACAAGTGTTTTTACCACCGGTTCCATGGAACAGGTTCTAGAACTGATTCCTAGAAGTCAAAATAGAAGGTTTCACTGTCGCAGAACTAGTGCTATAACTGGTTCTAGAACCGGTTCCAAAGTAACCTGTTCTAGTTTGGAAGAAAAGACCTGTTGCTTTTGGGTCAAACTCAAACAAAAATCACCGATGATAGAACATAAATTAGAACAGGTTTCATGCAAGTACAAGTTGTTCTACAACCGGTTCTTTGCATCCGACAATTTCGCTGGGTCAATTAAAAAAATGTATATATTTTTAATTTCTGAAACTGGGAAAATTTAAAAAATATCTACTTATAATTTTTAGTTGGGAAACTATCTAAAATTCTACTTATTTGCTAGGAAGATAAATTGTTAGAACTAAAGAATTTTTCTTTAAAAAAAAAATTACTAGTATCACAGAGTTCTTCAATAAGAAGGCTCTGAAGGCATTTGATATGAAAATGGAAAAGGATTTTTTGAAAGGAAAATATCGCAGAATCTTTTTTTGTAATAAAAATATCTTAGATATAATTGTTTTTTAAATAACAACTTCATTAATAGCCCTATTTTTTAAGCATTGGATTTATTTTTGGATTTATTTTATTTTGTTGACAAAATCCATATTTTGTTTTTAATTTTCAAAATTTATAATTTTTATCAGAATCTAATACTTATTCGCCAATATAATGCGCAAGAAAATTATTAAATTTTGTAAAAATGTGAACACAGCAATTGAAATAAGCTAAATCCAAAACGGATTTAAAAAATAAATGAATCCGTTTTGGATTTAGCTTAATTTTATTTCAGAAATTGCTTTTTCGTAAAATTTAAATTTTTTCTTTCACATTATATTAGGGAATAAGTGTTAGATTTGTATAAAAATATAAAATTTTGAAATTTAGAAAACGAAATGTGGATTTTTTAATAAAATAAAATAAATCCAAAAATGAATCCAGTGATTAGAAAAAAGGCTAAATATCTAATACTATGATTTTGATGAAGCTTGGATATGTTTTAGAAGCTTGGATATGTTGAGATGGACCTGTCACGTGTTTTGGGTCTCCTAGAAAATTTACATGTTCAAAAAACGGGGTTAAGAAATCGGCTCATTTTCAAATTTTTCACTCTTATTTCGTTTTTATTTTCTTCCCTGTGTTTTGTCTTCTTTATCCCAGAGGTGAGAGACCGGTTGTTCTTTGCTTTCTTTTCTCTATCACAAATGTCATATAAATCTGAGTGTTTAGCTTTGGATAGGCTACCAAGAATTGCCAATCGCGGTTAAAATTGGCATTCGAAAATTTCTTTTTGTATTTTTCCCATAATCAGCTTGTTAATACGCATCGTGTGTTTGCAAATAAAAAGTCAGAAAAATAAAAAATAAACGTATTAAAAATGTTTTCCCAACATACCTGGGAATTTTTCATTGGCATTGAAATTAAATTGGTATTAGATACTTGATGTCAATGTCAAAAAATTTCATTAGAATTCAATACCAATGATTGTTTTCAATTGGCATTGATTAAACCAATGGTAAAGAAATGTACATCAATCGTGTACTCCTCAAAGCAACCAATTATAATTGAAGAAAAGAGCATTGTTCACTACATCATAATAATTTTGCATAGCCAAATAAAGAATTCAAAATCATTGCGTACCTATGCAGAAAATCCGTATTCAGAATATCGAAATGAATCTTTTAATTTTAAAGCCTCGACCCAACACTGGCAAGTATTCGTTAAATAAAAATAATTGTGATGAGGTAGAGCACAACCCACCGGCGTTTTACTTCCATACACAAGTAGTTTCATTTCCATTTGTTTTGGTAAGTAATGACCAGGGAACCCAGAAATATGCTCTAAAAATTAATTTTATGCCCATAAAAAATGCTCTAAAAAAGGAAAAATATCCTCTTATATATAATTTTCTTTAAAAATCCTCATTTTAAAATTTATTTTACAAAAAAATTGGAGAATATTTTGTTAAATTTATTTCAATTCTTAACAATCAAAATTAGGTTTGTTTTTTTTCGAATTTTATATCTATATCTATAACTAGTTGTAAAAAAACGACTATCCGTACTTAAATGACTTTTCTTTTATTTTTCGTAAACAAATAAAATTTAAGAATTTGGGGTCGCCTTTGTACGAAAGCTGTTTTCGTACAAGGACTTTGCCGGAACGCGTAATAGAGCAATTATATTGTGTGCCCTGCTCAACATTTACTAAAAAACGCATAATTCCTAACAAATGAATTATGCGTTTTTTGTTGTTTTTAATATTTTATAAAATTAAAAATATTAAAATTTCAAATATTTTTGTGACAAATATTTTTGTTTACATTTGAAAGAGGAAAGCCAAGAATTTTCAAGACTTGGTAGCATTTTTATAACTACTTAGTTTTTAAGAAGCTAAATTTATATATACTTAAAAATTTTATAAATGCTTAAATTTGTATGGAATATTTATATAAAATTCCAAAAAACAAACCTATTGTAAATCAAAATGTGTAACCTTAAAAAACACATTTAAAATTTTGTAAAATTTTGTATTATTTGGATTATAAATTTGCAAAATTAGGCCTAGTTTAGTTAATCGGAAAAAAAATTAAACTGATTTTGATACAAGGTAATGTGGCATCGCTTAAAAACATTATTGTCCAACAGCTGTTTTGTGTAGACAAATTTGTACTTTAGTTTAACTGACCAATCCTTATAGTTCAAGCCTTAGTTAAAAGTAAATTAAACGATTTCTGAAAAACAACAGAAATCAATCAAGTTTAAACAATGCACTGAACCAAAAACAGCTGTGAAATCAACTAAAATCCATATTAAATTGATGAATGGGTAATCACTATACAACTAACAAAACCTGTCCATCAATTTAACGCATTGTTTAGTAGATTTATATTTTGACGTTTAACTATTTTATGTGGTATTATTTTGACAAAATGTCGTCAAATGTATTAACAAAAATTAGTTGTCTTAACAATTATATTTAATTAAATTACATAATGATTTTGTTGTTTTACCAATGCATTTTATTAAATTCAACAATGCATTTTATTTAATTAATTAATTTTTTATCGATTTATTATTAATTTTTAGACTTATATTTCATTATTTTTTATATTTCACCAATTTCAAGCTATATATACAATGTCTTTTTTATAATTAATTTGATAAAATATAAAAAATAATGAAATATAAAATTGAAATTATTATATATAACTTTATTTAAATTAATAATTCAAATACATTATATTTATAACTTTCATTAATAGTTTGCCTTAAACAAAATAACAAAAAGATAGATAATATCAAAATTAATGACAGAAATTTAAATGTACGATTTAATTGATATCGTTCAAAATTATATAAATTTATTTAAATTAATAAATATTCAATTAGCAATTCACTTTAAGTCACTGAATTTGTTAATTATCTATACTTTTAAAAACAAAAACACTTAAAGTCAATTTATTGATATTTCCGACAATTACAAATACACATGCTAGCACGAGTAATGACGCGACAAAACTAACCTCACTAAACTTTTTTTCCACAGATTTAATACTCTTTTTACAAAATTTTTTAGAGTTAACAAATTAAATTTTGTTAAAAAATGGACAAAAAATTATCAAAACAACAATTGTTTTGTAGAGAATTATTGACGGATATAAGTATGTTGATTTAAAAAAAAAGTAGTTGATTTAAAAAAAACACACATTAATTTGAATAAAAAATATATTGTTTTAACAATTAGTTTCATCAAAAAGTAACAAAATTTTTATGTTGATTTCACTTACGACTTTTGGTTCAGTGTGTTTAACTTATAAAGAAAGTTGAACTATATCCATAAAACTCGGCCTAAATGTTGTAGAGTGTAATCTTTAAAATATTAATCTGAAAAATGGTCCTTTGCATGATAATAAAGATTACCTGAGAAAACTTTAATTTTTTTTTTAGTTTGGAGACAGTTTCCTTAATGAATGTATGAAAATTTTGTGTTATAGATTTCTTAGTTTATTTGTTTATTGCAAAATCGTATAACCTAATTTATAGGATATATTGTCGGTGAAAATCGAAAAATAGATGTGTCCTCCAATGGGGACAGTGGGCTATAATGAGTCAAGAAAATTATTAAAACGTGCATGGCATAGAAAAAAAAAACCAATGCGTTTCAGAATTTTTCACACACTCACCACTTTTTTGTTAACCTCGACAACAATGCACTTGTTTTTCTCTTTTTTGTTTGTTCGTTTTATTGTTATTTCTCCAAAATTATACAAAACTAAATTTAACCGACACATTAAAAAATTATATTTTTAACAAACAAAAATTCTTCCGTATTTTTGTGATAAAATATGTAAAAGATTATTTTTTTCGTATTTATAAAGCAAAAATAAAATGTTTTCGGAAATAATTAGTTGGCAGTTTCCACACGTGATATGTGTAAATACGTGTTATTTGTTATTGTGTGAAACAATAATTATTTTAACAATTATTGTAGTGATAATTTACAAATGGTAACATTTTAATTAAACAATTATATTTAATTGAACAGAAAATTTAATTTGTAGACCTGAGGATGGATTCGCCTTCTCTGATATACTCATAAATGATAAATTTTGACATCTCATACATAAGTTTTCTATCAACAAATTGACAGTTCTTTTCACTTCAAAACTTATCACATAAGTAGTAAGGGGTCCCGGGCCCGCTATCTCAACTCAAAATAATCAAAATTTAATGTTTAACTATAGTTATGTATAAATGTAAAATTTATATGGAAACATCTTTGGTTAACGCTTAACCCAGTTTCTTTTTTAGTTAAGTTACCCGCCCTTAGTGAAATATTTCATATATTTATCAGATCAGATGATTTTATATCGTCGTCGAAAATCCAAAAGTACCAATCATCAAAAAAATCAAAATCGATTTTTTTGATTGATTCTGATTCATTAGGTTAAACTACATGCAGAGACTATTAATTATAGAGATAGGAAATCAAAACTTACACTAGGGGGCGCTGAAATTTAGTATTACTTGAGCAACTATTTAGTATCACTTTAGTATCAGCTGAGCCTATATTTAAAAACTCAAAAATTGCTGAAAACTGCGCAAAATAAGAAAAAATCAAGCGCAAAATATGTTCAACTAATAAAATTTTCCAATTCCTTCTTTTCTTTTTTGCTTTTTTGTTTGTTATTATTTTAATTTAAATAAATTTAAATTAAATAAAAAAACAAAATTTTCAATTTTTTGAACAAAGTGCCATCTGGTGATAACGATTTCGTTATAACTTTTATTTTTGGTGATGCCATACCACTGATCTAGTGATAACGATATCGTTATAACTTCTGATTTTGGTGATGCCATACCTCTGACTACATGCCTCTACCAATTTTTAGGCTTCTATGAACTACACACAAAGAAAAAATATGGTTGGGATGACCATATTCGAAGAGCATCATATATTTTTGTGTTTATGATTGCGACAATCATATTATGAAATACCTTTTTCTATCATAATATGATCCCTTAATTACTACATTATGATTCCAAACTGAGCCCAATATTATCATATTATAGTCCTGTCCCAGCAGAAATTACTGCTTGCTTGGAAGCAGTTTTGTCAGGGAAAGTTGAGCAGTGAATCGATTGCATTATTGATGATATCATGCCTGATTTTTGTTTGAGATAGCTCTCGTGAAAGCACTTGTTCCGAGATCCGAAAAGGAATGAACTCACCGCTTTTAATTAGTACTCCTGTTTTTCTTTTAAAATGTCGATAATTCATGCCTTCTCGGAAGTGCATATTATAAAGCTTTTCAACTATTTAAAATCATGCCTTCTCAAAAGCACAATATTCCTGCATATTTTTCAGTAAAACTTCTTATTTTCATTAAAATAACTTTTTTCCGCATTTTAAAAAATTTTGATAAAATAACCGCAAAAATATTTAAGCAATCAAAATGTATTGCTCATTTCATGCCTTTTTGAAAAGCTCAGCAAAAAGCGATGTAAACAATTAATCAACTTAGGCCTTTCATTAATGCTGTTTACGAAGCTATACATTTTTAGAAGCGGTAAAAGTAGCAGTAAGGAAGCAGTCAACGTTTTTATTGCTTCCACATTTTTGCTGGGGTATATCATACTATGATTCCTTTAGTTTTTTTCCCAGCATTCTCTTGAAGGTGAGTGAAAAAGCTGTGCACGATTTGTTTTATTTAAAATAGTACATTTATTTATTCAATGACTAATTTACAAACTTAGATAATTTAAATTAATTTTAGTTATCACTTATATATAACTAAAACTAAATTATGGAAACGCCTGATAACAGCGCGTAGAAAAATATTGTTAAAAATACAATTTTACAATGCATCCGAAATGATCATAACATGTTCTCAGTGATAATATTATGTTCCTAATGATAATATTTTCCTCATACTCATATTGTGGTAATGAAGAAAATTTTGTAATAATTTGGGATCATATTATGACCACCAGAAATATAATATGATCAGTACGAAAATATTATGATCATTTCGTCATGCACTTACAATTTTTTTTTTTTAATTTGCACTTTTTTCAATTTTGTTTTCATTATTTATTTTAGTGCTTCTTACAACTTCTTTTCACAAAATCTTAAACAATACTGATAGATGACGCTCTTAAAAAATATACTGATCATCTCATGGTTGTCGAAAATATACCAATGATTGTGAATATGATCTCTCTCAACTCAGATTATAATATGATTGTAATTCGAAGAGAGGAATATGATTGTCCAGATAATATATGATTGTAGACGAGAGAAAAACATGATAACCAAAAAAAAAAGAGATTTTAACTACAAAATGATTATAGGCGACCATATCATTTCTAAATTATGATTAATACATTAATAATTTGATTGCAACAACCATGTCTGGCAGTAGTGACCAAAGTTTGGTAGCTGTGATCATATTGCAACCATATCTTTTCTCTGCGTGTAGTCTAAAAATTGTTGTGTTTTAAGCCCATATTGCATAATTTGTTTTTATATCCGAAATCTTTTAATTTTATACTGGTTTTTACTTCTCCTGTAAAATTAAAAAAAGTGATGTTACGTACTTTTCGATTTTCGACAACGATATGTATATCGAGTAATCTTATATAAATTTCGTTCACTGTGGTTAATGTTTAACCCATGTTCATTTTTAGATAAGTTTCCCGCCCCTAGTAAAGTATTTCAAATGTTCATCAAATTAATATGTACTCGTATATCGCCTAAACTTATATAAATTTCGTTCACTGTTATACATTTGTTTTAATACAAATAAACTTTTTATAAATGCATTGCATGCAAATTCACACACTTCGTATAAAGTTATAGGTATAGATATAATAAATGAATGTCAATTTTGTATTAACTATTTATTGTAGACAATAATTGACTGTCATATAAGATTATCACAAATACTTGTAATAAAATACGTATCATCAAACTTTAGTTAATTAATAAATTTTACTCCAATTCTTGCATTCATAACATCCCAGGTAGAAATTATGTGTGGTAATAAAAAAGAAGCACTGGCAAAGCACAAGCAGACCGCGGTCTTACCAAACTAAGTACTGGCAAACCACTAAATTTGGACGCTTTACCAATGCTTGAAAAGGGTGACTTCCCGGGGTTTGTTTTCCAAAAACATTATTTTGTTTTTGAAAAAGAAGCTCAAAAAAAGAGTAGACATTTCAATAATTTTTGACCCCAAAATATAATAACTCCAAGAATCATATATTTTGAGATTAATATTCTGCAGTAATGAGGGCTCATAATTTGGTGCCTGGGAAACGTTTGATTTTTGTGTTTCTTGGTGCTATATCAATACTTTGCAAAGCATTAAATAGATCGATGATATCATTTGGGCGTTGGGAAAGCATTTGATTTTTATATTTCTGGGTGCTTTCCCAGTGCTTTTAAAGCATTGGCACCATCGTGGAACGGTGTTATCATTTGGGCGTTGGGAAAGCACTGTTAACAAGCACTTATACCACCCATTTCGGTGCTTTGCCAGTGCTGGCCCCTTTGTAATTTTCTACCTGGGATATTTCACATAGGGGCTTACTAATTATTAGCGTATCAAAGTGTTTAACAATCAAAGTTAGAATCGCCGATGGTATCTAAAGACATTTTAATATATTAATATGTCTTTAGTACGATACTAACCCTAGTAAATATTATATATATTTTTATTGTAGATTTTTAGTTGATCTGAAGATTGTTACAATGAGTGTTATTTTTGATCGGTTTAGGATAAAATATTACAAATTCTAAATAGAATTTACAATTTTATTTTACAACCAATAGAGAAAAAACTTATGAAAAAAACTTTCCTAGAACCAATGATTGACTATCATCAGATTGTCTTTATGGGGTCCTCTCTAGGCTATAATGTAGATTTTAGTTTTTTGTATATATATGTTAAATTTCAAAGAAAAGCATTTGAGAAGTAATTCAAACATTTTAACTTATCCATTTCATATTATTATAACTAACGAAAACCACATTTTTTTAACAAAGCTATTATTTTACTCTATGTTGAAGTTGTGCTTATTTATTGAAGCTCCTTCAATGGGCAAAGCAATGATTCGTGCTTTTTAACATTCAAGCTTTTTAATTCTATTTATAGAATTTAGAACTAAAGCAAAGAAACTTTTAAAATAAAATTGTAAATTCTATTTAGAATTTGTAATATTTGATCTTAAACCGAACAAAAATATATTTATTGCGATAACTTTTGCAAAGGGAAACTCTTTTGCTTGAAATTTTGCAAGAACAGTTTTTAGAGGTGACCCCATATTATACTCAAAGTTGCACTTTGGGGACAACTTGGAAAGCTATGCTGACATATAAAAATTTTTAAAAAGTCGCGATTTTAACATATAGGCCGCTATAGATGAATACATTTTTTTTTATTGAAATATTTTCCTTTTAATTGGTCGATTGTACATTCGGCGAATAAAGTCGCTGAAATAGCAAAAAACCATAAAAACCTATATAAAACGCTAAGTAGTGGTTTAAATATCAAGATCACCACATCGGATTTATATCGTAAATATGGCCACAGGTCCTGTGCTTACATTTTAACATAAAAAATTCATATTAATTGAATTTGAAAAATTTTTTATATAAAAAACTGAATGGACAACCGGAAAACTTTAAAGACATTTAGCGAAAACTCTGTACCATTGATATAGTACGCCATTGTAGTTGGAGCAACAGAAATACGGTTGTGACAACCGAATTATCGGTTGCAGCAACTGAACGATTCGGTTGGAACCAAATTCGGTTGGGACAACAAAATTTTTTTGTAGGTGCGATTAAAATAACATTGTATTATGTGATTGAAGTTGAGTTTTTATTTAGTTATATTTTTAATTAATTTTTCTGGTGTATAAGAGAAAATTTGCTTTTTATAAAATATTTTTTTTAATTCCAAGAACAATATATGCAAAAAAGTTCTGTTAAATTTAATATTTGTACAGTGCTGCTAATTTTGGTACTTTTACATACTTTTAGTTCTTTTTACATACAATTTTTATGTCTTTTGAATTTTGGTAAATAATGGCAACACTATTAAAAGTTGCAATTTAACACTTTTGCAAGACCAAAATTTACACTTGATAGTGGGTATTGTGAAATTGTCAGATTTGTGGAAAATTATTCACTTGTGTTTGTTGTTGTGTTTGAAAAAAATTTTTCACTTTAGCAATTTTACAAGACCTAAATTTCTGGCATGAACACCCTTATAATTTCTTAAAAGAAATATTTTAAAAATTATATAAATCGATATTTTTGTTCGCAACTGCTTCGCAAGTATCCGTTAGTGTATTTTTACTGCTTTTTTAGAAGTAATTCTGAACAATTTCAAAAATCACTTCTGTCAGTGCTTCCAAAGTATCCGTTAGAATATTTTTACAGTTTTTTTAGAATTACTTCTGAACAACAATCCAAAAAATCACTAAAGTATTGCTTCTAAAGCGTAATTGCTCTAAAAGTGGTCCTAAAAAGCGATTTTAGTATGATTTGGTATTTTTAAACAGATGATCGCGGGTGCGATTCCAGGAGGGACCAATATTTTTTTTTTTAATTTTTCTTATTTTCTTTAATTTTTTTTTTTAATATTTATAATTAATTTGTTTTAATTCAATATTTTTTAATTTTTGAATTTTTAAAAATCTCTAAAATAGAAATGTTGAAAAATTGCTTTTTATGCGCTTATGAAAATAATACTGAAAAGAATACTGAATTACAGTGCACTTTTTGCACTTGTTTTAAAAGTACTTTTATTGAGGAGAATAAAGCACAATATTTCGCAATGACAAAGTGGTGTTTTTATACCAGTCAACTTTCATATGAAAGCTGCATGGCTCAGCGGTAGAGAGCTCGACTAGCAATCATGAGGTCGCAAGTTCGATACCCGGTGGCGGCAATAAAAAACGTTTGTAAAATAAAAAAAAATATATTTTCTTTTTGCGAAGAATTTTTTTTTAACTTTTAATTGGTGAAAAAGCGCTTTCATTGCAAAAAGTATTCAAAAAAATGTTGAAGTGGGAGTACTCCTCTCCTATGACAACTCAATGTTAAAATCATTAGGGCGCTATTCTTAAGTTAAAAATAACAACTTCACAACGAATGCATAAATTTCCCTAATGGGAATTTGTGTGTATAAAAAGTTGTGTAGTTTTAACATATGAATAGCGCTATTAGTGTTTATGTTAAAATAGAAGCACATTTAACTTTTTATACTGCTTCGGCATCTCTTTTTTTTTGCTGTGAAAAAATGTAAAAGTCTTTATTTATTTTTTAATGATTCTTAATTCGGACGATCATCATTGCAATATGCTCACAGCTACAAAACTATGTTCCCTACTGTCATACATGCTTGTTGCAATCAATCATATTATTAATGTATTATTCATATTATACAAATCATATGGCCACCTGTAATAATTTTATATTTAAATCTCTCTTCTTTCGGTTATCATATTATTCTATCGTCTACAATCATATATTATCTGGACAATCATATTTCCCTCTTCGAACTACAATCATATTAAGAGTATTCATGTCACAAATTTTACTCTTGCAAAAATGCGAAATTAGAAAATTGCATCTTCCCTGAAGTGAGAACCCTTTTAAAATTTTAATGGAGCTAAATTTCCTCAAACACTATATTGTCCGATCAAAACAACACTGTTTTATGTGACTCAAGTTTAGTTTTTATTTATTTACAGTGGGTCTCATATAGTAAGTTTCACTTTAACTTAACTATAAACAAAAGAAAATGTCAAAAAAATGTACACAAAACAACAACAAAGTTTTGGGTTAACTATTAACTAAAGTTTAAACTTGTACTTCTTACAAATATACATACCTTTAGTACTTTTTACGTACAATTTTTATACCTTTTAAATTTTGGTAAATAAAAGTAGCAATTTTCCACTTTTTCAAGACCAAAATTTTGCGAAATTGTTAGGTTTGTAGAAAATTATTCACATGTGCTTGTTGTTGCGTTTGAGGAAAATTTTACAAATTCGCAATTTTACAAGACCTAAATATGACTGCAGGTCCTGTGCCTACATTTCACCACAAAAAATTGATATTGATTGCATTTGAAAATTTTTTAATATAAAGAACCAAACTTTAAAGACATTTCGCGGAAAATCTGTACCTACCTTAGATCGAAAAAATATTAAATATCCCGATTTTTTCACTGAAATCCTGCTTTTTTGTTAGCCGGATCCCGTTTTTGATCAAAAACTTTTGGTCACATTATGCATAATACATACATATAAAGTACACAAAAACAAACTAATAGAAAATAGTGTGCTTAACATACATGAAAACTCCTATAAATAGCACCACCACCCACTTCCCAAAGATAGTGAAATTCGATTTATTTTTTGCATTTGTGAAAATTGGAAAAGCTCAAATGAGTCATCACCTGCATTTAGTTTCAGCAATGGTAAACAAACTGTACGTTTGCATCATCAAAAAATATCTTAATATGTTGTAATATACACAAATTTAAAGTTTTGGGAAAACACTTTGGAAAATTAGTGGCGTTTTTTTTATTTGCACTTTGGCCTCTAATTGCATTTTCTGTGTTATTTTGTCAATTAAGAGTAACACTTTGAGAGGGTATCTTGTTGCCGAGACAAGTATATCTTAGAGTTTCTACTTAACATATCTAAGTTTTATCAAACTCGGAGTGTTTAGCTTCCTTTTTTAAGTCTTATTCACAGTGTTTAATTTTTAATATTATGTAAGTAAAAATAACACTGCATTACACTCAAAAAATTATTGGAGATCAGACCATCAGTTCTATATATTTCGGACATGCTGATTACAATGGCGTACTTTATTTTTCGATCAATGGTACAGATTTTTCGCTAAATGTCTTTAGAGTTTGGCGGTTTTCCATTCAGTTTTTTATATGAAAAATTTTTCTTTTTCACCAGTTAAAAGTTAAAAAAAATTTTTCGCAAAAAAAAATATATTTTTTTTATTTTACAAAAGTTTTTTATTGCCGCCACCGGGTATCGAACTTGCGACCTCACGATTGCTAGTCTAGCGCTCTACCGCAGAGCTATTCAAAAAAAAATTCAAAAAAAAAATATTGGTCCCGCCAGGAATCGAACCCCGCGACCCTCTGTTTGGAAATGGAAAATTATACCAAAATCACTTTTTACAATCACTTTTAGAGCAATTACTCTTTAGAAGCAATACTGATTTTTGGGTGTTGTTCAGAAGTAATTCTAAAAAAGCTGTAAAAAGTAAATGAATGTTCTTTTTAGTTTGACTCTAGATCATAAATTAATATCACTTTCTGTTTAAATTATTTTCAAATCAAAGTAAAATGATACAATTTTTACAAGTAAATTACAAAGAATAAAAATATATTTGAAAGAATTCGATAAGACCAGCAATACAGAATACGTATTTTCGGCTTTCGCTACAAAGCCATCATCAGTGTATTTCGTCTTGTGTGGGTTAATATTTTAATGTTTGTCTACTTAAAAATATACCAACGGATACTTTGGAAGCAATGAAAGAAGTGCCTTATTGAAGTTGTTCAGAATAACTTCTAACAAAGCAGTAAAAATACACTAACGGATACTTGTAAAGCAGTAAAGAAAGTAGTTTGTAAAGCATTAGTTCCAATTTTTTTTGCTGGGATAGTAAATTTTTTCCCCCTTAAAAAGTTTCATTCGAACTTCAAAGGCCTCGAATCGTAATATTTTATATTTAATATCTTAATCTTTAATATTTTAATCCAAATTCTAGCTGCAGAATAAAGGAAGCCAAACAATGGAAATTCTGCAACAATATTTTAAAATTTAGTAATAAAAGTGATATTAAGGGTGTGTGCGAACTGGATAAATAAAATCTAAATTCAGGCTTCCAAAATTCTATAAAATTTTAAAAGGTTTTCAAAGAAATTTTAAACCCTTTTGTCAATTTGTATTTAGTTTAGAATTTATTTAGCCACCTCGCACAGGGCCTAAGAGTAAATTTTGTTCCTCAATTGTGAAATTTATTGCAGAATAAAATTAGGTAAGAGTATTTACATAAATTTGTTTTTATTAAATTAATAATTGGTGTTAGTAATTTTATCAGCAAAATTAATATAACTAACAAAAAAAAGTAGTTTTCATAGTTTTGCAATAATTTTTATGTGTGTTGTTGTAACTGCACTTGTAGTTGTTCATATAGTTTAATAGTAATTTTTATATATATTGTTTTAACTGCATTTGTAGTTGTTTTAACTACATTTGTCAGTTGATTTTGAAAAGGTGTACACTTCATTTGTTATTTAACAATCATATGCAGTTTTTTTAACTGTATTTATGCGGCATGCGTATCAATGCTTTTTTTAACTGTATTTATGCGGCATGCGTATCAATGCTGTCTCAAACAATTTTGACTGCAGAAATCTAGAATACTTTGAAAAACTGCAAAAGTCGTGCTAGATAATATACATTGAACACATGATAAATAAAAAAATCCAAATAATTACAAGTGGGACATCCCCTTATTGTTAGTGGTTTTTTTACAACAAATTTTCTATTTCCAACACATACTCTATAGCAACGGTGGGCAATTGCGGCCCTTTGCTGATTTTTGTGCGGCCCTTGTTGAAATTTAAATTTATATTTTTTTTATTTCAAAAATTTTTTTTAATATCTTATTTCGCAATCTTTTAAAATTTTTTAGTTCGAAAACTTTTAGATCAAAAATTAGGGCCAGTTTTATTGTCGATTTGAAAATTTCTTACTTAAGAGATATTTAAAGGAACAATTGATATTACTCTTAGGGCCAGTTTAGTTAGAAATTTCTTACTTAAAAAGTATTTAATACTAAAATCGATCTTAATTCTGCCCACGAAACTGACAATTAATTCTTTACAAAATAAATTCAACATCTTTTACGCTACTGTCGACATTGACAACTACTTTATCACAAATTTAAAAAACCGGTAATTTTGTATTTAAAAAAAATTTGTCGGATTTTTCAAGTTTTATTTTTGTTTTTCATCACATTTATGAAGCTTTTTATAAATATGATTTAGGTTTTTCTTCGAGTAATACTTATATTCAGCCACATTTTTTTGTAATTTCAGCAATAATTTCTAGATTACAGTTTAAAACAATTTTACTAAAATTTATTAATTTTTTCTAGTAATTTCAGTAAATTGCATTGCTAAAATTCCACTAATAACATCAAAATTTTCAGTAACCATTTCAGACTTTTTTGTTGGGTGGACGAGTTTTATAGTCAGCACAAAGCACGATTTTAAACTCAGATTTTACTAGTAAGAAACTTTGTTTGAAAATTTCTTACCAAAGTTAAGTGTTATTAAAATTAATACTTTATCCTGACTATAATACTGCATCGCATTGGTCTTAAATTTAAAACTGTGTGAAAAAATTGGCGCTTGAATTCATCAAAAAGCACTCAAGTTACTGACTAAATCTTTAAGTCCGTAATCGTTGTTTAAATTTACCCTTTAGTGAAAAGTGTTCCTTTAAAGGAATATGTTTTTGCTGTCGGAATAATATTCGGTCTTTTATAACTCGTTGAGTTTCATATTTTCGTTGGCCGATTCTGCGACACCGCAGGTTAATGCAAAAAATATGAAAAAAGTGTTCCAAAAATGTTTAATTCTACTTATGTAACTAAGAAATATCAAAACAGAATTTGAAAAAAGGTGAGTTTGCAATGAGTTCTTGTGGAACCAGTTTTGGAATGGTTTTGAGAACAGATTTTTTTCTTATATGAAAAATAAAATAAAACATTAGCTCCGTCCGCTTTTATTTAAGGTTAAGATTTGTAGTTTTACTTTATAATTTATAAAAAACCACAATATGGCCCTCTGTGAAAAATCCGCGCCCACTGTTTATCTTTTAATAACTGAAAAATTCAAAATTTTAAGTAATAACCAGCATTCTCTAATAATTACCTTTGAAATTATTGGCACGAATAATTTTAGAAAAAAAATCGAAGCAAAAGCAAGTGGGGCATCCCCTTTTGGATTTTTTACCACATAGGCAACAGATTTTTATTGTCATATTTAGCTATTAAAAATCTTGCGGAAAGCATGCCTTCTTGCATAAAATCTGTTTTACAGCACAAAGGACTTTGGACAAAATATTAAAGAAAGAACTTGCCGAAAATATCAAATATGAACAATACTGGATAAAAGCGGTCACAATTTGCAATTATTTTTTTTATTAACTTCTTAATGATATAGTCTACTGTATTTAGGTTTCTATTGAAGAAGAATGTTTTAGTTTTATGCTTTAAAAAAAATCATTTAAGTTTCTATAATAAAACAAAAATTATAACAAATTTCGTAAAATCTTGAATTAATGTATCCACTTTAGTCCACTACTGTAGGTATAGGATGTGTTCAGCGAAATTGTGTTTGAAAATTTCTGAATTAAGAAATGTCTAAGACAAAAATCGTTCTTAGTTCTGACTATTACACTAAACTGGCACTAAAAGTCAAATCAGTCTTTGTTCTGACTATAAATTTGGCCCTAATTTCTACAAAACATTTAGAAAATAACCCCTAAATTCATAAATGCTTTGTAAATTTATAGCAGGTCATTTTCATACAAAATCTTTAAAAAAAATTTAAAAAAAATGGTAAAATATTTAAAAAAATTGAAATTTTAAATTCACCAAGGGCTCAAATTCCCTGCAAATATTATAATACGAAAATGTTTCGCAATCGTATCGCCTGGAAGAAAAACTTTATTGCGGCAATAATCATATTCTTATTGCGAAAGATCCCCCTTTTGGGAGTAAATTTCCTCTCTATAGCGATACTCCCAAGCAATACGAAAGCGATACTTCTGAATGATAAATCGGCGATATCGCTAATTTATCACCTGGAAGATAAAAAGGCGATATCGCTAAATTAACTCCTCGAAATAAACTAAACGATTTATATTTTTCATTATTAAATTTATCTCCGAAAAAGAATATCTGCATACATAATCCATTGACAAAAACATTAATTATCTTGTTGCCACCATATCCGTTTTTTCCGCGCACTAATCCTCATTTTTCAACGAATTTGTTTCCCATATTTCTTATAATTGTTTTTGTACAAATTTTGTATTATTTTTTTCCAACATTTTCAAAAATTTTAAACAAATTGTGTTTATCTTCCAGATGATAAAAAGGCGACAAGTCGATCGGTGTACTAAAAGGTGGGTATAGGTTTATTATTGTTTGGTGTTACAAACATCAGCACAAACTCAATATAGTCAGCCTACGTAGTGCTGTAGGATATTTGCTAATTCAAAATCTGTTAATTTCAGCAATCCTTTCTCTAAGATAGTTTTTATCTAATTTTTAGTACCTTTTTCTGCTATTTGTAGAGGTTTATTTCTATGGGTGTTTAAACAAATACATATGGGTGATATCAAAAAATGTGATAAAAACCGTGTAACCACCGAATTTCTAATGCATGGTTACATTTGAGTTACATATTTCGATATATATCAGCGCATTGTCACCTGTTTTACAAAATTTATAACAATCTGACCAATTTTTGGTTAATACATAAAATTTCTGACCAATTTTATAGGCCAAATGTAAACTCCGTAACAAGTAACTCATAAGGTTTTTTAACTTTAATAGCTTATATTTTAATAACCAATAAAGCTAAACACTAACGGTAAGAATTTTTATGAAGAGGAAAAGTGCCGTTTTTAAGAAAAATTAATACATTTTACAAACTTTTTCGTATATCTTCGCTATCACGACTTCAACTCTGTAACGATTTTTCGTCATAATTTTTGATAAAAATGCATATACCAGAATTTTGGAGTTATCTATTATTTATATTGCGAAAAGTATAATGTTCTTTATACTCAAATGATCGTTGAACTGTAAGTAATCATCCAGTATAACAGACTTGAAGCTTTTCTGCAGCATGTAACATTCTCGAGATGAAAAAAGATGTCTTTAATAAGATTTGAAAAAATGTTGTAAACTCCGTTCCTAATTTTTACACCAAACTATTTAACGAGTAAGAAAAACAATGTCATATTTGGATTCACCTTGTAGGCATCATGCGATTTTGTTTCGGAAAAAAAATTCTGACAAAGCGTTTCTGAAAGAAAACGAAAAAAGTAACCAAATGTAAACTCCGTAACCACAATTGTTTGCATCAGGTTTCATTCAAATAAATGTAGATAAATGTTTAAAATATTTTAAAATATCCATAAAGAGAGGTGATTCAACTAATATTTATGCGTCAAAAGACGATTCAACTAATAATTTTGCGTCAAATCAAAAAAGTTATCAGTTTTTTACCCTAAGCTGCTGGAGCGAAAAACGATTGATTTTGCATTTCATTGGTTTTGAATCGATATTTCGAGTCATTGCTCACATTAGTTTGACAAATTAAATTTGTTTCACACAATTTAAGAATTTTTTGATCGTGAAATGTTGTGTTTTTAATATATTATTTTGTAACTGCGCAACCGCTGTTTGGATTTTAAAAAATTTTATATTTTTGAAAAGCATTTAAAAGGACCAAAAATACAAAATTAAAAAAAAATTAAAATTTTTTTCGCGGAATGAATTGTATTTTTATTCGCGAAACCGCAAATTTGATAAAAACAAATTATATATCATTGGAAAGCAAGCTGAAAACCCAAATACGAAAAACTAATAAATTGAAGAAAATTCGTACCCAATTTTTTTTGTTATATCTTTTGCTTGCAGAAATGTAAACTCCGTTACAACAAAAAAATTTAAATTGTGCAAAAAAAGGTATTGCGACAACTTGTAGGAGAGAATTTTTGCAATTAGGTTTATAATGACTAAACTTACTGATTCCATTAAGAAAAAACCGAAATATTAACACTTTTTGCTTCTCACAAATTTGGCCCAAAAATTTATCACATTTTTTGATTTCATCCATATATACATAAATGTCAAATTACAGTAAATATACACTAATAGAAATAAGTCTGTAAAAAATTTTGTTAAAACTACTAAAAATTAGTTAAAAATGATGCTGCAAAAAAACTGCTAAAATTAGCAGATTATTTTTGCTATATATTAGTACTATAGCAACAACAAACATAAAATTATTAAATATACAGAATTTTTTATTTATTTTTACCCCTCAATTCATAAATGCTTTGTAAAGTTATAGCAGGTTTACAAAACGTCATTTTCACACAAAATTTGTTCAATAAACCTCCTATAATTTTACAAAGCATTTATGAATTTAGGGGTTAATTTTTAAATCAGCAAAACATTTTGCTAAATAATTTGTAACCTAAAAAAATCACAAGAAAATTTTAAATTTTCTAAGTTTTTTCGATTTTTTTATGCAAATAAAAATCGAGCCTTTTGAAAACAGCAGTTTACAATTTTTTAGCAAATATTTCTGCTGATTTTAGCAGGATAGACTGCTATTTGCCTTCAACTAAATTAAGCTTAAAAATAGCAAAAATTTTGTAGATATAACAGTTTATTTTTGCTATTTTTAGTCAACTAATATTTAGCAAAATTTTTTGAAGATTTTACAGTATGAAAGTTAACTTAAATAAACTTAAATTCTGTAAATTTAACAGTTTTAATTTTGCTGTTCTTATTTTACTAGTATTTAGCCAAAAAATCTGCTAATTTCAGCAATTTTTTCTGTAGCTTTATTTTTAACTATTTTTTAGTAACTTTTTCTGCTATTTTTAGAGATTTATTTCTATTTACAATAACAAAAATAATTAAAAAATTGTGGTTTTATAAAAAAAATAAAAAGTCAATACTTGACAATTCATAGAATTTATTTTTGTTATTCACCGTACACGTTCTTTTGTTAATAATAAAAGTACAATATATTTTCAAAAACACATGTTAAATTAGTAAATAAAAAACGAAAATAAAAAATAAAATTTATTATTGTAATGACAATTTAGTAAATAAGAATATACACATTTAAGCTGTTTTATGCAGAGACTATTAATTATAGAGATAGGAAATCAAAACTTACACTACTTACCGATAGAGGGCGCTGAAATTTAGTATTAGCTGAGCAACTATTTAATATCAATTTAGTATCAGTTGAGCTTATATTTAAAAACTCAAAAACTGCTGAAAACTCCTCAAAATAATGAAAAAATTAACGCGGAATATATTAAAATAATAAAATTTGAAATATTTGTTTGTATTTTTTCCTTTGTTGTTTGTTATTATTTAAATTTAAATAAAAAAAAGAAAATTGTCAATTTTTTTACAAAGTGCCATCTAGTGATAACGATTTTTTTATAACTTATTTTTTTGGTGATGCCATACCCCTGGTTTTATGGGCGTTATAAAATAAAAGGAAACAATTGTCAAGTAATATTATTAAACATGATAAGAAAATACAATAATTTTTGTTTTTGCAATTATGAGATTTTAAATCTAGACTAACAAGGAAGGTATCTCCGGTTTGATCCACCGACAGTGATGAAATTTGTATATGTCACTGAGAAGACTAAATTATCGGGCGCGTATTTTTGAGTAAGAAGCAAATAAAACTGGCGATGATAGTAATAGTTGAATAAAAATTAAATTCTGAAATTAACAATCCCAGGAAAATTTTCTGTTCCAAAGAATCGGTTGTACAATAGCTGCTTTTCATTCAACAGCTTTTGTACAGCCGATTCTTTGGAACAGAAAATGTTCCTGTGTGTATAATGTAATTGCTAAATCAAAGTCAAAAATACCAAGTTCTATAACGAAAAATTTTAAATTAAATAAACAAAACAGAAAACATTTAAAATTATTTGATGCTCTAGCAATTTTTGTTTAAATTTTCTCAGTGTTTTATAAATTATGAATAAACTTTTTGATAAGACGGTAAAGTGATATACGAGTATGTTTTAAAAGAAAAGTCGTTAATACCTCATTCATACCGAACCCAAAACTAGTAGTTTTCAAATTTATTTTGTTTTCGATTGTCAAATCCCATACAAATTTTATTTTGAAATCTTAAAAAAAAAACGAAAACTTCTAGTTTTGGGTTCAGTATGAATGAGGCTTAAGTTACTTTTCGAATACTTCGAAATACAATGAAAATTTTCCTATAGATTTGAGATAACGAAAGTTTATTATAATTTTGCTATTGTTTTTTTTAAGCAATAATAATTAAATTTTAAATGTTCATTCTCACTTAGGGTTACCGGGTTGTGTAATGCGACATACATAAATAGGCATATAAACAATCTTGTTATCAGTTGTTACACTCATAGAAATAAATCTGTAAAAATAGCAGAAAAAGTTACTAAAAATTAATTAAAAATGATGCTGCAGAAGAAACTGCTAAAATTAGCAGTTTTTTATTTTACTAAATACTAGTAAAATAAGAACGGCAAAATTAAAACTGTTATATTTACAGAATTTTAGTTATATTAAAGTTAAATTTTAGTTAATGGAAAATACCAAAATGTACTGTAAAATCTGCAGAAAATTTTGCTAAATATTAGTAGACTAAAAATAGTAAAAATAAACTGTTATATCTACAAAATTTTTACTATTTTTAAGCTAAATTTAGTTGAATGAAAATAGCAGTCTATTCTGCTAAAATCAGCAGAAATAATTGCTGAAGAATTGTAAACTGCTGTTTTCAAAAGGCTCGATTTTTATTTGCATTTATAAAAAAATCGAAAGAAAACTTCGAAAATTTAAAATTCTTGGTGATTTTTTAGGCTACTAATTATTTAGTAAAATTTTTTGCTGATTTAATTTACCTCAAATATAACTAAAATTCTGTATATTTAACAGTTTTTTTTGTTGTTCCTATATTACTAATTTATAGCAAAAATAATCTGCTAATTTAGCAGTTTTTTCTGCAGCATTATTTTTAACTACTAACTTTTTTTCTATTAGTGTATTAGTGTAGCAATAAGATCGACATATACGACTTAAATGTTCAACAGACAAATCAAATTTTCAAACGCCTTTTAGGCCTTTAAAGCTGGTCATACACTAAGCAATTTTCTTTTGCAAATTTTAGTATTGCGAAGTTTGTACAATATATTGGAAAAAAAAAACAAAACGGATTTTATTCTGATTGAGCAAGTATGAAAAGAAAAATATTTTGTAATGTGTAGGTCTATTGTGACACTTTTATATAGAAGAAAAGAGCTGTGCCATACCCTGTGTAAAAGTATTGTACATCTTATTGCACTCAGAAAAGTTCTGCAGTTAGTACATGACAGTTATTTTGTGTGAATATTCATAAAAATTGTTGTACCTAGTCGCCACAGAAAGATCATATCTGCGCTTAAACTTATAAGCTTTAAATATATTATCAAACTCAAGCGATTGTTCCTTGATCACATAATGATCATAAAGACCGCAAAGTTTAAAAAATTACAAAAATGTTATGCTTTTTAGTGTTTTTCTCATTCTTTGCCATAAAATTGTTGAATGAATCGTACAAATTCAATTAAATTTTGGGCGCCAACATTTTGATGTGTAAAAATCCTAAAAAAAGCCAATACCCCTTTTAGACAGAAAAGTTTATATTTTAGAAGTCTGATTAACTTCTTAATCTGAGCACTGAACAAGTCGACTAAATCTAATATTTTAGATTATCAGTTAAACCTAAACCATATAAACGCAGTGTCGACCGCAGTGCGGCGTTTTTATCGATAAACAGTTTTTGTATCTTCTATATTTGTCACTGCCGAGAAATTAGAAAAGTTTCTAAATAAACAAGAGCTGTTTTTAAACAAAACGAAATAACAAAATTTTAAAAATATTAAATCGTTTTCGCGAAATTCAAGAACAAAGTTTGACAGCACTGTCACTGTGGCACTTTCACTATGTGGTTTGGGCTTTAAGGCCCTGTGGGCGCTGTGGTGTAATTGTTAGCGCGTTGGACTGTTACACGTAAGGTTGCGGGTTCGATCCCCAACCAAGGCAACATCAATTTATGAAAAATAATAATATGTATGAGTTTTTTCTATCCTCATACATATCGCAGCGTCCTCCTTCGGTGTTCCCATAGCACTTAATCACACCGAAGTAAAATAATATAACAGGACTATGAACTAAAAAGCTTTAACAAAGTTCGCCAACTCACCATCAGATGGCGCGCAACAACTGTTATAAAATTCAACATCTCGCGCAATTACAGTGTTGCTATATTTGAAGCCCTTCATCTTTCACCACCTTTCACTTCTTCTCTATCCCCTTTCCAAAGGAAGCAACACGTTAATTTATAGGAAGAATATCCTTAGTGTTGCTTCTCTTTAAAAAAAAAAAAAGTGTCTTCGGTCGGACACTATCTCCCACCTGTAGCATGCGAACTAGCTTAAGATCCAATTTTTGGGACGGACGGACGGACATCGCTAAATCGAATCAAAAAGTGAGTCTAAGTCGATCGGTATAATATTTTTTGATGTTATAAACATCAGCACAAACTTATTGTGCACTGTCCACATAGTGGTCAAAAAATTATAAAAGGTTAGAAAGAACAATATAGAACAGTTTAATATGAAACGTGTAGATTATCATGAAAATTTGCAACAATGCAGATCAAGAGGTGATGGGCAAAGGTTTGTATGCCAATATTTGTTGAGCAAAACAAAAATAAGAAACTGGTAAAAGTAACAACAATAAATGATAACGAAACATCTGATTCAAAAGATGAAGAATTGCTGCTACACATATTTCAAATTAATAATGCAAAAGGTCTTCACATAAAACTAAACACTGGCAACAACATGAATAAAGACTTGTTTATAAAATGTCTGCTATTTTATTTAGGCGCAGACAGAGACTATTAATTATAGAGATAAGAGATCAAAACTTGCACTACTGATCGGTAGTGAGCGCTAAAATTTAATATTACTTAAGCAACTACTTAGTATCACTTTAGTATCAGCTGCGACTATATTTGAAAACTTAAAAATTGTTGAAAACCGCTCAAAATTAATAAAACAAGCTATTAATATGTTGGAATAAGAAGATCTGAGTTATGCTTTTGTTTTATTTTATACCTTTTCTACTGAACAAAGTGTCACCTAGTGATAACGACTACGATATTACTTATTTTTGCCATACCCGGGAGCATAAGTGCAACTTTAAATCTTATCGCTTTGTAAAACTTAAAAGAAATACATAGAAGCAACACCATTCGAGTAAATAACTAACTAAAACAAAAAAAAATAGTTGAATTGTGGTTAAAACTAACAAGAAAAATATAATGAAATTCAGATATGTGATAGTGGAGAAAAATATAATAGACACGTATTTTATTTGCGTCCTAATATCACTTTTAAGGGTTAAAAAGTGGGATCAAAAATAAACCTTTTTTCCCATGAAAACATGTGTGAAACTTATGAAATTTAAATTTATTATTTGTACACAGCGTTAAAGTAGTCGAGAAAATATTGTAAAAATGTTGATATTCATACTGCTCTTATTGTAGACCCAAGGTTGCCACTTATATGAAATATTTAAAATATAAATGAAAAAGGCGCTATGGGGAAAGTCGTCTTAAAACCGAACTATAACGAATATCGAAAAACGCTCAGCCATCCCCTCGACTAAAATATATAGGCAGTGGTAGTATTCGGCAGAGAAACCCTTGAATGATACCGGTGACTTGTAGCGCTTTGTTTTGTTTTTAAATACACTTTTTCTATTGTTTCCTTTTATTTTTAAAATTCTTGTTATCGAATTATATTTGTATGTTTTATTTGTCATTCTTACAAAACAATTTTTATTTTAAATGAACAACAACAAATGTATTACTTATTTATCAAAAGTAGCAAACATTTTTTACGCTACCGAAATATGACAGCATTACAAGAGCGCTCAGACTGAGCGGTTAGTGATCAGGTCGTTCAGCAGATAGTTGTACATCTGTTGTAGAACTGTTTACTATTAAATTGTATCTGCCGAACGCATCCATTGTTATATGTAAATTTTAGATAAAACCAACAGCAATTTCCCAAAAAAATATGCTCTTAAAAAATAATAATTGAATAACAAAAAAAGATGGGCATTTTCACACATGTTTTGTATACCGGTAGATGTGTCTCCAAAAAAGCTTTGATACCCAATTAGTCTACCTTTCTTTAAATTATACGAAATAAATTTAAAAAAACAAAAATTAAGTAATTTTTGACACCACCTTTTAACCCCTAAACATGAGATTGGGCCGCTATAAAAAAATACGTATAGGTACAATATTTTTTCTCCTCTATCACGTATCCAAATCTCTTTAAGATCGCATAGAGCCCATTGGCATACCTTCATTGTTAGTTGAAAATCAAACATAATATTTGCTGTGTTTGTGCGGCATTCTATTAACGTTGGCTTATATCATTGCCATACAAATTTGACATTAGTAACGCTAAGAGTTAACACTAAACGTTGTATAGTCTCAAATTTATATTGGAATGACATAAGCCAACGTTAATAACTTGCCGCATAAACACAGCTACTATCAAATATAAATTATTATTCTTCACAAAAAATATTACAAATTTTGTTTTCTGTTGAAAAAGCATAATTTCTTATTATAAAATACCCCTTTGGCGCATTTCTGGTCAATTTAATATACCACAGTAGGATTAGGGATGCCAAACAGGACTGGTTTTTACAAATTCCGGGATTCGGGATTTTGAAAATTTAAATCCCGGGATTTTTCGGGGTTTCGGGATTTTCTTTTTCATCATAATTTTAAAAATAAATAGCTGAAATAAATCCTACAAATTAAAATAATTCATTATAAATCTACTTATTATTTCTTGTAGTATAAAGAAATAAATAAATTAAGCCGGATTCACAATGCTGGAGTACTCCACGCTGCAGGGTGCGAGTTTGTAAAATAGATTGATATGGGTGTGTGAAGTTTCATGCCAATCCGACCAGCTGGTAGGAAATGGCTGAATTATTTCCAAAATATTTTTAAAATACCCCACTGTGCATTTTCGATTACTTTTGCCTAAAAGATACGACTGAGTATTAAGCTCATAAAATCATCAAAACATACGAACACATTTTTCAAGGTCAAGGCAAAGCAAAAGTAAACATTTCTCTCGAAACAGATAACACCATTACTTCTAAAAGCGAACCAACTAGAAGAATTCCGATTGCTTTGCGCAAACAATTGAAGTCAACTTTGTAAGGAATGAAAGGCATGGATGTTGTTTATGACTAAAACGCCATTCACATGAACGAGATTACTAATCTCCCCGTTTTTGGTCTCTTATTCTATTACCATACAATGTCAAAATATGATGTTAGATGTAATAGAATAAATAACACAAATGAGAGATTTACTTTTCTATTCCTAAGAAAAGTTTGTGACTAATAGTTATGACTAGGGATGTGCTATTAATCGATTAATCAAACTTCCAGATTAATCAAAATTCTGATTAATCAATTAATGGATTATTCAACAATTTTGATTAATCAAAAACATGATTAATCGATTAATCAGTTATTTCGATTATTCAAAGTAATGATTAATTGATTAATCATGATTTTGATTAATCAAATTTATGAATAATTGAAGAATATCTTGTTTTTCTCCGTTGACGACGCCTTTTAACCCTCTAACCGGCAAGCCCGCCTCCAGGCGGGGTATATTAAATTGACCAGAAATGCGCCAAAGGGGTATTTTATAATAAGAAATTATGCTTTTTCAACAGAAAACAAAATTTGTAATATTTTTTGTGAAGAATTTTTTTGTATACAATGCACGGTTTGGAAGCGAGAAAGTGTCAAAGATAAAATTTCGTATAATTTCAAAAATTAAATATTTTAAAACAACCAAAAGTTTCAAAAATCTTAAAAACATATTTAAATTGACTAAAACAATTGATAGTGACCATGAAGTAAGATTGGAGCTTAAGCTATTCAAAAAGTTCCTTACTTTGGTCCAAGGACGCACAGGATTCCATAAGGATACCTTTAAAGGACATCGCCTTAACTTCAAAACGAATGGACGGATTTTTCTGAAATTTGGTAAAACGATAATATTTGGTATAGGTAACAAAGCTTATAAGTTTGAATAATATATATTGAAGTTTTGGTGCGTTTTCGCTCAATTTCGCATTTTTCGAAAAACAAAATTCGCTACAACCTCTTAAGTAACAGCACAAAAAATGTAATTTTTTTATTGCAATTACATCTTGGTAAGAGAAATAATTTGTGCCTAAACCAAGTAATTTTATGCGCTAGTTTTCGAGATTCACCCTAAAACTATTTTGGCCCATATCGCCTAAAGTAGGCAACGAAAAAAAATTTTGTAGAAGAACTTATTGTTTATTTTTCGTGAGAAACACATGGTATAAATTTCATTGCAAAAAAGCTTAGGCCGGTTAACGGCAGTTCAATATAGAAACATTAAATTTAGGAATGGAGTTGGTCAAGTCTGACCAGTGAGCAAACAATCTTTGTAATTTTCTTTATTTGGAGCTATATAAAGTATCGCCATAAAACAAGGATAAAATTTCCGTATTTTTTTATTTTTTAAAATTTTTTCAATATTAATCAAAATTATTCAAATTTTGATTAATCAAAATTCAAATTAATCGATTAATTATAATTCTGATTAATCAAATTTTCAATTAATCAATTAATTGATTAATCAAAGTTCTGATTAATCATACTGTTTGATTAATCGCACATCCCTAGTTATGACTGTATATCCCTTGTGTTTGTTGTTGCAAAGTCACAATAAATTATATTTATTCAAATTTTTGTTTGAAAACGTCTAAAAACTTAAGACCTGGTATCGATACAATCATAATAATCACAAATAAAATTTGAATTTTTTAAATTTTATTGTTGTTTTGTATGGAAAGTTGTGACTTTCATTCTTAAAACTAGTCTTAAGACAGTCATAACGAGTCACAAGTAGGAATAGGCACCTTAGTTTCCTCGTTTATGTGAATGACCTATAAGGCAACATAAAATCAGCAAAGTAAACTTTTTTTTGGTAAATAATAGTCAAGAGAGGATTTAGTATAAGTTCGATTCGTTAAAAAATATCGAATTTGAGCCATATTTGGTAGAGCTATTTTTTGATATTTTTGATCACAATTGCTATTTTTTGTACTTTTTCATCAAAAGGGCTTATTTTAGCTAATTTTTTTAATAATTGCTGATTTTTAAGTGAAATTGTTAGAGTACTGTACTGAAAAAATATTGAAGTGGGAGTATTCCTCTTCTATGACAACTCAATGTTAAAATCAATAGTGTTTATGTTAAAAAAAAAGTACATACATCTAGATCATCAATTGCAGTGCTTTTTCTACTGCTTCGACACTTCTTTTTTTGCTGGGAAAGTCGATAAAAAAATAAATTAGAAAAATCCTCTGTATTACACTTTTTAGTGGAGCACTCTTTATATAAAATGAATTTTCTGGTTGTTTGTTTGTATTTTTGTTCACTCTACAAATTTATATTTTTCAACGCTTAAAGCCCAAATTAGTTTGGTAGTAAAGTGAGGTGAAATGAGGTATCGTAAAGTAAAAATTAATTTTCAATAGATTTTCTTACGTCAAATCTACTTCCAAACTAAGTAGTTGTGTATACTAGCAATAGTTGAAAGTAAACAGCTGATACGATACTTTACGATACTACCAGACTAATGGAGCCTTTACGCTGAAATTGGGTACACTTGAGGTCACCATATACTTTTCATTGACGCTCATTTTTACGCCCACTTTTTTTAATATAAATTTGTAACAATTGGTGTTACCCATAGAAATTTTTAGTTTCCAAGGGATTACTGACAAATTTGGTGCACATGATCCTTACAGCCTAGCCGAGGTCACAATGTACTTTTCATTGACAACGCCTACATTTTACTCCACCTTTTTTTAATATGAATTTGTTATATAACAGTTTACTCTTTCAATAGGTTGTTATTAACTTTAATACAAAAGTCATCTAAGTTGAGTTCAAATAATTTTTTTTTTTAGATTTTTGAGAACACAACGGTGTGCACGCCGCAATGGGTGTGATAGTGGCGGACGCGGTGGTGTTGAATTCGGTGACTACCCTGTAAGAAATGTCGATAGTAAAACTTTACTGATTCACTATTGACTTTGTCACTAGTACTACTGACGAGTTATACCCCATACAATGCTTTCTGCTGTAGTCATTTAAAATGTGCTTGTCATTGAGAATCCACTAGTGCCCTTGGAACTATTGACTAGATGGTTCTTATGGAACCATATGGAGACATTGGAACCAGGGATTCAATAGTGCAATTTAATAATTGTAGTCTACACTTTTGGTACTTTTATTAAATTTCCATAATAGTAATAATGGCTTTAGAACTATTGACTATATAGTTCTTGTGGGATCATATGGAGACATTGGTACCAAAGATTCACTAGTACATTTTAACAATTCTAGTCTATACTTTTGGAATTTTGTACTAGATTTTTTGTACACTAGTAATATTGGAAGGGGTATAAATTTAAACAGGTGCATTTTTTTTTAAATTATATGTTTTTTTAATAAAAGAACTACCTAAATTTTGTAAATGTATATTTTTGTTGAAGTCGACTTTAGTTAAAAACTTGGGTGGCAGTATGCTTTGACCTAGTTTATTTTTGGAGCATTCTGATCGGTTAATTTATTTTCAACCAATCAAAATGTTTGAAAATACAAATATTTTTGTAGGGTTTTCATACACAAAATGAATAAAACCGTATGATTAAAAATAAAGTCGACTTTTAATTTAAAATACTCTTTTATAGTAACAACTTAAAAGTTTTTATACATATTTCTCCGTATAAAATTGTTTTTAATAAAAAGGCTCATTTTCTTCAAGGCTGGCCAAACCTTTCAGCATTTTGAATTCATAAAAAAAAATTATTCTTCTTTGTCAGAAGTGTCGCCTTCGTTTTCATGTTGTTCCTTATTGTTGGCTTTGCTGCGACTGGTTTGTTTAAAATATTTTTTCTTCTGTCGTTGAAAAGCTGCTCTCAATGTTTTATCAGAAGAATCGCTGAAAGTTGATATAGCATCTGGGTATAGAAAAAAAGTTGAAATATTAAAAAATAAAATTGAAAACATCGTTTAACAAAGTTTTTACCTATCATAGCCGTAAACACATTTCCGTAGTCCCGTAATCGCTTTTTGCCCAAAGATCCATCAACATTGAAATCCATAATTATACCGTGTCCAAATACCTGATGTAGGTTGCGTTCAGCATTGCCACCAAGAAGTAACCACTAAGAAGTGCCACTAAAAGTACTATATGTTAGCACATGCCCAACTTTTTTCGATACACTTAGTGCAACCATGCGATGAAGTATGACCTGGGACACCACAAACGAAAGCTTTAGCCGGCGTGTCGCATGATAAACACCGGAACACAATGTTAATTTTCTTATCATTAAAAATAAATCCATCTTTTAGCATAAGTACTTCCTCGACAAAATCTTTGCAAAAGTCTTTAACACAACTCGGTTTGGTATGCCCTATATATATTCCTACAGGAAAAGGTTTCACTTTCTCTTTTAAATTAACTATTTTCAAAAGAATTGGCCACAGCTGGATTCGAGAGCTTTTAAATAAAGGGATTCCGTCAATATTTATATCCAATTGAATTTCGTTGTAGTTTTTCAAAACGTCTCCAACTTTTCTTAGCTGAGTTTCAATTCCTATGTGGCAATAACTTCCGGGGAAAACTTTTCTTATTGAAACTTGATGCTTTTTGCCCAACAATGCTGCTGCTGAAAGCGGAACCTCCAGACCTTCCTCCTGTAATATAGCCAGCAGCTTCTCCAAACATTTTATGGAAGGTGAGGTTTCAATATACCACTTTTTCAATTTTTCGCGTAAATTCAAATTTGGAGTAGACAAATCTTCAAAACACTGCACAAAATCTTCAACAGGCTCTACAAAATCTCCAATGTTAGAACTTTCACTAAAAATTGTTGGCTTTTTCTCGTTATTTCTATTTTTATACAAAATAGATTGTTTTTTCACTAGCCTTTTGTAATTTCTTTTACTCATGATATATTTTTTTTATCAAATTTACCTTTTAAATTCACTTTTTTCTCAAACTTTAATTTTACGTTTACCCACGCGGTTTGCTCAAAACAAAATGAAGCAATAAAAAAAATCAAGAAGAAGCACTGCAAAATGAAAAGTGTTGACGCTTTGTTGACAATGTCACCAAAGAGTCACCCAATATAGTCGACAAAAGTGGTGACTTGGAGACACTTGACCCCAGGCTTCTTGCAGGGTACTAAGCGAGTATAACAAACAAATACAATCAGAGTGATATATGAATCTTTTTCAAATCTTAAGATACCCAACAAGGGTTTTTGAACTACATTATTCTTTTTTTAATTTTTAAAGGCTTTGAATCGCGGGCAAGACCATGTACAAATAGCTAGTTGTAAATAAAATATAAAGAGAATTGTATCTTAATTACTTATATGCTTATGGTTGGCATTTAATATAACTGTTGTAGATAATTCTAGAAAAACAAAAAAAGGAAATAACAAAATATCGCTTTTATCGCACTAAGGCCAATGATGTGGATTATCTTTAAACTTAGTTTAACGAAGTTTGTAGCTGGAATACTGCCTCTAATGTGTGGTTTATTTTATTTAAATAAAGAAATATACTATTATAAAAGAGAAAAATTTATTGCTGCAAACTTTTGTAAATAAACTTGGAACTGACAAAATTCGTTTTTGGTGTAACTAAACCAAGTTAAAACCAAGATCAGCGCAAAAATATAACCTATAACCTCCCGTAATATAAGAACACTTTACGTTATGACCGAATAGATCAATTCCTAGAAAGAACCCAAAACGATAAGCAAAAACAATCTGCAGGCCAGGATATCATATCTACTGTTCGAACAGAGTGTTCCAAATATGATGTTGACTTGTGTGTATCTTGTTTTCATATATACCACTTACGAGAGTTATAATTCATACATAACTTTTTATTTTTTATCCGTATTTCATAAAGTAATGTTAGTTTTTTTAAAAAATTAAAATATATTTTAAATTGTTTTGGAAAGAAGTTCTTATTTTTTATACCTTTAGCACCGTAAGTTGTTTTTCACGGTGAAAAATTTCATTCGAACTTTAAATACCTTAAATTGCAATTTAATTTAAACAAATGAACAATTTTTTAAATTTATAACAAAAACACAATCAAAATAAACACAAAATGTCACTTGTTCCCGAGAAAAATAATAGTTTTGTACATTAAATTTGTGTGAAAACAAACTCTACAATTTTCACGTGAAACTGATTGTCGTGAAATGTCATTTTTTTTATATGGAGTATAACAGTTTTTTCACGTGAAATTCAAACAACTTACGGTGCTTTTAATGGAAAAAAGCAGTTTTTAACAAATATTTCTTTTATTCTTAAAAACTAATTTTTGTAAAAATTTGTACATATATTCTCCTAGCGTCGTCATATGACGACAGGCAATAAATCTAGATCTTTGTATGATAAAATAATTTCTACTTCAGTTTCATGTTCCTAGAGCTGTGAGTAGTAAATCATCTAAGTTTCCAACACGTGGCACAATTATTTCTTAATTCAGGAGAATATGGGTTAAAAAGTAAAAGGGAACGCAAAATATTCCCAATGCGTTTATG
The DNA here is from genome assembly GCA_949987735.1 of Leucophora obtusa. NCBI lineage: Eukaryota > Metazoa > Arthropoda > Insecta > Diptera > Anthomyiidae > Leucophora > Leucophora obtusa. Next base: position 49,888,549 of record OX465296.1, read on the forward strand.
AGCATAATTTTGGTAGGAAAATAAAGTAGTAAAACATTAGTTGAAAATTAGTTTAATGCTAAAAAATATAACTAATACTTTTGCTGCAAACACAATTTCAGCAAAAAAAAATGTTTAAAATTAATACACTTGATATAAAAGATGTTTTACTAAATTTTCTACTAATTTATTTTTTTACATTGGGCAGCAATGGGTTAATTTATTTTATTCCATTCACATGGAACTTTTTTTTTTTTTAATATATATCTACATTCGGGTGCCATTTTTTATATGTATAATTTTTTTTTTTAATTTTTCCAAAGCATAGGCGGATTATTGTAGTACTATTATAGTGAAAACTTTAGCAAAATCGGATAACTCTAAACCAAGCACCTTTGATGTTAAAGTTTTGGAACAAAACATTACTTATGTCTTGTGACATTTCGTTTCTAATAAAATTTAATATGCTGAACAAGAATATAAAAACATTTTTGAAATCGCTCAAAGAATTTTCGAGATACCTAGACTTTTTCTAAAAATTATCTGAATTTGAAAGTCGCGATTTTTAGCGAAATTTCCACGATATCTAAAGAACTGCTTGAACGGTTTGAAAAATGTTTATATATTCGTATTCAACATGCTGAATTATATTAGAAACAAAGTGTGGCAAGACATTTAAAATTTTTTTAGATTTGTTCCAAAAATTGTTAATGTCACCCTAATACATATTTTTAACATAAGATATTTAGAAAAAATTAGGCCACTTATTTTGAAGGCGATTTCTTAAAATAGGGTTGATCTATTAAAAAACCGCATGGGTATATATTTGTTTGTTTTCTTCACATAAAATTTTCCTGAACTTGGCATACATAAATATTAAAACATAACCCAGCAAATATGACAATACGAAGATGATACGTTAACGGTGGGTCCCATAATGCAGGGTTAATTTTAACTGAACTATTAAACAAAAGAAAATGTCAAAGAATTGTATACAAAACAACAACAAATTTTTAGATCAACTAATACCCAGCCAAATCTTTCATTACCAAATAAGTGGTTATATAATGAAACTAAAATTTTTACTGCTTATAGTTATTTTTGTTAGACGAAAACGTGTTTATAAGCAGTCTAGCTTACGCGCGACTACTTATTTCTTTACAAAAATAATTTGATATTGGTAACTACTTATTTTTTAACCTCTAATACGTATTATTTTTTAACAACTTGTAACCACTTATTTTTTAACTGCTTATTAGCACCCGAATAACTACTTATTTAGGTAACTACTTACTTTATATATTTTTATAATGCAACGGGTAAGCGGGTGCACAAATTTTGTGTGTTTTTTCCTGCAGCACTATATGGACAACTACTTACAAAAACGACCTTGACGAACAAAAATAATGCGTTTTGACACCGAATTATATGTAGTAGACCCTATTTTTGATTTTTTGTTTGTTGGCGAGTAAGCTGACTTGTGCGTAGCAAGTCAATTATGTTTTTATCTATCAAATATTACATGTCGAGATAGCTCAGATGGTACAGCTATAGACTGTACCATCTTATTATTTGAAAATCTTATTTTTTTGAAAATCGATTTCTAGAATCATTATTTTTGTCAATACTGTTAAGCACATTGGTAACGAAATATTTTTTGATTTTTCGTATGCTGGTGTGTAACTCATTATTTTTCGCGACATCGCCATACAAAGGTAATAAGAAATGTAATAATAAATGTAACTAGTTACCATTACCAGATATGTAGTTATATAACCACATATCTGGTAATGATTTTCTATACTGGGTATATAAGATTAACTAAAACACTGTCACATTATCCAAAGTATTGGCTTTCCTAATCAATATTGAAGAAATACCTACAATACCAACCACCAATTTATCAAAGATTTTGTCATTTGAAGAAAATATCGGCAGTCAAAATATAATATCAGTTCTGTTTAAATAAAGTCGATCACTCTATCCAAAGTATTAGTTTTTCCAATCAATTTAAATTTTGTTTTGTCAACTTCAGTGTAATCAACCATTAATTTAAATTATTTTAGTAATTATAAAAATATATTGAGATAAGGAACAGGAATTTTAATTATTACTTATAATAAAATTTTGGAATGTATCATATTTTTCGTTTTATACATATCTATGCATATTTAAGTTCAAAGTTAGACAACGATCAAATATAAGTGTAAATATTCAATTTACAACCTGAAAATTCGAATTTGAAATTTGACTAAAACCATTTAAATCGTGTTTAGCCTAGAGGGAAAGCATTGGTCTTAAAAGCGGAAGGTTGTTGGTTCTATCGCAGTTCGCGGCATAAAAAAATTTTAATTAAATTTTATGGAACGTATCATTCTATTTATAGGATTTTTCATCCATATATAGGGTTTTCTAATAGGTACTTGACAACTTTGAATTTAATTTGTGAACGCACTATTTCACTGATCATCGAACTGTTACTTTCCTTTTTTTCAGTAAACTCAACATTTTCATCATGGTAAAGTACACGAACGAACAACGTATGCAAAAATGTACTAACGAAATTCGGAGTCGGTGACCGCAACTTTAAGAGCGTTAACTCCAATTTTCGGTCATTATTCTCGCCCTAGTAGACAAGGAATAACAAGTTTAGTGCAAAAATATGAGTCTACATATTCATTGTGTGATGCTGCCGTGCCAGTGAGACAACGGGTTGGTCGAAGTGACGAAAATATCGCTGCCGTTCAGGCGTCCGTAGTAAACGATCGAAATCAGTCGATTCTGCGGCGTTCTCAAGAACTGGGCATCGCCAAGACTAATTTATGCGTAAATATCTTGATTTACACCCATACAAGACCAAGCTGAATTGAAGACGATGGACCATTTGACGCGACGTACGTTATTTAAAAAAAATTGTCAAATCCTTATTGGAAAACCCTATACATTAAAGCAATCAATTAATCCCAGGAACATTTTTTACAATTGGTTGCCAATCAGACCAATTCTGCAACTGGTTCCACTGCAACCGATTCTATGGAACTGGTTCCGGAACCAGTTGCAGGGATCTCGTATGGAAGGTATGACGGTCGTAGAATGAATTCTAGAACTAGTTCCAGAACTGATTCTAGGGCAACCGGTTCCACTTTGGAATTATAGAAGTGGTTGCTTTTGACACAATTTCAAACAAAAATAATCGGTGTTAGAATTGACAGTAGAAGGGGTTGCAGGGGAAATGCAGCTATTGTGCAACCGATTCTTTGGAACAGAAAATTTTCCTGGGATACAACAAAAATTCAAAACTTGTAAATAAATGACGGTAATTACCTAAAACTACAAAAATCTATCAGAAATAAATTTATTCAATCGAGTATCAAATTTTATTTATATATTTTTGTTTTCGATTGCTTTCATAAATTTGTTTTACTAAATTCATGGTTTTTTTATTATTCTCATTTTTACAATATCCCTACCACTATTGGAACCTGCACCCCGTTTCTTCTGTATTTTTCAGATCGAAAAATTTTTACCAAAAAAAACTGTATGTGAAATGCAAATCTGCTCTGCTTTATAAAGGGTGAGTCGCAGAAAATCAAATATACATGCAACCATATCAGCTAATAATGCGCTGCATGTAAGTTATTTCTAATTTATTTTACAAAACTACATGTATCCACAGCTATAAAAGTTGCGATATCTGAAATATTTGCGATTAAAACTCCAGTCCACTTTTTCATCTCTTAAATCACCCTGTGTAATGCGGGGTGACCATGCATTTCTCGAGGAGAAACGGGGTACTGAATCGGTAAATTTGTTATAATTTTTCATCTTAAGATTTTAATTAATTTTTCGAGAATTTTTCAATTCAGTTTTTCTCGTTTAGATTTTGAAAAAAGGAGGGAATTATAACTTCCCAAACGAATTAATAGTTTGTTTTGGATTTATATAGTTTTTTGAAATTTGAGTCTACTAATGCACATTAGTAAGTTATACGGATTTAAAAGGTTCGTTTTGAAAATTTTGTGACATACTTAGAACCAGTTTTATATTCAGAACTTATTGTTGTATTCTGTATTTACAATTTGGTGCGATTAATTACATTTGTTCAACCCTTTAAATCTTAAAGAATATTATTTATACATAATTGAATTTTAAATATTGACGAACATATGTTTTCTTTTCTTATCGTAAACAAAATTATCTGATGAGTTTCCTTTAAATTTATTCATTGTTTGTAGAATATTAATAAATTTCTTTAAACTTATCACATTCTTTACATTTATACATATTGTTGATTTTTGGTGTTGTTTGTAGTTTGAAGGTATATAGTAAAAAACTACCAAAAATTTATAAATTTTGAAGTGCAATATTAATATTGAACAAGATTTTGTAGATAAAGTGAATTTCTTATCGATATGTTATGATTATGATTAAATATTTTGAAATTTTCCATATTAAACAAACAATAAGAAGCAATATTTAAATTTGTTTTTAAAAATATAATGCATAAGCCCTTTGATTCACAAGGAAAGTCACCCACCGATTCGTATCAAACGGATATGTGGATTGAATTAAGAAGAGCTCTTTATATACCAATTAGGGTTTATGTTCCGGGGAATCCCGCCCTTTTTTGAATCCCACAATCCCGGGAATTTTATGCGGGATTCCCCGGGATTTTTTTTAGTCTTTTACAGTAGTTTTAGCTAGTTTTATTGCAATTTTAGAAGCTTTATTTAAATTAAAAGCATTGATTTTTTTAAATTTATTTAAATAAAGAATACCCAGCCAGCAATTCCGGAGCGCTCATAAATAAGATTTTTAAATGGCTCATAGAAATGATTATTGTTTTTTGAAAACACTCTTTTTTTTGGTAAAAAATATGAACCCTCAGAAAACAATCCATAAAGTTGTCTCTACAATCTAAAAAGCTATTTCAAAATGAGGGTTCGTTTTTCGGACTCAAAGAAGATTCCAAAATTATTTAAATTTATGAAGAAAATTTCAATTTTATACGTTCTTTTTTCGGAGTCATTTCTGAGTATACAGGGGGCTCTTTTGAACGGACCACTTTCATAGGAAAAAGTGGACAAATGTTTATGTTTTTGGAGCTCAATTCTGAGTCATTAATGATCATCTTTGTTTGCTGGGTATTTAAAATTAAAAAATACGGTTTAAAATTTAATAAACTGAATTAAGCCAAATTGTTTTTGGATGCCAATTGAATTTGGTTTAGTTAAACCGAAAAATATTATATTAGCAATTACCAAATTTACAAACTAAAATACTTGTCCTTCGGGAATTTTTTGTCTTCTTTAAGATGATGATATTTGTTCAAATAATAGGCTGTTTTAAACTATAAGATTCTCGGAAAGATTTTGCAACCTTGCCTATATGTTTTGCACGTGTACTGAAGTAAAATCGTACCGAAAATCTTATAGTGTAACCAGCCTTATACAACATTTCAACATCATTATTTCAGTTCCCAATACCTCCAATAAACTAGGGATTAAAGTTAAAAAATAGTAATTTTTTCGTATTTTCAATTAACATAAGTATTTTGAGTTTCTTTTACTTAAAATAATTTCATTTAAAGTTCAATTGCTATTTCTTTATTTTAAATATATTTTTTAAATGTTATTAATTTTTAAAATAATAAATACATCAGATGCTTTTTCAAATTATTCTGAATTTTTTATATGTGACAGCGCATAGAGAAAGGGACCTAAGGGCATCGAATGAGACCGATCCCGATCCGATCTCCTGACCTTAGGTCCCTTTCTATCCTTAGGTCCCTTTCTATTTTTCGCGTCACATATGCTAATTTAAAATGCAACTAAATATGAAAATTAAATAATTTCTCTTTAAGGAGTTGTGGCATAAAAAATTTCTTTTCAAGAAAACTAATTAAAGTTATGAAACTATTTAATATTTTAGTGTATACTTTTATAAAACAATTTAGGCGAATTTGCCTAAAATTTCTGTGAAAAATGTTCACTTTTAAACTTTTCTATAAAACTAATTCTAGACGGATACTTCTGAAAATCTGCATAGAAAAAAACGAAATATCTAGAAATAGAAATGTTTGGATTTCATGTACAAGAAATATTTAAGCAAAAAATTGATTTTAGTTCTGACTATAAAACTGGTCCGACACAAGTTTGCACCCATTAACAATTCCAATATATCCTGAAAAAAGGGATCAAAATAATATAACCGTGTCTTTCACTTTTCTATATCAATTCGTTTAACAGCTTAAACTGCGAAATTAATATTTAGTTAATATATTACCAAGAGTTTTTTTTTAATTAGAACGGCCTTCCATATAAATATATTACATAAATACTAATTCACAATTATATTGTTAAACGAATTGACTTGGAAAAAGTGGAAGACATGGATATTTAGCCCTCCTTTCAGAACATTTTCTCAGTGTTTAACCAAAAAGTAGTTTTTCAAGTACAATATATGTCGAATTTATATATTTTCTAACGAGCGGGAATTCCCGGGATCCCGGGAAATTCCGAAAAAAATCCCGCTGTCCCGGGAAATGAAAAAGTCCGGGAAAAGAAAAACCCTAATACCAATTCATTTTTGTATTTTGCTATCTTTTTTTATTCCACTCCAGATTCAAACTTCTTCGACTCTGGAGTTTGCTGCACTCTACACTCATAGAAATAAATCTCTAAAAATAGCAGAAAAAGTTACTGTGGTATTTTAAATTAATTCGTTAGTGATATTTTAAGGATAACGGTAGTAATTTAAAACGGGTTTCAATCATTATTGGTTTTACGGTTAGTGTTTGCCAACCATGGTTTTGAGAGTAATTTTGTAGGCTGCAAAGATTTTACTTACAATTTTTAAATTAGAAAATACAGGATTTTTTTTACAATCGCTTCCCAACCATATTTATTATACAAATTGGAACCTATTCTGGAACCCTCTCCATTAAATTAGGATTTAACTGACAGAGAACTAGTTCTTACCAGTACTACCAGTGCTTACCAGTACTGACAAAAATAATGAGTCTAAAATTAGATTTTCAAAAAAAGAAATTATATAAAAAAAAATATTTTTTATTGTATTTTTTTTTAAATAAAATTTTCTGGTGCGGGAATCGAACCTGGGTCTACAGATTGCCAGTCAACAGCTCTACCATCTGAGCTATATCGACATGTAATATTTAATAGATAAAAACATAATTGACCTGCTGCACACAAGCTTACCCTCCAACATACAAAAAATCAAAAAATATGTGGTTACATATATCCTTACCAGTGTTTAAAAAATATTGAGTCTAAAAATAGATTTCAAAAAATTTTCGAAAAAATCTAGAAAATTATTTTCTATTTGAAATAATGATAAAAGTAAGTCATTATCAGTAATTCATTATTATATGTTTTAAAATAATGCAGAAGGTAAGTGGGTGTCATTACTGGTAGTCCAAAAAATAATGATATGTCATTACCGTTTCTACACTGGGTTTTTAAATTTACTTAATGGATTTTGATCCCTTGTTTTATTTATTGAAATGTGTAACATGAATTACAAGACGAACGGAATTTTGATACAAAACTTGGAAAAATATAATTTTTATAGAAAATCTGAATGTAAATTAAATTTAAAAATCATAGGTATACAACCTTTTCCTATCGAAAATTTATAACAAATGTCAAACCTCTCAGGCTCTGATTGCATTCAATTAATTCTTAAATTCTTAATTCTGGCTTCAACCCAAAATTTTAATACTTTTGTGTGGGCTCTTATTCAGTAAGTCAAAAATTATTCAAACAAAGCACATATTTTTTAAATTTTAAACTTAAAATTGCTAATTTTTTGAATGAACATATTAGTCTTAATAAAATTAATCATAAAAGGCCCAAACATTTGAGGCAAATTTTTAAATTCAAAGGTGGTTCAGAAACGAATCAGAAATGTAAATAAATTTGAATATTTTGTGAACAATTCAAAAATGACTCCGCAGCAAACAAAGATGATCATTAATGACTCAAAAATGAGCTCCAAAAACATAAACATTTTTCCACTTTTTCCTATGAAATTGGTCCGTCCAAAAGAGTCCCCTTTGTACTCAGAAATGACTCAGAAAAAAGAGCTTATAAATTCGAAATTTTCCTCATAAATTTAAATAATTTTGGAATCTTCTTTGAGTCCGAAAAATTAACCCTCATTTTGAGACAGCTTTTAAGATTGTAGAGACAATTTTTTGGATTGTTTTCTGAGGGTTCATATTTTCTACCAAAAAAAGAGTGTTTCCAAAAAAACAATAATAATTTCTATGAGCCATTTAAGAATCTTATTTATGAGCGCTCCGAAATTGCTGGATGGCTCAACAAAGTATTAATTTTTTAACCTAAAGAATTTCTTAAAATATATCTTTGAGTCATTTTTTAATCAAAAAAGAAGGCTCTTTTGAATGCACCACTTTCATACAAGTGAAAGTTTAATAATATATTTTGAGTACTTTTCTGATTCATTTTTAGGCTCATTTGCTGGAAAGTTTATGAAAAACTTTATTCAAAAGTTGAATATCATATTAATAAATTGGAATAAGGCGGAATTGATTGCTCTAAAAGGGGATAAAAATTCAAGGCGGCACAAGCCTTCAAAAAGCGGTATAATCCCATCAAAATCAGTGTACTAATAGAAAAAAGCCTATAAAAAATTTTGATGAAGCTGCTAAAATTAGTTAAAAATTACAGCTGCTAAAAATTAGTTACATAAAATTAAACAGCTGAAAAACTTTTGTTGAATATATGTAAGTAGAATAAAAAAAACACAAAAATATTTTAAATTGTTTTAAGAGAATAAAAATCTATTTTTGTGAAAGCAGCAGTCTATTATTTTCCATTATGTATTTCTGTTGACTTTAGCAGGGTGACTACTATTATATTCAACAGTTTATTTTTGCTCTTCTAAACTTACTAATATTTAGCAAAAATCGGCAAAACATTTTCTGCACCGTCACTTTCAAATAATAAACCAGTAAAAATAGCAGAAAAAGCTACTAATTGATTTGCTATTTTCACAGGTTTATTTCTGTGGGTGTATGGATAAAATTTTATTATGTCTAACTGTTTACCAAATTCAAGTGCTTCAAGGACAATTCTCAAAAGTAGATTTTAGAGATCCTTACGAGGTCCATAGAACAACCTTATACATTTCCTAAAATGAAAGGTAATTTTTTTTAATTCAAACTCATAAACGAGTAAAAAGCTTAAAGTCGGGCATGCCGACTATACAATACCCTACACCAGTCTGGTTAAGAGCCAACTAATGTTTGGATCCGAAATTCGAATGGGTTAGAATGGGAATTGTGTCAAAATTTTCTATAAAATTATAAAAGAAGAGAAAATCGTAAATATAGCCCATATGGGCGATAGGTCCAAATATGGACCGATTCTATCTACAATCTATTGGCTTTGTTCTCGGGACCATGTGAGTCAGCAAACCAAAATTCATTAAAATATCTTAATATTTGCGACCTGCAGCGTGTAACCAAGCCAATTTTGGGGGGACCTTATATGGGCACTAGGTCTAAACATGGACCGGTGTTAACCAAAATCAATAGGATTCGCCCTTGGGCCGACATAGGTGGGTGTACGAAATTTCATCAAAATATCTTTATATTTGATACTTGCAGCGTTTAAACAATATAATATGGGCACTAGGTCTAAACAAGGGCCGATTTCAACCAAAATCAATAGGCGTCGTCCTTGAGCCGACATAAGTTGGTGTACCAAATTTCATCAAAATATGTTAATATCTGAGCCGATCGGCCAATATTTTTTGGTGTTACAAACATCAGCACAAACTTATAATACCCTCTCCATGTAGTGGCGTAGGGTATAAAAACAAGAGACTCCTAAGTATTTCTATGTCATATTGAGCCATAAAGTGTTTTCCCAGGCGTAGGGTTTAAATAAAGAATAAGGAATTTTTCACTTAATATTTGCATGTAGGAGGCGAAAATACTTTTAAATGTTTATTTTGTTATCGCTGTTTTCTATATTACACACAAAAAATTATGACGGTAAAATTAACTAAAATACAATTTAAAACGAATAAAATTTCAGTTTAAAACCGGTCTACTCACATTTTCATTTAATTTAACAATTTCTTTATTTGTTTTTGACTATCAATAATTGACTATAAGTAACCGTAAAATCAACTTAAAGTTTATTTATTTTTACTATAAAAATAACAAACAAAACGGTGCGAAGAACTAAATTTATATTTGATTTTACTAAAAAATTTAAAATAAAAACAATTCAAATAATTGTATTGGTGTTTTTTTATTTCAAACAACTTTTACTACAAAATACCTTTTTTTGGTTCATTTTTTTTAGTTTTACTTTAAAACAATAAAAATTGACTAGAAAATTTGACTGTTACGAAATATCCGTACAGTAGACTCGCGGTAACGTGAACTATTAAAAAGCCAGCGTGTTCACGTTAGCGAAGTTGTTCATGTTTACGAAGGTGTAATTCTTTAAATTATCCAAATAAATTAGACATGTGTTTTAACTCAAATTCATATATTTTTTTGTGTTTTGGACTGTTATTCATAACATACATATGTTTTGTTAGGAAAAAAAAATTTACGTTGAAATTAATTTAAAAAATGGGTTATCTTTTTCTGGATTTTCTTTTTTTGCAAATTGCGTAACACGGCTTTTTCGCGGAGACGTTTAAGTACGCTGATATCTGTTGGACTTATGATTTCATCTTCCGCCCATTCCAAAGCTTTATTAAAAATGTTGATTGCTTCACTAGGCTCTATTCTGGTACGTGCTCTTTCCAGAATACTGTCCTCGCTTTCACTTTCATCACTGGTCAAAACTTCGTTCATTTCGGTTGCGTTTGGAAGATCTTCAGTCCATTCATGGATATCAGCAAATGAAAAACTAACCTGCAAACACTCAATTCAATCAAAACCCTATAAACAATTTCACTGTAATTCAAGTTGAAAACAAGTTCAATTCCAGCCCTGTTTTCCAGTTTCAAGGCTTGAATACAACTTTAATTGCATTTTATTCAATAGCATACTCCAGCAAAAGGGAAAAAAAATTCAAATCTGAAATTTTTTTGTTAAATATACAAATGCTAGAATTTGAAATCTACTTTACTTCAAGCAAAGTTTAAAGCACTTGAATTTTTAAAACCTGTGTGCTTATTGGGAAGAGTTACTGGATGGAAGAAAAGGTTCAAACCTCTAGATTAATTGAGATAACCGACAAATGTAGAAAAGAAAACAACGTTTTCTATGTTTGTTGATTGCATTTTAAATTTGTTCACGTTATAGGGCTTTCTCGCCGTGTTCACGCTACAGAGTAGTCAGTGTAAAAAAAATGTTGTTCATGTTAGCCGGTGTTCACATAAGGCGGTGTTTTTGTTACCGCGAGTTACTGTGTTTTCATTTAGTTAAATTTTTAAATAACTTGTGAAAAAAGTTAAAAATTATTTTTCTTCTACGAATAACTGTTATTACTTTAAAAATAACTCAACGGTAAAACTTCAGAAACAACTAAAAAAAAGTGAATGTGTTTATTTTCTGAGTGTACGTATATTTTTAAATTCTGATAATAAGGTCGTTCACAAGGGGTGTGCTATTTGTTGTATCGCCGTATCGTCCTAACAAAAAACAGAGTTGTTAGAATTTAAATTGAAAAAATACAACATTTGAGAATATCACGATACAACATTTTTACGTATGTTTAGTGTCCTATGTTTGAGTGTGCTAATAGATAGAAAACCCAAAAGAAAATCGTTGTTAAAGCCAAATAAAAATTTTAACAACTCTGTTTTGTGTTAGGACGATACAACGATACATCAGATAGCACACCCCTTGTGAATAACCTATATAATTTTATTTTTAATTTAATTTTTTTTTTAATTTTGTTTAAAATTTAAAAAATTTTTTTGATTGTTTTCAAATTAATGAAGGGCCGCACGAAATCGGATGACGGGCCGCATGCGGGCCGTATTTGCCCATGTATGGCATATACCTTTGTTTTAACTTTAATTTTCAGTAGATTCTACCGACAAACTTTTGTGAGTGGAGTCTTAATAATAGTCTTATGACAGTCACAACTTGTCACAAGTAGGAATAGGAATCTAAATCTACATTAATAGTGTATTTATACTGAAGACAGAAAGATGTTTAATGTGTTTTCGAAACGATCGAAAACTGTACTCACTCACATTTACCCTTTTTTCGCACTTATCGCGTTTTAAAAACTTAATACGCGAAACATTTTCAAATTCAACAGTTGTAGTTTGTATATTTTAGTTTGTTTTACATTTGTTGATATTTTAAAGCGATCGCTATAAATTTTAGAATATAAATTTAAATATTTGTTTTCATATTTTCACAATTATTTTACATTCTTCAGCCTAAATCACTACCGGTGTTCTATTACCCAGCAAAAACAGACATTACCGATGTCCAAAAATTCATGGGTGGTCATTACCCTCTCGCTTACAAAAAAAGTGCGAATAACGAGTTACCCATAATGAAAGAATAAGTAGTTACTCACAAAGATAGAATAATTGGTTACTCAGAAGTTAGGAAATAAGTGGTTACCCTACATTGTAAAATAGTTGGACATATTGGCAAAAAAAAAATTTTACCTTGGAAAATTTCCTATTTAGTTCAAAACAAATTTATAAATAAAATATTAATATAAAAAAGACTTAATCAGTATTTATTTAATCAATTACCAGTAAGTGATTACTTTGCACGAAGATATAAGTACTTCTATAACTTATTATCAGTAAGTCATTATTTTGTATTTTTAAGTAATGCAAAAGGTAATGACCTATCATTACTTGGTTATCCGTATGGTAATGACTTGTCATTACTATGTTTTAGCTGGGTACTAACTAACAAAAGCAAAACTAAAATATATAAAATAGGGTGAGTCGCATAATGTCAAAGGTAGCTAGAGGTATGTAAAAAAAGTTGTTTACAAATAAATTTGAAATTATTTGACTCGCCCTGTGTTAAATATGGTAGAGTTGCATTTTGCGATGTGAGAAACATCTCACACATGTACACTTATAAAAAAAAGTTAGTACAAAAGTCTGTTAAACGCGTTCTGGCGCAAATGAACTGATTTTTTCTGTTGTTTTGTCTTAAATTTAGGATTGAACTAATATTTTTGTAATTCCCATTTAGCATAACAATTACTTTCATCCGTATTTGAACTAACTTTGCATCCTAATTTTTAGTAATTTCTGTTTTTTAATTTTACAAATTTTTCAGCTAATTTAAACCCCAATTATTTCCCAAAGTTTATATTTTTGTGTCTCTGCTATCAATATCACATAGAGATGACGCTATATTTTCATAATTTTTTATTGTATAACCACAAAATGGCTTATATCTCGGAAACTAAGCGAGATAGAGCAAAATGGACAAAAATTATATACTATGAACTTATCAATCTTTATGAGCCACCTATACTCCCAAAAATAAATATGGGCCTGTCTCGGGACAGATCCGTAGAGCCCAAAAACCAAGACTGTAAGCGACGTTTTAGCAGAAATTTTCAGTTAAATCAGCTTATGTTTCTGTTGAATTAAGCTCAAATTTCTTAGCTCAGTTAACTAGAATTGTCTGTGTTTTTAGCAGTGTGTAAAATTTAGCTTACCTAAATTTAGCAGACCATAATTCTCAACTGCTTTGAAAATTCTGCTTGCGCAAATACAGGTACTATTTCCTGGTATTTTAGCAGAATTTTGAACTATTTTTACGGGTTTTTCTTATAAGTGTAGTTATAGAACACTGGTACAGATAAACACAGTGTCAACACTATTTTATCGCCGTGCGACGTTTGGCGATAAAGCAGATTTTTGCATTTTCTTTATCTGCTAAATTTTCAACTGAGTCTCAGGAGAAATGCCCCTTACTAAGCTTCAGTTGATCGATTTAATTAAAATTAAATAATTTTATTACCAAAATTTTACTAAAGCCCCATTCATACTGAACCCAAAACTAGAAGTTTTCGTTTTTTTTAGTTTTCGATATAAAATTTGTATGGGATTTGACAAGCAAAAACAAAATAAATTTGGAAACTACTAGTTTTGGGTTCAGTATGAATGAGGTATAACGGAGGTTTCAGTTACCGATTCCAAATTGTTAACTAAAATGAAATATATTTTATTTTAGTAGCTAATAACCAGGGTAACCAGAAATATGTTGTAAAAAATTAATTTTATGTCCAAAAATTTTATAAAAAATGGAAAATATGCTCTCATAATTTAATAAATATGCTCTTAAACGACATTTTTGTTTCGCCCAAAAAGCGACATTTGTTCGGTTTCTTGGTATTTGGAGGTATTATGGAGGTATTATGATACTGGGAAAATGTTTGTTGAGCTTATTTAATGATATTTTGAGAAAAAGCCCGAGTTTAGTTGTACAGTTAACTTTTTCCAATTTGGCCGAACTTTCGGCGGCCGGACATAGAACTCGTTGCTTAACTTCTGACTTTTCCTTAAACTTAAGACTCAAAATCGATTCCGATTGGTTCATTAACTATTTTCCATAAATAAAATTTGTCCATAATGCTCCAACATACAGACACTAGAAATTGTAAAGAAAAAAAATCTATGTACGCCTTAAAAAAGGCATTTAAATTTTGCAAAATGGTTCGAGTTTCTGAAATCAGTATTGCAAACCCTAGAAAATATTCAAAAAAACGTGTAAAAAATTTAAAAAAAGAATTCATAAAATGTTTTAGATTTTTTTGATATTAGGGTTGCCACATCGCAAAAGTCTAATAACTTGACACTTCGCAAAAAATAACTTGATTTAAAAAAAAAAAAATACAAAAAAATTTCAGTTTTTTTTTTGAATTTTCGGGGACAAACTCGATAGTGCTACCAGCCATTGAAGTTTGGACATAAATTGACGAAATTTATTAATGTTTTATTTTTTCTTTTGTAGCAATTATTCCTGTATAATAAGAATAAAAAGATCAAGTCTGCAAGAAGTCGTTGACATTTTCAAACTTTAGGCCAAAAAAATATATAAACTTTCCATTGTTTTCGAATCGTCAATTTGAAATTTTAACATCCCAAGTAAAAAAAAATTATATGGAGCCATATAAAGTTATATTTAATTATATATAATCTTCTATGTAATTAGATATAATTATATCCGAAAAATGAGAACGTCTTATTGTATCATATTGTATCGAATTGTATACAATTGTATACAATTTGGTACAATTTGATACAATTCGATACAATATGATACAATTGTATCCGAATTTTGTCCTCATCCAATTTCATAAAATTATATCTTTTTGTATAAAATTATATAAAATGTTATAAAAGTGGACATAGTTTGATACAATTATACCTAAATATTAACCCTATATTTTTACCATAATATATATGACCATATCTAACAATATACAAAATTATATTTTTAAATAAAAAAGATATACAATATCTGGAGATCAGACCTGAGGGATTTCAATTACAATTACTTGTAATTTGTAATTGAAATTACAAGTAATTGTAATTGAAAATTTTCGATTACAAATTACTAGTAATTGTAATTGAAAGTGATTTCAATTACATTTAGAATTAAAAAGTGTTTTTTGTTAAAATTTTGTAGAAAAATCTGACTGGGATAGGTTGCATAGGCATGGATGGATGCGTATAAAAAGAATACGTCATGTTGGGCTTACCCCTAACTTGTGCTTTTTGTCATTATTTATTTTCCCAAAAAATGTAATTGACATTTTTCAAATTACAAATTACTTGTAATTGTTCTTTTTTGAATTACAATTACAAATAATTTGTAATTGTAATTGAGTTTTTTTCAATTACAATTACATGTAATTGTGTAAATGAATGTGTAATTATTTACAAAATGTAATGATTAACCCCAGGTCTACTGGATATCCTATAATTTCGATAAATCTTCCATTACTTTTATCCAGATTTACCATGACAGTGCATTAAACATGAACAAATTTTTCTTTGTTTTTAGTAATTTTAAAATAAGGTTAACAACACTGAAATTTTTAACTTAATAGGATTGTGATATACAACCAAGATATAAGAGATCAGTCAAGTGTGCGTTATAGTATAGAGAATTCCATATTAAAGCTTCAGTATTGTTAATTTTATGGGCGCGTTATCCATTTTGACTCACGCTCCTAAACAAAAACAAATTACTCACGCACGAGTATTTCGTGTCTTACTCACGCAGACATGAGTATATTAAAAATTTACTCACAATCAGAAAATTCTCACGCAAAACAGTAAAAATTACTAAAAACATATGATGCAAAAAATAAACTCACACACGAATCATGCACGGGTTATATATTCTTACTCACGCTCACGTACGAATTATATATTCTCACGCTCACGGGCGAATTACTTTGGTATAGTAATTATTACTCACGATCACTTGTGAATAACTTCACTCACGATCGTGTCATGCGCCAATCCCTAGTAATTACTAAATCTAAAACTAGTTCAAAATCATTTTTTTATATGGAACCACATTTAATACAATACGATTTTAAAAGGACCTTATACATATATTTTTATATAAACACTTTGAAAAAATTGCTAATGTGGGATGATATATAATTAAAAATGATTTTATAAAGAACGTTATATCGTTATATATAAAAGAAATCATGAAATATTGTAGATATGAAACCATACTAAGTTATATATGGGTTCTTATGCGTCAATATATAACCATATATAACACCTATTATATAATATTTCTTAAATGGCTCCATATATAGTTTTATATTATTATGTATAGTGTCATACTAAATTATATATAAACGTATATCTAATTATATCTTTCATATATTACATTGTGTACTTATATATAGCACATACACTTATATGTAGGCCAGTATGTAATAATATAAAATCACATATGTCTCAATATTAAAACCTTTGAGGAAAAAATATTTAATATATGACTATATAAAAGTCTATATGCTTCAATTTAAAAGCATATGTGGCCATATCTAACTATAAGTTACTATATGTAATTACATAAAATAATATATGATTATATCAAAACTTTTTTACTCGGGATATTTTTTTTCTGAAGCGTAAAAAACCAAAACTTTTTTTTTATAAATTTATTAAATGGATGATATATAATCAAAAAAAAAAGCACTTAAGGTTTTTCTTGTCCCAGTAAAATTATTGTTTATCGATTTTTAAGGAAAATCGTCTTTCGTAAATCTCCACTCGCGCTCTTAAAACCAAAGATATACCTTAAGCGCCATTTTATTTTGATAATATATCATCAATTTAATAAATTTATGAAAAAAAAATTTTGGTTTTTTACGTTTCAGAAAAGAAAATATGCTAAAATTTTAAAATGGCGTTGCGAGAATTATGAAAAATTTATATGTTTTTTTTGGCCTAAAGTTTGAACATTTCAACGACTCCTGCAGACTTCCCCCTCAATTCATAAATGCTTTCTAAAGTTATAGCAGGTTTACAAAACGTCATTTTCATACAAAATTTGTTCAATAAACTTCCTATAATTTTACAAAGCGTTTATGAATTTAGGAGTTAATCTTTCTTTTCTTATTGTTTAGAAATAAATGCTACTTAATCAGTTTTGTAATTTTACATGTTTTTTTTTTTTAACTATTGATACGACAAAAATTCAATTTAACTTGACAAAATAAATTTGACCTTGGCACTTGACAAGACCTAAATAAACTTGACAATCAAGGCCATTCAAGGCCATGTGGCAACCCTAAATAATATGCTCTAACAAATCGATGTCATAATATGGTCATAATTCAGTAATTGTTCTGAAACGGGTAAAAAAACATATAAATCCTTTTTTCAATACTACTGACGGGAAAAAACATGATACAGTATATTTATTTTTAATAACCTATTAAAACCGATAATGGAAACTGTAAAGATTTGTAATTGGTTGTCAGTTAAATACACTTTTTATTGATAATAAAAAACAAGAAAAGCACAAATTACATCATAAATAATTCTTCCGTTATAATCTTTTTATTATCAGGTATTTCTTTGCAAAATATTCCAGGATTTTTCAACCAGCAGCAGTTATAAATCTTCCAGTTCAAAGCCATGAACGTGCCACAAAAGTTGTTTTTATCTTAATAAGTTTGAGGCAAAATAATTTGTTTAAATTTATATTTCTTGAATTTATGAAAATTAATTAAGCACCGGTCAATTTAATTTGCAAAAATTAACAATTTTTTTTTTATTTTATAAGAAAGACACAATCATAAAAAATATAAAACGTAAATTTTTCACCAGAAAAATAATAGTATTGTATATTAAAATTACGTGAAAACAAAGTCTACACAATTTTCACGTGAAACTCATTGTCGTAAAAAATTATTTTTTTATATGGAGTATAACAGTTATTTCATGTGAAACTCAAACAACTTACGGTGCTTAAGTTTTTTCACGTGAGACTCTAACAACTTAAGCACCGTAAGTTGTTTGAGTTTCACATGAAAAAACTTTTATACTCTATATAAAAAAAACTAATTTTTCACGACAATGAGTTTCACGTGAAAATTGTGTAGATTTTGTTTTCAAGCTAATTTAATATACAAGTCTCTCAAATGAAAGTTGACAAAACCCTCAAGAGTTTTTTTAGTTTAGTGCGAGATTTTTTTTACACGGTTTTGAAGTTGGTGATTTTGGAACGCTGTCTAACATGAAAAAAATCATCAAAAATTTGATAAAATAATGCTTATTTATTTTTATTATCCTGGAAAGTTGTGGTATCTTACTGTTTTTGGGGTCCAGGAATCCATTTTTGTTATTTATTTGTACCTAAAGCTCTCGCTAGATGGCGCTGTCATACAAATTTTGCTCTATCTTGTAGATTGTCATAGAAAATATGGTGTTTTTACTTTTCTTGAGGCTAAAAAATAAATTTTTGATGTTGCCCGCTGAAAAATGTCCATATATGAACATTTATGGTTCAAACATATATGTATGGATCCGAAAAATGAGGTAACACCTAAGTATATGTTCATATATGGACATATATGAACATATACATTTATCTCTATATATAAAAGAATAACGTGACTGACTGACTGACTGACTGACTGACTCAACATCGCCTAGCCCAAACCGCTGAACCTAGGAAGTTGAAATTTGGTATGTAGGTTCCTCTTTCGGCGTAGACGTCCGCTGAGACGGGATTTTTGGAAATTCCTACCGGAACGGGCAAAAAGGGGAAAGTCTCACCCTTGACGGCCTGCCAAAACCCCTTTGGCTAGAAAGCTGAAATTTAAGATATGTGTTCCTTGGAGTAGGGGCTAACTTTTCTGGAAAGTACTTTCTATAATTTTGGACAGGGACGTTGTAAAAATGGGGGTTAAAAAGGGGCAAAGAGCCCCCCTTGAAGGCCTGCCCAAACCGCTGGAGGTAGGAAGTTGAAATTTGGTGTAAAGGTTCCTCCACTATCGTAGACATCCACCAAGACATGATTTTTTGGAAATATTTACAGGGAGGGGCAAAAAGGGGAAAAAGTCTCCCCCTTGACGGCCTGCTCAAACTGCTGAAGCTATGAAGTTGAAATTTGGTATGTAGGTTCCTCGACCGGTGTAGACGTACGTTGAGACTGAATTTTTGGAAATTCTTATCGGGAGGGGCAAAAAGGGAACAAAAAAGTACCTTTTTCCAAAAAAGTACCTTTTTCCAAAAAAAGTACCTTTTTCCAAAAAAAAGTACCTTTTTCCAAAAAAAGTACAGTTTTCCAAAAAAAAGTACCTTTTCCACAAAAAGTACCTTTTTCCAAAAAAAAGGTACCTTTTTCCAAAAAAAGTACCATTTTCCAAAAAAGTACCTTTTGCCAAAAAAAAAGTACTTTTTTCCAAAAAAAGTGCCTTTTTCCAAAAAAAAGTACCTTTTTCCAAAAAAAGTACCTTTTTCCAAAAAAATACCTTTTTCCAAAAAAATACCTTTTTCCAAAAAAAGTACCTTTTTCTAAAAAAAAAGTTCCTTTTCCCAAAAAACATACATTTTTTCAAAAAAATACGCTTTTCAAAAAAAGTACCTTTTCCACAAAAAAGTACCTTTTCCCAAAAAAAAGTACCTTTTTCTAAAAAAAATTTTCCTTTTGCAAAAGAAGTACCTTTTCCAAAAAAAGTACCTTTTTCCAAAAAACATACATTTTTCCAAAAAAAAACACCTTTTAAAAAAATACCTTTTCCAAAAAAAGTACAAATAAAGTACGTTGTAAAAACAAAGTATCTTTTTCCAAAAAATTTCATTTTTCCAAAAAGTACCATTTAAAATAATATATAATTTCAACTTTTTTCCTCCACCCACGGATATCTCCACTAAAACAAGGTTTCTTGATATTCGGCATAGACGTGCGCTAAGACGGGATTTTTGGAAATTCCTACCGGAACGGGCAAAAAGGGGAAAAGTCTCCCCATAAACAGTCTCACAAATTGAAAAAGTGCCTGCCCAAACCACTGGAGGTAAGAAGTTGAAATTTGGTATAAAGGTTCCTCCACTGTAGTAGACATCGACTAAGTTTGTATTTTTGGAATTCCCTACAGGATATCCCAAAAGGAAACTCGGTATGTGAGTTCCTCCTTCTGTGTAGGCGTCCGCTTAGACGGAATTTTTCAAATTCCTATCGGGAGGGGAAATAAGGTAAAAGTCTCCTCCTGACGGCTTGCCCAATCCCTTTTGGCCAACCTAAAATTTTAAATATGTAATCCTTGGAGTAGGACTAACTCACCGGCAACGTAATTTTTCTATTTTGGAACAGGAACATAGTAAAAATGGTGGTTGAAAGGGAAAAATGTCCCCACTAACGGCCTGCCCAAAACCGCTTAGGCAATGCAGTTGAAATTTGGTATGAATGTTCCTCATCCATCGCAGATAGCCGCGAAGATGGAATTTTTGTAAATTCCTACCGAGAGGGGCACAAATAGTAAAAGTTGGCTAGAAACCTGAAATGTAAAACATATGTTACTTGGAGTATGGGCTCACTTACCGGGAAGGTGCTTTTTGGACAGGGACATTGCAAAAATGGGGATTAATGAAGCGAAAAGTGCCGCTTAAAGGCCTGCCCAAACCGCTGGAGGTAGGAAGTTGAAATTTGGTATTAAAGTTCCTCCTCTATTGTAGACATCCGCTAAGATGAGATTTTTGGAAATTTCCACAGGTAGGGTCAAAAACAGGAAAAGTCTCCCCCTTAACGGCCTGGCCAAATTGCTGGAACAAGGGAGCTTAAATTCGGTATTCGGGTTCTTTCTCCAACGCTGACGTCCCCTAAGATGGTATTTTTGGAAATTCATACCGGGAGGGGTAAAAAGGGAAAAAACTTCCCCCTTGACGGCCTGGCCAAACTGCTGGATATAGAGACCTAAAATTATGTATGTAGTAGGTTCCTCCTCCAACGCAGACGTCCTCTAAGACGGAATTTTTGGAAATTCCTACCGGGAGGGGTAAAAACGGAATAATTCTCCCCCTTAATGGCCTAACCGAACCCTTCGGCTAGAAACCTGTAATATATAATATGTTTTCCTTGGAGTATGGGCTAACTTATCGACAAGGCATTTCTAGGACTTTAGACAGGAACGTGGTAAAAATGGTGGTTCAAAAGGGGAAAATTGCACCCCCCCTTAACGTCTGCGTCTTTAGCTAGAAACCTAAAACTTAAAGAACAAGTGTATATGAAACACTAAAATTAAGAAACTAAATAGGAAACGAGTGGAATTGAAACACTACACAAGTGGAATGAAATGGATATAAACGTTGAACGAGTGGAATTGAAATTATAGACAATCCAAATGGATTGGAAGAGGGAATTACCTGTTCAAACACTATCCACGGAATATGAAACTTATGTAGCATTGAAACATACTCTCCAAAAAGTTAAACAAATTTTCTAAAAGGAAAAAAACCTTAGAAAAGGAATGGAACTTATATATTCCGATATTTAAACTTCATGTAACGAAGCACCGGTGGAAGAAACCGACGCAGTAAATTTTTCAACTGAATTTGTGAATTTACTTGAATTGCCAGGTCTACCTTTACATAAACTGGAATTAAAAAAAAAACTTTAAGACACGCTAACAACGTAGCGGGCTCTGCCCGCTATTTTTAATATTATAAAATGCTTTCCAACCCTGCTTTACGTTATTTATTTTCATTCAAAACACAAATGAAAAGTACTTACAGGTCTATCTACCTAAGTTCGCACTTTACCAAATTATACACACACACGTATATTGCAATTTATTATGGATTCATTACTAACAATCCACTTTCATGACAAAAAGTGATCAAATATTTATTTATTTTAAACCCATTGTTGTGCAGAATTATTTATTTGTGGTGGCTGGGTGAAGGCTTTTATTATAAAAACTGTACTTTAAATAAAGCGAATTTAAAAAATATTGTCGGGGGGGCGGCACGCTTTAAGGCACGCTAACAAAGTAGCGGGCTGCGCCCGCTAGTTAAATATATGCGAATACATGCGAACGTTGCTGTCCTTTATTATAAGGTTGTACGATAGATATAAATTTATGTATGACATTCAAATTAGGCGCTACATATGTTCCTTTTTTTTCATGGCATTAAATATAATTCCATATTTATCCAAATATGGTTCCTTTTACACATATTGAAAAATGTATTCTTCCAAATATGTTCATATACAAGTCCCGTTTGCATAAATTGAATAACATATACTTCCATATTTGTCCATATATGAGTGGCATTTCCATACATGAAATAACAGATGCTTCCATATATGTCTGTATATGAAATCTTTCTCCATATATGGAATCACATATACTTCCATATATGTTTATATAAAATCCATATATGTTCATAAAAAATCCATATTTGTCCATATGTGTCCATACATAAACCATATATGAACATGTTTGAGCGTATATGAGCATTTTTCACCGGGTGGCTTCATCAAAAAACATATTTCTAATGATATTACGAAGTACATTTTATTATTCTCAGTACGTTACTATTACAAAAATAAATAAGCATAGTTAGATAGCGTTCCAAAATCACCAACTTCGCAATAAACTAAAAGAAACCCTTGAGGGTTTTGTTATAGAAAATTTCAACTTTCATTTGGTTTTTATTTCATCCCATTCCGATTCGGAAAGTTCGATTTTGTATCACTGTGAAACTTGTAAAGAAACTGTGTGATTTTATGGTCCAGATTTGAAAACTTTATTAAAACTGCCAAAAATGGGATATCGACCACAAATTTTAAAACAGCGATTTTTCGAAATTGGTCCATTTTCTAGCCACATTTTTGGAATTTGCGTTATAGGTAATTCCAAATAAAATAACACCCTAACAAATAAATTTTAGTGGCTTTAATCGAATTCCAACCAATTTTTCTCTCTGAGTGTAAGGTAACCTAACCGCAAATTTTAAGTTGCTTCAAAGTTAGGGAAATAAGTAAATTGTCAATAAAATTATGTTTATAAATACCAAAAATTATTGTTTTTTAATAAATGGTTAACAAGATATTCAAACAACAGAAGGCTCGTAAGTGCGCTATAATTTTGAGCATTGCTTTTTTAATAATTCCCCCAAATGCAATAAAAAAACACCTTTGAATTGAAATATAATTGAATTATTAATTGCAAAACAAAATATTTATTTATATTGTGATGAAACAACACAAAATATGTACATATAATTATTAATTTTCAATAAACCGTTACAAGAAATAAAGTACAAAAGAAATAAGAATTTACAAGCAAAAATTTTAAAAAACTTACCCTTTATTTGTTGGTAAAAGTACAAGAGAGCTATTCTGATAAGGTTTAAAAACCTTGATATTGAAAGAAAAAGCAACAAAGGACAAGGAATTATTTAAATTTATATTAAAAACAACAATTTTACAACAAAAAAAAAAGCGCAAAAAACACTGCTGATTTCGAACACAAAAAAAACTTTTTAAATTTTATTTAAAACTTTTAATTTTTTATTTAATTAAAACTAGTTTAATATAAACTTTAAGGATTCAAATAAAATTTTTAAATCCTTATTTTTGATAAAAAAAAGTCACCTTTTGAATTAAAAGATTAAAAAAAAGTTTTATTGGACGCTTTTTAAACACCTTATTTTAAAAATTGGACCGCGCGTCACGAATACGTATCAAAGACTGTTCACATTATTTCAATATAGCGGGCGTTGTAGTTTACAGCAGTGAAAATAGCAGTACGACCACATCAACGACGACGACGGCAACGACGACCACTACTATCAGAATAAAAACAATACTCAGCAGTAAGTCAGTCAGTTAAATTAATAATATCTACTCACAGCAAAACAATAAACAACAATAATAATCAGAAAGATTGAAGTGACTGAACAACAACAATTAAATTATACTGATTTTGGTTTGCTCATTCGTTCTATGTCGTTTGTAGCGCAAAATATTCTTACTTTTCATATAAGAAATTCTTTCCTTTCATTTTCATTCCATACCCGTAGATTTTCTCCAGCACTGTTAAGATTAATGTGAGTGTAGAATCATCCATCTAGTGGTGTAGTTCTACATATTTATATTCATGTATTATTGTTATACATATATTTCGTTTTTAGTTGTTATTAATAAAATAAATTTATTTTGAAAGTATGTGAGTTTTTTTTTTATTTAAAAATGTAGACTTTTTGCATAAAACCAAATAAACACCTCTTTAAAACAAATTATTAAATCTCTTCATATTTTTACGCAGCATCCTTTTAAGAATATGTGTATTAAATGCTTTGTTTATAATCCCTCTCAATTTGTCCTTCAACAAGGACGCGCATTAAAGTCTCTTGCGGTGTTGCCATTTCTGACAATTTATTGTCATGTTGACGATTTTTACTATTAAACGCAGTCAGTTGGTGATTTGAAGATATTTCCCTTCAAAATTACGATTTTTTTAATACAACATATAGGCTTGCGTTGAAATATATGATGTAAAATTGCTGCATTTTATTGTACCAAATTTGTTAAAATTTGTATGTAATATGGTAGATATTATACTTTGCAAAGTCGACGATAATCGTCTATCGTCATATAGAATCTGGGTTCAGCACTTTATACACAAAAATACGGTATTTTTTTCATTCTCAAATTCTTAGTTCTATATTCCTAAAATTATGTAGAGTTGAAGAAAATTATTGTAGGCACAAATTAAGAAACTGCTGTAAAATCGACTTTTTCACTTTTACTTTTGGGTGAAGTAAAAATTACATAAATTTCTTTTTTTTTTTCAATTCCATTTGGAAACCACCGTTAAATTGTGGGTGATTTCAAATCCCAATTTCAGTGGAGCTAGGAAATTGAAAGTTGGTATTTAGTTCCCCTCTCCGGCGTAGACGTCCGATAAAGGGGGTATTTTTTGAAATTATTGCGAGAAGGGCAAAAAGGGGGAAATCTCCCGCTTAACCGCCAGCCCAAACTGCTTTAGCGGAAATTCAAAAGGGGAAAATGCCCCCGTTAACGGCCTAACCAAATCTCTTTTTTTTAAGAGAACCAACACTCACAAAATTCTTTCTATTAATTAACGTGTTGCTTCCTTTGGCAAGGGGATAGAGAAGAGATGAAAGATGAAGGGCTTCCTATATGACAACACTGTAATTGCGAGTGGTGTTGAATCTTAGAACAGTTGTTGTGCGCCATCTGCTGGAGTTAAGTGCTATGAGAATACCGAAGGAGGACGGTGCGATATGAATGAGAGATAGAAACCTCATACATATTATTTTTACAAATCGATGCTGCCGTCGCGGGGGACAGAACCCACAACCTTATGTGTAACAATCAAGGTTGGTTACCGAAACTAATAACGGTAAGGGTAACGGTAACGGTATTGAAATTCATTTGTTTCGGTAACGGTAAAAGTAACGGTATTTAAGACTGTTTCGGTAACGGTATGCCGTTATCGTAACAGCAATACCGGTACGTACCGGTATTATAAATTATGTTAAAAACATATAAAAACAATTAAAAACTTAACATATATTCAATTTTACGTATTAAAAATACAGATTATAAGTTTTAAATTCAATGCTGGTAGTTTTTATAACTAAAATTATTATCCATTAATTTTTTGGTAGAAAAAAAACTGAAGATTTTCACAAAAAAGTCAAAAAAAATTTCATTTTTATATAAATTAATAAATACCGGTAAAATACCGGTAACTACCATTAAAAATAACAGTATCGCAAACGATAACGGTATTTGGAAAAATTTTTAGAGGTATTGATAACGGTAACGGTATTCAATTTGAAACGGTATTTTAGCGATAACGGTATTATAACGATAACGGTAACCAACCTTGGTAACAATTTAACGTGCTAACCATTATACCGCAACGGCCGCTAACGTCTTTGGCTGGAAAGCTGAAATTTAAAATATACTAAAATCAGAGTCATTCCACGCTACTCTTACGTGCTCAACTGGTACCCTTTATTTTTGTTCCCAAACTGCCCCAACTTGATAAACAACAAAAGAGTAAATATTGACTTATTTAAGGGAATTTTTGGTATGAAGTTGCAGAAATTTGGTTTGAAAGCACAAAAGTTTGTTTGAAAGCACAGAAATTCAGTTTGAAAGCACAGAATTGGGTTTGAAGCATTCAGAATGGCCAAAAACGTAAAATCTACAAAAAAAAAAACCCAAAAAAATTTGGTAATTTTTGAGTAAAATATGTTAAAAGAGTAAACACAAAATTGCTTACAATCAGTGGCGTTATGTATAAATTCTACAAATTTTAATAAAAAGTGAGCGTAAAATAGGAAGTGATGATAATTCAACACAAAACGGGCATAATTTCATCAAAACCGGCAAATTTATCACTTATCATCACACATGATGTTTATAATTTATCATCACACATGTTGTAACAAAACTAACAAAATGTTTCAACTTCGTCTTTTTTCGAGAGAGTTAAGAGCAGTGTTGCTAGGTTTCTTGGGCATAAAATCGTCAAAAATTTTAGAAAATATCGTCAAAATCATCAAAAAATAGTTTAAAATCGTCAAAATAAAACTATTTATGTTATACGAAACCTAAAAACTAACTCCTCAATTGAGCAATTCCATTTTATTTCAACGAACATTTTTTCGGTAGTGTCCGATTTTGATAAAACTTGGTGAATGTGTGTAGTAGTGTATGTATGTTCACAAAACGATTTTTAATTTTTTTGTTTTCGAAAACTGTGGCAACCCTGCAGCTTTGAAATACTGAAAATTGCAGGGTAGGCACTACACTTAAAATTTCATAACTTTTGTTGTGAGCAAGATATTGAAAAAATTCTTTTTGCGTGGGATTAGTGAAGTTTTTAGGTTTAAGAAATTTATTATTTTTTTTTTTTTTTAAATTTTTAAAATTTAAAAAAAAAAAAAAAATTAAAATTTATTTTTTGAAAAAAACCCATTTTTTAAAATTTTTAAATTTTTTGCACAAAATGCCACATATGTGTTCTAAACATCCTAAAAATTTCAGAGTGGAATGCCTCCTACTTTTTGAGATATATTAAAAAATGTACTAGTATGTTTATAAGAAATACTCTCTTTTACTAGTTGCTACGTGCCACTGAGTTAATAAGTTAAGTTTGCTTGTATGCAATTCATTGGAAGCATTGTCTGTATTCATTGAAAATTGTTTTTGCTGATGCTTAAGAAGTTCCGTTATTTCAAAAACAAAACGATGAAAACGATTTAGATTTCTTTAATGTCTTTGCGTTGTTGAGTAGCTTTTTAATTGTTTATAGATTTTTGACAAGTCAACATTGTAGTAGTTTTATTCTCTGATAATAATTTTCAAAAACTATTTTATTTCAAGCAGTACACATTTGTTCACAGATTTTTAATTTGCTTAAAATGCCTTTTGGAAAAGTTTGTTGTAATCCTTTCCGACAACTCAAGCATAAAACAAACAAAATAAAATGTGTTCGTAAAGTTTCGCAAAGTCTTAGGGAGCGTTTTCCACAATATTTGCATGGTCAATATATCTGTGCTTCATGTAGAATGGCTCTATTAGATCAAGCGAAGTCATTGATAAAGAAAAAGAAAAACGAAAACAATTTCGAATATTTTGAAATTGACACGGTTGCAGGAACTTCTTAAAAAGTTGCCAATGCTGATGAAAGTTTGTCTGAAAGTGATATTGGCTCACTTTCGGAAGAAACAACCGAAGAGGCTTTCAATGAAAAGAAGAACACAGCTTTTTTTTATTTGAATAAGTGCTTAGAAGCGCTAAATGAATCTCCCATTGAGTTTAAAAATAACTATTCTAAATATAAACAGGAAGAAATTTTAGGCAATATAAATTCCATATTTAGGAAAAACCTTTTTAGTTTAGAAAATATATCCTGCGATGGTGAAGATATTTTAAACCACTTAAAAGAGATTTACAATACTTCTGAAGATGATAAAGATAGACAAATTAAAATATTAACATCTTTGCCACATTCTTGGAGTGTTGGTAAAATAGAAAAAACCTTTTCAACTACAAACTATATGGCTCGTAAAACTAAAAAACTAATTCAAAATGGCGATTATTATTTTTCTTCGCATCCAAAAAGACGATCCGGCCTCTCGACAGAGACAAAATCTATAGTTGAAGATTTTTATAGAAACGACAAAAACAGTCGCGTTATGCCCGGGAAAAAAGACTATAAGTCTGTTAAGAGTTGTAATGGGGAGAAAGAAAAAAAACAGAAGAGATTGATGCTTTGTAATCTGAAAGAATTGCAAAATTCCTTTCAAGAAGTTTATCCAACAGTAAAAATTGGATTTTCAAAATTTTCAGAGCTGAGACCACAAGAATGTATTTTGATTGGGGGAAGTGGCACTCATACAGTTTGCGTGTGTGCTATTCACCAAAATTCCAAACTTATGTTTATTGGGGGGAAAATCAAGGAATTGGCTGAAGAGGAAGTTATAGGTTTTCCCACTTACAAGCATTGGATTGCTCAATCTATTTGTAATCCAGCAACTGTACAATGCTATATGGGAAATTGTTCACTTTGTCCAGGGGATACTTACCTTAAAGATGCCCTTAAAAACGCATATTCCACTAACAACACAGAAAACATAACATACAAACAATGGGTTCAAGTAGACAGATCCAATCTTTTGACCATAACATCTCCATCTGACGACTTTGTGGACAAACTTTCTGAAGAAATGATAAAATTAATTTTTCATAGTTTTGTGGCAAAAGAACAGAACAAGTTTCTTGATGAGGTAAAATCCAATTTAAAAATTGGAGAATTTTTGACTATCTGTGATTTTGCCGAAAATTACACATTTGTTATCCAAGATTGTATACAGAGCTATCATTGGACAAATTCTCAAGCCACTATACACCCCTTTGTGACATATTTCCGAAATGCAGATGGAAAAATAGATCACATAAGCTTTGTTGTCATTTCCGATATTTTGGAGCACAACACAGTCGCTGTTCATTTATTTCAAAGGAAATTTGTACAATTTATAAAAGAACATGTTAATGAAAACATTGACAAAATAATATATTTTTCTGACGGTTGCTCAGCTCAGTATAAAAATCGAAAAAATTTTGTAAATTTACTATACCATAAAACCGATTTTGATTGTGATGCTGAATGGCACTTTTTTGCGACATCACATGGGAAAGGCCCTTGTGATGGAGTTGGAGGTTCACTAAAAAGAGCAGCAGCTCTTGCCAGTCTTCAGCGTCCAATAGAAAATCAAATTGTAAATGCTACAGATTTATTTGAATACGCTAAGGGTTTGCCTAATATCAATGTAACATTCTGCACAAAAAATGAATATGAAGAAGAGGAAATAAAACTAAACACTAGATTTAAAAAATCTGTTGCAATTAAAGGAACACAAAAACTCCATTCATTCGTACCTATTTCAAGAACAGAAATAGCTGCCAAAACCTTTTCAAATTCAGTTGAAACTCCAAAACCTATTAAGATAATAAAATACTTATAAATACTTTTATATTTTTTCTCATATCTCGAAAAGATTCCGCAATTTTCAACGCAATTAGAACGTACATGTGGCTATTTTTATAAGAAAAACTTTTTTTTTCCAAAAAATTAATTATATTTTTGTTTACATTTTTTAATATATCTCAAAAAGTAGGAGGCATTCCACTCTGAAATTTTTAGGATGTTTAGAACACATATGTGGCATTTTGTGCAAAAAATATAAAAATTTTAAAAAATGGGTTTTTTTCAAAAAATAAATTTTAATTTTTTTTTTTTTTTAAATTTTAAAAATTAAAAAAAAAAAAATAATAATAAATTTCTTAAACCTAAAAACTTCACTAATCCCACGCAAAAAGAATTTTTTCAATATCTTGCTCACAACAAAAGTTATGAAATTTTAAGTGTAGTGCCTACCCTGCAATTTTCAGTATTTCAAAGCTGCAGGGTTGCCACAGTTTTCGAAAACAAAAAAATTAAAAATCGTTTTGTGAACATACATACACTACTACACACATTCACCAAGTTTTATCAAAATCGGACACTACCGAAAAAATGTTCGTTGAAATAAAATGGAATTGCTCAATTCATAAATGCTTTGTAAAGTTATAGCATTTTCATACAAAATTTGTTCAATAAACCTCCTATAATTTTACAAAGTGTTTATGAATTTAGGGATAAATAAACAATATAAAAAGTATCCTTTTTTAATCATTTTGTGCTTGTTCGATTTAAAGTATTTAATAACGTTTATAAACATCATCGAAATTTGCCATATCCTGAAATAGTTGCTTTAAAAAAAGTAATACCAACAAAAATTTCAGATTTTAAAATATTTAATATGTATTTTACAGGCATTCTTCTACACGAAAAAAAATGAGATTAACTACAGTTTTAGGACAGAAGTTTTACACAAGTTTTACATTTTAAAATATGTACGTATTTTAACCCTCTAATACTCTTTCTTCTGATTACAATAATATTTAAACCATATATTTGGCGTTGAAAATCTGCTATGGAACAAATATTAAAATTTTAATTTATCGCTTTATTTAGGCGATATAGCACAACAAAGGTTGAAGACGTATCTTGCAATCCAGTAGTCAAATAATTTCGGTTTTGCTGTAGATAACACTATCAATAAAATAAAATTACGTACCAAAAATTGTTGATCAATTGTTGTAATTTCAAAAGTTATGGCGATTTTCGCTTTTTGAAAATTACGAAATTTTGCAAATTTGGCACTAAACATCAATAAATTTTAGCGAAATTAGTTCTGCTTACTACTACCTCTGAGTATATAATCTGTGTATAATTTCAAGAAAATATGTTCGCTAGTTTTTGAGTTAGAGAGATATTTGTAAAACGTATCCTGGCGTTATCCTGTTAGTTCTGGAGAAAATTTTTAACTGATTTTACAATTAGAGACTCTTAACTAGCTTTGTTATTATCGATAATTTACTCCTTAAAAGCGTGTTTTTTCTTATATACATAATGGGAATTTTTCAAATATTTTTTTCTGTTTTAAAAAGTTAATTTTTTCAAATTTTCTAAATTTTCTTTTTACATGGTTTTTGCTTGAAAACTGTTCCTTATAGAAAAAAAGTTTGAAGGCAAAAAAAGTAGGCAGTTAAGTTTTCTAAAATATTGTTATTGTTTAATAAAATATTGTTATTTAGCCAAAAACTATTTAAAATCTGATGACCGCCTTTTGGCGGCCTTGGGCATTAGAGGGTTAAAGAAAAATTGACAGTTTCACAATAAAAAAATTATGATGTACTTGAACGGATTTTTTAATTTTTTCTAGATATAATTTTAATTAGAATTTTAATATGAACACTTTTAATCTCAAATTCTAAAATATTTGTCAAAAATCGTATAGATTTGTTCCCCCATTAATTTGCTTGCAATTCTGAATAATTTTTAAAACAAAACTTGAGATTTAGAATTATAGATTGGAAAATTATCGTTTTTTTGCACACTTCTTGCTGTATTTCGTATTAAAAAATTGTCATTTGGAAGGAAAAATCGTCAAATCGTCATTTGGTTATTTTAGATAGTAAAAATCGTTAAACCTGGCAACACTGGTTAAGAGTAGCATAATATCTCTCTATAATATATACTCTTTGCTGAAATTAGGAATGGATTGAGAAACGAGTGGAATTGAAACACTAGACTAGTGGAATTAAATGAAATGGAAGGGGGAATGAGTGGAACTGAAACACTATACAAACGAAATATAATAGAATTGGAGCACAAAAATAGGGATACGAAATGGAATTGAACGGATAGAATTGAAACGCTAGACAAGTTGAACGAAATGGACTGGAATGAAGAACGAGTGGAATGGAACAGGAACTAAGTGGAATTAAAACACTACATATATATATATGGGTCATTCCATCTCAAATCGACCAATGGTTGGAATCGACCCCTTTCGAATTGGATGAATTTTGGTCAGAACTTTTCCCTCATCATATAACGAAGTTTTGCCAAAGGAAAAAAATTACAAAATTTTGTTTCGAATGTTATGCAATATTTAAAATTTTAAACAATGTCATAATTTTTCTAATTTTGTGCTTTGTTATTATTTTTTGAATATCTCGAAAACTATAATAGCTACAAAAATGGTTCTTAGCTCGTTTTAAAGAGCTCGTTTTAAAAATTGAAAAATAAAAAAATTTAAAATTTGGCAATTTTAAAAATCGAAAAACTCAGAAACCTATTTTTTTTTGCTCAATTTTTTTTAAATAAAACCTCTAACTGATCTTAAAAGATCCTGAAATTTTCAAGAGGGCATTTTTTTAAAGATATGAATTTTTTTATTTCCTTTTTTTAAGTTGAATCTTAATACAATAATATTAAACAAATATCCAATTTTGAAATTTTGAGCAATAAAAATCAAATTTAAGGCTTTAGAAGCACAGAATAATTTTAAAATCGAAATTACGCTTTTATTTTTTTGGTAGTAGTTTGAAAAACAAACGCCCTCTTGAAAATTTCAGGATCTTTTAAGATCAGTTAGAGGTTTTATTTAAAAAAAAATTGATCAAAAAAAAACATGTTTTTGAGTTTTTCGCAAGGTTGGTTCCCGAAACGAATAACGGTAAGGGTAACGGTAAAGGTTTCGAATTTTGTTTATTACGGTAACGGTAAAGGTAACGGTATTTAAGACTGTTTCGGTAACGGTATACCTTTATCGAAACCGCAATACCGGTACGTACGGGTATTATAAATTGCGTTAAAAACGTATAAAAACAATTAAAAACTTAACATATTTTTCATTTTAAGCGTTCCCAAGAAACATTTTTACGGACTCTCCGGCACATACGGAATCATGAATCCGGCTTTTACGGCACATTAACGGTCCGTAATACACGTATCCGTCAAAGCTTGTACGTATACGGAACATTAAAGGACCGTGTAATCGGATTTTCGAACACAATACGTTTTAACTCCGTTTCCGTACCGTAAAATACGGAGTTAGTTGATTTTAATTTGGGTTCAAAATAACCATTAAAACTATGAATAGACTATTTCAAAAGATTAAATTTAAGTCAAGGTTTTGAAATTCGGCTTTTGTTTATATTTGTTTTTAATAATATAGTCTGAGTTTGTAAATAAGTAATAACATTTTTTATTGTGATTAGAAATCATAAACACCAAATATTTTAAATTTCTTTTCGTAAATGGACATAATTATCTCAGTAAGAGGATACTATCGGTCTAATTTACGTTTTATCAAAGAAAAAAACCTTTATTTTTATCTATATAATTTTGGTATGAAGCAACTGGTACAGTACTATTTCCAAAGAGTCACTTCGGAACTGGTTTCGCGACTATCACATTAGTACCAGTTTTGCCCCAATTTTTCGTCCTTAAATTGTAATTTACAAACTACATGCAAAGAAAAAACATGGTTGGGATTATCATATTCGAAGAGCATTATATATTTTTGGGTTTATGATTGCGACAATCATGTTATTACATAGTTGTGACAATCATACTCTTACCTCATTTTTATCATAATCTATACACTCAACCAAAAAATTCTGTAATGGCTATTGAAAATTTTGCTATTATAACGGGATATTTAACTGTTTTGAGCCCAGCGGTATTTTTTGCTATTCTTAGCTAATCAATTTAAGCTTAATTCCTTAATTCAATATCTCAATAACTTTTCTAAATATAGTCGCTCAAAGTCCAAATTTCAAAATTTTTTAAGGTTTTTAAAACAAATTTGAATATAAGACGAAGTCCGATTTTAAATATCAAAGCCAATTTGGAAAGAAAAAGGTCCAAAATTTCACTATTGATTGTTTTGCGAAATTATTGCGATTTTTAAATAATGCTTTTTACAGTTTTTACAGTCGGACTTTTTTTACAGTTATTTCTCGGCAAACTCATTTTGAATGTGTACGGAAATATTGTGATTTCAATATATACTTTGAAAATCGCAATGATTTCGAAAAAAATCAATAGTGAATGAAATCTGATGTTTTTAGAAAAAAAATTCTGTAATAGTACAATAGATTTTTAGTACAGTAAAATATTTTTTTGTTCATTTTAAGTCTAAATTTAATTACAAAAGGCTCTAAAAGTGCACATAATTTGTTAATGCAATATGACATATATTCAAGTTTTGGTCCTTTTTCTTTCCAAATTGGCTTTGATATTTAAAATCGGACTTCCTCTTATATTTAAATTTTTTAAATCTTAAAAAATTTTTAAATTTTGACTTTGAGCGACTATATTTAGCAAAGTTATTGAGATATTGATACGAGTACTCACTTAAGTTTGAAAAAGAGGGCACGGAATTAAACTTAAACTATGTAAAGCGTTTTCTTTTCGAAGCTATACTAAATTATAAATTTTTTATTGAAAAGATCGGCTGAAAAATTGAAAAAAATTAAATCGCGAATTGCGCAAAAACTAGAGCCAATTTGAACAAATTGGTTGTAGATTTAAAATCAGCACCCCCTAATTATTCTAAACCCACTGCAATAACATTCACCTTTTTTTGTAGAGCAGTGTATTAGTAGACGCTACTAAATTTCAGTAAACTGTTGTAAACTGAAATTTAAAATCAATCTGCTGAAATTAGCAAAAAAGTGTACTAAAAAATAAACAAACTGGAAAATCTAAAAAAAAAATTAAAATCAAATTTGGTAAAAAAAATATTTTTTTCTTTCGATTGTAAAAAATGTATAACTACTTCATCATACTTGAAATTTGGAGTGATTGCAAATGGTTCTCTAGGTCTTACCTTTTTATGCATTGGAGATACAAGAAAATTTTCTGAGTTTTATTTCCAAACTAAAAATATATCTATAATAACAAAGATAAACTAAACAAGAATTCTAAAAAATCAACGAATTCTTGTTAATAAAATTTACTTAAATATACTTGTTCTCAAATTAGTAATGTTTTGCTAAAATCAGCAGCGGAAATTAGTAAAAAAAAACCGTAATTTGTGATAAGAGAATAGCAAAAATTATTACTAAAAATCAGTATAAAAATAGAAAAGTCCGATTGGGAACTGTTTACAAATATTTTTACTAACTTTTTTATCTGAGTGTAACGTTAACGTGTTACCAAGACAACTAAAGATGAAAGTAAATATTTCTCAGTTGCATACGCGCCCACAAACCATCTTTATACCACGTGCTGAACATCATAAATCTTACTGTCTAATATACTTCTGTGACTTGAACTTGTTCGTCTTATGTATGTTAGGACGGATCTACTCCACTAATCCTTCGCCTCAATAATATGTTTTAGCAGCTGAAGGGCTTCTCCACTTTTTTTTAAATAATTTAAATATTTTTATTTTAAAAACAAACTAATATTGGTGAAGTCCGTATTTACCGGTACGGAACCGGATAAACCAAAACGGAGTTAAAACGTATTGTGTTCGAAAATCCGATTGCACGGTTCGTTAATAGCTGTGTTTGTGCGGCAAGCTGTCAACGTTGGCTTATGTCATTATGGGAATGCCACAACCCAACATTGCTTGCTTTCCGCACAAACACAGCTAATGTTCCGTATACGCGCATTACAGACAATTAACGCGCCGTAAAAGCCGGATACATGAATCCGCACGTGTGGAAGAGTCCGTAAAAATGTTTCTTGTGTAATATTGGTGAAGTCCGTATTAGCGTATTGTGTTCGAAAATCCTATTGCACGGTCCGTTAATGTTCCGTATACGTACAAGCTTTGACGGATACGTGCATTATGGATAATTAAAGTGCCGTAGAAGCCGGATACATAAAATCATACGTGTCAGAGAGTCCGTAAAAAGTTTTCTTGGGAGGTTTTGTAGTAGAAAAGTAAAGCCCAAACCACATAGTGAAAGTGCCAGTGAGCAGTGGCAGCGCTGTTAAACTTTGTTCTTTAATTTCGCGAGAACGATTTAATATTTTTAAAAATTTCTTTTTGAGTTTTGTTTAAAAACAGCTCTTGTTTTACAGAAACTTTTCTAATTTCTTGGCAGTGACAAATAGAGAAGATACAGAAACTGCTTTATCGACAAAACGTCGCACTGGGGTCGACACTGCGTTTATGTGGTTTAGGCTTATGAAGTTCCCGCGGGATTCTAATTTTACCAAAAAAAAACGTTCGCGTACTCGAAAATTGGGTAAATGAGAGCGGTCATGAGAAAGTAATATTCTTCTTCTTCTTGCCCAGACTTTTTTTCGTGTAAATTTGGGTAAACTTTACTAGATAAACTAGTTTAATTGAACTATTCACTCAGAAAAATACGTGTATCATTTACAAAAATTATTGTAAAAGTTGCCAAAGTTTATTGGTAACAGAGAACGGTTTGAATGCCTTATTTTATGCTTTTGAATGCAATCACTAAAATTAGCATATTGCTGTCAATACACATCATTTCAGTAAAGCAATACAGACACAATTGAAAAAAGTGAGTATGACGAAAACTATGCACTACCCTGCATGTCTTCTGTTAATATTACCTAACACTCACAACGAATACAAAACGATTGGTGTGAATAAAAACGATTGCTACGACGATTGGGTGACTTATTGGGCGACAAAGTAGACCACCTCAAAAGTAAAATAGCTTTTGGACCGTGTAGCTCTTTCAGTTATTGCCCAATATGGTTGATTTTTATATTTTGGAATGAGCTTGGAGAAACGAAGAAAAAACATGCTTACTTTACTATAATAACTGTTATGAGTTTTAAGTTATTTCATTTCAAAAATAAAAAAGCTCATTTTTCTCTTCGACTTTTTTAGTTTTTGGCCGATTGTGAATTCGATATTAGAACGATAATTTTTCAAAAAATAGTGACATATAGGCGACAGCTTAGGAAATGAAACTGTGAAAACCTTTTTTAAGTATCTCGAACCATTTAGTGTTGAGAAATTTCCAAAGTCAAACATTTTTCGCTGATCGAAAAAATTGCATTTTTTTTTAAAAAGATGCTATAAATTTTTCTCTTTTTACTGAGAAGTTATTTAATAAAAGTTAATGTTTTATTATATATTCGTAGAGAATGGGGTTCTAAAATGCTTTTGATCCAAATTTGAGGTGAGTACAACATTCACCCTACGTACAGCATTGACCGAAATTGGTCTAATTTTTATGAGTATTATTGAGTTTTCGATCATATAACAAAAAAGTCACGTCGATTTTGCTTCTTTCAGAAATACAGTTATATAGTGCCATATATTCTTTTTAGATTTCAAAAATAAAAAGTAGCGCCAATTCATAAACGAATCCAGAAAACATGATTTTATAAAAAATGGCAAATTTCCACCATAATTTTAATTGCAAAAAAGTATAGTTCGGTTTATTTTTTAAAAATTATTTTAATTGTTTTGCATGAACAATAAAACAGTCTTTATTGCTGGAAAAAATCATTTATGTACCTTGGATAGTTTTTAAGATATTGAAAGTCAATTTTCAAAGATGATTTTGTAAAAAATACACTTTTTAGTTTTTTCGTAGATTTTTCCCAGAAGTGTTTAAGGTTTTTTTGAATGTTACTAAAAAATTACCACTACAATAAACTAGACATATTTCCCTTTTCATTCATGTATCAAAGGTATATTGGTAACAGGTAAAATTATTGCATTCAAAACATACACCCCATGTAAAAAAAACATTTTTCAATATGGGACAAATATTTTAAAGGTGCATATTATAAACTATAATATAAACAACTAATGATTGATTATTTACTCTCAAGATATTTTGCGCAATCCTTTTGATAAAAATAGCTGAATACGTGACTAAATTTTCACCTGTTGAGAATTATAATTCAATATATAAGCCGCGATATTGTTTAAATAGTTGACTTATTAAGTATAATTTATCATGGAGATAACATTAAAACATTATTCCTTGTGAGCGGTCATTTGGCAAAATCTCGGAGATATATCCTTACGTGCGGGAAAAATAGCAAAACTTCTTGATATTATCCATCGCACGTATGGTTTAAATATTACATCTGAGGGAAATATCAAAATTGAAAAATTTTATAAAAGTTATGAAAAGAAATACGAAGCTAAGATATCAAAGACACGGTTTAAGGAGAAATATAATGATTCGTTAAATATGGAACTCAATGTAGAGATCGGCGGAAAGAAATTAGGTTGGCCAAAAAAGGATTACGAAAATGTTCAACAAAAGACAAAAAAAATAAAACAAGAAGAAGTCGTTAAAAATTTTTCTTTGAACGAAATAAAGGATTCCTTCAAAGCAGTTTTATTGCAAACACAACCAAAAAAAAGCTGGAAAAATTATAGACGTATTACCAACAGCATCTCCCGAGCGATTGAATTGTATCGTGCAAAGTATTTCAACTCTAACATCATCAAAATCTTTCACAGAAGAAGATGCATTAGCTCTAATACTAAGCTTAGGATTATCGAGAAACAAGTATGGTATCTTGAGAAAAGCACTCCAGGAAAAAGGATACGATATTTTACCAAACAGTCAGTCAATTAAAGAAATGGAAAACAAAATTGTGCCATCACCAGTAGAAGTAAACTCTAAAAGTGGCAGTGTTGAACTTTCCCAATTGCTAGATAAGGCAGCATCGAGAATTATTTCTAATTTTAGTAAGGAAGTCTTAGAAAAATGCCACAATTCTGAATTAACGTTGATATGTAAATGGGGCTGCGATGGAACGTCTGGATTTACTGAATACAAACAACAAACTACACGCAATGAAGAAGTTGATTATTCAAGTGTTTTTATGACATCTTTGGTACCGTTCAGAATGCGGTTATTTAAGGAAGACACTTCCCCATCAACTTCCTCCGCATTAAATAAGAATTACGAAGACTTATGGACAAATTTTACACCAGGTTCTAAGTTTTTATGTCGGCCAGTGCGTTTTAAGTATGTCAAGGAAACTGTAAGCTCAACAAAAAACATAGAGTTAGAAATTTCCAACTTATCTCCTTTGTACGTGCAAATAAATGGATGTATCCTAAAGATTTCATTTCAACTAGCATTTACGATGATTGATGGGAAAGTAGCCAATGCCGTCACAGATACCGCATCGACCTGGAAGTGTAATATATGCGCAAAGAAAGGCTCAGACTTTCAC
Organism: Leucophora obtusa; assembly: GCA_949987735.1. Taxonomy (NCBI): domain Eukaryota; kingdom Metazoa; phylum Arthropoda; class Insecta; order Diptera; family Anthomyiidae; genus Leucophora; species Leucophora obtusa. The sequence goes on from OX465296.1 coordinate 49,928,118, forward strand.
AAAATAGTCAATGAAACTGTGGTTAATGAAGAAGCTTTGAAATTTGGAATATATCCTCTTCATGCAAGGATACGATTTATGGAATATTGTTTACATTTAGCATATGATATAAAATATCGGCAAATTCCAGGAAATGAAAATAAAAGTGTAAAAACCCTACGCGGAATGAGAAGTCAATTGCCCTCCAAGGACCTATCCCGTGACCGGTCAACCGAAGGCATATTACTAAATTAGTACAAATATGAACAAAAGAAAATGAATTCAACAATTATTTATATAAATATATGAAAATGAATTCATTTTCTAAGTATTTTGTGATCCGTTATTTTCACTGTTGTTTTTAAAAAAACTTGACCGATACCGAAATAAAAAACAAAATTCGCCGCATATTTTTAAAAATATTTTTTATTTATTTTACTCTTTTATTTATTTTTAACTTTATTTTTTCACGATTTGCTTATTTTAGCTCTTATTTTAAATTTATATAATGTTTTGCTAAGAAATTTTAAGTTTTGTATTTTCAACGTTTTTTTAATGTTAAAGCTGTTTTAGTTTTAACAATTGGTATTTCATTTAACTTTTCTTTTTAACTTAAGGCGAATTTTTAAAATTTTTATTTATATTATCAGAGTTTTTGAGATAATTTTCTAATTTTTAATTGATTTTTTAATTTAATTATAGTTAACGCAAAAAACAAGTCAACTGCCATTAAGGGACCTATCCCATGACCGGTCAATCGGGGGCATATTCAAGGCACTTCCACCATATTTATCCCTACGGGGAATCAGGAGTCAATTGCCCTCCAAGGACCTATCCCGTGACCGGTCAACCGAAGGCATATTACTAAATTAGTACAAATATGAACAAAAGAAAATGAATTCATTTTCTAAGTATTTTGTGATCCGCTATTTTCACTGTTGCTTTTAAAAAAAATTGACCGATACCGAAATAAAAAACAAAATTCGCCGCATATTTTTAAAAATATGTTTTTTATTTATTTTACTCTTTTATTTATTTTTAACTTTATTTTTTCACGATTTGCTTATTTTAGCGCTTATTTTAAATTTCTATAATGTTTTGCTAAGAAATTTTAAGTTTTGTATTTTCAACGTTTTTTTAATGTTAAAGCTGTTTTAGTTTTAACAATTGGTATTTCATTTAACTTTTCTTTTTAACTTAAGGGGAATTTTTAAATTTTTATTTATATTATCAGAGGTTTTGAGGTAATTTTCTAATTTTTAATTGAATTTTTAATTTAATTATGGCCAACTCAAAAACCAAGTCAACTGCCATTAAGGGATCTATCCCATGACCGGTCAATCGGGGGCATATTCAAGGCACTTCCAACATATTTGTGTGTGTGTTAATGTTGTTTTCTTTTCTATTTTTTCTTTTCCATGTTTTTTTTATTTGCTGTGTGTGTGTTTGTCTTTTCTTTCTCTTTATTTTGAACAAAAACGAAAAACATATAATTTAACCATCAGCCAGCCACCACGCATAAGCAACATTAGCACAGACGGTAGAGCGTTTGCCTTACAAGCAGAAGGTTGTGTTATCGAGCCCTACTTCGACGCCAGGTAGATTATTTTTAATTCTTAATTTTTTATTAGTTTATTTGAAAAGCTATTTTTAGATAATAATCATAAAGTCGGGCATGCCGACTATACAATACCCTACACAAGTCGGGTTAAAAGCCAACTAATGTTTGGATCCGAAATTCGAATGGGTTAAAATGGGACTTGTGTCAAAATTTTCTATAATGTGAGTCAGCGAACCAAATTTCATTAAAATATCTTAATATTTGCGACCTGCAATTTATAACCAAGCCAATTTTGGGGGGACCCTTATATGGGCACTAGGTCTAAACATGGACCGGTGTTAACCAAAATCAATAGGCTTCGTCCTTGGGCTGATATAGGTCGGTATACCAAATTTCATCAAAATATCTTAATATTTGCGACCTGCAGCGTATAAACAATATAATTTTGAGGGGACCCTTATATGGGCACTAGGTCTAAACATGGACCGATGTTCACCAAAATCAATAGGCTTCGTCCTTGGGCCAACATAGGTCTGTGTACCAAATTTCATCAAAATATCTTAATATTTACGACCTGCTGCGTATGAACAATATAATTTTGGGGGGACCCTTATATGGGCACTAGGTCTAAACATGGACCGCTGTTAACTAAAATCAATACGCTTCGTCCTTGGGCTGATATAGGTCGGTGTACCGAATTTCATCAAAATATCTTAATATTTGCGACCTGCAGCGTATAAACAATATAATTTTGGGAGGACCATTATATGGGCACTAGGTCTAAACATGGACCGATTTTAACCAAAATCAATAGGCTTCGTCCTTGGGCCGACATAAGTCCGTGTAGCAAGTAATATTTGCGACCTGTAGAGTGCGCACAAGAATGCATGGACAGACAGACAGACGGACGGACGGACGGACAGACGGACATCGTTAAATCAAAATAAAAAAAATTCTGAGCCGATCGGTATACTATAAGGTGGGTCTAGGACCAATATTTTTTGATGTTACAAACATCAGCACAAACTTATAATACCCACATAGTGGTGTAGGGTATAATGAATTTAAGCAACAGTTGGGTCTAATTGTGGATAAATGATGGAAACACAGCCAGGCGTTTTTTTGAAGATCCTGAGACAACATCTAAAATAACAGGTCTAGACGAAACTTTAATCAAACGTTTTAAAATATTGTTAGCGGTGATTAATAGCAAAAAACGTATAAATTCTGATAAATTCCATATTTTTGCTAATGAAACAAAATCATTATTAAGTAGCTTGTATTATTGGCGACCAATAACACCAACCGTACACAAAATATTATCCCATGGAACACCAATAATAGAAAATAGTAACATTCCTTTAGGAGAGCTAACAGAAGAAGCGCAGGAAGCTAGAAACAGCGACGTTAAACACTATTGGAAATTTAATTCAAAAACAGCCCAAAATTCTGATCTAATGCACCACTTACTTATATATTCAGATCCAGTAATATATTCTATTAGAACGATATGGCTGCCAAAAATAAGTTAACAAGATGATTCCAAAGCCAAAGAAATTAAAAATATGTTAACTTTTGACACTTATTAAAAAATGTAAATATTGTTAATGGCAAAATAATAAATGCAATAATTGTACCTGTTACCAATATTTTTTATATACGTTTAATTCATCAATGGAAAGGGAAATATGTCTAGTTTATTGTAGTGTTAATTTTTTAGTAACATTCAAAAAAACCTTAAACACTTTTGCGAAAAATCTACGAAAAAACTAAAAAACAAGAAAGTGAATGTTTGCACAATATTTACATGTGGTTATATTTTTTGATTTGAGGTGTGTGTTTTAAATGCAATAATTTTACCTGTTATCAATACTTTTTATATACGTTGAATACACCAATAAAAAGGAAAACATGTCTAGTTTATTTAATTTTTATTAATTTTTAAGTAACATTCAAAAAAACCTTAAACACTTCTGGGAAAAATGTACGAAAAAACTAAAAGGTGTATTTTTTACAAAATCATCTTTGAAAGTTGACTTTCAATATCTTAAAAAATATCCAAGGTACGTGAATGATTTTTTGCAGCAATAAAGACTATTTTATTGTTCATATAAAACAATTAAATAATTTTAAAAAAATAAACCGAACTATCCTTTTTTTGAAATTAAAATTATGGTGTATGGAAATTTGCTATTTTTTATAAAATCATGTTTTTTGGATTCGTTTATGAATTGGCGCTACTTTTTATTTTTGATATCTAAACAGAATATATGGCGCTATATAACTGTATTTCACAAAGTAGCGAAATCGGCGTGACTTTTTTGTTATATGATCGTAAACTCAAAAATTCTCATAAAAATTAGACCAATTTCGGCCAATGCTGTACGTAGGGAGAATGTTGTACCGACTTCAAATTTGGATTAAAAGCATCTTAGAACCCCATTCTCTACGAATATATAATAAAACATTAACTTTTATTAAATAACTTAACAGTAAAAAGTGAAAAATTTATATCATCTTTTTTAGAAAAAAGTGCAATTTTTCGATCAGCGAAAAATTTTTGACTTTGGAAATTTCTCAACACTAAATGATTCGCGATACTTAAAAAAGGTTTCCACAGTTTCATTTCCTAAAATGTTGCCTATATGTCAGTAGTTTTTAAAAAATTATCGTTATAATATCGAATTCACAATCGGCCAAAAACTAAAACAAGTCGAAGAAAAAAATGAGTTTTTTTTATTTTTGAAATGAAATAACTTAAAACCCATAACAGTTATTATAGTAAAGTAAGCTAATTTTTTCTTCGTTTCTCCAAGCTCATTCCAAAATATAAAAAATCAACCATATTGGGGAATAATTGAAAGAGCTACACGGTCTAAAAGCTATTTTACTTTTGAGGTGGTCTACTTTGACGCCCAATAAGTCACCCTGTGATAACACAGGGTAACCATGAATCCAAAATTCAGAAAGGCTGGGTCCTCCTTAACAACTATCTCATACATACTGATGCAATCGGACTTATAGTTTAGAAGATACAGATTTATTACCACTTTTTTTTGTTTCAAACCATTGTGTATCGTTCAAGGTTGGCAACCGATACCGTTATAATGCCGTTATCCGTTTCAAAACCCATTCAAACTGACAACCGATACCAATACCGAAATTCTTGATTTCAAAAAATACCGGTATTCAAAAACCTTTTCCCTTAATACCGGTATCGTACCGGTATGGAATCGGTTTTAAAAAATTGTTTTTTTCACGTTTTTAGCAAAAATACAAATTTTTTTAATATAAAAATGTTAAACAATTAAACTTTATTATCCATTGTTAATAGAAAATCGTGTTATAAATTCAAAGTGCGGTTATCAGCCTTTAGTTTGCATTGGCAACATTGTTTTTAATTTATTTAACTTCATAAATATTCTCTAACTTGTGACAAATTTAGTAAATATAATTTAATATATAAACTGGTTTCTTAAACCTTTAATTGAATTTACAGTTTCTTTTAGAGAATCCTTTTATTAATTTTATAAACTTATTTTTTTTTATTTTATTATATGATCTCAATACAAATATAAAATATTTGTAGTGAATCAACTTGTGTTCCGAAAATCAAAAACAAAAAAAAACACTCTAATATAGGGCCTATATTCTGCAAAATAACCATTGGTACTTTTTTGTAAAAGAGCATAACTTAAATGCCTTTATTCCCTTATTTTATTTAACGACGGTTATATATATGTATATATCATGTTATACATCACTGGAAAGCTTATAAAAAAATAAATGATCTAATGTGGAAATAAGTATAACATTTTATATAAAAAAGACGGAGTATGTAAAAAACGCATGTTTTTTAAACTTTTTGTATGAGAGCATATTTCAAATTTACGAAATTAAAAAAGAGTATATCACAGGATTATATATCCATCAAAATATGAAGTTTGATGTACATATTTCCTATATTTAGCACAGAAAGAGGTCTAAATTCTTTAAAAATGTACCAAAAAAAGTTTTTCTAGGAAAATTTTGGCAAACCTGATGTAGTGCGAATATCGAAAAACGCAAAAACACGTTCCGCTTAAATTTAATAAGGAATAATATATATTAATTCAGCAGCCATAGAAATATAGTTCTCCATATAAAGTACCCAAAATTTTTGAAAATTTTAAAACAGCAAATTCGAAAGAGCAAAAAAGTACAAAAAAAGCTACCAGTAAAAAGCCCTCAAAAATTGCTTTCCAACAATACCACACTTGCACATGGTTCTTTTGGTCGAAATATCTTAAAAAGCAGAAAAACCTAAAAAGGACCCATTTTTGAACCCCTTTTTGGACCCTTAAAATTCCGAGGTGGCCGATAAGCTGAGACAGGTCGATCTTAGATTTTTTTCTCAATCACATATCCAAATATCATCAAAATCGGAGTGTTTAGGCTGAAGTACTTCCGTTGTTTAATAACTTAAATACTTATCCTTTAAAAAAAATTTAATAAAATTGAGTTTTTTTCTAATTAAGAACGTTTTTTTATATTTTTGTAAATTTTTTCAATAATACCGGTATATACCGGTATTAATGTTGTAAACGAAATGATTAAAATACCGTTACCGATACCGAAACAAATAAAAAATCGATACCAATACCGATACCTATACCGTTATTCGTTTCGGTTGCCAACCTTGGTATCGTTCAACGTTAAATAAAATAAACAATCTTCCTGAATTTTATCAAAGACAGATAAATAACGTTGCACCTTCACGTTCCCGTTGGAAGACTCTTTTTTATAGCATATGCCAACAATGAGGTAGCTTGCACCCCATCACTAAGCAAGGCACAATTATTGTTTACATTTCTAGTAAAAATAGTAAACTTGGAATGTACTAAAGAATTGCCAAAAATTAATTGCTTTTTATACTGAGTGCAAGTAAATTATATCAAAACAATTGAATTAAAAAATTGCCAAATATTTCGCTACAAACGAATTTAAGATAAACTACTAGTAAAAATAGTAAAAACTAGCATGTAAACTAACAGACATATTATTATTATTTTTTGTAAATAAAAATGCTTGATAAATGAGTGTTTTTTAGTTTGAATGTAATCATAAATTAATATCACATTCAGTTTAAATTATTTTTCAAATTAAAGAAAGATGATATAATTTTCACAAGTAAATTACAAAGAATAAAAAATTTGAAAGAATTCGATAAGGCCAGCAAGACAGAGTCATTTGCCTTGAAGGGTTAATAATTGATAATCGTCTACTTATGTGAAAGTTGAAAGCAAATCGAAAATGTTAACAACTCAACTTATACTAACATCAACGAAAACTAAAAATGCTATTTTTATCCTTTTTTATTATTACTCTTTTTTGCTTTGAACCTTAATTTTAAAGGTATCTCAGCTGGTTGTATTCAACTCTGTGTATGATAACTAGGGTTTGGGATTTCCCGGACTTTTTTATTTCCCGGGAAACGGGAATGAAAAAATTTGATCCCGGGAAATATTTTTGAACAAAATTGTTAATGAAAACCACCTATATAAGTAATTTTTGTTAAAAAAAAACACTATTTCAGTACAAATGCAGTCTGTGTAGTGAGAATTCAAAGTAAAAAATATCAGAATGTTGAACATTTGATTTCACATAAATTACTCGCAGCACTGCCAAATGAATTGCATGATTCCAGCAGGCACCTACTACTGGACTGTCGGAAACAAACCGTTTCATCACACTCGACCCATTAGATATGGTGGCCACAATGTTATTTTCCAAAGACAAATAAAACTCTTCCAGTCTTATTTCTACAATTCTTCTTATTTCATCAGCATTACATCTTCCTGATATATAAACCAACCCCAGTTTATAAAATGAATTATTTCCGTTTATACATATGTTCAAATATCTCTTTTGTGATATTTTTGTCCATTCATCTAAGATTATAGTAAATCTCCTATTGTTAGAAATATTGCTCGATATTTCTTTTATCATGATATCTTTTACATGATTGTAGTAATTTAATATAATGTTCTTTACATCGGTTTAATTTTTTTGCAATGCCAGATTTTTATTATAAAAACTTTCTCGAATAAACGAAGATCTAGTTATGGTGCGGATTGACTGCGGCTAATTTGGATACCATTTCAGGAAATGTTTGCCCTACCATAAAACCTTTAATGCCTATTCAGCTTACACTTTTTCTTCGGGTACTTTGCTAATTTTAGCTGAAACGTTATTCTTGTTGTTTTCTTCAAGAGAAGTTGCATGACCATCAATTTTTTTTTTTTTTTTTTGTGAACCAAATTTATATGTCGGATAACCAAATTAAATACCACCGTTAACCATTAGTCTTTTCTTTTCACATTTATTAATGAAAACGTTACTTATAAAATTATTGACCCTTAATATAAAGGCGTATTTTAAATTTAAAGTCGATTTTATTTTTAATCAAACGGTTTTGTTCATTTTGTGTATGAAAACCTTACAAAAATATTTATATTTTCAAATATTTTGATTGGTTGAAAATAAATTAACCAATCAGAATGCTCCAAAAATAAACCAAGTCAAGGTATACTGCCACCCAATATTTTAACTAAAGTCGACTTTACCTAAATTATACATTTGAAAAATTTAGATAGTAAGGGCGATTATTTGTAAGAAACAAAGCTTTTTTTCTTATTTCTTTTAAATATTTTACCAAGTTTTTAGGTTTTACTACTTAAATTTTGAATAAGTTATGCGAAAAATCTTTATTAGTTGAAATGCTCCTTATTACTTGGCAAATATTTTATTTGTGTGTCAAATAAATGTATTCCCTTTTAAAAGATTTTAACAATGACATTTTTGTTTTGGTATTTAAAATGTTTTTTATGACTAAAATTAAAAAATCCTATTCGAAACAAACACAATTTAAAAAATTTAATATTTTTAAAATTTCCCGTTTTCCCGGGAAAAATATATTATTTTCCCGGGAATTCCCGGCAAACTTTTCCCGGGATTTCCCGGGAATTCCCGCCCGGGAATTCCCGAACCCCAAACCCTAATGATAACCACAGATTTTTTGAATTATAACGAACCGTTAAATTTAAATTTAAATGTATGTTATTTAAATTATATTTTTGCTTGAAAAATATATTTCCCTACTAAAAAAAATTATATGACTTTTGATTTATATATAATTATATCCGAAAAACGAGAACATCTAATTGTATAAAATTAAATCGTATTCGATTATATTAGATCTAATTTGACACAATTAGATCTAATTTGATAAAATAAGATATGGTTTGATACAATTTTATCCGGATTTTGTCCTCATCCAAATGATCAAATATAATATAATCATATCCAACTAGATGTAATGGTATATAATTCGATACAATTATACATAATTATATGAGGTATATGTAACTAATTGGATATTGTAATAAGTTGCACTATATACAGTGCAATATATAACAAGATATAGTTATATATTTAAGATATAATTTCTTAAAATTTTATATAATTATATATATATATGTTCCAATATATAACTATACAAAATTTTATGTGATAATATATAACTATATCAAAACTTATTTACTTGGGTTCTTATTAAAATTTTTAATTTAAAGAGCGATTTAACTAGAAGTGCTAACTAGATCTTTACAACAAATTGAACTATAACTACAATAGAAAGAGCGCCCACCAAAACAAACTATAATGCCCAAGTCTATTGACGTCTTTTTTAGTACATTTTTGTCACTTCCTGAGTGTATTTTTTGTAAACTCCCGTATTACCGAACTTTACCCAAAAAAGTTCATTCACTCTCAAAAATGATTACTTTGATTGTTCATCATTAAATATTCTATTTTCTAAATCTCCAAAAATTTGAACTTGATCGAATGCATTTCAAGGAGTGAATTCCCTGCGGTTCCTTCGATTTAAAATTAAATCGAATGGTATTTTTAGGGAATTTATTCAAAATAGAGTTCATTCTTCGAAGCTCTGCTGAAAGCTAACTAAAAAGTATTGTTTTCTTTTATTTTTTTGCTTATTGTTTGGTGAGTATTTCGGTAGTACAGACTCACAAAAATAGCCGTCTCACGTAAACATCACTCGTGACTCACTTTGATTTTGGTATGGGTGTAAAGAAATAGTTTTCTAATAAAATAATCGTGAAATTGAAAAATTGTTGATGCATACAACCATCTTTTATTTATACACCATATACGAGGCGTTTCATGAATCCCCTAATTGACAAATATTTTGTTCTTTAATACTACAACTATTATTCAATCTATCGTCCAGCAAGCATAAGTTATGATTTTATTTAAATCGCTTCTTTTTGTCAACAACTCATATAAATTCAATTTAAATTTATGTATGTTAACTAGTTGTGTACGCGAAAGTATACTACATATTCATTGTAGTTAAATTGTTTAATTTTCTTTTGTTTTTATTAATATAATTGTTTCAATTTAGGTTATCAGTAAGTCAGTCAGATGCTTCGTTACTTAAGTAACCTTTTTAATATATTTGTGTGAATTCATTGGAAAAGCATCTGGAAAGAAAGGTGTGTCTTTTGCTAAGACGAAGTTGATGATACCCAGCAAAAACAGACATTACCGAGTAATTAAGCGAGTAAGTAACACACAGAGGGTTTCACTACTTACCAGGCTATTTGCTAGCAATATTACTTTTGTTCGCGATGTCCAAAAATTCATGGGTGGTCATTACTATCTCGCTTACAAAAAAGTGCAAATAACGAGTTACCCATAGTCAAAGAATAAGTAGTTACTCAAAAAGGTAGAATAAGTGGTTACTCAGATGTTAGGAAATAAGTGGTTACCCTACATTGTGAAATAGTTGGTCATATTGGAAATACAAATTTTTACCTCGGAAAATTTGGAAATATGTTCGAAACAATTTAATAAATAAAATAGTAATATAAAAAGACTAAATCAGTACTTATTTAATCAATTACCAGTAGGTGATTACTTTGCAAGAATATATAAGTACTTCTATAACTAATTATCAGTAAGTCATTATTTTGTATTTTAAAGTAATGCAAGATGTAATGACCTATCATTACTTGGTAATCCGTAGGGTAATGACCTGTCATTACCATGTTTTTGCTGGGTATGATTAACATTTCTTTTAGCGACCCTATTTCATATAAAGTGAGTAAAAAAGGCGTGAAAATGGAATAATAACCAGATTTTTACGAGTTTTACGTGTCTATTCCTACGAAAAGTATGTGACTCTTATTTGTGACCGTATTCCCCTTGTGCTTATTGTTCCAAAGTCACAATAAATTATATTTATTCAAATTTTTGTTTGAAAACTTCAAAAAAGAAATAAGATCTGATATCGACACAATCATAATATTGTGAAATAAAATTTAAATTCTTTTAATTTCATTGTTTTCATTCTAGGCCGAGTTCTTGGGATATCAGTTAAACTTGGTTTACCGCAAACAAGTTTTGTCAGCCATTTCCAAGTTTATTAACAAACATTTACCGGAAAAAACTTGTCTCGTTTACAATTTATTTTTTATCGAAATAATACAAAAGAAATCAGATTTTAAAAGAAGTATTCCAGTTTCAAACTGGGCCTTAGTCTTAGAAATAGTCTTATGACGGTCACAACTTGTCAAAAGTACCCACACACACACACACACACATTACTAATGTCTAAATAATAAGCATACAATTCAGTTTCAAAACTCATTATATTTATTTGACAAGGTCGTTTTTGTAAGTTCATATTCCATATTCGCTGCATGAAAAAACGCATGAAAAAACGCACGAAATAGCTTTTACTTATCCGCTGGATTACAAAAAAATAAAAAGTATGCAGTTATTCGTATGCTGATAATCAAATAAGTGGTTATGAGTTGATAAATAATAAGGCTTACTTATATACTTATTAGTACTCAACCAGCAAACAAGCCCAAAAATGAATTAAAAAAAGCTCAAAAAATATTATTTAAAGTTCAAATTTTTGTATGAAAGTTGTTCATTCAAAAGGCCCTTCTTTTTTGATTCAAAAATTACTCAAAAAAAGATTTAAAAAAATTGTAGGCTCAAAAATAATCTTTTTTGAGCCTTTTTTGAATTGTTCACAAATAATTCAAATTTATTTACATTTCTGTGTCATTTCTGAACCATCTTTTCGATTTATTAATTTGCCTCAAATTGATTTGTCTTTTAGGATTCACTTTAGAAGCCTCATATTTTCGTCCAAAATATGAGCAATTTTCGACAAATTTTAAAATTAAAAAAAATTTTATTACATTTGTGTAATTTTTACTCAAAGAACCCTCAGAAAATTACAAAAATTTTGCAAGTAGTTTCCAATATCACATTATTATTGTAATTAAATAGGTAGGCGTGTAAGCAGAGCTTCGAAGAGTGAATTCTGTTTTGAATGAATTGCCCAAAAATATCATTAAATTTCCTTTTAAAGCGAAAGTATTCATATTTATACAATAGCATGGAATTCATCTATCGAATTCGGATATAACACATCAGCTGAAAAATCCATAGGATGACACATAGGTGGCGCCACTAATGAAAAATCCTTATGATTTTTTCGAACTACCAACCTTCAGATGATACCTGTCAAAATTTAATGTCAATTCGTTCATTAGTGAACAAGTTACAGCTGTTTTAGTGACGCTACTTTTGCGTCACTAAAACACAAAAGTAGCGTCAAGCCAAGCTTGATAAGTGTTATTCGGTCTCTCCTCCATCGAGACAAATGGCAGAAAAGTAGTTCTTGACTTTAAACGTGGTCGTACAAACACCGATCACGTCGAACGCACAGGTCGCCCAAAAGAGGTGGTGATACCGGAAAGCATCAAACAATTTCACAAAATCGTTTTGGCAGCCCGTAAAGTGAAGTAGCAGGAGATAGCTGATACCTTAAAGATATCGAAGGAACGTCTCGGCTTTTTATACCCTACACCACTATGTGGTCAGGGTATTATAAGTTTGTGCTGATGTTTGTAACACCAAAAAATATTGGTCGTAGACCCACCTTATAGTATACCGATCGGTTCAGAATTTTTTTTTATTTCGATTTAACGATGTCCGTCTGTCCGTCCGTCCGTCCGTCCCTCCGTCCGTCCGTCCGTCCGTCCGTCCGTCTGTCTGTCTGTCCATGCAATCTTGTACGCACTCTACAGGTCGCACCTATTAAGATATTTTGATGAAATTTGGTACGCAGACCTATGTTGGCCCAAGGACGAACAAGTTTGATTTTTTTGAACATCGGTCCATGTTTAGACCTAGTGCCCATATAAGGGTCCTACCAAAATTATATTGTTTATACGCTGCAGGTCGTAAATTTTAAGATATTTGGACGAAATTTGGTACACAGACCTATGTTAGCCCAATAACGCAGCCCATTGATTTTGGTGAACATCGGTCCATGTTTAGACCTAGTGCCCATATAAGGGTCCTACCAAAATTATACTGTTTATACGCTGCAGGTCGTAAATATTAAGATATTTTGATGAAATTTGGTACACAGCCCTACATTGGCCCAATAACGCAGCCTATTGATTTTGGTGAACATCGGTCCATGTTTAGACCTAGTGCCCATATCAGGGTCCTACCAAAATTATACTGTTTATACGCTGCAGGTCGTAAATATTAAGATATTTTGATGAAATTTGGTACACAGATCTACATTGGCCCAATAACGCAGCCTATTGATTTTGGTGAACATCGGTCCATGTTTAGACCTAGTGCCCATATAAGGGTCCTACCAAAATTATATTGTTTATACGCTGCAGGTCGTAAATATTAAGATATTTTAACGAAATTTGGTACACAGACCTATGTTAGCCCAATACCACAGCCTATTGATTTTGGTGAACATCGGTCCATGTTTAGACCTAGTGCCCATATAAGGGTCCTACCAAAATTATACTGTTTATACGCTGCAGGTCGTAAATATTAAGATATTTTGATGAAATTTGGTACACAGACCTATTTTGGCCCAATAACGCAGCCTATTGATTTTGGTGAACATCGGTCCATGTTTATACCTAGTGCCCATATAAGGGTCCTACCAAAATTATACTGTTTATACGCTGCAGGTCGTAAATATTAAGATATTTTGATGAAATTTGGTACACAGACCTATTTTGGCCCAATAACGCAGCCTATTGATTTTGGTGAACATCGGTCCATGTTTAGAACTAGTGCCCATATAAGGGTCCCCCCAAAATTGGCTTGGTTACAAACTGCAGGTCGCAAATATTAAGATATTTTAATGAAATTTGGTGCGCTGACTCACATTATAAAAAATTTTGACACAAGCCCCATTTTAACCTATTCGAATTTCGGATCCAAACAATACACCAGAGTGGTGTAGGGTATTGTATAGTCGGCATGCCCGACTTTAACCTTTTTACTCGTTTGGTATCAACATTTGTCCATGAGAAAGCTGTTTCGAAAAAGGTGCCGCGTTTGCTCACAGTGCACCAAAAATAACAACGTGTCGATGATTCTGAGAGCTGTTTATAGCTGTTTCGGAGAGATAAAAAGGACTTTTTGTTGGGTATGTAATCGAATCGGCAGTCAGCTGAGTGGACAGCAACTGGCGAACCTCGCCCGAAGAAGCCAAAGACGCAACAGTCAGCTGGTAAAGTTATGGCATCAGTATTTTAGGATGCGGCTAGAATTTTGTACATTGATTATCTTGAAAAAAGCCAGACCATCAATAGCGATCACTACATGGCCCAACTAGTGCGTTTGAAGGAGGTAATCGCAAAAAACGAAAAAAGTGCTCTTTCACCAAGACAATGCGCCGTGTCAGTTCTTGCAAAATTTCAAGCAAAACCGTTTCCATTTGCAAAAGTTACCGCAATAAATACGGTTAGTATCGTACTAATTACATTTTAATACACTAAAGTGAAATAAATATAATTTTCTATTATATAAATCACCTTATTTTTTTATTTAATAAAATTTTTTACTGTGAAATTTTCAGTTTGTATGTTCAGCGTCATTTCTCTGACTAAAGACACAAGAGAAAAAATATTTCTCTCATATTCATATACTAGAAATTTGTAAACTCAATATTTTTTGTGCGTGTGCGCAACATATTTTCAATGTGTGGAATATTTGAATGAGTGGCACGGACACAATTAAAAATAAATGTGTTTGTTAAAAAATCCAAAACAACTGCATAAAGTAACTGTAACGTAAATTCAGTAGTTTTTGTGGATTGTTTAAAAATATAACTATCAAAATCATTGAAAATTTCTTGAAAAAGTAAAATAATTGCAATTTATGTTAACCCTTTCACTATCGACTTTTTGTTTGCGGATGTATCGTTTTGACTTCAGATTCTTGTAAAGAGTCCTGAAATTAGAAAAAAAATATGTAACATATTTTGCCCCCTCCCTCTCCTTCCCACCAAAAATGATGTTCTAAAATCGATTTTTTCAAACTTCTGAGCCCCGTTTTACCCCTTAAACATTTGATTAGACAAAAATACTTTGCTTTTCTTCTCGTCATAAAACGAAGCTATATGCCAAATTTCAATTATCTATCTTCATTAGTTTAGGATAAACACCAAAACCCCCTTTTCACGGAGATTATGGTATATTCAAAAAATTAGACTTCGTTAACAAATATCGAGACCATATTGTCATGTTGAACTGCTTATATATATAATTTTTATTTGACGTCCAAGATCCTAATAAACTTATTTGCAAAAAGTACAAAGTTATTTTTGCACTATTAAGTTTTATATATTATTTTAAAAATGTGTACACTGTAGTGTACAAGGATAGTGAAATAGTTAAAATAACAACAACCTCATTACTGCAGAAATAACAGTCATGTAGAAACTGCAGAACTTTTCTGAGTGTATATATAATTGGGCATAAAAAGAAATAATCTATCTCTCTTTACGAGAACTTTAGATACTAATAATTTAGAATTTTGTAAATTTCGGATATGTATGCTTTTACACAAAGAGATAAACGCTTTTATCCCTTCTTTGATCACCTAAAACAGGGATGGAAATGACTTTTTATATTGTGTACTAACCACATAAAAAAATTGTACTTTTTTGACCCTCACGGTACCAAAATTTTTCATTTATAGAAAATTTGTTTGAGCAATGTCAAACTTGGAGAAAATATTCTTCTACAAAATTGTACTATTCCAGCCCTCACCAACTTTAATTTTAATATAAAAAGTTAATTTATTTTGTCCTTTTTATTGTATTTTTAATACACTTTTTCTGAAAGTTCTGCAACATATGCTCCTCTGAGCAACCGATTACCACTAGATCATTCATATACAAAAATGCCTGGGCTGGCGACAGCCCGGAAAAAGCCAAAGACATCATTCTTTGGAATGAATTCGGTGCAATTTTTATACCATATGGAAGTCTTTTAAATTTAAAGGAACCTTTTTCTGTTGAAAAAGATGTAATATCCCTGGAATCTTCTTCCAGTTCTATCTGATGAAAACCAGATACTAAATCTAAACACGAGAAAAATTTTGCTCTACCTAATTGATCTAAAATATCATCTATGCGAGGGAGAGGGAATTTATCAGCTATAAGCTTCTTATTTATTCCTCGGTAATCAACGACAAGTCTCCATCTTTTAAGGTCAGTCCCTGGTAACGATTTTTTCGGTACTAATAAAATTGGACTGTTATATTCTGAAACTGATGGTTCGACTATGTCATCATTAATTAGTTTATCCACTTGTTTATTAACCTCCTCTTTATGGGAGTGTGGTATGCGATAGTTCTTCATATATACGGGCTCATTATCCTTTAATCTGAGTTTTTGTTTATAAAAATTATTAACAGTTATCCTCTCAGCTTCTAATGCAAATATGTCAACAAATTCAGAGCATATATTCCTTAATCTGTCCTCGACAAATTTAGGAAAATTTCTGGACAATCTTTCCAGTTTTTCTCGATCTTTTTGAGAATCTCGGCTCTGTTGGACAATGTCGTAGTCGTTTAGACTTTCCGTTCGTATTTGAGGATTTGAAATAATAATATTCTCGTTTGTTGTGTTAACAATTCTAACGAGTGGCATTGATTTCAAAGTTATTGTACTCGCAATATAAACACCATTTCGTAACATTTGGTGTGGAATCAATACTTCATCTCCACTACTCTGAATACTGATAAGTCTTATCACTTCAGATCTTGCAGGAAGAGATATGGAGTTGATTTGCGGTGCATTCCGCATCTCCAAAGCGATATCATATGGATATTCTCCAGATCTTAAAATAATTAAGTCCTTGTCGCTCTGATAATCGAGTACACAATTATACTTCCGTATGAAATCCATACCTATTATTCCGTCAGATGGAATTGGGAAGTCATCCTGAACAACATGAAATTCATGTGCTATAAGGAGATCTTTAGCTTTCAAATCCGTTTCGACTTTTCCAAGTGTAGTTATTAAACTCTGTCCTACACCACTAATAGTTGTCGTTATATTCGCATCAATTTGTTCGTTAAGAACTTTACCGATTTTAATTATAGAAATATCGGCTTGTGTGTCTACTAAAAATGTGGATCTCTCTCCGTTTAATATAGTCCTAATGGAGAGGTAACTATAAAGAGATAGATTGAAGGTGTATATTCTATTTTCCATTATATTAGGGGTGCCTGAAACACTGTCGGTTACGATTTGATTATTATCATATGAAATATTGTCATATGAAATTCTATGGTTTCCTTTACCATTATCAAAAATTTCTCGGTCGGGGTATTTGTATTTACTCCTTCAACCGGAATTGTACTTGCAAAAATTTTCCTTCCCCATGATACAGTAACGTTTGCGTTTACGATTTTCCACGCATTTATTACCAATATTATCAGCATTACTGAATAATATATTTGGTTGTCCGTATGATTCGTTACAACTACTGATGAACTTGGCAAGTAGTTCATTCAAATTTGAAAAATTGCCTGCCTCTATTATAAATTTCACCCTTTCGTTTGCAGCATTTTTGGCAATTGCCCTTACCGCTGCCTGGGTTGAGTATTTAGTTGCCAGTTCTAATGGCACTCCGTCCGAAATATAGGCATTTTCCAAGAATTTTGTCAAGGACTCAATTTTAGTAGCATATGAATTCGCACTGCTACTGTCTTGACGGATATTAAAAAGTTTAGCCGAGGCAAGCTCGACTGATTCGTATTTCACGGAAGTCAACAAGATCAAGGGCATCTAGAAAACTCTGTAGGTTTTCTGCCCTGCCATCAAAGTCCGGAAGGAGCTTTGAGGCTAGATCCAAAAATTCCATCCCTGGTTGTGGCATTTGAAATTGTATTCAAAGAAGGTAAAAAATTTTTTTTTCAATTTTCGACTATCCTACCTTAGTAGGCCAATGTTAGTATAGAGAATGGAAAAAAAAATTCAGTTATGTCATAGCATCCACTATCCGTTCCCTTTTGGTAAACAGATTTTGGTTACTATGGCATAAATCGGTCGTCTCTTTTTTGAAGACCGTTTTTATTTTTATCGCACTGTGGGAGGGTCACTTGTGAATCACCCCAGTCGACAAAAATAAAAAAAAAAAAAATACCGCTAGAGTTACTAGCAGCTGCTTAGTAAAAATTCTGTTTTCTAATTTTTTTCTTATTGCCACACATGTAGGAGTATATTCACAATTAAAAATTTTAAATTTTATATAAATTTTTGTCCATTTATATTAAAGCGTTAAAATAGTAATATGCTGTATGTATTTTAGTTTGTTCTTTGTTCTAATAAGCTTTGATTCATTTTGCAATTATTATAGGAGGTTTATACCTAATTTTGCTGAGTCATCGAGACATTTGACTAGATTATCTAGGAAAAATGTTTCTTTTGATTGGACTGAGGAATGTGAAAACTCTTTCAAATACCTCAAGAGTCAATTATTAAGTCCGAGGATACTGCAATATCCAGATTTTACAAGGGAATTTTGTATAACAACAGATGCAAGTATACATGCTTGCGGAGCTGTTTTAAGCCAGGAAAATCAAGGTATTCAACTACCTGTGGCTTATGCATCCAGAACATTCACAAAAGGTGAAAGTAATAAATCTACGATTGAACAGGAGCTAGCTGCCATTCATTGGGCAATTAAATATTTCAGACCATATATTTATGGTAGAAAATTTTTGGTCCGAAGTGATCATAGACCTCTAACCTATTTATTTTCTATGAAAAATCCGTCATCAAAACTGACGAGAATGAGATTAGATCTTGAGGAATACGACTTTACGGTCGAATATATAGGGGCGGAGACAATTATGCAGCTGATGCGCTGTCTCGCATAGAATTCTCAGATATAATGAATACTGAGACTAATAAAATATTGAAGGTAACCACGAGACTTCAATCAAAAAGGGAGGAATGAATATCAAATATATGTACATAAAAATATATGTTGTTAATATTTTGTTTCGGTTATATACTAGATAAGTTACCCGTCCTAAGAAAACAATGAAATATTTTTTTTACTTTTCAAAAAATATACGAAAGAGGCGGGTTAAATTCTCGAATTTTATGTACTAGCAGCATTCAATCGACGCGTATTAATGAGCTGATTATAGGAAAATAACATATTTTTTCCAACATTGGGCCCAAAAGATGTAAGTTTTTGTTAGAATTATTTTAGTCCACGTCTGCAATTCGAATATTTGTTGACAGCTTTAAAGTAAATAAGTTCATTTAATACAAAAATTTTAAATTTGGAAATTTTTTAAATTGTACCAAATGGATCGCGGTAGTACCACGGTACCAACGGAGGTCAAAATGTACCAAAAAAAAGTACAATTGTACCATGTTTTCCATCCCTGCCCTAAATATACAGTAGTGGACTAAAGTGGATACATATTTGAATATTTTTAAATCTGTATTAATAACTTTTGTTCAATTTGTGATATCCAAGTGTAGTTTTTTCAGTTTTTGACTTGGCCAGGTCAGAGCCCCGATTTGAATCCCATCGAGAATTGGTAGGCAATTGTCAAAAGAAGACTCTCCCAATGCAAACGAGCACCGACCAACTTAGATGATCTTTGGTCAGGAGTTTCAGCGGAATGGACTAATATTCCACCTCAAATTATTAAAAATCTCGCGGAAAGCATGTTTTAAAGCACAAAGGATTTTGGACAAAATATTAAAGAAAGAACTTGCCGAAAATTTCAAATATGAACAATACTGGATAAAAGCGGTCACAATTTGCAATTATTTTTTTATTAACTTCTTAGTGATATTGTCTACTGTATTTGGGTTTTTATTGAAGAAGAATGTTTTAATTTTATGCTTTAAAAAAAATCATTTAAGTTTCTATAATAAAATAAAAATTATAACAAATTTCGAAAAATGTTGAATTAATGTATCCACTTTAGTCCACTACTGTAAATAACATGCGCAACTGGCAGAAACTGTAATGCTCTGAAGAAGAGTTTTATTGCTCGCTTCTTTTAACCTGAAAATTTATTATAAATGTTATTTTCAGTCTTGCCAACTCTTGAAGGCAGGAAAGCACCGTGAGCATTGTGAAAGCGGTTAATAAGGGTAAAAATTTACCAAAAATGGGGTAAAAAAGCACGATATCAATTTTTTGAAAAATTTATGTAGAGTTTACTAAAAACGGAAAAATCTGAAAACAGCGGTTTCGGTTTTTCAAAATTATAAAAACCGCGGTTTCGGTTAATTTTCGGTTTTCTTGTGCTAATAATAGAATTGTTTTAAAATAATTAAGTGGGGGGGGGGGGGGGGGGTAAATACTGTAACAACAGAATTTTAAGGGGCATATTTAAACGGTGGTCAAAAATTCAAATAACAATATTTTTACTATATTATTTTTTGTTTAAAATATATGTTATTGTAGTATTCTCAGAAAATATTAGTTTTAAATTTCTCCAACCAAAATCGCCACGGTTGCCACTTCATTATTAGCCTTTTTTAAAAAAGGCAAAATCGGCTGCCACTGTGCATTAGAGTGGGCCGAACTTTACCGAATTGAGAATTTCAAAAACGGGGGGTGCGGAAAAGTTGCGTATGCGTCCAGTAACCAGTAAAAAATAAAAATTTTGAAAATCGGTTCACGTTCAAGGTCCCCGCAAAGCGGTTGAAATTTCGAAATTTCGGAAAGTTTAAAAAAAATCCTTAAATTTTGTTAAAAAATATTTGTTATTATGATATATTATTTCTAATAAAATATAGTTCGCTGAATCCAATCGGCCGAAGGGGTTCTGAAATATTGCTACTTGAATTTTGCTGAAAAACACGATTTTTCATTTTTCAGTCGGGCCTTCAAAAAGTTAGTCTAAAAATGTTTTTCATTTTTTTCATTTTTAAATCTACTATCTATATAAAATTGTCTTCGATTTGAGTGTAAAAAAGTTTAAAAATGTTGAAGGGTATTACAAGGACGCTGCGACAAAAGTTGTAAAAATTTTCACAGTTAAAAGTGATTGTTTTTTGTGATCACTGTTTTTTTATTAAGTGATCAGAGATTTTACCCATTTATTGTTTTGGATTAACATAAAATAAAATTCTTCCACCTCTTATAACTGGTTTTACCAAATCAGACAGTTCATATACGAAAGTACAAAATTCTCATCCCGTTGGTTTTTTGTACCTTATGTAATGTCTCGGTTTGAGTAGGAAAGTTATCATTTTCTTAGCGGACAACTGAAGAGTAGAGTGATGTCTACGAAACAATTGTATTGTCTATCATGAAAATGATCAACCCTTTTTGAAACAACAAATAAAAATCTAATATGACAATATCATATTAGAATTTGGACTTGAGGTGGAAGAATATTCTAACTAAATATATGAAAATATAGAAAGTCCGAAAAAACAATTTTTGTATTTTTAATGCAAAAATTAAAATAATTGTTGAAAATAAGCACACCACGGCTAAAATCTCATTCAAATATTTATTTTGTTTTGAGTTTAAAATTAGTTGTTTTTACAAAATGTATTGACAACAGACATATATATAAATAGTACCCAAAGGGTACTTCTATGTAATTGTTGCTTTCAAAAAGGAGTTGATTTATAACTGGTTTTACCAAATCAGACAGTTCATATACGAAAGTACAAAATTCTCATCCCGTTGGTTTTTTGTACCTTATGTAATGTCTCGGTTTGAGTAGGAAAGTTATCATTTTCTTAGCGGACAACTGAAGAGTAGAGTGATGTCTACGAAACAATTGTATTGTCTATCATGAAAATGATCAACCCTTTTTGAAACAACAAATAAAAATCTAATATGACAATATCATATTTGAATTTGGACTTGAGGTGGAAGAATATTCTAACTAAATATAAATATATGAAAATATAGAAAGTCCGAAAAAACAATTTTTGTATTTTTAATGCAAAAATTAAAATAATTGTTATAAAATAACATTTTTATGACTGGCCCATCTTTTTCAATAATTTTGGGTATTTTGATAATAAATATAAAATAGCGTGATTGGATATCGAGATTTGGGACACAATGCTTGAAAAGTATCCTCTTTTTGTCCACACAATGTTCGAAAAGTATCCTTTATATTATTTGTTATAAAGGGTTGTTCAACAGGGGCGCTACAAAAGTAGAAAGACAGGGACAGCAAACGACGCCATATTTCTTGCCGCTCTTTTGACATTTCTCTTCAGTAAGGTTTGCCATTTCATGATGGAAAGATATACGAGCCAACAACGAGTCGAAATTATTAAAATTTACTACCGAAATTCGGAGTCAGTGGCCTCAACGTTAAGAGCGCTACGTCCAATTTATGGTCGTCATAATCGTCCTAGCAGATCAACAATTGAGCGTGGGGCTACGTCAAATCTATGGTCTATGCCAACAAGCCAGCGACGATTGATGAACTTCGTACGAATATCGAACGTGGAATTGCAGCAGTATCGGCCGATTTATGCTTGAAAACCGTCGAAAATTGGGTTCAGCGTCTGGACTTCTGCAAGCGTGCCCGTAGTGGCCATGCAAAAGAGATCGATTTCCATACATAATGGCATCGAACGTACTTTCACAGGAATAAAGAATTTCATTAATATCCAAAACCGTTTTTGTTTTATTTAAATTTTTTACTTTTGAAGCGCTCTTATTGAAAAACCATTTATTAAAAGAATATCTATATATATAAAAGAATAACGTGACTGACTGACTGATTGACTGACTGACTGACTCAACATCGCCCAGCCCAAACCGCTGAAGCTAGGAAGTTGAAATTTGGTATGTAGGTTCCTCTTTTGGGGTAGACGTCCGCTAAGACGGGATTTTTGGAAATTCCTACCGGAACGGGCAAAAAGGGGGAAAGCTGAAATTTAAGATATGTGTTCCTTGGAGTAGGGGCTAACTTTTCTGGAAAGTACTTTCTATAATTTTGGACAGGGACGTTGTAAAAATGGGGGTTAAAAAAGGGAAAAAGGCCCCCCTTGACGGCCTGCCCAAACCGCTGGAGGTAGGAAGTTGAAATTTGGTATAAAGGTTCCTCCACTATCGTAGACATCCACCAAGACGGGAGTTTTGGAAATTTTTACAGGGACGGGCAAAAAGGGGAAAAAGTCTCCCCCTTGACGGCCTGCTCAAACTGCTGGAGCTATGAAGTTGAAATTTGGTATGTAGGTTCCAAAAATGTAGGGGCAAAAAGGGGACAAAAAAAGTACCTTTTCCCAAAAAAAGTACCTTTTCCCAAAAAAGTACCTTTTTCCAAAAAAAGTACCTTTTTCCAAAAAAAGTACCTTTTTCCAAAAAAAGTACCTTTTTCCAAAAAAAACGTACCTTTTTCCAAAAAAGTACCTTTTTCCAAAAAAAGTACCTTTTCCAAAAAAAAGTACCTTTTCCAAAAAAAGTACCCTTTTCCAAAAAAAAATACATTTTTCCAAAAAAGTACCTTTTTCCAAAAAAAATTGTTTTTTCAAAAAAAGTACCTTTTCCAAAAAAAGGATTTTTTTCCAAAAAAGTACCTTTTTTAAAAAAAGTACCTTTTTTAAAAAAAGTACCTTTTTCCAAAAAATGTACTTTTTCTAAAAAAATTTACCTTTTCCAAAAAAAAGTACCTTTTCCGAAAAAAGTACCTTTTCCCAAAAAACATACATTTTTCCAAAAAAATACCTTTTTCAAAAAAAGTACCTTTTCCAAAAAAAGTACCTGTTCCCAAAAAAAGTACCTTTTTCTAAAAAAATGTTCCTTTTCCCAAAAAACATACATTTTTTCAAAAAAATACTTTTCCAAAAAAAAGTACCTTTTCCCAAAAAAGTACCTTTTTCTAAAAAAATGTTCCTTTTCCCAAAAAACATACATTTTTTCAAAAAAATACCTTTTTCAAAAAAAGTATCTTTTCCAAAAAAAAGTACCTTTCCCAAAAAAAGTACCTTTTTCCAAAAAACATACATTTTTCCAAAAAAAACACCTTATTAAACAAAAATACCTTTTCCAAAAAAAGTACAAATAAATTACTTTGTAAAAACAAAGTATCTTTTTCCAAAAAATTTCGTTTTTCCAAAAAGTACCATTTAAAATAATATATAATTTCAAAAAAACTACTTTTTTTCCTCCCCCACGGATATCTCCACTACAACAAGGTTTCTTGATATTCGGCATAGACGTGCGCTAAGACGGGATTTTTGGAAATTCCTACCGGAACGGGCAAAAAGGGGAAAAGTCTCCACATAAACAGTCTCACAAATTGGAAAAGTGCCACTGGAGGTAAGAAGTTGAAATTTGGTATAAAGGTTCCTCCAATGTAGTAGACATCGACTAAGTTTGTATTTTTGGAATTCCCTACAGGATATCCCAAAAGGAAACTCGGTATGTGAGTTCCTCCTTCTGTGTAGGCGTCCGCTTAGACGGAATTTTTGAAATTCCTATCGGGAGGGGAAATAAGGTAAAAGTCTCCTCCTGACGGCTTGCCCAATCCCTTTTGGCCAACCTAAAATTTTAAATATGTATTCCTTGGAGTAGGACTAACTCACCGGCAACGTAATTTTTCTATTTTCGAACAGCAACATAGTAAAAATGGTGGTTGAAAGGGAAAAATGTCCCCACTAACGGCCTGCCCAAACCGCTTAGGCAATGCAGTTGAAATTTGGTATGAATGTTCCTCATCCATCGCAGATAGCCGCGAAGATGGAATTTTTGTAAATTCCTAAAGGGAGGGGCAAAAAGAAGAAAAGCCTCACCTTGGGGGCCTGTAAAAACCCTTCGGCTAGAAACCTGAAGCTTAAAATGTGGGTCCCTGGAGTAAGGGCTAACTTATTAGAAAGATACTTTTTTGAATTTTGGACAGGGTCGTTATAAAATGGGGGCTCAAAAAGGGAAAGTTGCCCCTTAACGACCTGTCCAAACTGCTGGAACTAGGAAGCTGAAACTCGGTACTTAGGTTCCTCTTCCAGCCTAATTCCAACCGGGAGGGACAAAAAAAGAAAAAGTGTCCCCCTTGACAGCCTGCTCAAACTGCTGGAACTAGGAAGCTGAAATTCCCTGTCGATGGATTTTCGGAAATTCCTACCGAGAGGGGTACAAATAGTAAAAGTTGGTTAGATACCTGAAATGTAAAACATATGTTACTTGGAGTATGGGCTCACTTACCGGGAAGGTGCTTTTTGGACAGGGACATTGCAAAAATGGGGATTAATAAAGCGAAAAGTGCCGCTTAAAGGCCACAGGAAAAGTCTCCCCCTTAACGGCCTGGCCAAACTGCTGGAACAGGGGAGCTTAAATTCGGTATTTGGGTTCCTTCTCCAACGTTGACGTCCCCTAAGATGGTATTTTTGGAAATTCATACCGGGAGGGGTAAAAAGGGAAAAAACTTCCCCCTTGACGGCCTGGCTAAACTGCTGGATATAGAGACCTAAAATTATGTATGTAGTAGGTTCCTCCTCCAACGCAGACGTCCTCTAAGACGGAATTTTTGGAAATTCCTACCAGGAGGGGTAAAAATGGAATAATTCTCCCCCTTGATGGCCTAACCGAACCCTTCGGCTAGAAACCTATAATATATAATATGTTTTCCTTGGAGTATGGGCTAACTTATCGACAAGGCATTTCTAGGACTTTGGATAGGAACGTGGTAAAAATGGTGGTTCAAAAGGAGAAAATTGCCCCCCCCCCCCTTAACGTCTGCGTCTTTAGCTATAAACCTAAAACTTAAAGAACAAGTGTATATGAAACACTAAAATTAAGAAACTAAATAGGAAACGAGTGGAATTGAAACACTACACAAGTGGAATGAAATGGATATAAACGTTGAACGAGCGGAATTGAAATTATAGACAATGCAAATGGATTGGAAGAGGGAATTACCTGTTCAAACACTATCCACGGAATATAAAACTTATGTAGCATAGAAACATACTCTCCAAAAAGTTAAACAAATTTTCTAAAACAGAAAAAACCTTAGAAAAGGAATGGAACTTATATATTCCGATATTTAAACTTCATGTAACGAAGCACCGGTGGAAGAAACGCATGGAAGACGCAGTAAATTTTCCAACTGAATTTGTGAATATACTTGAATTGCCAGGTCAACCTTTACATAAACTGGAATTAAAAAAAAAACTTTAAGACACGCTAAGACAACGCAGCGGGCTTTGCCCGCTATTTTTAATATTATAAAATGTTTTCCAACCCTGCTGCCCCCCCCTAAACTTTAAGGCACGCTAACAACGTAGCGGGCTGCGCCGGCTAGTATTAGCATAAAATTAAATAGTTTTAAATAGTTTTTTTTTTAGCATAAATTTAAATAGTTTTTTGGTAAAAGTTTTGAAAAATATTTTATACACTGTGCCACAATGGTATATATAAAAAAATATTATTGAATAGAACTTTATACATTAGTGTTTATCAAATATTAAAAAAATTAAATTGCGTGCTCGGAGTTAAAATTTTGTAACACAATGTTCAAAAAGTATACACTTTTTTGTCCACACAATATATGAAAAATACTCTACTTTATATTTTTTGTTGTAGTAAGAGAATATTTTAGAATAAAATTAAACACTTAATAGTCTCTTTGTAAAAGTTTTGAAAAAATTTTTATACACTGTGCCACAAAAGTATAAGTAAAACACATTTCGAACATTGTGTGGATAAAAAATAGGATACTTTACGAACATTGTTTTACAAAATTTTGAATCCAAGCACGCAATTTAATTTTTATGATATTTACTAAAAACTAATGTATTAAGTTATAAACAATTACATTTTTGTATATATACTTCTGTGACACAGTGTATAAAATATTTTTCAAAACTTTTACAAAGAAACTATTAAGTGTTTAATTTTATTCTAAAATATTCTCTTACTAAAACAAAAAATATAAAGTAGAATACTTTTCGAATATTGTGTAGACAAAAAAGGGTATACTTTTCGAACATTGTGTTACAAAATTCTAAATCCAAGCACGCAATTTAATTTTGTATAATATTTACTGAACACTAATGTATTAAGTTATATTCAATTACATTTTTTTATATATACTTTTGTGGCACAGTGTATAAAATATTTTTCAAAACTTTTACAAAAAAACTATTAGGTATTTAATTTTATTCTAAATTATTCTTTTAATACAACAAAAAATATAAAGTGGGATACTTTTCGAACATTGTGTGGACAAAAAAGAGGATACTTTTCGAGCATTGTGTCCGAAATCTCGAGATCCGATCACACTATTTTATATTTATTATCAAAATACCCAAATATATTAAAAAAGATGGACCAGTCATAAAAATGTTATTTTATGTTGATCCAAAACAATAGATGGGTAAAATCTCTGATCACTTAATAAAAAAACAGTGATCACAAAAAACAATCACTTTTGACTGTGAAAATTTTTACAACTTTTGTCGCAGCGTCCTTGGAATACCCTTCAACATTTTTAATCTTTTTTACACTCAAATGAAAGACAATTTTATATAGATAGTAGATTTAAAAATGAAAAAAATTAAAAACATTTTTAGACTAACTTTTTGAAGGCTCGACTGAAAAATGTGTTTTTCAGCAATATTTCAGAACCCCTTCGGCCGATTAAAAAATTTTTATTTTTTTTGGATTCAGCGAACTATAATTTATTAGAAATAATATATCACAACAACAAATATTTTTTAACAAAATTTAAAGATTTTTTTTAAACTTTCCGAAATTTCGAAATTTCAACCGCTTTGCGGGGACCTTGAACGTGAACCGATTTTCAAAATTTTTTACTGGTTGCTGGACGCATACGCAACTTTTCCGCACCCCCCGTTTTTGAAATTCGCAATTCGGCAAAGTTCGGCCCACTCTACTGTGCAGCCTTCATTAATTAAATAAAAATGTAAAGTGATTCTTAATCCTAGATAAATTCTCTTGTCCTTATCGTGGCCCGATTTTTATTTTTAATTTTTTTTTAACAAAGTTGCCACACAAACTTAAACATTCCAAAAAAGGCAAGAAAAACAATTTTACTTGGGAATATAAAATTTAATTGACTGAAATTCAAATAAGGGCCACGAAAGGACTAGAGTTTTTTGTTGACTACGAAAGAAAAAAAAAACGGATCGAAATCGGTTAACCCATCTTGGCTGTACAGTGACAGCCGATTTTGAACTCATGATTGTGAGAAAAACCCGTTTGAAGACTAAAGTTAATTTTAGCTAAGAAAACAGCAAAATTTCAAAAAATTGTGAATGAAGAAAAGTTATATCCCCTAGCTTACTACATGCCCACCAAATTTGGGGCAAATCGGTTAATGGGTGTTTAATATATTAAACCTAATAATCTTAAAAACGAGGGTAGATATATTATTATAGATAATGCTACTCATATTATTTTGTAAAAATGCTATAATTTTGTACATTTTTTAATTTATTTCGTATTTTTTCCCAATTTTTATATGTATATATTGATTACTTTTATAACTTATATTAAGCCATCAGGTCCTGCCCCATATGACGTGTCTTCAACATACATCAAGGAATTGTCATTGGATTTTCTTTGAAAACTGCGTGCAATTTTACATCTTTTGATGTAGTTTTTATCTTTTTATTCTGCCCTATTATAATATATACGATTTCTAATACAAATAAGTTAATAAAAATGCAAACAAAAAGTGTTACACACAAATTTACCACATAGAGTATTACTTTGGGAGTAAAACATATTTTACAAAAAAACTTGTGAAAATTTAATTTCTTCGAATTTATTATTGAAATTTTGGGAGCATATAGAGGGAAGTATGCTCCATTCAAATAAAATATAAAAAAAATTCGAAAACAAAAATTTTCCTAGAGTCGATACCCCCCTTAAATAAGTATACTAAGTAAATAGTTTAAAATGCACAATATACTTATTATTTACAATTCAATTGAATTTCTCACTCAAATATATGCACTAACGCGAGGCCTTTGCGTCTTTTTAATTCTTTTGTCCGCAACTAAAGCTGTATTTTCAAGAGTATGAATTTAAATTGTAGCAATTTATTTAAAACAATGTAAAGATAAAATTTCATAAATTTCGCGGACTACGAAAAAGGACTTTTTGAAAAATATATGGTTAAAATCTAAACTGCCCAGTCAGAAATCGCCAGTGGTACAAAAAATCAAGCACTGGCATACCACTGGGTAACCACGGTGTTAAAAATAAATGACTGGCATAACACTCATTTAGGACGCTTTGAGTTTTACCAGTATTTGTTTTACAAAAATTTCGGTGGTTTATAAAACAAAACCACTGGTAAAGAATTGGCTTAGAGTGATATGCCAAGGTTTGCAACCAGTGATTATCCAGCGCTACCTAGCCAATGCTACCAAAAATCAATTCACTGGTAGACCAATGATTTTATAAAAGGGCTGACGCTTCGTTAAAAAAGGTTTGTAGTCAGAAGCTTCCGAGTTCAAATCCGGTTGCAAGGAAAAAATTTTTTTTGGATTTTTTTTAATTTAATTTTTTTTTGTTTTATAAAATGGGAAAACTGTGGGAAAACTCCTTCAAGACCATCTTTTTTTTGCCCTCCCAACACTGGCATACTAGTTAAAAAAAATTGTTTGCCAGTATAGTCCAGCTATTATCACTCATTTATGTGTTTAGCTATCAAATATTATATGTCTCGTTAGCTCAGTGGGTAGAGCAATCGTCTGCCAATCTGACGGCCTAGGTTCAAATCACGGCAGGACCAAAAAAAATACATATGAACTTTTTTTTAAATTTTATTTTGGAAAATATATTTCCAAATAGTGGTCTTATTTATTGGATTTGCCAACGTTTAAAAATTTTATTCCTCCAGTGCTTTTCCGGTGCTTTTTGTCTAATGATGGATGAGTTCCTAAACGTCAAATCACATTGCAGTGTTTGCGGTTTTACTACTGTTTCGATACAAAGCAAACAAGTGTTGCTTACTTTGTAATAAAAACATGTCAACAAAGCATCAACAACATTTGTGATGCACAGTTTGCTTTTTATATGCGCATCAATTGCGTTTACGAATGCATGACTTTGTTCAGTTGCATGCAAATGACGTTTTGGAACTCAGCCGATGTTATCATTTTGGGAATGGGAAAGCACTTTTTGCCAGTACTTGTACCACCTGTTCAAGTGCTTTGCCACCGCTTTCGCGTTTGTATTTTTCTGAAACTCAATATCTCTTAAACCACTTGACTTTTTGGTGCAATTTTTGTTCCTCAAATTATAAGCCTCAGTTTATGTTATCCGTAATAACAAAAATAGAAAATTCTTTAAAGTAATATTTAGTGGAGAAAATTTTAATTGCAACTAAATACAAAATTTGGTAAAATAGGAGCTGAGCCTTTTTTGAAATTCATGATTCAATAATATCCCAGCCGACATTTTTCTGAGCGCTTAGAAATTTTAACTCGTAAAAGACTCAAACGTCGGAGTTATAAATTAAGCATATTAGACTCGTATTTATGAGTGCATTAAAAATGTTTTCAGAGTGGTCAAATCTTGGATTTATAAATGAAACATATTAGACTCGTATTTATGAGTGCAGTCAAAATTTTTCATTATTGAAAAATTAATAATAAATGACTCATAATTGCTCAAAAATTATAAATTTTCTAATAATTCTCATTATTCGGAGTCTTTAATGAGTCACAAAAGTTCGCTTGGAAAGAGGCTTCATTAGAAGGTCTTAGGGCTCTTTTATGAATCTTTCCGGATTTTAAATGTACATTCCGATGAAATTTATTAAATTATTTTAATTGGTTAAAGTATTTAAGAAAAACCGACTTATTTTTGTCTGTTTTCGGTTTCGGTTTTTAGGCTTGAAAACCCGCGGTTTCGGTTTCGAATAAAACCGAAGATCAAACTCTAAATTTATGTCAAGAATTTAAAAACACATTTTAACTTTGTAAAATCGTTTAAAAAAGGTTCAAAAAATAACTAAAAAAGGGGTAATAAACCACCAAACTAATAATTCAAAATTTTAAAGATTAAATACATATAACGAAGCTGCTATTTAAAACTGTACTACAAACATTGTGAAAAAATGTATTTTTTGTAAAGTTCGTATTATTTTTTCAACTTTAACAGAAAATTCAAGAAAAATTTAAATAAACGGGAACAAATACTAAAAATATAAACTATACAAAAAGCACTGCCAGAAATCTGAAAAGCACTGTAAAATGAACGATATACAGGGTGCGGCTAAAGTAACTATATGATTTGTTTTTTAAATAAATATTGTATGGAATGAAAAAAACAAAAAATTTATTGGTAAAAATAAAGTTTATTTTATGTTATTTTTTTACATTAATTATGAAAAATAATGTCAGTTAAATGAGAACCGTTTTCTCTAACGCAAAAATGTGCTCTTTTTATAGCATTTTCCATACTTTGTTGAGTGTTTCTTGTGGTATACGATCAATTTCTTCTTGAATGTTGTCCTTTAGTTGCTGCAAGGTTTGGGGCTTATTCGATGTCTGCCTGTACGCACAGTGGGTGAAACGCTCAATCTAGCGGATTCAACTTAATATCTCGGCTGTTTCTGATCCGATCAGCACGAAACTTTCAGGAATAATTTTTTATATATCCCCTAATATATGTGCAAAGTATCGGACAAATCAGTCCACTATAATCCAAAATTTCGATGTTTTCATACGATTTAAATTAAAATAGTTTATGCTCATATTTAAATATTTTTTATTTTTTTATTTGTATTTTTATTTTAAAACTTTTTTATTTAAATTTAGTAAATAATAATATAAACTGTAAGTAGAAATTATTCAGAATCTGAGCTATCAATGTATGAACATGGCTCCTGCAGTTCAGCACAAGAAAGAAGATTTTTAACTTCTTTGTCTAATACAATATTTTTTTTGGAAGACCTGGAAGTAGATTTAGACAATGATGATATAAAGTGATCTGAAGAACACAGGAGTGCATGCAGCAGGTCCTCCATTGTATGCTGTCGAGAAGTTTTACGTGTGTGATGCAAGCGGAAATTTCGGACGTCTTTATTTCTAGCCTCAAGTGCTTATTCCGACTTCATGCGAATTGGTAGCACAACATTATTTATAATTTCTGCTCCATGAATTAAAATATTTGAGCTGCTGCAAATGCGTATTGCCGAAAAGCATCTGGATTAACATCGTATCCACAAGCCATAGCACGCAAAATTACGCTTAATCTTATAATATCTTCACTAACGCCTGATATTTGGGCAGCCAAATTGGGTTATTGAAAGAACCTTCTAACTGTGTTGCCATTAGGGATGCCAATCGGGATTGGTTTTTGAAAATCCCGGGATTCGGGATTTCAAAATTAAAAAAACGGGATCCCGAATTTTTTCGGGATTTCGTGAATTTTTGCCATTATGAGAATTTTTTATTTAAAAAAAAAGTGTAAAAACTAAAAATTTATGTAAAAGAAATATAGGATCGCATAAACATTTTCAAAATTTATAAGTGACTTATAAAACAAATTTTTCATACAAATTCCATTTTATAAACATGTTATAAGGTTTCCAAATTATTACGCATGAGCACGGTAAAATATAACTCTTTTATATGTTTTTTACCTGTTTATTTCTAAAGAACGAAAGAATTGAAAAAACTCAATAATTAAGAATTTAACTCCGTTAATATATTTGTGCTATTTTTGTGTATAATGATTTTATATTCAATGTTATTATATCATTTGAATTTAAAATAGGCAATTAAATTTTAGAATTTTCAGTTAGTTTCAGAATTTTTTAATGGTTTTCCACATATAGTGCAGAAATTCAAATGAAAAATTCTGAAATACAACTTCTTATTCTGAATTTTAATCGATGATTTCCGAAATATAATAGGAAATACTGAAAAATATAGATTTAAATAAAATTAAATTAAACAAAAACGGTTTAAAAATATCATCAGGGTTGCAATTTTGTAAAAATCACCACATATTTTTGCAACTGTAAAAATCCCGGGATTCGAGCTTAAGAATCCCGGGATTCGGGACTCATTTTTATTGAATAACCCCGGGATTTCGGGATTGGCATCCCTAGTTGCCATTATTTGTATTGCCACAACCAGCCATTGGAATATCCACAAGTAACGCCATTTTCTTTCTTAGCTCGGTTTGTATATCTACTTACCTTTTTTCAACTATAGCTTTATCGGAACCACGAATCTGCCACTTTTTAATGGGAAGCCTGTATGAAATATGAATGGAACATTCAAAACAACGAATCCACGCGGGAAGAGTGGATAAACCATACTGGAAAAAATTTTCATTTACTGGTAGATTTTGGATCACATTCAGATTGTTGTTTTCACAATAATACTAAATACTTTTCCATACCTACATATATCATTGTCATGTATAACTGATGATGAACTTGGAATGTGCTTGCACTTGTTGGTTTAATATTTGATATTTGAGTTTCAACACTCTGAACCTCGGTATTGACCACGTTGGATGTTTCCTTCTGACAACTAATTTTGATTGGTCTGCAGAAGCGAGTTGAAGAAGGTCGCGAATTTTTACAAATAATATTTGATTCGAATTGCACTTGCAATGGTACAATGCAAACCGTAAACATATGCTCATCGATCATATTCTTTTCAGGATCACTATATCGTTGCTAGTAGGTAGAATGTCCACTACTGCAATCACAGCCCCATTTATAACTTGCAACTAATTTTTCATTTCCATTGGTGCTGAATTTTTGAAATAAATCAGGGTGTGCTGAAATTATCCTACACTGAGAGAATTATCTGCATGATATCAATGAATTTTTGCATTAGATCTATGAATTGTCACTGGAATTCGTCCATTGAAACTTTTCATTAAATTAATGCAATTTTTCATTAAAGTTAATGAAAAATTTTATATTATTTATTAAAAATTTAATACGACTAATGAAAAAGTTTCATTAAAAATATTTTCATTAAAACTATGAAGCTTTTTCATAGAGTTTAAGAAATTGTTCATTCCTATTGTGAAGAACACTTCATTAGTTTAGTGAAAAAATTTCATTAAAACTCGTTTAAGGAATTCTCTATGTGTAGCAACAGTGTGGTCCACCAAGCTCTGAAGGGCCACTTCAGCAGACGAATCTGTCACCAATAATTCATTAGAATAGTATCTTTGCTTAGCTAGTCTCAAAACATCATATCTTGGGTAAATGTTGGCACTTCGAACTTTGGCACCAGCCTGCATTAATTTGTACGAGTGGTTCGCATAACCTACATCAATATAAAGAGCCAAGGCCTCTTCTGGAGTATATTTAACAGGTAGTAGGCTCTCAGATTACTTTTTTTTAATTTTTGCAGACACGACATAA
The DNA here is from genome assembly GCA_949987735.1 of Leucophora obtusa. NCBI lineage: Eukaryota > Metazoa > Arthropoda > Insecta > Diptera > Anthomyiidae > Leucophora > Leucophora obtusa. The sequence continues at coordinate 49,962,409 of OX465296.1, forward strand.
TTTGATTCCAACATTGAAATTACCTTCGGTGCAGTTCTTTTTCCAGTCCTGTAAAGACTAGATCGAGTTGCCGCAATTAGCTCGCTTAATGAAGATACTCTATGGACTTGACTTTTTACAGTACAAGCTGAAAACTCCTTTACCGATCGTCGAACTTATGCAGAAGTTGTTGGAGCAATTAACTCAAGGTTTCCTTCTAACCATTCCTTGTTTCCTTTTTCAAAATATGGTAATCTCCTATTGCAATCTTTAGATTTTTCAAGTAACTTGACAATAAAAATTCTTAATTTTCTACCCATTTTACGGCACTGTTCTTCGTTATGATTATTTTTATCAATTATGTTACTGAATATGTGGTTTTCTACTGCCAAAAATTTTTTAGACGGAACAGCTTCGTTATACCATATTAAAAAAAGTTCTCTTTTTGAAACTGACATCGTACCTACAAAATGGAATAAAAATGAGAGTCGCAAAAAGTGACAAAATATGTTGGCCATTTTACATTCACAAGAAACAGTAGAAACAAAATAAATAAGATTTAGAGCGTACACTTTTGGACAACAAAAGATCTGCTCTTCAGAAGTTCACTAAATGACATTCAGCGGAGGACACATCGAAGGCTATTTTCTACTGATATTTACAACAAAAATATATAAAACACAAGCCATAAACGACGCTAGATTGACCGTTTCACCCACTGTGGTACGTCTTGAATCTCCGACAGGCCCAAATTCAGAAAAATTATCCACCAACGAACGAATGGTTGGACCCGTTGGAGCAGTTCTTACACCATAAAATCTTCTGTATGCACGTTGAGTATTAACTATCGAACGATTACTTTCAAGGAATAGAAAAACAATCTTAGTTCCCTGCGTAATTGTATAGCGTTCCATTTTTATATTCTCCCAAGTTTAATTCCTGAAATAGAAAAAAAAAATATGAAATATTCACAAGCAAAGAAGTTACAATTTTTTTACATCATATAGTTACTTTAGCCGCACCCTGTACATTAGAAAGTTTGCGAATACAACAAAAACAACAATATGCAATGAATAAAAAGGAAGACAAGGACGATATTAACGCAAGTTATACCATCGCAATAATTTGGTTTAGTTTTTTTACTCCAGCTGCGATACTTAGTTTATAGATTTTACAGTGATACATATTTAAGTTTTATTTTATTATTTTTGCATTTATTTTTTAGATTTGTTTTTGTGTATAAATACAAATTATATTTTAAATTAAATGTAAATATTGATGAAAGATTGTTGTATTAACAATTGTTCCTTCGTGAACATCGGAGTGGTTCCATCCTTGTGAGTTAAATTTAACTTGTTAAAATTTGTATGTTGTTTACCCAAAGAGTTTCTTAAATAAAGATTCTCTCAGTTAGTGAGAAAAAATATATAAAATGTGGCCGAGAGATATCGTCATATCATCAATTCATCTTTGGTTTTCCTTAAAACTAACCCGTTTCCTGTTTGCAGGCACAAGTTCTTAACATAGGACGAGAGAATAATATAGCCATTGATTTATCTAGATTCTGAAATCTGCAAAAAATATTAATTATTAAATAGTTTAATGAAAACAGATGTTTAGTTATTGAGATTATATCATTTTATTGATTTTCATTTAATATTAAGAAAATACTACTAGAAAATTTATAAATATTTTAATAGTTTTGTATCAATTTCAATTAAATTGTTAATTGCGAGAATAATTTTATATTTTAAAACGATTTTTTAAGTAAATATATATTTTATACTATATTTTATTTTATTTTTAAAAAATTCAAATAAACAAAATCTAATTTCATAATATTCTCAAAACTGGTCTCTGGTTAATTGATTGTTTAGAAATGTTTTTAATATGGGATTGGAATTAAATTCCTTTTAATAATTTAAATTAAATTGTTAAAGCGCAAAATTTCCATACTACAGTTTGATGTTTTTCCGAGTCCATTGATTCTTCAAAATGTGTATTTGTTGTAAAAAGATTTGAATATTTTTGTAGGATTGAATTTAAATACATTTCTTGAAGTTGCACATCCTTTGTTATATTTTTGATGTAACAACATATTGACTGTGTGGAAGAAGAACTCAAAGGTTGTATAAGTAGAAAGGCTGTGGCCAAGGCTATGATTTTAGCATCATCTAAAGCTATAGGTAAAGACTGAAAAGATATAATAAAAATATATTGTTGAAATATATGAATAATTTGTAGTTGTTAAAAAAGTAAATTCGGGTTAGCCTCCACGTATTAAAACCATATTTTTCTACTCAACACTGCATACACTCCAAATTCTGACACTTCCATAATGTAGTGCACAGTATAACACAGGGGGTGTTATTATGTAATTCGATTCGAAACGGAAATGCTTTCGAACAGAATTTTCACATTGAAAATCAAGTTCCAAAAAACAGCTTTCAATGGAGCAAAATATTGAAAACGTGTATGCGATAGTCTAGCATGCATGTTTTTTAGAGCTTGATTTTCAATGTAAAAATTCTGTTCGAAAGCATTTCCGTTTCGAATTACTGTGGAGGGCTTGACATTTTACAAAGTTTTCTAAACAATTTCAAAAGAATAACAAAAACACAATTTCTAGATTTAAATTTTCAGCAAAAAAAGTAACTCAAGTATGTATGTATTATGTATAATTTCTTTACAATTTTTTTAGTTTTTTTTAGTATGTTAATGTTCAGCAAAAAGTCTTATCGATTTTAGAAACAATTTTTTTTATTTGCAATCGACTAAGGCCGAGTTTTTCGGATGTCAGTTAAACTTAGTTTAGTCTGCCATTTCCAAGTTTACAAGCAAAAATATTCCGGAACAACTTTTTCTCGTTTAGAATTTCGGTCTTTACTTAAAACAAAATAAATCACATTTCAACAGCAGCATTCCAGTTATAAACTGCGTTAAACTAAGTTTAAATATAATCTACATCCTAAAAATGCGGTCTTAGTGTTAGAACACATTTTGCTGATTTTACAAATTTTTGGTAAAAATAGAAATGGCCTTAGATTCTAAGCTCTTTTCTATGCAGAAAACGCGTCACATTATAAATGCTTTTTTCTTATAGAAAAACCCTGATTTTGAAGATTTTTTATTCAAAAACTCTCAGATTCTGATAAAATTTTCTCATAGAAAGACCCTCCGATTCTGAGGACTTTCTAGCAATGAAAACCCCTCAGAATCTATGGAATTTTTCCTATGTACAAAACACTCAGATCCTAAGCACTTTTTCAAAAAAAAAACTCCCTGATTCTCAGGACTTTTTAATATAGAGAACCCCCTCTAACTTTGGGGACATTCTCCTATAGGAAGACCCTCAAATTCTGAGGGCCTTTCCCCATAGGACCTTTCCAATGGGTTATTTTCCTATAGAAAAACACGCAGATTCTGAGGACTTTCTCCTACAGAAAATCTCTTAAATTCTGTAGAATTTTTCATGTGATTCTAAAAACAGTTTTTCTTAAGAAAAACACCCATATCCTGAAAACTTTTTCCAAAAGAAAGTCATCCAACTCTGAGGACTTCTTCTTCGGGTATGGTAATGATTTTCTACACTGGGTCCCAGTGGTTATGTAACTGTATACCTGGTAATGGTAACTAGTTACTTTTCTTATTACCTTTGTATGGCGATGTCGCAAAAAATAATGACTTATGCTTACACACCAGCATACAAAAGAATGAGTCTAAAAATAGAGTTAATAAGTTTTATAAAAAATATTTTTTATTGTAAAATTTTCTTTAATACAATTTTCTAGTGCGGGAATCGAACCTGGGACTCCAGGTTGCCAGTCAATAGCTCTACCATCTGAGCTATATCGATATGTAATGTTTAAAAGATAAAAACAAAAGTCCAAATAGAAAAAATCAAAAAATATGTGACACCCTAATATACATATGTATATTAGGGTGTCACTTATAAAGTGTTTGGTCGATGTTCGACACGCATACCCTCCATTTTTTTTACAAATGGTCCCAAATTAACAAAATCGATTTTTTTTTTTGGAAAACGTTAACTCGTGCTGAGTTTCGGCCGAAAATGGCCCAATTTGGAAAAAAGTGTATTATTATTAAAAATTCCCAAAATTCTAAATTTTGAAAAATTTAGTATTTTGTTTAATTTATTCATTTAATATAGTCAAAATGATTCAGACATGGAATTTTAACTTCATCGGATACCATTGTTGAAAAAATATTGAGTCTAAAAATAGATTTCAAAAAATTATGGTTTTTAATTTTTATTTAAAAAATAAATTTTTTTTTTCGATCTTTTTTAATTGATTAATGAGAAATTTATTAATTCAGTTCGAGGCCAATTTCCTTATTATGAATTAACATAATAAGTACTTTTTTCAAAAACTGCTATTTTTCTTCATCAGGATACTCTCCTGACAAATACTTCACAGAGTTTTTGTTTTCAAAAAACCTCTACACTTTCAGGAATGAAAAGACGATCGTTTCGGGGATTTTGATGCTTCAATTTGCATTGCACTACGCCACCACTTTCTAAAGAAAACTGATTAAGGGGACCTGGAAAATCCCCGAAATTATCGTCTTTTCTTTCCCGAAAGTGTAGAGGTTTTTTGAAAGCAAAAACTCTGTGAAGCATTTGTCAGGAGAGTATCCTGATGAAGAAAAATAGCAGTTTTTTAAAAAAGTACTTACATATATGTTAATTCATAATAAGGAAATTGGCCTCGAACTGAATTAATAAATTTATAATTAATTGATTTCAAAAAATTTTCAATTTCAATTTTCAAATCTATAAAATTACTTTCTATTTGAAATAATGATATAAATAAGTCATTATCAATAACTCATTATTATATGTTTTAAAATAATGCAGAAGGTAAGTCGGTGTCATTAATGGTAGTCCAAAAAATAATGATATGTCATTACCGTTTCTACACTGGGGTGGTAACTAATTACTTTTCTTGTTACATTTCTTATTAGTTTTGTATGGGAATGTCGCGCAAAATAATAAGTTATGCTTACACACCCCCAGCAAAATCTTTCATTACCAAATAAGTGGTTACCCGATCAAAAAAATTTATATATAGTCGTATATAGTAATATCTTTTTTTATGTTATAATATGTGAGTATATATGTTGTCATGAATAGCCATATATAATTATATGTTTCTTATGTGGTACCTTATATAACCATATATTTTTATATATTGTCTTTTATAAAATTATATATCAACCATATATGCTATACATAACGAGATATGACAGATCTGTTGTCATATATAATTATAAATGATCATATATAACATAATATATGATCACATATGGTGGCATATAAGCCATATATTTTGAGATATAGTAATATATGCCCTCTTATAAAAATTTTTGGTTGTGTGATGTAAGATATTTTTATATATGATTATTAGGGTGGGTCGATTTAGCAATCGATATTGCGTACTCGATTTTTCGAAAGCTTTTAGCATGGGGAAAAAAAAGTTCCACTACGATATATCAAAAAAATCATTTTCGAAGCTCCCAAATTTAAATTTTTTGCAATTTTCTAATAAATGCTAGATTAGCGCCATCTTGAGGTGGCTTTTTGAAACAACTAATAAAGTTGTAAACAATATAACATTACAACCTTTCCAGAAAGGTATTACTTATGAAAATCGGAGAAAAAATGTGGCAACTAGAGGTAAAAGTATATAAGTAAAATAATACCCTGACCACATAGTGGTGTAGGGTATAATTATTTTCTGCTTGATGATGAAATGATGAGAAATGATGATAATGATGTTGATGACAACAAGGAGAAAATAATTTTACTTATATACTTTTACCTCTAGTTGCTACCCTACGGGGAATGATGAGTCAATTGCCCTCCAAGGACCTATCCCGTGACCGGTCAACCGAAGGCATATTACTAAATTAGTACAAATATGAACCAAAGAGAATGAATTAATTTTCTAAGTATTTTCTGATTCGTTACTTTCACTGTTGCTTTTAAAAAACTTGACCGATACCGAAATAAAAAATAAAATTCGCTGCATATTTTTTAAAATATTTTTTTATTTGTTTTACTCTTTTATTTATTTTGAACTTTATTTTTTTACGATTTGCTTATTTTAGCTCTTATTTTAAATTTTTATAATTTAAAAAATTTTAAGTTTTGTATTTTCAACGTTTTTTAATGTTAAAGCTGTTTTAGTTTTAAAAATTGGTATTTCATTTAATTTTCTTTTTAACTTAAGGGCAATTTTTTAAATTTTTATTTATATTATCAGAGTTTTTAAGGTAATTTTCGAATTTTTAATTGATTTTTTAATTTAATTATGGCCAACACAAAAAACGAGTCAACTGCCATTAAAGGACCTATCCTGTGACCGATCAATCGGGGGCATACTGAAGGCACTTCTACTATATTTGTGTGTGTGTGTTGTGTTTTTTTCTATTTTTTTCTTTTCCATTTTTTTTATTTGCTTGTAGTGTTGTTTTTTCTTTTTCTTTTTTATTTCAACAGAAACGAAAAATATGTATATAACTTTACCATCAGCCAGCCATCACGCATAAGCAACTTTAGGTCAGACGGTAGAGCGTTTGCTTTACAAGCAGGAGGTTGTGTTATCGAGCCCTACTTCGACGCCAAGTAGATTATTTTTAATTCTTAATTTTTTATTAGTTTATTTGAAAAGCTATTTTTAGACACACCACCTTACTGCCACAATGTGTCTAAACTGTGGAAATTGGTCATTTCCAATGACAACGCCATGTTAAAGTGACATGTCTCTTTCAAACAAAAGGGCCGATCAAGGACCGGTCCCTGCCCCCTTGGGATCTATCCTGCGTGTCACTTTGGACCGGTCCCTTTCCCCGTAGGGTAGTATGTATTAGGGTGGGTCGATTTAGCAATCGATATTGCGTACTCGATTTTTCGAAAGCTTTTAGCATGGGGAAAAAAAGTTCCACTACGAAATATCAAAAAAATCATTTTCGAGGCTCCCAAATTTAATTTTTTTGGAATTTTCTAATAAATGCTAGATTAGCGCCATCTTGAGGTGGCTTTCTGAAACAACTAATAAAGTTGTAAACAATATAACATTACAACCTTTCCAGAAAGGTATTACTTATGAAAATCGGATAAAAAATGTGTCAACTAGAGGTAAAAGTATATAAGTAAAATTATTTGCTGCCAACAGCACCTGAAAGTTATGTTTACTGCAACTTGGGATTAATAATATTTTAATATGTTATTATATATTGTCATATATAACCCCACACATAATTATATGTGACGCGCAAAATAGAAAGGGACCTAAGGTTAAAAACCGGTTTTGTTCAGGAGAACCATTTTAAGGATTCAAATACGTGTATCTTTGGTGTACCATCACTGAGCGTGTTGGTATTGGTATTGGTCTCATTTGAAAGCGACACATCTCATGACGTCAGGAACGTGTTGGTCAACCTTGAAAACGCGCGTAGGTCGTCCCTAGCTCTTGTTTTGTGTAGTTGGTTTTTACTGTTTTCTACCTAGCGCGCTGTTTCCATGAGTTTGATATCAATTTTGCTCGCGGTTTTTCGAATTCAGCTTTATTTTCTGAAATTATTATTGTGAATTATAATAAATACTCATTTATAATTCTTTTAAATCGTGAATATCACTCTGTTTGTACGAATATTTTTTCACATAACCTTATTATGTTATTCGTGAAAATAATTTAAAACTGATAACATTCTTACTGTTTGTTTTAGGATGAAATGGTGGACGAATTCGAAGAAGTAGATTTACTTTATCGCCCAAGGACGAAGCCTATTGATTTTGGTTAACACCGGTCCAATGTTTAGACCTAGTGCCCATATAAGGGTCCCCCCAAAATTGGCTTGGTTACAAACTGCAGGTCGCAAATATTAAGATATTTTAATGAAATTTGGTTTGCTGACTCACATTATAGAAAATTTTTGACACAAGTCCTATTTTAACTCATTCGAATTTCGGATCCAAACATTAGTTGGCTTTTAACCAGACTGGTGTAGGGTATTGTATAGTCGGCATGCCCGACTTTAACCTTTTTACTCGTTATATGTATGTTTGTTGTCAATACATTTTGTAAAAACAACTAACTTTAAACTCAAAACAAATTAAATATTTGAATGAGATTTTAGCCGTGGTATGCTCATTTTCAACAATTATCTCAATTTGATTTACTTATAAATATTTTTTTTACAGATCTTAAAAAGGTTAAACCATTTTGTGTCAACAGCATCTGCAAATTATGTTTTCAATTAATAGTATTTTAAATATATAATTAGATATCGTAATATATAATAATTTCGTTAAAGTTCTGAATTTGAATTCTTCCAAGCGAAATGATTTTTTTTGTAATATTTCTACATTCAATTTTGGCAATATTTTTATTTTTGTACTCTTACTTTTAATACAAACAAAACAATTTGTGAAAAAGTGTTGGATAAGAGTATTTTTTCCAAAGGATTGCTAAGCTTATATGTACATATATGTCATACCTTATTTAAAATGCATTTATATTACCTTTTAAATAACATGTTTATTACTCTTATCCCATTATTAATTTCGCAAATACAGACAGACTGTTGATATTTAGACTTTTGAGCCATATAAATCAGTGCCTTGACCCTTCAACAAACATTTTTTTATCTTATTCACCAAAAAAATTCCGTCAGTGGAAAACATTTAAGATTTTTAATTTTTTATTTTAAAAGAATGTTATTAATTTATTTTTTAAAAAACATAATTGACCTGCTGCACACAAGTAAGCTTACTCGCCAACATACAAAAAATCAAAAAATATGTGGTTACATATATCCTTACCAGTGTTTAAAAAATATTGAGTCTAAAAATAGATTTCAAAAAATTTTTAAAAAATCTAGAAAATATTTTCTATTCGAAATAATGATAAAAATAAGTCATTATCAGTAACTCATTATTATATGTTTTAAAATAATGCAGAAGCTAAGTGGGTGTCATTACTGGTAGTCCAAAAAATAATGAAATGTCATTACCGTTTCTACACTGGGATATTTACATATCTCTATATATAAAAGAATAACGTGACTGACTGACTGACTGACTGACTCACTCACTCAACATCGCCCAGCCCAAACCGCTGAAGCTAGGAAGTTGAAATTTGTTATGTAGGTTCCTCTTTCGGGGTAGACGTCCACTAAGACGGGATTTTTGGAAATTCCTACCGGAACGGGCAAAAAGGGGGAAGTGTCCCCCTTGACGGCCTGCCAAAACCCCTTTGGCTAGAAAGCTGAAATTTAAGATATGTGTTCCTTGGAGTAGGGGCTAACTTTTCTGGAAAGTACTTTCTAGAATTTTGGACAGGGACGTTGTAAAAATGGGGGTTAAAAAGGGGAAAAAGGCCCCCCTTGACGGCCTGCCCAAACCGCTGGAGGTAAGAAGTTGAAATTTGGTATAAAGGTTCCTCCACTATCGTAGACATCCACCAAGACGGGAGTTTTGGAAATTTTTACAGGGACGGGCAAAACGGGGAAAAAGTCTCCCCCTTGACGGCCTGCTCAAACTGCTGGAGCTATGAAGTTGAAATTTGGTATGTAGGTTCCTCGACCGGTGTAGACGTCCGTTGAGACGGCATTTTTGGAAATTCTTATCGGGAGGGGCAAAAAGGGGACAAAAAAGGTACCTTTTTCCAAAAAAGTACCTTTTCCCAAAAAAAGTACCTTTTCCCAAAAAATGTACCTTTTCCCAAAAAAAGTACCTTTTTCCAAAAAAAGTACCTTTTTCCAAAAAAAGTACCTTTTTCCAAAAAAAGTACCTTTTTCCAAAAAAAGTACCTTTTCCAAAAAAAGTACCTTTTTCCAAAAAAAAGTACCTTTTTCCAAAAAAAGTACCTTTTTCCAAAAAAAGTACCTTTTTCCAAAAAAAGTACCTTTTTCCAAAAAAAGTACCTTTTTCCAAAAAAAGTACCTTTTTCCAAAAAAAGTACCCTTTTCCAAAAAAAAGTAGCTTTTTCCAAAAAAAGTACCTTTTTCCAAAAAAAGTACCTTTTTCCAAAAAAAGTACCTTTTTCCAAAAAAAGTACCTTTTTCCAAAAAAAGTACCTTTTTCCAAAAAAAGTACCTTTTTTCAAAAGAAGTACCACCTTTTTCCAAAAAAAGTACCTTTTTCCAAAAAAAAGTACCTTTTCCCGAAAAAAGTACCTTTTTCCAAAAAAAGTACCTTTTTCCAAAAAAAGTACCTTTTTCCAAAAAAAGGACCTTTTTCCAAAAAAAATTCCTTTTTCCAAAAAAAGTACCTTTTTTAAAAAAAGTACCTTTTTCCAAAAAATGTACCTTTTTCTAAAAAAATGTACCTTTTCCAAAAAAAAAGTACCTTTTCCCAAAAAACATACATTTTTCCAAAAAAATAACTTATTCAAAAAAAGTACCTTTTCCAAAAAAGAGTACCTTTTCCCAAAAAAAGTACCTTTTTCTAAAAAAATTTTCCTTTTCCCAAAAAATATACATTTTTTCAAAAAAATACCTTTTTCAAAAAACGTACCTTTTCCAAAAAAAAGTACCTTTTCCCAAAAAAAAGTACCTTTTTCTAAAAAAATTTTCCTTTTCCAAAAGAAGTACCTTTTCCAAAAAAAGTACCTTTTTCCAAAAAACATACATTTTTCCAAAAAAAAACAACTTTTTAAAAAAAAATACCTTTTGCAAAAAAAGTACAAATAAAGTACTTTGTAAAAACAAAGTATCTTTTTCCAAAAAATTTCGTTTTTCCAAAAAGTACCATTTAAAATAATATATAATTTCAAAAAAACTACTTTTTTTCCTCCCCCCACGGATATCTACACTAAAACAAGGTTTCTTGATATTCGGCATAGACGTGCGCTAAGACGGGATTTTTGGAAATTCCTACCGGAACGGGCAAAAAGGGGAAAAGTCTCCCCATAAACAGTCTCACAAATTGGAAAAGTGCCTGCCCAAACCACTGGAGGTAAGAAGTTGAAATTTGGTATAAAGGTTCCTCCACTGTAGTAGACATCGACTAAGTTTGTATTTTTGGAATTCCCTACAGGATATCCCAAAAGGAAACTCGGTATGTGAGTTCCTGCTTCTGTGTAGGCGTCCGCTTAGACGGAATTTTTGAAATTCCTATCGGGAGGGGAAATAAGGTAAAAGTCTCCTCCTGCCGGCTTGCCCAATCCCTTTTGGCCAACCTAAAATTTTAAATATGTATTCCTTGGAGTAGGACTAATTCACCGGCAACGTAATTTTTCTATTTTGGAACAGGAACATAGTAAAAATGGTGGTTGAAAGGGAAAAATGTCCCCACTAACGGCCTGCCCAAACCGCTTAGGCAATGCAGTTGAAATTTGGTATGAATGTTCCTCATCCATCGCAGATAGCCGCGAAGATGGAATTTTTGTAAATTCCTATAGGGAGGGGCAAAAAAAAAAAAAAGCCTCACCTTGGGGGCCGGTAAAAACCCCTTCGGCTAGAAACCTGAAGCTTAAAATGTGGGTCCCTGGAGTGAGGGCTAACTTATTAGAAAGATACTTTTTTGAATTTTGGACAGGGTCGTTATAAAATGGGGGCTCAAAAAGGGAAAGTTGCCCCTTAACGACCTGTCCAAACTGCTGGAACTAGGAAGCTGGAATTCCCTGTCGAAGGATTTTCGGAAATTCCTACCGAGAGGGGCACAAATAGTAAAAGTTGACTAGAAACCTGAAATGTAAAACAAATGTTACTTGGAGTATGTGCTCACTTACCGAGGAGGTGCTTTTTGGACAGGGACATTGCAAAAATGGGGATTAATGAAGCGAAAAGTGCCGCTTAAAGGCCTGTCCAAACCGCTGGAGGTAGGAAGTTGAAATTTGGTATTAAAGTTCCTCCTCTATTGTAGACATCCGCTAAGATGAGATTTTTGGAAATTTCTACAGGTAGGGTCAAAAACAGGAAAAGTCTCCCCCTTAACGGCCTGGCCAAACTGCTGGAACAAGGGATCTTAAATTGGGTTCCTTCTCCAACGTTGACGTCCCCTAAGATGGTATTTTTGGAAATTCATACCGGGAGGGGTAAAAAGGGAAAAAACTTCCCCCTTGACGGCCTGGCCAAACTGCTGGATATAGAGACCTAAAATTATGTATGTAGTAGGTTCCTCCTCCAACGCAGACGTCCTCTAAGACGGAATTTTTGGAAATTCCTACCGGGAGGGGTAAAAACGGAATAATTCTCCCCCTTGATGGCCTAACCGAACCCTTCGGCTAGAAACCTGTAATATATAATATGTTTTCCTTGGAGTATGGGCTAACTTATCGACAAGGCATTTCTAGGACTTTGGACAGGAACGTGGTAAAAATGGTGGTTCAAAAGGGGAAAATTGCCCCCCCCCCTCTTAACGTCTACGTCTTTAGCTAGAAACCTAAAACTTAAAGAACAAGTGTATATGAAACACTAAAATTAAGAAACTAAATAGAAAACGAGTGGGATTGAAACACTACACAAGTGGAATGAAATGGATATAAACGTTGAACGAGCGGAATTGAAATTATAGACAATGCAAATGGATTGGAAGAGGGAATTACCTGTTCAAACACTATCAACGGAATATGAAACTTATGTAGCATTGAAACATACTCCCCAAAAAGTTAAACAAATTTTCTAAAACAGAAAAAACCTTAGAAAAGGAATGGAACTTATATATTCCGATATTTAAACTTCATGTAACGAAGCACCGGTGGAAGAAACCGCCGCAGTAAATTTTCCAACTGAATTTGTGAATTTACTTGAATTGCCAGGTCTACCTTTACATAAACTGGAATTAAAAAAAAAACTTTAAGACACGCTAACAACGTAGCTTTGCCCGCTATTTTTAATATTATAAAATGCTTTCCAACCCTGCTTTACGTTATTTATTTTCATTCAAAACACAAATGAACAAAACTACTTACGGGTCTATCTACCTAAGTTCGCACTTTACCAAATTATCTTAACATACACACGTATATTGCAATTTATTATGGATTCATTACTAACAATCCACTTTCATGAGAAAAAGTGATCAAATATTTATTTATTTTAAACCCATTGTTGTGCAGAATTATTTATTTGTGGTGGCTGGGTGAAGGCTTTAAATAAAAAAACTTTAAATAAAAAAACGAATTTAATAAAAATTGTGGGGGCGCAGCCCCCGGGGGGGAGGGCGCAGCCCCCCCCCCCCCCCCCTTAACCTTTAAGGCACGCTAACAACGTAGCGGGCTGCGCCCGCTAGTAATAAATAAAAATGTAAAAAATTTAACTATGTAAAAAGTACTTATTTAAACTATTACGAGTAAGTCATTATTTTATATTTAAAAGCAATTAATATAATAGGTCGTTATTAGGAAGTTATTATTTTATATTACAAAATAATGCAAAAGGTAATGATATATCATTTTTTGGTAATGCAGATAGTAATGAGGTGTCATTACCAATATTTTGCTGGGCCAGTACACGAAAATAAAAAAGTATGTCGTTACCTATATGCTTATAAGTATTGACAAAAATAATGAGTCTAAAAATAGATTTTAAAAAATATGTTTTTTAAAAAATATTTTTTTATTGTTAAATTTTTTTAAATAAAATTTGCTTGTGCCAGGAATCGAACCCGACTACCAGTCGACAATCGTTTGTTTACTTACTACAAGTTACTATATTTACTACAGCTGGAAAAATTCAATACAAAAAGTAAAAAAACTTTGCAATTGTAGTAAAAGTAGTAAGGAATTCGAGTAAACGAACACACTGAATATGTCTTCAAATACACATAGTTAAATATATTTTGTGTGTGGCATTTTAACTGAAAAAAACTTCATTATAAAATAGAACTTAAATATGTGTACTATAAAATCGTACTCACTTTCGTAACTCAGAGAAAAAGGTGGCAGAAATTAAAGCTCGGGGAAAAGTTTCCTTAAAATAATTTTTATAAAATTTTTAAACTTACTCTGTTTGTGAGCAATAACACCCGAAAACGTTAATTTAAAATTATATCTATAAAAAATGTGTTAGTGGATGACAACATATTGTATACTATGTATTTCTCTTTCTATATTACCAACAGAGCTTCCAAATAATTAATTCTATAGAATTTTTTTTAGTTTTAAAGTATGAGTTCTTAAATTGAATTTCATATTTAAAAATATTAAAAAATATGCAATAATGTGAAAAATATGCAAAAATATGCAATAAGAATCATAAAATATGCAATAAAATATGCAGTTAAAAGCAAAATATGCAAAAATATACATTTATAACAAAATATGCAAAAATATGCAACCACAAATCGATGCCATTTTTTTGTAAATTCTTTGATTCGGAAAAGTATTTGGTCAAAATCATTTTTGGGCCACTGACTACAAACATGGATTTGCATGAAAGTCCTTGCACTGGTAATAAACATTACAAAACTTACAAATTATTTTGTCATTACTAAAAAATAAATTTATAATGCGGCAGCGAGTATTGAAAGCTGCATTTTAATTAGCTCAAATACTTTTTCATTGAATTAAAAAAAAAAATCCCAATTTGATTAGCTAATAACTTTTTATCGGTTCGCGGTATATCCAAAATTTTTGTACCCATGTACTCCGCCGGAAATACATTTTCATTGTGTGTAATAAAAAAATTACTTTTTATAAGTTTTTGAAAAAAGCGGATTTTCGAACCACTCTAATGGCTATCTGGTGTATTTTGAAAATGCAAAAAAAGTTTTGTGTATTAAATTTTGTTGTAGAATTGCATGGTAAAATCAGATTTCCTATAAATGCAGCTGTTTTTGCTCTGGAGGAAAAGGGTCTTAAAATTAGCGCTTTTGGCCGACATGCGCCAGTGGAAGAGTTGAAATAAAAAAGAAAAAAAACGCCATTCTTTTTTTCTATGCAGAAACTTTTAAAAAAAGTGATGATATCCGAAAATCAAATTTTTTTGACGAACTCTAGTGATTATATACATACTTACAAGAGTTGAAAAAATGTTGGAGTCCAAAAATAGATTTTCAAAAAAAATTACAAAAAAAATCTATAAATTTATATTTCAAATATTGATAAAAATAAGACATTATTGGTAACGAATTATTTTTTGTCTTCAAATAACGGAAAAAGTAATTACCCAGTCAGAAATCGCCAGTGGTACAAAAAATCAAGCACTGGCATACCACTTGGTAACCACGGTATTAAAAATAAATGACTGGCAGAACACTCATTTGGGACGCTTTGCCAGCGTTTGATTTTATAAAAATGCTGACGCTTCGTTAAAAAATGTTTGTAGTCGGAAGGTTCCGAGCTCAAATCCGGTTGCAAGCAAAAACATTTTTTTTGATTTTTTTTTAATTTAAAATTTTTTTTGTTTTATAAAATCAATTTTTTTGTTTGTGGGAAAGCTCCTTCAAGACCAACTCTTTTTTTGCCCTCCAAACACTGGCATACTAGTTACTAAAAATTGTTTGCCAGTACTAGCATTTTGGCACAGCCAGTAGTTGTCCAGCTATTATCACTCATTTATGTGTTTAGCCATTAAATATTATATGTCTCCTTAGCTCAGTGGGTAGAGCAATCGTCTGCCAATCTGACTGGGTAGTTATTGGTAACGCATTATTATATGTTTAAAATAAAACAGAAAATAAGTCGGCATCATTACTGATATTCCAAAAAGTAATCATAAGTCATTACAGTTTCTTCGCGGCCCTATGCTCCTTGCAGGAGTAAAAGGAACGAATATATATTACAGTTTCTTCACTGGGTAATTATTAAAAGATAACTTTTTCTGCGCTCTCTAAATAAAAGCATATTTAGCTGAAACTTGGCACACAGAGTTTTAATACATTAAGGAATAAGGGCAACATTGTGGATTTTCATATATTTTTTAGTCACTACTACCCAGTGTTGGTCATAGTCCCTATTTACGTTCGGAAAGCCTATTAAAATATGGACTCAGTATCCAAAAATATTATGGTTCTCTAACCGATATTTGATTGATAAAAAAATAGGTCCATCTAGCCTTTAAACATACCTTTAATTCTGTTGTCATAGGTTTCTTTAATGGTTGCTTTTCCTCTGCTAATATTTCTTTGGTCGCTTGTTTTTCCTGTTGCTGTTGTACTGCGTTTATTTCTTCAAAGTTTGTTCTTTCTTTGGGCTTACTTTTAATTTTTTCCACCTCATTAATATCTTCTATAATTTTAACCTCATCATCACTTTTATCCACATCTATATCGATTATTTGGGAATCATCAAGTTTTTTCACCGAAGTCTGCATGACGTCTTCATCTAAATCTTGTATTTCACTAGATTCGGAATATGCTGAGGAGCAAGCTTCACGATCTTTATGTTTTTCATTAATTTCCCGTATTTTGGTCTTCAGCAAGAGTTGTTTAACGCCGGCCTCCTTAAGACGTTTTTCCAACTGTTCTATAGTTTTGATATCTTTTTGTTCGCGCATTTTAGTTTGAAGTAATTGTGTTTGCATATTGCGTATAGTTTCCTGCAATACCTTCATTTGTTTTTCACGAAAATCACTATTGTACTTAAGATCAGTGCGTTCTAGGCTCATTTCATTACGCATTGCTTCTAATTGATGGCGTAAAGAGTCATTTTCTTCCTGGAAAATAAATTTGAAAGACTTTTGAAAATTTTGCAGATAATATTTAATTCCGGGGTTTCAGAAAATGAATATAGATGAAACTAGTTTCTAGCAACTAGGGTTTTTGTTTCATCTACCACATATCAAAATTTCATTACAATCGTAGAGAACCCATTTGGATACCCTCTTTGTAAGTATCAACATTCGATACGAAAGGGGAATGTCAAAAATTAACACTATTAGGGGGTCCTTCAAATGTCCTAAAATGCCACTGAAAAACATTTAATACAGAATACACACACACACAGAATGTGTTTTAATGCAATTTTCAGCAAGCTTATGAAGTTTTCTTCACAAAGTAAATGAAACATTTCTTAAACTTGATTAAAAAGCCTTGTATATTTTATAAATCTAGTTTTAATGAAACTTTTGCATTGAGTATGTGAAAGTTTTAATAAATTGAAATTTTTCACAACATTTCATGAAAAATGTCATTAATTAATGCAGTAGAGCTGTACATATTTGTTTTATTTACTAAAATACGCACATATGTACACTTAAAATAATACGTCAGTAGAAAATTACTGATTTAACTAAAGATTTTAGTTATCTACATTGAACACAATACTAAAAATCCTCAGTACTTTAACTAATTTTGAGTGTTAATTTTTAAAACTATTTATAACTAATTTTTAAGAACCCATTCGTTAAATTTTACACAATTGTTAAAATATAATATTTCCATGTTTCTGTTCTTGCCCGGTATTTGGCGACACCAATGTATCCGAAGTTTTAAAGATGGCGCTATTTCTTTCCCTCCCGATTATTTTAAATGGCCCGTATCTCGAAAACTAAGAGAGATAGAACAAAATTCGACTACCCCTAACCGTATAGTACCCCATCGAAAGAGGTTATCTCTATCCAAAAATGGATCATGGTGGGGCCTTGGACCCTCGGAAATTGTTAATAAAAATTTTACACTTAAAAAAATTTTACACTTTAAAATTGCCCATATATCGAAAACTAAGCGCGATAGAGCAAAACGGACAATATATTTGCTCCTTGGAAGTGACCATACATACACTTCGATGATATGGACTGGGACCGGGGAAGGTCCCGAGACCCTAAATTTCAACAAAATTTACAACTCAGTATAATTACAAATAAAACTGTAGTTTTACTAATTTCTTATTTAATTTAGATTTGTTAAATTTAGCAAAAGAATTTGTTAAAATCAACAAATTTTATTTTAAGCCAAAAAACAGGAATAAATTTTGTTAAAGTAACAAATTTTTCTGTTCAGCCAACAGACTTATTGTTTTGAGTGGAAGTAAGTAAAAAATATTAATACTTGAGCTTTGAAATATTAATAATCTTTTATTTACTTCAAACAATTTTAAGTAAAAAGTATAAAGCTGAAAAAGCTGAAATATTAATATTTTGAAATATACGAAAGAAAGACGGCGTTTGAAAAAAATATATCATCACATTTTTTGCAATAACTTTGTCAGGAGAGTATCCTCAAAAAAAAGGACCGACAATAAGGAAATTGGACTCGAACTGAATTAATAAATTTCTAATTAATCAATTATAAAGGTCGAAAAAAACAATTTTTATTTTTTAAATAAAAATTAAGGACCGACAAAAACTTTTTTAAAAATCACTCAAATTGAAATTTTTTGTAGGCTTTGAAATGTATGTAAGAAAATTTCATATTTCAAAATTTTTCTAGAACCTTTTATTCGATTCAAAATGGCAAGCATATAGGAAGTGCGGAAAAACATTGTGAAAACTTTTCAAAACCACCCTCAGTGGACATATTAAAAAATAGCTATGGAACTAAAAGTTGCCCCGAAAACGGTTTCTAGAGTTCTAAAGAAGTTTAAGGACGACATGGAGAACACTCGAAAGTCAGGTTCTGGCAGAGAAAAGGGCATCTGAGGCAAGAATAAGACTAACAAAATCGGTGTCATGTTGAAGAAGAATCCCGTTCCAGGGAGAAAAGTCGCTCAAAAAGTGGACTGATTGTTCGGAGTTTTTACGCAAGGTCAAAATAAGGACGCTGGCCTGAAAACTTTCAGAGTAAAAAAAATTTTAGAGTACAAAAAAGTCCAGATAGGAATTCTGTAAAGTGCACGAAAACAAAGCAGCGTGGAAAAAAATTAAAGTTTTTTTTTTGATAAATTCAATTGCGTCTGGACGACGAGACGTATAAAAACTCAATGAGTTATAAGAGACTGAATATTATTCCGAAAACAAAAACACGTATAAAAATTCATAGCTACCTAGATTCGTATTTTTATTTATCAATTTCGTTGCGCACAAAAAAAAAATCCCGGCCCCTTTTAATGGACCCTATGCACTAAAGGCTTCATTTAAACGATGATTACAAACTTTAAAGATTTGTCAGTAATTTGAGTGCTTTTCTTAAATTAAAACGCAGACTTTTCCACACAGACCAATGCGAAGCAATATTATAGTCTGTACAAAGTGCGAATTTTAATAAATCTTTACGTGAGAAATTAATTTTCAAACCAAATTTCTCACTAAAGTAAAATTTAAAAAAACCTATAAAACTCGCCCACTCAACAAAAAAGACTAATGTAATCTACTGAAAAATTTGATGTCATTACTGGAAATTTATCTATTTGCACCCTTTGGTATATTTTTCTAATTTTAGTAACCCAAGCCTACTGATTTGTACTATAATGAAATTAGTAGAAAAAATTAGTAACCACTACTAAATTTTAGTAAAATTGTTGTAAACTGTAATTTAAAAATTATTTGCTAAACTTTGCAATAAATGTTACTGAATATTAGTATTACTTGAAGAAAAACCTCCGTCATGTTTATAAAAAGCTTCATAAAGGCCCATATACAAGAGAGAGAAAACTTCTAGAGATAGAGCAAAAAACACCTCTAATTAGCTCTATTGTGAATGATTTAAGCTATTTAGAGGTGTTTTTTGCTCTATCTCTAGCAATTTTCTCTCTCGTGTAGATGTGCCTTAAATGTGATGAAAAACAAAAATGAAACTTGACAAATGTGATAAAGTTTTTTTTAATACAAAATGACATGTTTTTTTTTATATTTATGAAATGATAGTTTCTCATGTATTTGTGAATGTCGACTGTTTCGTAAATTAATGTCTATTTATACCCTACACCACTATGTGGTCAGGGTATTATAACTTTGTGCTGATGTTTGTAACACCAAAAAATACTGGTCCTAGACCCACCTTACAGTATACCGATTGGCTTAGAATTTTTTTTATTTCGATTTAACGATGTCCGTCCGTCCGTCTGTCTGTCTGTCCATGCATTCTTGTGCGCACTCTACAGGTCGCAAATATTAAGATATTTTGATGAAACTTGGTACACCGACTTATGTCGGCCCAAGGATGTTTAGACCTAGTGCCCATATAAGGGTCCTACTAAAATTATATGGTTTATACGCTGCAGGTCGCAAATATTAAGATATTTTGATGAAATTTGGTACACCGACCTATGGCAGCCCAAGGACAAAGCCTATTGATTTTGGTTAACACCGGTCCATGTTTAGACATAGTGCCCATATAGGGGTCCTTCCAAAATTGGCTTGGTTACAAACTGCAGGTCGCAAATATTAAGATATTTTGATGAAATTTGGTACACCGACCTATATCAGCCCAAGGACGAAGCCTATTGATTTTGGTGAACATCGGTCCATGTTTAGACCTAGTACCCATATAAGGGTCCCCCCAAAATTGGCTTGGTTACAAACTGCAGGTCGCAAATATTAAGATATTTTAATGAAATTTGGTGCGCTGACTCACATTATAGAAAATTTTGACACAAGCCCCATTTTAACCCATTCGAATTTCGGATCCACACATTAGTTGGCTTTTACTCAGACTGGTGTAGGGTATTGTATAGTCGGCATGGCCGACTTTAACCTTTTTACTCGTTTATTTATTTTTATTTATTTATTTATTTGTTATTCCATACACAAGACTTAAGTCCTATATAAGTAAATAAGTCTTATAGTATGGAACTGAGTATGCGTAAAAATAATAATTTGGTAAGTACTTATAGATATAATTACATTAATCACATAGAATAGATAAATATTTTTGAACGAAACAATTCTAAAAAAAAAACTAATATGCAAGTGTTTGTGCAAATTTAAATGTTACTGACTTTTTAGAAAATTGTTTTCTATTGTTGTTTATACATGAATGGATGTCATTACATTGCTAGATCTGTCAAAACAACAGAGTAGTATATTGGAAGATGACAAAGCAAATTGTGGTAAATTTTTTTCGAAATTTTTTTCATGACCCTTTTTTATTTAATGAATTCTTTCTTTAGATATATTTTGTACATCCGTAAAATATGCTACGATTTTATTACGCCTTTTGCATTTGCTAAGTAGTTTTTATTTATCCACTCCAGCTTATGCGGCCTATAGACTACTCAAGTTACTTGCACAATAATGAGTTTGTGCAGGTCAGTTGAACAGTGTGTGGCCTGGTTTGTGTACTTGTACAAGTATATTTTTAGACTTGAGTAAAAATCAAAACGATTTTGATTTTTACGCAATATTTTAGAACTTGTGCAAGTCATTTGCGCAGTGTATGCTGAAATTAGCACAGTTCAGCAGTAATTTTTGAAGAGTGAACATCATAAATACGGATAAAAAAAATTAAAAGTATGAATAAACGTAAAGTAAAAAATATCAATATAAATTTATTAACATCGCCAACGAAGTTCAGGTATTTTGGCCTGCACAAAGTGTGAAATAAAGATTTTTAAGACTAATATTTTCTCATGACAATGGTAGCATTCGGCAGAGAAACCTTAAATTGATACCGGTGACTTGTAGCGCTTTGTGATTACTTACTCTGCTGAACGATGTTTTATTTGTTTTGTTTTTAAATACACTTTTTTCTATAGTTTCCTTTTATTTTTTTAAATTTTTGTTTTTGAATTTTATGAGTATGTTTTTATTTGTCATTCTTACAAAACAATTTTTTTTGTAAATGAACAACAACAAAAGTATCACTTATTGATCAAAAGTAGCAAACTTTTTTTACGCTACCAAAATATGACAGCGCTACCTGAGCGCTCAGACTGAGCGGTTAGTGATCAGGTCGTTCAGCAGATAGTTGTACAACTGTTGTAGAACTGTTGACTATTAAAGTTATCTGCCGAACGCACCCAATAACAATCCGCTACATGTTTCTGCTGCTATGTGTAAATTAAAATGAATATTGCACAGTTTACTTGAATGGTGTGTGGCGAGTAAGGTGACTTGAACAAACTCGTTATTGTGCAAGTGACTTGCATAGTCTATTTGCCGCATTACCAACAACAACAACCAACTATAATAAATAATAATAAATGAAATTGCTTCATAGATTTTATGAAGCTCTTTATTGGCTGAATGATTTATTCATTGGACGAGTGGCCTATTAATTTTATGAAGAGTTTCATTAATTTTATGAACTTTTCATAAACATTGACTTTAATGAAACCTGTTTCATAGATTCTATGAAAAGTTTCAATGGACGAGTTCCAGTGACAATTTTCATTGAAACTATGAAGAAATTCATTACTGAAGTGATGATAATTCTCTTAGTGCAGTTTTGCGGAAAAAAATTCAAAACGTTTTTTATGCCTGAAAAAAAAATTAGCTACTTTAAAAAAATGTATTCCTGTTTTCTAGCTTAAAATAAAATTTGTTGATTTTAACATATTTTTTGTTAAATTTAACAAATCTAAATTTAAGTAAAACTACAGTTTTATTTGTAGTTATACTGATCGCAAAATTTGTTTAAATTGTAGGGCCCGAGACCCTCTCCGACCTGGTCCATATCATCTAAGGCTATGTAAGGATAATCCAAAGGAGCAAACGCCGTTTTTCTCTATCTCGCTTAGTTTTTGAGATATGTTTTTTTTTTTTTTAAAGAGAAGCAACACTCAACACTCGATGTTGCGAAAGAAAAACCGTGACCTAGAGGTCCGACAATTTATATAGTATTCCAAAAAATAATTTTGTTTAAAGGGATTTTTGTCCTGTACGAGATGGCTAAATTCATGCTAAATTAAAATTATATTTACAAAAAGATTAAAATTTTTTCATAATAAGGAAATTGGCCTCGAACTGAATTAATAATTTATAATTAATCAATTAAAAAGGAAAACAATTTTTCTTTTTTAAATAAAAATTAAAAACCAAAATCTTTTGAAAAGGTTAAAAAAGCTTTGTAGAAATTTATTAACATGTTCTAAACTTTACTTCAGCAATTTCGCACCCAGCCCTATCGTGTCTGTTATGGAGAACAAGTCCATATAAAATTACGCAATTTTCACATAGAATTAAAAAAATAAAAATATTTAAAAAATTAAAATAATATTTACCTTAATATTATCACTATCGTAACGTTTGCGTTTTGAATACGATGCCGGTTGATAATCACGATCCTCATCGGACATTTCCATTTCATCATCTTCAATTTGTATTGATCCTAATTCCTATATGTTTATTAAACAAACAAGAGAAAACTATATTTATTTATTCGAGTCAAATAATAAAAAAAATAAATGCTACTTTTTTCATTACAAATATAAATTATAAGTTTTAAAATTTTCTTATTTAATTTCTTTTTGTTTTCTCAAATATACCTTCATTGCCTTTAATCATAGTACTTACCTTTAGATGTTAACAAAAAATTAGAAATTTTTGTTGTATTTTCATAGAATTGTATTAAAAATATCAATCATTTTAGTAGAATTCTTATTAATACATACAATGTTTTTATTTTAGCATCATTTTTGAAAATTTTAAATTTCACACTCATAGAAATTGTAATATGATTTAAAAAAAATGTTTTAAGCAATGGTAAAACGTATGACAAATATGAATATAAACTTGTTGAAGGTTCATGAACTAAGATACAATACATAACTACTAATTTCCTAGTTTAATATTTAATACGTAATAAATAACTAAATGTTAAAATTTATTTAATGAGAAACAAGAGTAGCTGTTTTTCGGTCATACCTATCAACGTTAAGTATTTAAAGCAAATATACGTTTAACCGATTAAAGTACAAACAAATTTTAAACAGTAAATGTTTATAATAATCGCGGTATAATCGAATCTACGCCAGCAAAACTTTTTAGGAAGTTACGCGAAGAAGTTATGTTAGATGTATATAAAATGTATTTAGTTAAGTCGAAAACACAGCTAGTGCTATATTCGTACGGGCCGAATCCCTACACCATTAGTATAGTTTTTACAAAATATTGAATAATGGATGGTACAAAAAAAAACAGATTAATCAACTACATATATTTACAACTAGCTTAAAAGCGCAATACTTTTTACCGGTAACCAGTCAGAAATTGCCAGTGGTACAAAAAAATCAAGCACTGGTAGACAACTGGATAACCGCGATGTTAGAAATAAATGACTGGCAGAACACTCATTTTTTTACGAAAATTTCGGTGGTTTATAAAAAGAACACTGGCAAAGAATTGGCTTGATTGCTATGCCAACATTTACAACCAGTGGCCATCCAGTACTACCTAGTCAGAAATTGCCAGCGGTACAAAAATCAATTTACTGTTAGAGCAAAGATTTTATAAAAATGATGACGCTCCGTTAAAAAGGGTTTCAGTCAGAAGGTTCCAAGTTCAAATCCGGCTGCAGGCAACACAAAATTTTTTTAATTTAAAAATTTTTTTGTTTTATATATCAATTTTTTTGTTAATGGAAAAGCTCTTTGTATTTGTTTTCCCAACGCTGGCACATTAGTTCCAATTAGTTAAACCACCCTAGTGTAGAAACGGTAATGACATATCATTATTTTTTGGACTACCAGTAATGACACCGACTTACTTTCTGCATTATTTTAAAATATATAATAATGAGTAACTAATAAATACTTACTTTTTTCATTATTTCAACACTGGTAATGATATATGTAACCACATATTTTTGATTTTCTGTATGTTGGCGAGTAAGCTGACTTGTGCGCAGCAATTCAATTATGTTTTTATCTATCAAATATTACATGTCGAGATAGCTCAGATGGTACAGCTATTGTCTGACAGTCTGGAGTCCCAGGTTCGATTTCAGCACCAGAAAATTTTCTTTAAAAAATTTTTACATTAAAAAAATATTTTTTTAATGTAAAAATCATTTTTTTGAAAATCTACTTTTAAAATCATTATTTTAGTCAGTACTGGTAAGCACATAGGTAGCAACATATTTTTTGATTTTTCGTATGCTGGTGTGTAACTCATTTTTTCGCCATATAAAGGTAATAAGAAATGTACCCAGTCAGAAAAATTAACGGGAAAGCGATGGCAAAGCTCTTTAACAGGTGGTACAAGTACTGGCAAAAATTGCTTTCCCATTCCCAAAATGATAACATCATTAGACAAAACGGCAACTTAATCATCCGATTGGCAACAAATTTGGTTGGCAGCATAATTTTTTTTTGTGATTATATTTTCAAAATTGTTTACTGATTTCAAGTAAAAAAGAAATCGTCACAATACACATATTTCAAATTTCAGGCTTCTAACCAGAGTGGTTTGGACAGACCGCTAAAGAAGAAATTTTCCAACTTTTGCACAGCATTTTCGCTTAGTTCCTGGGGGAAATTACAAAAATGCCTTATGGTTAATTTCCCAGGACTCCAGGTTTCTAGCCGAAGTGATTTGGGAAGGCCTTTAAGGGGGAATATTTTTCCCCGTTAAAATTTACAAAAATCCCCCCAATGGATTCCTACCACGTTCTTATGGGAAATAAAAAATTATATTTTCAGTAAATTGGTACACACTAGGTATGCCAAACGGGAAATCCCGAATCCCGAAATCCCGGGATTTTCGGGATTGGCAAAATCCCAAATCGCGGGATTATTTCTCAAAAATCCTGGGATTTTCTTATTTTTTAATATTAATATAAACGCAAATAAACAAAGTGAGCAATTTTAGATTACCTACGTTTTTTCTTGAATTTTCTCATATTGACAAGAAATTTATGCCAAGATATTTGTAAAATTATAAATTAAGTAGATTATTCGAGTAAACTATGCAAAGATTTTGCAGAAAAATTTGAAATTTTGGTGAACAATATTAAGTTTTTGAGTAATACATGCGAAAAATCAAGTTTGTTTGTTATTTTACCGATTTATTCTTCCAAGCGAAATTCGATTTCTGAAACTGGGACTGTTTGTTAGTGGGCAAGGTTATCGCAACGAATCTGTTTTAAAATCTGCTTACAAAATACTGGGCGCAAATGTACTTAATGACAGGCCTTCATATATTATCCAAGCCAGAAAAATACAAACGGGAAAGCGATGGCAAGGTATTTTAACAGGTGGTACAAGTACTGACAAAAATTGCTTTCCCATTTCCAATATGATAACGGCAATAGACAAAAGGACCGGCATTTCAAAAAGCGCCGGAAAAGTACTGGAGAAACAAAATTTTTAACTTTGGAAAAACGCTACCAAAACCAATAAATAGGTGGTTTGGAATTATATTTTCCAAAATAAAATTTAAAAAAAGTTCATATGTATCTTTTTTTTGCCCTGCCGTGATGTTTTGTAAAACAAATACTGGCAAAATGATTTTTGCAAACGCTGGCAAAGCGTCCCAAATGAGTGTTCTGTCAGTCATTTATTTTTAACATCGCGGTTACCCAGTGGTATGCAAGTACTTAATTTTTTGTACCACTGTCAATTTCTGACTGAGATGTTTCAATATTCATAAAATGTACCACATTATTAATTAACAACTATTAAATAATTATAAAACGTTTTATTCTATAAAAAAATTAGTTACATAACATACAAATTTTTACAAATAAAGGAAAATTTAAATCCCAAAATCCCGAAAAATCCCGAAATCCCGTAAAATCCCGGGATCCCGAAAAATCCCGTAGTCCCGAAAATCCCAAATCCCGCGATTTTCAAATATCAATCCCCATTGGCATCCATAGTACACACCCCAAGTAACCAATACACTCAAACAAAGTCAGTAAAGTCAGCAAAAAAGTTTTAGCAAAATTTTAGTCAGGAGCGTGCTAACAGAAACATTGCTAATGTCAGCTGGGGGGTTATTATATAATTCGATTCGAAACGAATGTTTTCGAATAGAAAATCAAGTACCAAAAATAAGTTTTTAATGGGGGGAAAATATTGAAAACGTGTATTGTTAGACTATCGCAGACACATTTTTAATAATATCCCCCATTAAAAACTGTTTTTTGGTACTTGATTTTAAATGTTAAAATTCTGTTCGAAAGCATTTTCGTTTCGAATCGACTTATATAATAACTCTCCTGCTTTTAACAAAAAAAATTAGTAAATTCAGCAAAAGTTGTGCTAATACTTAGGTGAATGCAAATTAAAAAAAATTCCTTGCAAAAATCAATAAAACTTTTTGCTGAATATCAGTAGAAAAAATTTGAAAAGAAATTATACTTTAGTTAGTTTGCTGAAATTTTAAATCTAGAAATTGTGGTTTTGTGATTTTTTTTTAATTATTTATAAAACTTTGTAAAACATAAAAATGTCCAGACTTCCAAATTGTCGACATGACTTAATTAAAAATTTAAATACCTAAATATACTCGAATATACACTGAGAGAATTTTCATCACTTCAGCAAATGCAAAAGGCGTAATAAAATCGTAGCATATTTTACGGATGTACAAAATATATCTAAAGAAAGAATTCATTAAATTAAAAAGTTTCATAAAAAAAATTAATAAAATTTATAAAAAAAATTTCATAGTCCAAAATTAATAATAAAAAATTAATTTAAAAAAAATTTAATTATAAGAGATTATTCTCCCAGGAAATGACGATATTTTATAAAAAAAAAATTAAAAAAAGTAAATACTATTGAACAATTTGGTATATGTAAAGAACATTTTCATTAAATTTATGGAGATCTAATTTAAGAAATTCAATGAATTTTTTTAATGAAATTATGAAATTTTATGAAAGAAAAGTTATGAAAAATTTCATAATATTAATTAAATATTATATACATAATGAAATTTTTCATTGGTTCTACGAAAAAAATTCTATGAAATTATATCATTAATATCATGAAGGATAATTCTCTCAGTGTATGTATTAATAATAAATAATTGTAAATAAATTAACAAAAAAGGAAATAACAAAGTATTACTTTTATATCACTAAAACCCTTTTCCCTTAACCCATATTATCCTAGCGTCGTCATATGACGACATGAAAAGGCCTCTTTTTAAATGTGCATAATACCGTTGCTTTAAACATGGAAAGAGATTTTTTAAGAGTTTTGTAAACAAAAAATGTCAAATATTCATTCTGTGTTAATTTTATCCACTTTGGTTATTGTTTCTGGACACAGTGACTGACCGAAAATCACAAAAATTCCAAAACTGCAAAAATTAAAATTTATTACATTAATATATTTTTCTTGTTTGGTTGTTCTAAAAGCCAACTAAATTTGCCCAATATTGGTAAAACCACAATGTCCTCAACGCAATTTGGAAAAATTATATAATTTAATGAATTTGGGAGTCGTCATATGACGACACTAGGAGAATATGTGTACAAAATGTACAAAATTTTTATTTGTATTTATTTTTAATATAGTCATTTTGGGCTGTCTTTGACAAGGTTTGGAGCTTCGTACCTCACCTCAATATGGAATCTACCAATATCGACAGGAAAATAGCCTAAAACTTCTCGAAGTAGATACTTTACGTTTTGGTCGAATAGAACACTTCCTAAAAATAAGCCACAACGATAAGCAAAGACAATGTCGAGGCCTCGATATCAAATCGGCAGGTCGGGCAGAGTGTTCCAAATACGATGCTGGATCTTCTTTTTATATATGACACATACGAGAGTTATAATTTTTATTTTCTCTCGCTATTCAAAGAAATAATGTTAGTTTATTTAAGAAATTGAAGTATATTTGAATTTATTTTGGAAACTAATTCTAATTTTCTATACCTTTAATGGAAAAATGTAGTTTTTTTTAAACATTCCTGTTATTCTTAAATATTTTTTGGATTTTTTTTGTAATAATTGTACACATATTCTCCTAGCGTCGTCATATGACAAATCAGTAGCAAATCATGGAAGTTTCAAACAAGTGGCACAATTATTTCCTAATTGTGTTTATCAGCACAATTCTGGTAGCAAAATAAGTAAAACATCAATTCAAAGTTCGTTTAGTACCGAAAAAATATAACTAAAACTGAAAATTAAGTACACTTGATATACAAGACGTTTTACTATATTTTCTACTAACTTATTTTTTGAGTATATTTTAAATTTTAGGCTTCTACACTCTACCAAAAAAGTCTGTAATGGCTACTGAAAATTTTGCTGCTATTACGGGAAATTTAACTGTTTTGAGCCCAGCGGTATTTTTTGCTAATTTTAACAACACATGTCTGCTGATATGTAGTACAACAAAATTAGTAGAAAAAATCAGTAGCCGTTACTAAATTTTAACAAAATTGTTGTAAACTGCAATTCAAAATTGATTTGCTAAAATCAGCTACTAAATATCAATCACTTTAGTACAATGAAATTGGTATAAATAATTATTTGCCGCTACTAAATTTCTGTAAATTCTTGTAAACTGCAATTTATAATCAAATTGCTGAAATTAGCAAAAAAAAGTGTACTAAAAAATAAACAAACTGTAAAATGTAAAAAAATTAAAAAAAAAATTTTTAAAAATCAAAAAATGTTTTCTTTCGATTAAAAAATGTACATTTACTTGAAATTTGGAGTCAAATTGCAAACGGTTCTCCAGTTATTACCTTTTTATCAAGGTTGGTTACCGAAACGAATAACGGTAAGGGTAACGGTATCGGATTTCGTTTGTTTAGGTAACGGTAAAGGTAACGGTATTTGAGACAAACCGGTATTAAAAATTATGTTAAAAACATATAGAAACAAGTAAAAACATGGCATATTTTTAATTTTGAGTACTGAAAATACAGATTTAAAGCTACACTCAAAAAAAAAGTCAGTAAAGTCAGCAAAAAATGTTGCTGTGTCAGCAAATTTTTAGTCAGGAGCGTGCTTGCAAAAAAGTTGGTAATTTCAGCAAAAGGTTTGCTGAAAATCAGCGAGCTGATTTTTACCAAAAAAATAGTAGTCTTCAGCAAAAGTTTTGCTAACACTTAGTCGACTGCAAATGAAAAAAATCCTTGCTAAAATCACTAAACTTTTTGCTGAATATTAGTAGACTGAAAAAAACTCAAAAAACTTGTAGCGAAATTTTACTTTAGTTAATTTATTTGCTGAAAATTTAAATATAGAATATGTGTAGAGTTGTTTTTCTTTTTTTGTCATTTCCGTTTCCAGACAAGCTGCGACATCTACATCTTGTCTATCTGGTTGTCGTCCAATTTTTGTAGCAAAATAAATTAGTAAAACATTAGTTCGAAATTAGTTTAGTGCTAAAAAAATATAACTAAAATTTTTGCTGAAAACGGAATTTCAGCAAAAAAAATTGCTGAAAACTAGTACACTTGATATACAAGACGTTTTACTAATTTTTCTACTAACTTATTTTTTTGAGTGTATAAATTCAATACTGGTAGTTTTAATAAGTAATATTATTATCTATAAATTTTTTTTGTAAAAAAACACTCAAGATTATAAAATAAAAAATAAAAAAATTGTAATTTTTATATAAAATAATAAATACCGGTAAAATACCAGTAAAATACCAGTAACTACCCATAAAAATAACGGTATCGGTAACGATAACGGTATTTGGAATTTTTTTTAGAGGTATCGATAACGGTAACGGTATTCAATTTGAAACGGTATTTTAGCGATAAAGGTATTATAACGATAACGGTAACCAACCTTGCTTTTTATGCATTGGAGATACAATAAAATTTTCCGAGTGTTGTTTCCAAACTAAGAATATATAAATAGTAACGAATATAAACTAAACAAGAATTGTAAAAAATCCACGAATTCGTGTA
The DNA here is from genome assembly GCA_949987735.1 of Leucophora obtusa. Classification (NCBI taxonomy): domain Eukaryota; kingdom Metazoa; phylum Arthropoda; class Insecta; order Diptera; family Anthomyiidae; genus Leucophora; species Leucophora obtusa. Next base: position 49,993,009 of record OX465296.1, read on the forward strand.
AATAAAATTTTATTAAATTAGTATATTTTTCTGCTAAGTTTAGCACTCGGTTTTGAAAAATTTGTAAAATGTTTTGCTGAAATCAGCAGCGAAAATTAGTAAAAAAATGCGTAATTTGTAATAAGAGAATAGCAAAAATGATTAATAAAAAAAATTTTACTGAAAATCAGTACAAAAATAGTCAAGTGCGATTGGAAACTGTTTACAAATTGTTTACTAACTTTTTTATCTGAGTGTAGCTAAAGCGTTTTGGGCAGGCCGTTAAGGGGAATGCCTCAACCTTTTAAAAGCGTTCCTGTCGAAATTTCCAAAAAGTACCTTATCAGTTGATTAGTGCATACTGCAGGGAATACAAATTTTAATTGCCAAGTTTCTAGTCAAAGCGGTTTGGGCAGACCGTTAAGGCGAAAACTTTTCCCTTTGAACCCCCATTTTGACTTCGTTTCTGGCGAAATTTCCTTAACAACTGATTAGCGCATATTGTACACAGAACCAAATTCGTACATAATTAACCTGAATTGCTTTCATTGAATTAAATTCATTCTATGTATGAACAAATTCATACCATTTATGAATTTTTTAATTATGTAAAAATTCAAAAACAAATTTCAATAACCTAGTAAGTTCAAAAAGAAAACATGTCAAGAATATATATTATTTTGTTTAAAAGAAAATTATATTTATAATACAAAAATGGGTTTTAGCGGTTTGGTAAAGCGTAAAGGTATGCAAAATACAATGGTAAATAAAACGACTTACTTACAATAGTTCTTCTTTTTTTTATCTTTTTAGAGGAGCACAGTTCAAAAAATTCTGGGCTTGAAAAGAAGAAAACTCTTTTACAAAATTGTTAAAGATATTCTAGAAGGTTTGAATATCCAACGTGAATGTTGTAGCAGAAGACCTTATGAGCCCCCGCGAAAAATGTTAAGTCATTGTAATTTTATTCTTCTGTGTATTTTTTTAACCGTTTAAAAATAAAGGAGATTATTTGCTTTAATTTGTGTTTATTTTTATTCCTTTTCTGCTGTAGGACGAGTTCATACAGTTAATAAGAAATTCATCAAATAAATAAGAAATTCTGCATGAAAAATTCTTTAAAACGTCGTGTTTAATTTCATAATATGTATGAATAAATTCCTACTCAGAATGAAAAAGTTTTGAAAAAAATTAACATGTTCGATTCATACCATTTATGAAAAAAATTATTATATGTATGAATTATTTTTTTCTGTGTAGGGAACACATATTCCAAATTTCAGGCTTCTTGCCAAAGCAGTTTTAATAATATTTTGATATATATTGATACTCTGATTTGTACCGGCCCAAGCCTATTGATTTTGTTTAGACATAGAGCTCATATAAAGGTCTCTCCAAAAATTGGCTCTTATAGAATCGGTCTACGTTTAGAGCAAGTACCCGTAAATAGGTTAGCCGCACTGGTGGTAAAAAAAATAAAGATATTTTAAGGAAATTCAGTACGTTGTCTCATATGGGCCCAAGAACAAACCATATTGATTTTAGATAGAATCGAACCATATCTGTACCTAACGCCCATATAGGCTTTTGTTCCTCTTTTTCTCTTAACTATATTTTTAAACAGACTGGTGTAGCGTATTATTTGGCATGTCCGACTTTAATCATCCTTAAACTACAATATTTTCCTCCTTTAAATAATGAAGAAAATTTTAATTAATTGTCGGAAAACGAGAAATGCTCAAGAATTTTTAAACTTTTTATACCCTACACCACTATGTGGTCAGGGTATTATAAGTTTGTGCTGATGTTTGTAACACCAAAAAATATTGGTCGTAGACCCACCTTATAGTATACCGATCGGTTCAGAATTTTTTTTTATTTCGATTTAACGATGTCCGTCTGTCCGTCCGTCCGTCCGTCTGTCTGTCTGTCCATGCAATCTTGTACGCACTCTACAGGTCGCACCTATTAAGATATTTCGATGAAATTTGGTACATAGACCTATGTTGGCCCAAGGACGAACAAGTTTGATTTTTTTGAACATCGGTCCATGTTTAGACCTAGTGCCCATATAAGGGTCCTACCAAAATTATATTGTTTATACGCTGCAGGTCGTAAATATTAAGATATTTTGATGAAATTTGGTACACAGACCTATATTGGCCCAATAACGCAGCCTATTGATTTTGGTGAACATCGGTCCATGTTTAGACCTAGTGCCCATATAAGGGTCCTACCAAAATTATACTGTTTATACGCTGCAGGTCGTAAATATTAAGATATTTTGATGAAATTTGGTACACAGACCTATATTGGCCCAATAACGCAGCCTATTGATTTTGGTGAACATCGGTCCATGTTTAGACCTAGTGCCCATATAAGGGTCCTACCAAAATTATACTGTTTATACGCTGCAGGTCGTAAATATTAAGATATTTTGATAAAATTTGGTATACAGACCTACATTGGCCCAGTAACGCAGCATATTGATTTTGGTGAACATCGGTCCATGTTTAGACCTAGTGCCCATATAAGGGTCCTACTAAAATTATATGGTTTATACGCTGCAGGTCGCAAATATTAAGATATTTTGATAAAATTTGGTACACAGACCTACGTTGGCCCAAGGACAAAGCCTATTGATTTTGGTGAACATCGGTCCATGTTTAGACCTAGTGCCCATATAAGGGTCCTACCAAAATTATATTGTTTATACGCTGCAGGTCGCAAATATTAAGATATTTTGATGAAATTTGGTACACCGACTTATGGCAGCCGAAGGACGAAGCCTATTGATTTTGGTGAACATCGGTCTATGTTTAGACCTAGTGCCCATATAAGGGTCCCCCCAAAATTATATTGTTTATACGATGCACGTCGTAAATATTAAGATATTTTGACGAAATTTGGTACACAGACCTATTTTGGCCCACGGACGAAGCCTATTGATTTTGATGAACATCGGTCCATGTTTAGACCTAGTGCCCATATAAGGGTCCTACCAAAATTATACTGTTTATACGCTGCAGGTCGCAAATATTAAGATATTTTGATGAAATTTGGTACACAGACCTATATTGGCCCAATAACGCAGCCTATTGATTTTGGTGACATTAGTTGGCTTTTACCCAGACTGGTGTAGGGTATTCTATAATCGGCATGCCCGACTTTAACCTTTTTACTCGTTTATAAACAAAATACACTTTCCATCGTAAATTTGTCAAACATTTATTTTGAATAATTAATTTGTGTTCTTAGGGTGACTGCGGACCGCTTAAACAACATCTAAACTAAATTCAAGATTGCACCTTTTATTAGAATTTAAAAAACACTTTGAATCATTTTTAAAGAACTTTGATCCTTTTTTCAGTTTAGAACAAATTTAGTCGCTTCGCACATGGCCTAGTGAAGCCTGTTTGTGGCATGAACTAACAATATTTTACAATAATTATTTTCTGTAGCCATTCTTTCGCTTAAATTCTATAAACCAGTAATTTAAAATGTTGCGAAAAGTGGCTATTACAATAATGTCTATTTAAATTACTGTAAAATAAGACTTAAGGAAATTTTATAGGAATTCCAAAAATATACAGTTTTTTCAGAACTGGTCAGCACTCGCAAAATTTTACTATGTAATTTGATAGAAGGTCGATATCTCTTATTTTTCATTAAAAGCCACGCCTACTTAAAACAAGTAACAAAATAAAAAAAAAACAGACGTTACGTTAAAACTCTACATAATTTTCTGAAGTATCTCCTCGCATTTTTGGGCGAATCAATCCACTATTTTGATCTTTAAAAATAAAGACAACGAGAATAAAATTAGAAAAAAACTTGAATGGCTCTATTTTATTGCACATCACTGTATATTCGAGTTTTCAGTTGTAAGTTACAACTTGTAACTAAAAGTTTAACGGTGTTATGTATAAAGTTTCTAAACAGTTTAATTACATGATTTTAACCCTCTAACCGGCAAGCCCGCCTCCAGGCGGGGTATATTAAATTGACCCGAAATACGCCAAAGGGGTATTTTATAATAAGAAATTATACTTTTTCAACAGAAAACAAAATTTATAAAATTTTTTGTGAAGAATTTTTTTGTATACAATGCACGGTTTGGAAGCGAGAAAGTGTCAAAGATAAAATTTCGTAAAATTTCAAAAATTAAATATTTTAAAATAACCAAAAGTTTCAAAAATCTTAAAAACATATTTAAATTGACTAAACCAATTGATAGTGACCACGAAGTGAGATTGGAGCTTAAGCTATTCAAAAAGTTCCTTACTTTGGTCCAAGGACGCACAGGATTCCATAAGGACATCTTTAAAGGACATCGCCTTAACTTCAAAGCGAATGGACGGATTTTTTTGAAATTTGGTAAAAAGAATATTTTTGGTATAGGTAGCAAAGCTTATAAGTTTGAATAATATATATTGAAGTTTTGGTGCAATTTCGCTCAATTGCGCATTTTTCAAAAAACGAAAATCGCTACATCCTCTTAAGTAACAGCACAAAAAATGTAATTTTTTTATTGCAATTATATCTTGGTAAGAGAAATAATTTGTGCCTAAGCCTAGTAATTTTTATGCGCTAGTTTTCAAGATTCACCCTTAAACTGTTTTGGCCCATATCGCCTAAAGTAGGCAACGAAAAAAAATTTTGTAGAAGAACTTATTGTTTATTTTTCGTGAGGAACACATGGTATAAATTTCATTGCAAAAAAGCTTAGGCCGGTTAGAGGGTTAAGCTTATTTGGCAAAGCATTATGAATATTTCGTTTAATAACGTCAAAATTAACAATCTGTTAAAGTAGCCTAAAATAAGCATATCATAAAATTTGGAAAACAAAAGTCTCAGTTGAAACCACAAATATTGAGTTTTTGTCTATTTAAAGACTTTTTTAAGAGTCATGCACCCAAGAATATGTAAAATCCAATATTCTATATCCAACAAATTAAAAAAATATGGAACAATTGCACAATTTAAGCATTTTTTCCTTAAAATTTCTCAAATTGATGTACAAATAAAATATAATATAAACTAAACAAAATAGTGATGTTGATAAAATCAAAATATAATCGTCATTCGAATACATTCAGTATTCGTACTATTAAACTCTCTTTAAAATATTAGTTTTCCATTATTACTTCTTCGTTAGGCATAAACATTCTTTTTTATCATGTTTTCATTTATTATATATTATTTTTATTGTTAAAATCTACAAAACAATATTATGCACCTACGATTAATAAGTCAATCATTTACTAACTTTATGAATCACTAACAATTTATTTGATAGTGGAGACACATTAAATAAGGGTGTTGCCTGAATAAAACGAGAAATTAACAAACTGTTTTTTAACGATTATGCATGATACTTTTTAATAAACGTTTAATAAGGAAAATTAATACTTTAGCAATTGTATTTCTTAACTGCAAATTAAGAAAAGTTTATGCATTACAGCCTAACGCTGTTATTCTAAAAAAAACTTCTTAATTAAGCTTTAAAACATGAATTTGCTAAAGCATTCATTATTTCTATTAAACCTTTATTAAAAAATTGTATTCAAAAACATACAATAAAAGTTTATTAATTTTGTTTTTAATTCTGGCAACACTTTGTATATTCTCTCTTTTTATTGTTAGTGATACATGAATTTAGTGAACGATTGACTCGGTAATTGTAGGTAAATATATTGTTTTGTAAATTTTGGAAACTAAAATGTTTTATTACAAATTAAAACATATTAAAAACCGATTTTTAATCATTACTGAGAATTAATAAGGGAACAAATTGTGTTAAAGAATTTTTTATGTTACGAATACTGAAAGTATTCGAATATCGAGTATGTTTTTATTATAAATGCATCACTATTTTATTGAATTTGTTTTTATTTTATTTTCATGCAAATTTGGGAAAATTTTCGAAAAAAGAGTTTAGTATTGGAATTTTTGCAGTTTTTTGTTTAGGTTGGATACAAAATGTTGTATTCGTTCTATTCTTGGGTGGATGACTCTTTAACAATTCATTTAATCATTGTAAATTCACGTTTTTTAGGTTTTTACAGTGGTTTTCTTTTTCCCAAACTTTGTGAAACAGATATTTTAGGATATATCCTGCTTTAAGCGTTTAATAAAGTTTTCTTTATTAATCATTTTGCCAAATTAGCTTAAAAATCTGTAATTAGGCTATTTAAAAAGTTTTTGAATAACACAGTAAAAGTTTACCATTTTTTATGTGCAGATATAACAAATCAATAAGGGTATTCATGTCAGAAATTTAGGTCTTGTAAAATTGCGGAAGTGTAAAATTTTCCTCAAACACAACAACAAACGGATGTGAATAATTCAATGTTGGCAACTGATATCTTTATAATACCGTTATCCGTTTCAAAACCCTTTCAAATTGATAACCGATACCAATACCGATACTCTTAATTTAAAAAACAACCGGTATTCAAAAACCTTTTCCCTTAATACCGGTATCGTACCGGTATTGATTCGGTTTCTAATAAAATAATTTTTTTACGTTTTTCACAAAAAAAATATAATTTTTTTTCATACAAAATATGGAAAATTTAAAATAAATTGAACTCTATCTGTGTTTTTAATAAAAAATCGTATTGCTAGCAGGCGTATTGCTACACTCACAGAAGTTTATCGGTGGAATCTACTGAAAATGACAGTTAAAACAAAGGTATATGCAGTTAAAAAGGCGACAAAGGTATTTACCTTTAAAATAACTAAAACTTTTGTTATTTTTAACTGTTGAAAAATGGCTAACAAATGCATTAAAAGTAACTACCAATGTCGTAAAATTAACCCATATTATCCTAGCGTCGTCATATGACGACATGGAAAGACCTCTTTTTAAATGTGCATAATACCGTTACTTTAAACATGGAAGGACTTCTGTTAAGAGTTTTGTAAACAAAAAATGTCAAATATTCATTCGGTGTTTATTTTATCCACTTGGGTTATTGTTTCTGGACACAGTGACTGACCGAACATCACAAAAATTCCAAAACTGCAAAAATTATGATTTCCTCCAATAAAGAAGGAAAAAATCGGAATTTATTACATTAATATATTTTTCTAGTTTGGTTTATCTAAAATCTAACTAAATTTGCTCCATATAGTAAAACTACAATGACCTCATCGCAATTTGGAAAAATTATATAATTTAATGAATTTGGGTGTCGTCATATGACGACGCTAGGAGAATATGTGTACAAAATGTACAAAATTTTTATTTGTTTTTTTTTTTAATATAGTCATTTTGGGCTGTCTTTGACAAGGTTTGGAGCTTCGTACCTTACCTCAGTATGGAATCTACCAAGAACCACATGAAAATAGCCTTAAACTTCCCGTAGTAGATACTTAAAAGAAGCCACAACGATAAGCAAAGAAAATGTCGAGGCCTCGATATCAAATCGACTGGTCGGGCAGAGTGTTCCAAATGCGATGCTGGATCTTCTTTTTATATATGCCTCTTACGAGAGTTATAATTTTTATTTTCTCTCGCTATTCAATGAAATAATGTTGGTTTATTTAAGAAATTGAAGTATATTTGAATTTATTTTGGAAAATAATGCTAATTTTCTATACCTTTAATGGACAAATGTAGTTTTTAATAAATATTCCTGTTATTCTTAAAAATTTTTTGGATTTTTTTGTAACAATGGTACACATATTCTCCTAGCGTCGTCATATGACGACAGGCAATAACTATGAATCTATATTAGACAAAATAATTTCAACTTCAGTTTCGTGTTCCTAGGGCTCTCAGTAGCAAATCATGTAAGTTTCAAACAAGTGGCACAATTATTTCTTAATTCAGGAAAATATGGATTAACTGATAAATTTTTATAAAATTCGAAGTAAAAATTCCAAACCGTTCTCCAGTTATTATGCTTTTATGCATTGGAGACACAATACAAGTTTCTGATTTTTATTTGCAAACTAGAAATATATCAATAATAACAAATATAAACCAAACAAGAATTTTTTAAATTCAAAAAAATTCAACGAAATTTTTTATTTTTTTAATAACTACCAAAAATAACTCTTTACTGTAAAATTACTGTTTTGGTAGTTGTTTATTATGATATTAAAAACAACTGCTTTAAACAACTGTTACGAAATTACAGTACTTTTCATTAGTTGTTTTCTTAAATAACCTTCATAAAAGATGTTTTGCATTTTTCTATAGAAAAACAACTGTAATTTCTGTTAAAAACAACAACTACTGATTATTACACAAAAAACTGTCATGTAGTAACTCCCGTGTAAAAAAGTTTAGATGTGATCAGATCTTTTTGAATCTAAATAGATATGATTGAATCTAATTAGATCCTGTACCAGATCTCATCAAATATGATCAGATATGGCATATGTGATAATACCTTATGTCAAGATCTGATCAGATCTTTTGCCAAATCTGTTCAAATCTAAAGTGTTCTGGACAATTGCGCCAAATATGCCTAGATCTGATCAGATCTAATTAGATCTCAAATTTGTCCCCAATTTTGAGATCTAATTAGATCTGGTAAGATATACTAAGATCTGGTCAGATATGCCTAGATCTGATCAGATCTAATTAGATCTCAAATGTGTCCCCAATTTTGAGATCTAGTTAGATCTGGGAAGATCTACTGATATCTGGCCAGATCTGATTTTTTTGACACGGGCTGTCAAACTTTTTTAAGAGTATTCCCGACCCGAGTAAAAATAGTTATATAGGAAATTATATATTTGTGTGACACTATATCTTTGTATAGCTTTTAGTTTTTCAAAAATTTCTTATATGATGTCATATATAGATCAGTATAAATATATATGTCCCAATATATATTAATATGTACCATATTTAGTTACATATGCTATGACAATTTTAATACAGCGTCATATATAATTGGCTTTATCGGTAAACATAAAAAGTTTTATATAGCTCAATGTTAAATTTTTTTTTAAGTTGTTTGAGATATGAATGGGGGAATATTTAGTTGATCTCTTATTTTTAAGTAAATGAATGTTCTTTTTAGTTTGACTCTAGATCATAAATTAATATCACTTTCTGTTTAAATTATTTTCAAATCAAAGAAAGATGATACAATTTTTTACAAGCAAATTACAAAGAATAAAAATATATTTGAAAGAATTCGATAAGACCAGCAATATATTTAAGTATAGCGCAATGTAAAAAAATTCTATGTTTTTTTGAGATATATTTATGTATGATTTCAAAAAATAAAAGGCGTACTCATTATAACTCTTAAATTCCTTGTAAACCTTGTATAAATATACAAGCAATATTTTTTTATGAATGGAATTTGACATTAACACTCTAATGTCCAAGGCCGTTAAAAAGCTGCCTACAGATATTAAATAGTTTTTTGCTAAATAACATTTTTATGTTAAACAAGTTATATTATATCAATAGAAAACATAATTACCTACTTTTTTGTCTTCAAACTTTTTTTGTGTAAGGAACGATTTTCAACCGAGAAGGATGTAAAGTGCTATAAATTACACTATCAATAAAATAAAATCACGTACTGAAAATTACTCATCTAGTCTTGTTCTTTCAGAAGTTATGGCGATATTCGCTTTTTGAAAATTACGAAATTTGGCACAAAACATCAATATATTTTGACAAAACTAGTTTTGCTAGCTCTGAGTATGTAATCTGTGTTTAATTTCAGCTAGTTTTTGAGGTAGAGAGATATTCGTAAGATATATCCTGACGTTAACCTGTGAGTCCTGGAGCAAAATTTGAAACTGATTTTATAAGTAGAGACCCTAAGCTAGCTTCGGTATTGGCGATAATGTATGTCAGATCGTAAATGTATTTTTGATACGGTTTTAAACAGTTTACGGTTTTAAACAGTTTTCAAATATTGTTTACGGTTTTAAACAGTTAATTTTTTTAAACTTACAAAATTTTCACTTTACATCCTTCTCGCTCGAAAATCGTTGCTTATACAAAAAAAGTTTGAAGGCAAAAAAGTTGGTAATTATGTTTTCTATTGATATAATATAACTTGTTTAAAAAAAATGTTTACAAGGAATTTACGAGTTATAATGAGTACGCCTTTTATATTTTGAAATCATACATAAATATACCCAGCAAAAAAAGTCATTACAAAAAAGTTATTTTAAAAGCACTCCGAATAGCATCAACTGATTGTGAAGTAGTTACAATTTAGCTCTAACACTGATTTATTTTACACGTGGTGTCCCATGTTGTCAGTAGCGTTTTGTTAGTAATTTAAAAGTGATGTACATAATGTTAATAAAGTATGGTTTTTAGGTATACATTTTCATCACATCAATACGAGTACATTTTGTTTGCATTTTTAGAGTGATTTAGAAGTACTCTTTATAATATATAATATAATACATTTTTAAAAGTGATTTAAATGTGCTTTTTATAATGTATGAAATAACATATTTTAGAGGCAATTTTAATGTTTAGCCTTAACAGAACCCATTTCTGAACCTATTGTGTAACAAAAGCTTAAATATTAAGGAAACACTTCTTTTGCATCTGAATCATTTCGATTAAGTCAAAATCAGACAAAACCAAAATTTTTTTAATGTTTGTTCAACAGGTTTTTTTTTTAATAAGTTTTTAACATGTTTACTTCAGTCTTTAAATTCAAAAAAGATATGATATTTAATTAAATAAGATTAATACACTAAGGCCGAGTTAGTGTATTAATTAAACATTTTAGAAGCAGTATTCCATTTATAAACTAAGTTTAAAGATAATATACATCCTATAAACCTACTCTGATTAATTTCTTTAAAAACATTACTCAAGGAATTTTCTGAATATTAAAGCGTACTAGGAAACTATTTTTTTTCATATTTGTTTTTTTTTCATTTTAACAAATAAAGGAAAGAATTGACATTTTACAACTCTACAGTAATAAGGCGATCATTATAAATTTGCTCAAGACGCAGATCATGATTGAAATTTTAGCTTTAAATTCATTAAAGAATCCGAGAACCGTTGGAGGACAGTTTTTCCCCAGACATACATATTTCGAAAGCGAATACCATGTCGTCATTTGAATTTTGCAAGGCAACCATCGTTAGCTGAAAATCAACGTTTTTATTAAACAATGCATTAAGTTCCAATGCTATGTTAAAGAAGAAGTTCATTTACCAAATTTTAACTTTAATTAAAATTTGGAACTTTAATTGGCAAAATCCTCTTGACATTTTAAAGTTGACGGCAGTCATTTTTTTAAGATCTATTTTTGAGTTGAAGAAATATTATATTTTTTGTCACTATAGAATTATTTATTTAGTTTTATTGCTTAGTGGCAATTAAAGCATATCGACATTTAAAGCAGGTGACATTTATAGATCTTTTTGTGTATAAGCAACGAGTAAGGGATTGTAGGATACTCAACCTCTGTTAAACAACCTCTTGATGGGTCTGTTTTAAACGATAAAATGTGTTAACATTGCATCAACTTTTACATAGAGCCTTAACAATACATTCTAATTGTTAAGTTTTATATATTTGCATTTAGTGAAAAGAAGAATTTATATTTGGGTCATGGTCTAGGAGATTCAATGGGATCCAATTCTTTATTCCCTTCCCTTTTTCAATTGGAGCTGTAATTGAAGTATTTTTTACAATATGTACAAATAATTAAAAAATATGTAAATAATCGTAAATTAATAAAGTACGAGAATAAAATTAACTATTTTGTTTTTTTTTTAGAGATAAAAAATAGAATCTCTAATAAATTCGTAATTTACAAACAAATGAATTTACAAAGAAAAAAAAAATAACATTATACTGTCCCTTAAAATAGCGATTTGTCGATTTTCGTTCATTACACCCCCAGTTTTATTGGAAATGGTCCCAAATGGAAGAAATTGATTTTTTTTTTATTTGGAAAACGTTAACCCTTGCCGAAAGTTGGACGAAAATGGACCTTTTTGGAAAAAAGTGTATTACTATTAAAAATTCCCAAAATTCGAAATTTTGAAAAAAATTATTTTTTATTCCAAAATGATTCAGATATGGAATTTTAACTTCATCGAACCCACTTTAGCCTGGAACCCAAAATGAACCACGAATTTGATAAATATGCAAAAACATGTTTTTTTTTAAATTAATTTTAAAGATTTTTTAAAATGCCTAATTTGGAGATGTCGATCGCTATTTGTACCACATAATAGTTGATATTAAAGAAAAAAAATAAATTGGTAAAATGATAATTCGAATTTGTGTTTGGAGTGACTGCTTTCCAGGACATTTTACAAAAATTGCTCATTTTGTCAAAAATTAAACAAAATTTGAATGTTTTCATCAAATTTTACACAGTCTTCGGGAAAACATCACTTAAATTTGGTTAGACTATATTAGCTTTACATTTGTTTAAAAAATCTTTAACCCTTAGTGGCCTGGGGTCAGAAAATACCCATGAAACTTAATATTAATTATGAATACGAGATTGTAAAGCCATTAAATTGATAATAAAAAAAATCTCAGCTGGATAAAAACAAATTATTTTATAAAACGTGATCCATATGGGGTTGATTTTTATACTTTTGGCCAAAAACGCCCCACTTGGAAATTTACAGAATAACAGCTTTCGATATGCGATAGAGGGTACAAAACTAACGAACAAGCGCAATTCTCTATAGCCCCAATCTTACTTTTAAGGGTTAAAAAGGTGGGGTCAAAAGTGTCCGTATGTTAATAGCAATTTTAGTTTTGTAATCGTATTAGATTCTAATTAAAAGCTTTTGTTTATTATGCATTTATTGCTTTCTATTTGCCAAAACGTTATTCTGAAAATTTCCAAGTGGGCAAAAAGTGAGAACATTAACCCTATATGGATCAAGTTACTCAAAATAATCATTTTTATCAAGTAGAAACATTTTTTTTTATTCATTCAAAGTGATATTTTTCCGAAAATTATGAAATGCAATTCTGTAAATTTCCAAGTGGGGCGTTTTTGGCCAAAATTATAAAAGTTAACCCCATATGGATCACGTTACATAAAATAATTATTTTTATACAGTTGAGATTTTTTTTTATCAATTTAATGGCTTTACAATCTTGTAGTCATAATTAATATTAAGTTTCATGGGTGTTTTCTGACCCCAGGCCGATAAGGGTTAACGATTTTTTAAACAAATGTAAAGATAATTATAGTCTTAACAAATTCAAGTGATACTTTTCCGAAAACTATGTAAACTTTGATGAAAACATTAAAGTTTTGTTAAATTTTTGACCAAATGAGCAATTTTTGTAAAATGTCCTGGAAAGCAGTCGCTCCAAACACAAACTCGAATTATCATTTTTCCAATTTTTTTTTTTTTTTTTCTTTAATATCAACTATTATGTGGTACAAATAGCAATCGACATCTACAAATTAAGCATTTTTGATGTCTTCAGTTAAAATGCAAAATTCTTACAAAAGCTTAAAAAAAGACCTTTTTAAAAATGGTCCAGCTCGTGAGATCTCATTGCTATACCCGAAATATTTATCATATCATTTTTTACATTTAAAAAAACACAAAACTGCACTTGCGTATGTAAAAATATTTTAAGCCTCATTCATACTGAACCCAAAACTAGAAGTTTTCGTTTTTTGAGTTTTCGATTTGAAATTTTTATGGGATTTGACAATCGAAAACAAAATAAATTTTAAAACTACTAGTTTTGGGTTCAGTATGAATGAGGCATTAAAAAGAAAAGGCAGCCGAAATATTGAATTGGTTTTAGAAATTATTCGAAACCGGTCGGTTTTTTGAAATTAAAGAAAACGGTTAAACAGTTTTGGAGCAAAAATATGGCTCACATCCTGTTTGCTGCCAAATGGCTTTGTGGGGCTGGAATTAATAAACATATTTGAAGTCAATATCGGTTTAACCCTAACCAGACAAAAAACTTTTGAAAAAAAATTCGACTGACGAAACATATGCGGCAAAACTAGTTAACAGGTGAAGAACAGCAACTTATCTCAAAATAACTAAAGTTTAGAGCATAACCAGAGTTATCAACGTCAAACTCTGGTAATTTTTCAGATAAATTACACACCGTCAATTTTTTTTTTTAGTTTTCTCTCTATAAAAATTTGCGAAAGGCTTAAGTTGCATTCTAAAAATATTGAAATATATAATTAAACTATTGTACAATGCATAGCCAAGACATGAATTTGATCAATATTAAAATTATTTAATAAAAAAAATATTAACAAAAAGCAAATTAAAATTATACAGCCAAAGATAATAATAAAAAATAAGTGATATAAAGAATACATTTTATCATCCCTTAAAATGTGACAAACGAACTAATTTTAAACAAAACAAAAAAAATGCAATTTAAAAAATGAAATAAAGGAAAACTAAAGCAATTAGTCTACCTTGTGAGTTTGGTTAATATATTAATTAAACTAATGCAAACTTAATAAATAACATGAATATTATGTTAACAACATATACAAAGAATTATATTATTATATGAGAACAATTAATAACATTAATAAATAAGTTGATTAAAGCTTACATTTCTTGAAGGGTATAAACAATACATACCGTTGCCAATTTCTTCCATTGATCGATGTTTTTTCTTTGGGCTTTGGTGAAATGGTCCCAAACCTTCTTGTGACTAGCAGCATTAAACACTTTTTCAATCTGAGTGACTGAATATATATAGTATATAATATAATAGGCAATAATAGTATATAATGTATAAAATTATAATGAAAAATAAAATAAAAAAAACAATAATAACAAACAAACTTAAAAAAGAAAAGTAAATTTGAAGGAGCTAAAAAACTACATATATGAAAATTTTAAATTTTCAACTTTAAAATTTTCATATAAAGTAGTCTTATTAAGAGTATAATCTTAGTACTAGTTTAATACAAAATTTGAATACTAGAACCATTTCTTTATTTGTTTTGATTTTTGTGTTAAGTGTTACCTACAATATTTTTTATTTTAATTTTCAAATTTTATTTCATTTCAACAATCCACACGTAAGAGTCTGACCATATTTCTTTTATATTGTTAAAATTTTGTTTTATATATTACCCAAAAAATTTGAGGAGCTTTTCGACACATCGTACAAACCTTTTCTATAGTGGATTTAGGTAGACCACCACTATATATTGGAAACTGAGTTTGAGATATTCTTTCAAAATTATTATTTTTGCATTTTACCTTTTTTTTGATTTCACAATGTATCTTTTTGATTTTGAGCAATTTTTTGTTAAGATTTATGACCAAAAAAGTATTTTTAATAATTTTATTTTTATTTCTAGATAATCCTAAAGGTTTGTGTTTTCTACGATATTTCACTTTTAAAAGCAGAAACATTATTATGCTGATTTTAGATTTTCAATTATATCACAAATTTGTTTAAAAAAAAGTCTGGTAGGTAAACTATATACTAATTATATGTATATGACAAAATTTAATTATTTTGTGGTAACATGATTCTATATTATTTAACGGAACTTCAATACTAGTAATTCTACACCCTTTACATCTGGAGTTTTTAAAAATACCAAATGTAATTCAGAAAACATCATTTCGCGAATTTACTTTAGTCTTTAATTGTTCGTAAGAAATAAACTTTCATTTAGGGGTAATATCTTGATTTAATAAACTATAAAGTTATTCACAAAAAAAGATGTTCTCCAACTCAAATAATTTCAGTAACAATATTCACGACCTCATTTAGTAAAATCAACATTGAGGCATATGATGCCAATAAAATATCTTGAAAGTAAACTTTGTAACAGTTTTTTAGCTCTCCTGAAAATCTATTAAGAAACACATGTGACATTTTGCAGGCCGGTCGACGATAAGCTAACTTAAAAAATTGCAAAATAATGGCGGAACGCGAAAAAAGGCTTTATGGTGCAAAAATTTAATTAAAAAAGTTAATCAGTGGTTTGGATTCTGCAAACAAATATGTTGATGCAAAAATTTTCCTTTTTGGAAATTTTTTTTCGCGATTATTTTTGCAACTAGCCACCAAACTTTGTTTCATGAAATGGTACTTAAAAAATTGCAAAATAGAAATCTACTTTAAATGTTTGTATAGTAAAGATGAATAAATTTAAAAACACAAAGCTGAATTTCATTAAACTTGTAGAAAATTTTAATAAGTTGTGGAGTACCACAATATCCACTCCCTTCCTAGTTCAATCGGATTAAAACGATACCATTTTAAGGGAAGTTGAATCTTTATGGTGATTAATAGGGCAAGGAATTCTATGCAAATGCATGTTTTTCTCTAATATGGACTAAATAGATATCCCAATCATCAAATTTAGAACAAAATGGCATCGATTTGTAGTTGCATATTTTTGGATATTTTCATAAAAATGTATGTTTCTGCATATTTTGTCTTCAAAGGCATATTTCGTGCTTTTTTAATGCATATTTTTTACTTTTTCATGCACATTTGGGCATATTTTCATTTTAGTAGCATTTTTTTTTAATATTTTTACAAATATGATCACCAAAGCTTTGAAACTAAGTGACGAAAAATTTAAAAACGAAAATCTTATTAAAATTAAAGATATTTTACTTAAAAATGGTTATCCTAACAATATTATAAATAATTTAATAAAAAAGGCTACAACTGGAGATTCCGAAAAAAGCAACATAAACGACACCTCTGGCAACACTAGAAAATTTTATAGTCTATCATATATACCAGGGCTTACAGATAGAAAACAACTAGAAACAATAATAAACTACGAAGAAGCATCAATAGCACATAAACCCAACAAAACAACTAACGCACTGTTTACAATAACTAAAACAAAAATAGAGAAAGGAGAAAAAGGCATGTGGTATACGAAATAAAATGCAATGGTAAATCAAACGAAAGCTGTGATGATGTTTATATAGGAACAACAAAAAGTTTAAATACAAGAGTAGCAGAGCACGAAGCAGACATTAGAAGCAATAAACAAACAACAGCTTTAGCACAGCACTGTTTAGAAAAGGGGCATACTGCAGACCTTCATAATGTTAAAATTTTAGACATAGAAAGACAAGAAAGTAAACGATATACGTTAGAAAGTTTGCGAATTCAACAAAAACAACAACGTGCAATGAATAAAAAGGAAGACATAGACAACATTAACTCAAATTATACCATCGCAATAATTTAGTTTAATTTCTTACTCCAACTGTGATACTTAGTTTATAAAATTTTACTGTGCTATTTAATTTTTATTTAATTATTTTTGCATTTATTTTTTAAATTTATATTTTAAATTCAATGTAGATTGACGAAAGATTGATTGTAAGTAGAATAGTACACTCAAAAAAAAGTCAGTAAAGTCAGCAAAAAATGTTGCTGGTAATTTCAGCAAAAGGTTTGCTGAAAATCAGCGAGATGATTTTTACTAAAAAAAAATAGTCATCTTCAGCAAAAGTTTTGCTAACACTTAGTCGATTGCAAATGAAAAAAATCCTTGCTAAAATCACTAAACTTTTTGCTGAATATTAGTAGACTGAAAAAAACTCAAAAAACTTGTAGCGAAATTTTATTTCAGTTAATTTATTTGCTGAAAATTTAAATATAGAAATTGTGTAGAGTTGTTTTTTTATCATTTCCGTTGTCTGTACTACATTCAGACAAGCTGTGACATCGACATCTTGTCTATCTGGTTGTAGTCCACACTATAAATGCGGTTATCAGCTCAATTTTTGTAGCAAAATAAATTAGTAAAACATTAGTTCAAAATTAGTTTAGTGCTAAAAAAATATAACTAAAACTTTAGCTGAAAACTGAATTTCAGCAAAAAAAAATTGTTGAAAATTAGTACACTTGATATACAAGACGTTTTACTAACTTTTCTACTAACTAATTTTTTTGAGTGCAATACTAAGTTATCGTATTGTTGTATTAACTATTGTTCCTTTTGTTTTTTCACATATCGTTGCCAGATTTAATAAAAATTATCCCTGATGAATCTGGAAAATACCAGAGAAACGCTGGATAAAATAATGAAATAAATTAATCTTTTATTTACATTTAGAAAAACAAAAAGGCCTTAAAAGCCCAGTTTAGATAAATCTAAAACAATTAAATTATAATTAGAAAAAGGTCGATTACATTGAAAATTTATAAAAAGCAGGATACATTTTCATATTTTAGTTAAAACAAAATATTATTATTGTTGTAGTTGATCTTTTAATTGGTTAGTGAATGTTTTTTTATTAGATTTGAGATCAAAATTCGATAAGGCCAGCAGGATAGAATACGCATTTTCGGGTCCCGCTGCAGACCCATCCTCAGTATCCACACCTTTACGGGTTAATAATTGATAATGGTCTTCTTATATTTACTGGGAGACAAATAAACTACTGAAAACACAACTCAAACTAATATCAACGAAATTTTAACAATGCTATTTTTATCCTCTCCCAAGTATTTAAAGCAAATATACATTTAACCACTAAGGCTTGATTACTGAATGTTCAGTTAGCTACTAACTGGGACTTTAACTGACACATTTGCTGTTGTTTCTCATATAGAATTTGAATTTAACTGTCGGCTTAATCTTAACTGAACATTCAGTAATCGGGCCTTAAAGTTTAAAAAATCTTAAAAAGCTAATGTTTTTAATACTTTTTAGGAAGTAACGCGAAGTTGGGATTTCAACGCTGATAATTATCCATGTTGAAAGTTATTAGGAAAAGTTATTTGTTAGTTTTTGTCTCAAACACGTTTCTATGTACTTTTAATTTTTTTTCTGAGTTAACGGATATAGTTCTAGTTGGATATGATTATATTATATTTGATACATTTGGATGAGGGCAAAATCCGGATAAAATTGTATCAAACCATATCTTATTCCAGGCTGGCACATCAAATCCTTCGGCTAAACTCTCCTCGGGGGTGCTGGCTGGAAACGGGTACCAAGCGGTACACGGCTAAGGTCAGGGTTTTGATCATAGTGGAACAATGTAAGGTCTATTGTCTGTATTACTGAGATGGGCTCTGACCATAGGTGGAAGGTAACCGTGGTTAGGTATTGGTCCGAGTGTCTGTTTTTCTCATATTGAGCGGCTTGGGACGCTTCTTTCTCGTGGTTCCTCAAATCCAGGCGCGTCTGCTTCCCATGGTGAGCGGCTTCCTGGTCCGCGTCTGTTTTATCTATTAGGTCGGCGGTAAAAAATTTTTAACGATGTGTGGTAGAAGAAAGAACATGGAAGCACAACACGAAAAGAAATAAATCTGGGCGGTAACATACGCCCAAACGTCGGTGTTAGCAGTGACTGCGACCACCGGCAGGCACGGTGGAGACAGCGGGTCTCCTCTGCGTGTCGCCAGCAGTCACACAACGGATATGGTAACGGACCCGGCAAATCCACAACTGGGGTCATCTCTCATCAGACAGCAGGCCATGGAGGTGCCCTCGGAAAGTGACACTAACGACGAACTATTGGGTTTGGAGGAACTCTTCTTATACCAGACGGATTAGGGAGAGAACAAATCCACTGGCAGTTCTCTGCCGGCATATGACTCGAAAAGAGTGGCAGGCTACAAGCGCTCTATCCGGCATTTGAAGCAGCTGGCTGGCTCAAGATCCATCTGTTTTAACTTCCAGAGAAAAGCGACTGAAGCGGAAACATGAATTACATGTGCAGAAGTATGAATCCGTGGTGAAGAATACTTCCGTAGTGGAATCCAGGCCACCCGCAAAGGCGCAAGATCAGAGCAAAGCCACTCTGAGGCGCCGTGAACGGACTCCAAGGTTCCTGCGGAGTCCGGGAAGCGTTCGACCAACCACACTGAAGCACTCTCAACGCGACCGTCCACATCACGTGGCAATGTCGGTGGTACAAAGTTTGGCGGTGATCCTGGCGACAAAGCCGGACCTAATGGCGTAAAATCCGAGGTGCGGGCCGTACCATTCTGATCTGTCGCTTTCCACCTGCAGGCCCGGTGGAAAGCGACAGAGGTATCCATTGTGGACCGGAGTCATCCTGAAGGTAGGATGGCAACGGACAGATGGCTGGTGTTGGAGGAACGGATATTGAGGGCACTAGTTGACGCACTAGCACACAGTGAAGATGATTCCTTCACTGCGTTCGATGGGGCCAAGTGGCAGAAAGGTGTCAAGATAGTGGGTTGTGGCAATGAGAAAGCGTTGAACTCTCTCTAAAGCACTATCCAGGATCAGGACCGATGTATTGCTGCGTTTCATGGAGACGAAGAAAATGGACGTGGCCCTGATTCAATAACCTTGGCTTTCCGGCAACAGGGTTACGGGACTTGGGTCACGCAACTTCATGCTACTCTCTCCGCTATGTGAAGGTAAGATTAGAAGCTGTATATTGTATTGGAAGGGCATTAATCTTTTTCTTATGTCTCATTACAGCAATGGAGACCTAACGGTGGCGGCACTTGAGCGGAGGGGCATGCCCACTCTGTTCCTTGCCTCGATGTATCTCCCGTATGAGGAAGACAACCCTCCATCACAGGCAGTCCGTAATCTGGTCGAGGTGAGCATGACCAAGGGCCATGATCTGCTGATGGGGGGGTGATGCCAATGCTCATCACTCTCTATGGGGCAGCACTGACATCAATAACAGGTGAGTCACTGTTTGATTACCTACTGTCCACTAATTTGATTATATGTAATAAGGGCAATAGGCCAACATTTAACCATGGCATCGAATACTGACTCTGTTGGAGTCCAAGACTGGAGAGATTCACACGAATGTTCATTCTCTGTTGGCGTCCTTCCTGGATGTGATCGTGAATATATCATTGATCATTAGTGCCTTGGGGGGTATTGGCACTGACCCGCAGATAACCCTGTGGAAGGGCAATATCCTCAGGAGTAGTGCTATAAACTTAGACATAGGCGGTGATGGGGCGCGGAAGTTGGTCAAAAGGGGTGCTCCACAAGGGGGGTCATTTCTCCTCTCCTGTGGAATCTTGTGATCAATGGAATCCTTGACTCGTTGGAGAGAACGGGGACGAAGGTTGTGGCATACGCCGACGACGTTGTGCTACTGATCAGGGGGAAATTTCTCCAAACGGTCAGTGATCTCATGGAGTCGGCTCTTACGATGCTATCCGGGTGGGCAAGGGAGAACGGTCTGGTGATATCGGAGTGGTGATATCTCAGTGTACACGGACGGTTCGAAGATGGCCATGGGGACAGGGTCGGGAGTTTACTCCAGCGAACTAGACCCTCGAATCTCCATACGACTCCCGGGCGATTGTAGCGTGTTCCAGGCGGAAGTGTATGCAATTGACATGGCCGCACGGATGATAATGGAACGCGATTTGGATCCATCACCCCATTAGCATCTTTGCGGACAGTCTTGCTGCTTTGAAAGCCCTGGAATCCGATACTGTCAGATCAGGGTGTGTGCGGCACTGTATCGAATCCCTCAACCATATTCGTCGGCACTCGGTCAGGCTGGCGTGGGTCCCAGGACACGCTGGGATCGCGGGAAACGAGCTGGCTGACGAGTGTGCTAGGAATGCCTCCGAGTCGGTTGAGGACCCTATACAAACGGAGGTTCTGGTTGCTCTGGTGGAGCTATTCGGTGTAATAGGGGATATATCGGATAGGGAGACGAGGGCAAGGTGGACAACCTTGACCAATTGTAGGATATCTCGGACCCTATGGCCACTGCCTGATCCGGGGAGGACAAAGATTCTTCTTGGATTTGGCAAGTGGACGATCGGAATGCTTGTAGGAGTCCTAACGGGACACTGCGCGATAGGCCGAATGGCTGTGCGTTGGGGTTACACCCAGGCGGACTACTGCAGGGGCTGTGGGGACGAGGAAGAGGAGGAGACAGTGCATCATCTGCTTTGTGAATGTCCGGCACTGCAGGAACGGCGACTCAGATATCTGGGATGCAGGTTCTTCGACGACCTGGATAGTCTACGCGATGTTTCTCTGTCTCGTCTTGCGAACTTTTTGAGGGGATCGGGAGGTTCTAGATTTCTCGGATCGTAGTATTTCTTTCCATGGGGATGAGGGGGATTAGGGGAATCGCAATGGGCCCTATGGCCTCCGAGAGAACTCGCCGTTCTGGCGGGCTCCCATTCAACCTAAACCTAATGTATTATTCCATCAAATTATATCTAATTGTGTCAAATTAGATCTAATATGATCATAATACGATCTAATTTGATACAATTAGATGTTCTCATTTTTCGGATATAATTAGATATAATATCAAGTAATATATTTTTTTAGTAGGGATGTTATTACTGTTTTTGCGTTGAACTTTAGTTCTGAAAGTATCGCAGCTGGTTGTATTCAACTCTGATCATCAGCTTTCTTATTTATTCTATGGATACAATTTATCCTTACAGACTAGCATCTTAAAAACTAATTTAAAATATATTATTTAATAAGGTTTTAAAATCAGATTGTGAATCACAGATCTATTCAACGACAACGAACTGTTAATTTAAATTTTATTTGCATTTTCTAATTATTTTTAACCTACAACATAAACACATGTTGATAGTAAACAATTAGGCATATTAAATTATATTTTTCAATGTTTCTAGTGTGTTGAGATGTATGAAGGCATGTATAGTTGATATTTTAATTGATAAATTAATGTTTTTTTGTTAGATTTGAGATCATATAAGTAAATTGCAGAGAATGAAAATTGAAAAAGTCCTGCTGGCCTTATCGAGCGGTATCATTCATAATTCTGATGTTAAACTCATTCTAGTATTGTTGCTAAATTCTGCTGCCAGAAAACATGTTAATAAACGTATCAGATTTGCAAAAACCGAATATTATTCCAAACTATTTAGTACTGCAATCAATACTCAACAAACTTGGAACACTATTCGTGAAATAGGAATTGGCAATGCAAACAACAATATTGACTGCCAAGTGGATGCAAATATGCTTAACAGAACTCTGTAACCCAAGCAAATCCCACTTTTTTTAATTTTTCCTCAGACACGTTAGATACTGATGAGATAATCGGTGAACATTTTCAATTTTCTTGCGTTACTCAATATGACGTTATTACAACATGTTCTTTGATAAAATCAAACGCAGTGGGTAGTGATAACTTACACCCAAAATTCATAAGATTACTTTTGCCCTTGATTTTGCCGTATGTTACTCATCTGTTTAATACTATTATAATGTCAAGTATGTATCCGTTAAACTGGAAACATGCAAAAATTTTGCCGTTACCTAAGTCGAATGGAGAATACAGACCTATAGCCATCTTGTGTTTCCTATCGAAAGTTTTAGAAAAACTTTTGTATAAACAAACGATTACATATGTCAATAATCATAATTTGCTTAACAGTATGCAATCTGATGTTCGTCAGAATCATAGCTGCGTTACGGCTCTTGCGGAAGTAAGTGAGAATATACGGCAAGGACTGGAAAATGGGAACATTAATTTTTTAGTGCTTCTGGATTATTCTAAGGCTTTCGATACGGTAGACCATGATATACTCATTAAAAAACTGAAATACTTTTTTAGATTTAACGATACATCTACTAAACTTATATCATCATATCTTTCGAACCGCACACAATCGGTGTTTGTAAACAATGTATATTCAGATAGGTTATCCCTTATTAGGGGGGTGCCTCAAGGTTCTATTTTAGGTCCACTTTTATTTTCCTTATACGCAAATGATTTGCCAGAGCAACTGACTAAATGTAAAGTAGATTTATACGCAGATGACGTGCAGCTAACTTTAAGTAGCCCAGTTCAAAATATTGCTTCAGGTATAGCTTATCTAAATGATGACTTAAACAGAATCTACCTTTGGGCTTCTGCAAATGGACTCTGTCTGAACCCGCGTAAATCTAAATGCATTGTAATACGCAAGAAAAGTTTAGTTCCCTCGATTTCTGAGGATATTGTTTTAAATGGTGAGAAGATTGAAATTGTTAACACAGCGAGGAATCTTGGTATAATTTTCAATAGCAATTTGACATGGACTGATCATGTCAATTCACTGGTTGGTCAAACCTATGTAAAGCTACGAGCTGTCTGGTCAACACAATATTTCACCCCGTTAAGAATTAGGGCATTACTTGCCAAGACGTACTTGATTCCCTCCCTGATGTATGGTTGTGAATTATTTGGAAGCTGTGATTCAGTTAGCTATAGAAAACTAAATGTCTTATTTAACAATATTATTAGATATGTGTATGGATTGAAAAGGTTTGATCATGTTTCCTCTGTTTCAAATAACCTTTACGGAGTCTCTTTCGAAAATCTGATAAAAATTCGCACCCTGATGTTCTTGCATAAATTAATAAACAGTCAAACCCCCAGGTATTTATTTGACAAAATACGTTTTTTCCAATCGCCACGAAACCGAAATATTGTGATACCTCGACATCAATTCCTAATGTCTGAATGGCAATTTTATGTACATGCCGCTCGTCTTTGGAATAATCTTCCACTAAGTCAACAAGTAAATAGCAATGCTAATAGTTTCAAAATATTTTTATTTAATTTTTTCAAATAATTTTTATTTTTTTCTCTTTATGATTATCAATATTGTTATATTTGTAATAAGTTTGTTATGTTAATAATTTATAATTAATTAATAATATGAAAATAATTTTTTTTGTAACGTAATACGCTCCTGTACTATAAATATAAGACTCAGTCTTGTTGTACAGGAAATGGAATCAATTAAATAAATAAAAATAAATAAAATAAAAATAAATTCCTTCTAATGTTCTGTTATTAAACACCAAAAAACAAAAAATTCAAAAAAAAAGCCTTGTGTTTTGTTGAAGAATGAGAATGAACTCCCTTAATGTTTAACTTTGTTTGTTTTGGTTTTTGTTGAAAACAAAATAATTTGTAAATATTGTCGTTCAATTGAAAAATAAAATATTTTAATATTCCATGTTTAACTTCAAATCGACTACCATCTATTAACAGGTTATGGGCCCTTCCGCGTAAAAGAAAAGGGTAGTGCAAATAATTAGTGACAATTAATTTAAATAGTGTTGTAAATAAATTAAATTAAAAAAAAAAAAAAAACGAGGTTCAAGATTCAAAATGTCAACAAACAATCAAATCGAAAAGCTTCTTGGAAGTCAAAATTTCGAGGATTGGAAATTTACTGTTGAAGCGTATTTTCAAATGAAAGGCCTGTGGAATGCTGTCCAAGGAACGGAAGCAAAGGACGAGAAGAAAATACAAGCTAAAGCAGAATTAATTTTGATGGTTGACAAATCGGTATTTCCACACATTCGTGAGTGTAAGACTGCGAATGAAATTTGGTGCACACTAGCAACAATTTATGAAGATAGTGGACTCGTGCGAAGAGTCGGTTTAATTCAAAAGTTTTGTTCAACAAAATTAAAGGATTGTTCTAGTGTTGAAGAATATGTGAATGAAATCCTCACAACGGCTCACAAATTAAGAGCAGCTGGTCTTAAAGTGGATGAAGAATGGATAGGTTCTATGATGTTAGCTGGATTACCCGAAGAATATAAGCCAATGATAATGGGCATACAAAGTTCCGGTATAAAAATTACTGGTGATGCCATCAAACTTAAATTGTTGCAAGATGTTAAAATAAAATCAACGGATGTGGCATTTGCTGGTCATAAGAAAAGTTTTAAAAATAAAGGACCTAAATGTTATAATTGTAATCAATATGGTCACATTGCTTCAAAATGCCCGCAGAAATCATCAAAGCTGAATTTTAAGAAAAAAGGGAATGCCATGGTAGGATGTTTTTCTACACGTGAGCTAAATCGAAACGACTGGTTCTTTGATTCTGGCGCAACCGCGCATATGTGTTCCAATTCTGAATTTTTCAATAATAAATTTCAAGAAAAGAATTCAGAAGTGACAATTGCGAACAACTCAACAATGCTAGTAAAAGGTGAAGGCCAAGTAAAAATAATTGCTAAGGTTGGAAAATTCAAAAAAGAAAATGTTACCTTCCGAGATGTTTTGCATATTCCCGATCTTTATATTAATCTGTTATCAGTTTCAAAAATAGTTGAAAGTGGTTTTGATGTCAACTTCAATAAAAGGGGCTGTAAAGTTTTAAACAATAATGGTGATGTAATAATTACTGGCGACCTGGTGAATGGTATGTTTAAAATGAATATTGCTAATAATAATGCACTTATTTCTGAAGTGAGAATTCAAGAATGCAATCTGTGGCACAAACGTGTTGGTCATGTTAATAATGAAATCTTAAAGAACATGAATTCAGGCGCTGTTCTTGGTGTTAATTGTGATGTCAACAAGCAAAGCTGCATTACTTGCTTAAAAGGTAAAATGTCAAGATCTTCATTTAATGATCCTGGAATGCGTGCAACTGAATTGCTAGGTGTTGTACACACTGATGTATGTGGACCGATGGAAGTACCCTCAATAAGTGGTTCCAAATATATGCTAATTTTTGTTGATGACTACAGCAGAAAAGTGTTTGTATATTTCATTAAAAGAAAGGATGAAGTTTCCGAAAAATTTTGTGAATTTAAGAAATTTGTAGAAAATCAAACTGGTAAAACAATCAAAGCCTTGAGAAGTGACAACGGCACTGAATATTGTAATAACAAGATGAAGAAGATATTGATTCAAAGTGGAATTGAACATCAACGTACTGTACCGTACACTCCACAACAAAATGGTATGTCCGAAAGAATGAATCGAACAATTATAGAGAAAACAAGATGTCTCTTGATAGAATCTGCTTTATCTAAGAATTTTTGGGCTGAAGCGGCAAATACGGCAGTATATTTAATCAATCGTACTCCTTGCAAAACCTTAAATAATATATCTCCTGAAGAGATTTGGTCTGGCAAGAAGCCCAATTTAAAATATCTAAAAGTTTTTGGATGCAAAGCCGTTATTCATATACCAAAGGAAAAAAGAAAGAAGCTCGATGCTAAAGCCAAAGAAGTTGTGTTTGTGGGTTACTGTGCCCACTCAAGGACCTATCGTTTTTATGATCCCCTTTGCAAAGAAGTTAAGCTAAGTAGAGATGCAAAATTTATGGAAGATAAATTTAATGATAATGAAATGCCTAGAGATGATTCACAATTCTATATATTACCCGGATGTGATTCAGTGGGGGATGAAGATGATCCAGAAGATGCTAATTACAATACACTATTGCTTCGAATTTGGAAGATGGTGATAACCTAAATGCTGTTGATGTTAGATCGAAAAATACAACATATGACGTACTTAGTGCAGAAAGAGAATCAGAAGAAGAACAATATTTCTCTGATGAAGCAGATGGGGGTATAGCATTTGAAGGATTTGAAGAAGAATCCGCAAGTTTTCCTACTAGATCATCTAATGCAGGAATCACACCACCGAAAGATAATAGACGTTCATCAAGAGTACCGAAACCAGTGAAAAGGTACGGTTATGAATGCAATTTGGTTCATGCAGATGAAGAGCCGAAAACTGTAAAACAAGCACTTGAAGGTTAAAATAAAAAACACTGGCAAGGGGCAATGGATGATGAATTAAACGCTTTGATTCTCAATGGTACATGGGAAGTTGTTCGTTTGCCTAAAGGAAAGAAACCTATAGATAGCAAGTGGTGTTTCAAAATCAAGAGGGACTCGAAAGGTGATATAGAACGTTTCAAAGCAAGATTGGTTGTAAAAGGCTATTCCCAACGTTATGAAATAGATTATGAAGAAACATTTTCCCCGGTTGTTAGATATTCATCAATCCGTCTACTTTTAAGTTTGGCTGTACAACATAATCTGGATATAGATCAAATGGACGTAGTGACTGCATTCCTCCAAAGTGAGTTAGATGAAGAAATCTATATGAAAATCCCTGAAGGCTTTAATGCAAAGGAAAGTATGGTATGTAAACTTAAAAAATCTTTATATGGTCTGAAACAAGCTAGTAGAGTTTGGAATAAGAAACTAGACAGTACGTTAAAGAATATTGGTCTATTACAATCGAAAACTGAGCCTTGTGTTTATTACAAAGTTAAAAATGACGAAATTACATACGTTGCAATTTATGTTGATGATATATTAATATTCACAAATAAAGCTGAAACCAAATTACACATAAAGAATAGTTTGACTAAGAACTTTAAAATGAAAGACATTGGTGAGGCACATTATATATTAGGTATGAAAGTTACCCGAGATCGAACTAAAGGGAAGTTATGGTTAGATCAAGAATTATACATTAACAACGTATTAAAGAAGTTCAATATGACTGATTGCAAACCAGTTGCAACACCATTAGATGTTCACCAGAAAATTTCAAAAGAAATGTCTCCGAAAACAAAAGAAGAAATTGATGAAATGAAAAATATACCGTATCAAGAAGCCATTGGCAGTATTATGTATGCTGCGCAAGTTAGTCGACCAGATATATCATTTGCAGTGGGGGCTTTGGCTAGATACAATAACAATCCTGGCAAAGCGCATTGGCAAGCAGTTAAGCGTGTCATGAGGTATCTGAAGGGTACAATAAACTACAAGTTAGAATTCTCAAAAGATGAAAAAGAATACTTGGAAGGATTCTCGGATGCAGATTGGGCTGGTGACCTAGATGATAGAAAATCAACTTCTGGGTATGTTTATAAATTTCAAGGAGGTTGTATTTCTTGGAACTCCAAGAAACAACAGACTACTGCTTTATCAACAACAGAGGCAGAGTATATGGCTTTATCTGCCGCTAGTCAAGAAGCGTTATGGCTGCAGTCATTGTTCAGTGAACTTGGCAGGCCGTCATCCGTCATTATCAAATGTGACAATAAAAGTGCTATAAACTTATCACAAAATAGTACATATCATTCCCGTTCTAAACACATCGACATAAGGCATCACTTTATAAGAGAGCTCGTTGAAGACAAAAAGATTATCATTGAATATTTAAATACTGAAGAAATGGTGGCTGACGCTCTGACGAAATCCTTAACTAGTTTGAAGCAATTACATTGTTGTGAACTTATGGGTCTAGGAGTTCAATCTAGTGGGGGTGTTGAAGAATGAGAATGAACTCCCTTAATGTTTAACTTTGTTTGTTTTGGTTTTTGTTGAAAACAAAATAATTTGTAAATATTGTCGTTCAATTGAAAAATAAAATATTTTAATATTCCATGTTTAACTTCAAATCGACTACCATCTATTAACATGTTTTCAGACACAGGGTTGCTCTTAATCGATGTGCTAAGAAATCATTATGAATAAACTCTATTCTAATAAGATGCTAGGCCTAAAAAAACATTCTAGTTAATAGCTCATTGTGTGCGATGTATAGTAACTTTTCATTATGAATTTGGAGAATAGTGTTTATATATAATGGTTTTTTTATGAGCTAACGGATATACATAGTTAAGTCGAAAACACAGCTTTTGAAAAATTAATATTCTTAGAAATCTTGTTGATCTAGGAAACACATTTGAATTCCTTTGTCTATTTGCAAAAATAACTAACTTGGCATTATTTTTCATATATTAATGTGGGTTAATCTGCAAACAAACCATAGTCCTTTTAAGCGCATATTTTTTGTTTTTCATGCACATTTGTCTTTTTTAGTCCCATTTTGTACACATATTTTCGATTTTTAAGTGCACAAAATTTCTTTGACATAAGAATTTATATAACTGACTGTAATTTCATCCATATGTGGGTCAGGTATTTACGAACAAAAGGCTTTTGAATTACTAGCTGGTACTAATTTTATATTTTGAAGCGATAAACGAAGAACAGTTAGTATATCTGATAGAGCCGTATAGACTTAGTCTTGTATACAGTACATAAGCCCAGTAGAACAATAGATAAAGTATGTCCATTGTTAATTTTCATAGGAGATTAAGCAGTTTTCAATGTACGATGTAATCTTTCAAAAACTGCTTGTGGTAAATTTGATTCTTGGTGTTGCGCTCCATTGGTTCTACCTCAGTCTGTGTTAATCTTATTAGGACAACAAAATCAACTCACCCAGCCTTCAAAAAAACTTTTGTATACTTCTTCATATATCTGTTTATTAAAAACCTTCACAGGACAACAATGGTCCTAGCATATCTCTGTCGATTGTGGCAAATCGTTAAGTTTCTGCAGGAAAAATTCTAATTTTTTTTTGTGACTTAACTTTAGAAGCTTGAATAAATTGATATATATTAAACCATTCAATGCAATCTTTATTTATAGATGACCATACAAATCTTTGAGTAAGCAAACTTCTGGCAAACCTTACACCAGGATAAGGACGCCCGTTTATGTTGTTAAATTATATATATTTTTGAATTACAAGTTAGAAAGGGTGTAGAATTATATTAATCACTGTTTTTAGTACAAAATCAAACGTCAAATTACAAAATAAAAAAAAACTGATCGGACCATAACACGGTCACAACACCGATGTCTACAAACATGAAAAAACCAAGTTCCAGATGAATGCAATGCATTGAATGTGAGAGTATGCAGTATCCTAGAGTACCAAACAGAATGATAGAATCATGTAAGTAGAATAGGCCTTAAACTTTTGGTTTATGAAAAATTCACGTATAAATCAATGGTATGTCAGGAATTACTCTAAACTTAAAAATAGTGTGTTAATAATTAGAATCGAAAAACCACAAAACAATTTAAGAATGTGCCACATTATAATAATTACAAAACCTTTTGTCCGAATTATTATCTTTAACTACTCATCATCAATACACACACTCTCACTTTTTTCTCATTCATCATTTACCATCTTGATCTCACAAACACACAGTGTAACAAACAACAATAAAAGAAACATTTTAAAAGCTAGAGAAAAATATAAAGAAATAAACTTACACTGTGACGACATGACCAGTATTTGTTTACGAAAACTTTCACGGGCCTTTTGTAGATCATCTTCCAATTGTTGTTTGTCTACTGTTAAACGTCTAACATGGGCATGAGTACTTTGCATCATTGAATAGAAAACATTTGCATTGCGTTTAGTACAATCACCCCGTTCCAACCAAATGGTTATAGTTTGTACAGCCTTAACAAAGGTATCGTTATTACGTAGACTATCGGCAACCATTGATGCTTCATGGTCGGTATAATGAGGTATGGGAGGAGGTGACTGAGAACGTAAACGATCGAAAGACATACGTTCACGATGACGTTGTTCACGTTGTAGTTGACGTTGTTTGCACTCATAATCATATTGATCATCTCTAGCTTGAGCATAATCAACATGCAAGCGGCCAAAACAGGCTGCATCATTGGTATTATTAAGACGTAATCGATATCCACTTAAATAGATGGCATTATCTATGGACTCTTCTTGACGAAAACGTATATGACAAAAATTTTTCTTAGACATACGCAACGTTGAGATTTCACCACAACTTTCAAAAATTTCTCGAACAGTATCTTCAGAAATATTTTCGGGCAGACCTCCTACAAAAACAGTACGACATCCAGGAGGTCTATCACGTATAGTAGGAGGTGGAGCATTAGGATTGGGTGGAAAAAGTATACAGTTTTTCGTTTTGATTACTTCTTTAGTAGCTAAAGGAGGATTATTATAGTTCTCTGTGGAAAGAAATAAAATGTCATATAAAAATCAAACTTTTTTGAGAACAAAAAAATACAAACCTGCTGTATTTGTTTGCTGCACTTTACTAGGATCCATAGCAGCTGTTGGATCTGTTAAAGCACCGTTGCCGTAACCTCCATATTGTTGCATTTGTTGCATAGCAGCCATCATGGCTGATGGATCCATTAAAGTATTGCCCCCTGCGGATCCGGTTGTTGCATTTGTAGGAAAAAACATAAATCCTGGATTTCCACACATTTGGCTGGCCATTAAACTATTTAAATATAAATTAGGATCTGGCATATTTAGTGGCATTTTACCGGTTGAATTCTTTGATGCCACGTTGTTTACTGGTGCTGCTGCACCAGACGCTGTAGAAGTGGCAGTTTCATTTTCTAAATCATTTTCCAAATCCATTGGAGCTGTCCCCTGATTAGGTTTAACATGTCCACGTGTTGGACTAGATGAACTTAATCTTGGTGGAGGTGGTGGTTCTGGATTACGTCGAGATGATTTTGACGCATTTTTCGGTAAATTAAAATCATTGGCTCTTGCAGTAGTTTGAGTATTGGGTGGTGCGGAAACAGCAGCTTGGGTTGTTGGATTATTAGTCATGGTAGCTGCTAAATGATTCATGTAATTGTTTTGTAGTGGCATGGCGGTAGCTCCATTGGCCAGAGTATTAAAAAAAGGCACTGTAAAACAGGAAGCAAAATTATAAAAAATATCAGCTATTTTTTGGCAATTATCTTCAAACTCTCACTTTATAACTAATTGTAGAACTAGTTTGACAATTACAATTTCGGGACGAAAGATAGGGATCAAAACTGGTACAAATGCGACTCCCGGAACTAGTTCTAAAATGACTCTTTGGACAATACTGTACCTGAATTATATGGATAACAAATTGTTGGAACAAAGGTTGGACCGTTAATTTTGTCTTACTGAGATAAATAGGTTCATTTACTAAATGGTATTTAAATATTTTTGTATTTATGATTTCTATTCACAATAAAAAAATGAAGTATTTGCAAACTCAGATTAGTTGTGTTCGTCAACTGGAAATTACTCTTGAAACAACACAATGTCAATGTTTTTTAAGAAATTATCATATTATTTCAGAAGTTATCAACAGTTTTTCAGATTTATCTATTGTATTTCAAAAATAATCAGTTGTACTTATTTCAGATGTATTTATTGTATTTTAGATAATTTCAGTAAAAAGAGGCGTGGCCGGCATAAAAAAATATATTTTTGAAATCAGCTTAAAGTCCCACATTGGAAAAAAAAATAAAAAAAATCGCGGATATGCCCTATTGATGTTAATGATTATTTTATGTTAAGATAAGTTACCAATGGTTACAATTGTTTTTTTTTATTTTTTTTTTTTTTTATTTTAGTTATACATAATATAATTACATCACTCCCATTGGAGCTTCTAGGAACGGTTACAATTATGTAATGTGTTATGACACTGTATTGGGAACTCTGTATGAAATCGAGTTTTGTTTTTGTATTTAGTTTTTCAATACTGACTTTCGTATATTTTACTTTCAATTAAACATTTACAATAATAGGTTGTGAGCCCAGGAAGCTCTTGGAAAATAAAGTCAAGAAAAATTTTTCGTGTCAAAATCAAGAAAAAAGAAATCCCAGCGAATAATCAAGATTTTCAAACAATTATTTCAAGACAATCAAGAGAAAATGGATTTTGCTCAGAATATTAAGGTTCTTCAAGGTGAGGTTGACTGGCCTAGCGCGCAAGATTAGAGATCTGTTGGATTACCATGAAGGTGCATTGGATGCAATTGACAGAAAATTGCATAAGCCATTACCTCTTGATCCATCTGCTTCAACAGAACAAAAACGGGTATTTAAGGAAGAAAGCGGTTTGTATAGAAAGGCAAACAGTTATGCAAAATCAGTGCTGTGCAGCCCATAAGTGACGATGTATACCATAAAGTTATGGACAAAGAAACTGCAGCAGATGTGTGGGATGCTCTCAAGGATCTTTTCGAAGCTACAGCAAAAGACCAATTGTTCAAAATATGTGTGGATTTTTTCTCATTCAATTGGAATAATAATCAAGATGTGACATGCATATAGCCAAATTAAAAAGTTTATGGCTGGAATTTAATAGTGGCCTTAAGGTAAAGAATTTAAACCAATTGCCAGATTTATTGCTAGTGGGTAAGATTCTACATATTTTGCCATCAAGTCTTGAGAATTTTAAATCAAGCTGGATGATGCTAAGTAAAAATAAAGATAAGACATTTGAAGAATTATCTACACTCAAAAAAAAAAGTCAGTAAAGTCAGCAAAAAATTTTGCTGTGTCAGCAAATTTTTAGTCAGGAGCGTGCTTGCAAAAAAGTTGGTAATTTCAGCAAAAGGTTTGCTGAAAATCAGCGAGCTGATTTTTACCAAAAAAATAGTAATCTTCAGCAAAAGTTTTGCTAACATTTAGTCGACTACAAATGAAAAAAATCCTTGCTGAAATCACTAAACTATTTGCTGAATATTAGTAGACTGAAAAAAACTCAAAAAACTTGTAGCGAAATTTTACTTTAGTTAATTTATTTGCTGAAAATTTAAATATAGAATATGTGTAGAGTTGTTTTTCTTTTTTTGTCATTTCCGTTTCCAGACAAGCTGCGACATCTACATCTTGTCTATCTGTCTACGCTATACATGCGGTTATCAGCACAATTTTGGTAGCAAAATGAATTAGTAAAACATTAGTTCAAAATTAGTTTAGTGCTAAAAAAATATAACTAAATTTTTTGCTGAAAATGGAATTTTAGCAAAAAAATTGCTGAAAACTAGTACACTTGATATACAAGACGTTTTACTAATTTTTCTACTAACTTATTTTTTTGAGTGTATTCAACTATCGATGTATCAACGTAATTTTGGAAAAGGAAATAGTAATGATGAACAAGAAGCGCTTTTGGTGAAAGGAAAATCTAAGGTGCAAGATTCCAAAAATGTTTTCAAAAAGAAGGCTGATGTCTGCAACTACTGTAAGAATAAAGGACATTGGGTACGAGATTGCCGTAAATGGGCAGCCGATGGTAAGCCTAATAAAGAAGTAAATGAAGCAAAAGCTGTGTCTCAAAAGTGTTTACCATTATTTTGTGAAGAAGCTAATGCGGTTCAAGATGCCGATGCCGCAGGATGGTGGATTGATAATAAAACAATACGTCATGTGACAAGAATTTTGAATTATTTTTAAACTCAAAGCATATAAAAGCTGCTGGTAAGGAAGTTCTACAAGCTGTTGGTAAAGGAACAATAGAAATATAATCAAAATGCCACAATAAAATCGAGATATTAATTTTAACAGATGTCTGGTACGTAGCTAACATATCAAGGAATTTGTTCTCAGTACTGGCTGCACAGGATAAGCAACGTAATAGTAAATTCATATCCACTACAACAATTTTAAACTTATTGTTGATGGTGAAGTACTTTTGTGTGGATTAAGGTCAGTATATGGAACATTATATAAAGCAAATATTAGGCCCATAATACAATATAACAAGGAACATATAAATGCAGTTCAAGATTCCTATTTACTTTATCACTAACGATGGGGTCACCAAGACAAACGACACATTCAGAAGATGCTGAAAATAGAAATAGGCATTGCTACAAGAGATGATAACACCATTTGTGAGCCGTGTATCTATGGAAAGGCTCATCGATCGCCGTTTGTTCATAGAGTAGAAGCCACAAGTCCAGGTGAGCTTATGACTACAGATCTGTGTGGTCCATTCAGTGAATCGTTTGGTAAAATGAAGTACCTGTTGATATTTAAAGATGCCTATACCAAGTACCGTTTTGGGTTTGTGATAAACCAAAAATCTGATGTCAAGGAATGCCTAGAAGAAGTATTGATGACAGCAAAACCCCATGGTTACCCGATTAAGGGATTGTTAAGCGATAACGGTGGTGAGTTCGAAAATAATAATGTTAAGATAATTCTGAAGAAGAATGGCGTTGTACAGGGGTTAACAGCACCATACACCCCACAACAGAATGGTGCCAGTGAAAGAGAAAATCGCACAGTTGTTGAGATGGCTCGTACATTCAAGTACTCCAATGATGAAGCAAAGTTTCCAGATGCGATATGGGCTGAATTAGTAAGAACAGTACGTACTAAACAGGACTGGAAAATCATCAGTTAAAGGTAAAACTCCCTATGAATTATGGATTGGAAAGAAGCCTAGGATACATCATTTAAGAATAATAGCCAGTGAATGCTATGTCCATATTCCTAGACAAAAGAGAAAGAAAATGGATGCCAAAGCTACAAAAGGCTATCTCATATGATAATGATGAACGTTACCGTGTTTACATTAAAGAAAAACGTACCGTTATTCTTTCAAGTGATGTTAAATTTGTTGAGAAATCAACATCGTGCGTGACTGATGGTACAGTAGTGAAGATGATGAAAACAGAAACAACATGAGTGATGAAGACAACAACTTAGAAGAAGTTAAGCTAAAGTTTGAAGATTTTAAGCGACGAAGAAGATAACTGTAGTATACATGATGATGAACAGCAGTTTGGAGAAGAACAGTATTCAAGTAATCCAGATGCCCTAGATATTAATAATCAGCCAAGAAAATCAAGATGCCGTAGAAGATGAAATGTACGAAGAGTCTATTCAAAATGAATCTTCAAATGATTTTCTTGGATTTGAATCAAACAAGCTTGCTAGAGATGAAGATGATAATAGAGATATCTGCGATATGCCATTGGTAAACGATTAAGAGATCGTACCTTATCAAATACCAAGTATGATGATTTTAAGTGTGTGAAGATAAATTCGAATTTAACTAGCAAAGACGCAAACCACATTATTTAGCAAAGATCTGTTTAAGGGTTAACAGAGTATAGGAAACAACAGAAAAACACTATTATGGACATTTGGAGATAGATGGCCCCACAGAACCAAATAAAATATTTACCTCCAAGGCTCTGACTTTCATATTCCATAGTGTCTTACTTCAAATGATTTTCAGAATTCAATAATTTTTGAAATTAATATTCGAGTATTTCTGGCCACTGTGGACATTTGGAGAAAGATGGGCCCACAGAACCAAATACATTATACTTCCA
The DNA here is from genome assembly GCA_949987735.1 of Leucophora obtusa. NCBI lineage: Eukaryota > Metazoa > Arthropoda > Insecta > Diptera > Anthomyiidae > Leucophora > Leucophora obtusa. The sequence goes on from OX465296.1 coordinate 50,029,641, forward strand.
CAAGGGTCTAGTTTTCATATTCTATAGTGGCTTAGCCCAAATGATTTTCAGAGTTCGTCAATTTTTGATTTTTTATTATAAGTATGTGATGAAATCCTGTCGAGGATTTTTGGCCACTGTGGACATTTGGAGAAAGATGGGCCCACAGAACCAAATTCATTATACTTCCACAAGGGTCTAGTTTTCATATTCTATAGTGGCTTAGCCCAAATGATTTTCAGAGTTCGTCAATTTTTGATTTTTTATTATATTATTATATATTATATATGGCCACTGTGGACATTTGGAGAAAGATAGGCCCACAGAACCAAATACATTATACTTCCACAAGGGTCTAGTTTTCATATTCTATAGTGGCTTAGCCCAAATGATTTTCAGAGTTTGTCAATTTTTGATTTTTTATTATAAGTATGTGATGAAATCCTGTCGAGGATTTTTGGCCCCTGTGGACATTTGGAGAAAGATGGGCCCACAGAACCAAATACATTATACTTCCACAAGGGTCTAGTTTTCATATTCTATAGTGGCTTAGCCCAAATGATTTTCAGAGTTCGTCAATTTTTGATTTTTTATTACAAGTATGTGATGAAATCCTGTCGAGGATTTTTGGCCACTGTGGACATTTGGAGAAAGATGGGCCCACAGAACCAAAAACATTATACTTCCACAAGGGTCCAGTTTTCATATTCTATAGTGGCTTAGCCCAAATGATTTTCAGAGTTTGTCAATTTTTGATTTTTTATTATAAGTATGTGATGAAATCCTGTCGAGGATTTTTGGCCACTGTGGACGTTTGGAGAAAGATGGGCCCACTGATTGAAACTGATTGTCGTGAAAAATTATTTTTTTTATATGGAGTACAACAGTTTTTTCACGTGAAATCGAAACAACTTACGGTGCTTTAAGCCGATGTTTTGTATGTGTCATCTTAAGCGGCGAATACATTAAGGAACATTGAGTAGGGAACAAAAAATAATGTTCGAATGTCAACACGAACATTAACATACATAAATCAACATTCGTAAAAAAATTGCCATTTTTTCACGAATGTTCCTTAGTGTATTCCCCGCTTTAAATATCTGAAAATATCAGCTTTAACCGCCGCTGCATTTTTTTATTTAGCTACCTCAGACGATTAATCTGGTCAGCGCAGATCTCTGCTAAGAAACACAACATTAAACAGCTGATACGTCGTTACGGAAATGTCTAAAGGGTTCATTAGACATACGTAGACGTAACGTACCTTAACGGGAACAAATCTACTTTACGGGAACAAATCTACTATAGGCGGTTAAGTGGCTTCGCTGAGAAAACTTTTTTTGTGTATTCGGCCTTCGGCCGGCAATTTAGTGGATTTGCTGATTAAAGTTTTTCCGTGTAACCGGCCTTCGGCCGGGCTTAGGGGTTTTTTTCCTATGTGATAGGCAGTTTAGTGGCTTCGCTGAGTAAAGTTTTTCCGTGTAACAATCTCACGAGAGAAGCGAGCGTGCCGAAAATCAGGCATATCTGTAAAAAGAAAAAAAGAAAAAATCGCGCGATTTTTTTTTTTTTTTATAGTTTATTTAGACTGGGCAAAAACTAGTAGTTGTTTGGCAATTTTTAGGTTTTGAATTTGAATTTATTTTCCATACAATTTTCATACAAACTGAAAACCAGATTCTACCTGGTTTTTGCCAAAAACCAAGTAAAAATATCTGAAATTTGTATTTTTGATACACCCGATTTCTTTTATAACTAATTTTCGCTACACCCTGTTACAACGAACATAGAATTAAAGCTAGTGTCAAAAATATATTTTTTAATTTTTTTAAATATTTCAGTTTTACACCCTTATTCTAAACTTTATAACAATGACAAAATTGTGACAACACAGACCATTCACCACAGTGTTGTCACAATTTTGTCATTGTTATAAAGTTTACAATGACACCCTTAGTTTAAAATTGTGTGTTGTTATCAGTATTGCCACCAATAAAACAAAAAATTACACAGCCGTAGATCAAAAATTATCCAAAACCGTATGAAATTACACAAAAAATATATTTTTCATATTATTTCAAAATAGTGATTGTCGTTTAAACAAGTTCATTTTTATTTTTTCTTCCTAATGCAGTCTAATACTGCTTGTGTTAGTTGTTAGATGCATAACATGCAGTGGTCTATTCCATAAAGCGTGTTCTGGTATCAATAGTGATCGTGATTTTAATGTTTTAATTTCATCAAATAATATTGTTTATAACTGCAATAAATGCGCTAAAGGATCTAATAATTTAATTGCTATGATAACAATTTTGTCAAATGAAGTAAGAGAATTAAAAGAGTTATTCAATGCCTGTATATACAACAACAATGCAGTTGAGAGTGCTTCTTTTAAAAATAAAAACATACATGCTGAGTCAATCTAAAATTCAAAAAATAATGATTTACAACAAAAAGGTCGTTCAACTCTGAGTGATTCCTTTTCTTCAAGTTCTGCTAATTATGCTTTTCGTAAAGATGTTGTGGATACTACTGAACCAAGTAATAATGTTTTAAATTCTAAAATGCGAATACGTAGAGCTAGTCGTTGTCTTTCTCTACATGATGATGATGATATTCATAATGATGTTATCGCTACTATTAAATCAAATGATGTTATTGCTGCTACTGAGCCAAATGACGTTTTAAATTCTAAACGAAGAGATAGCATTTGTTGTTCTCAAAACTCTGACAATACTGTTAGCTCAGCTTCAACTGCATACTATCAAGCAGAAAGTAATATCCCAGTTAACAATACTGGATGGACTAATGTTAACTACAAAAAAAAGAAACGTAAGCCTGTGGTGTTTGGAGATAATAATTCCAACGACTTAGAAGTTATCGCTAATCAAAAATGGGTGCATATTTCCCCATTTAAGCCCAGCGTAACAGCAGAACAAATCCTGTTAATCCTGTGTGCTAATATTTCCAAAACCCATCTAAAATGTTTTAAATTGGTTAGAAAGGAAATTGAGCAGAACACATTGAGGAGTGTTTCTTTTAAAATTGGGATCTCCGCTGAATTATATGATAATCTCTTTGAACCTTCCTTGTGGCCTACTAATGTAAAAGTGCGTCCGTTCTTGTTCTTTGAAAAGCCTATATCTAAAAACATGTATAATAAGTAATTACTATTTATAATTATTTTATAGTTTAATCATAGTCTGTAAGGAAATGATGTTCCATAGACTGAATAAAGAATAATAATAATAATAATAATAATAATAATAATAATAATAATAATAATAATAATAATAATAATAATAATAAACTCTCCTGGGCATAGTGGAGAAAAATAGAAATATTTTGGGAAGAATTTCGCCATTTCTTACCGACTGATATGAAATTTCACACTGTAAGTTTTGGATGGTAGAAACTGCGGGAGCTATGCCATTCGACTCCAAAGTTTTGCCATTTTTCCATTTACAAACCGATTTTTAAAGACGTAATATTTCTATCATATACAAAGTGAAAAAGTTATTTGCATTTTAAAACTAAAATTTAGCATTTTTGCTATAACCTGTTCCGTGTTTTTACCTTCTGCAAAAGTAAATCAAGGCCAATTTCTCAAAAAATATTATAACAAATTATTCTATTAACAAAAGGGAATTTCAATGCAATATCTTTTTCAGGATTAAAATAGCGTGCTTTTAAATTTGAAAATTAAATAAATGGTATTTTATCCATATTAAAAGTTTCTTTCAGAACAAAGTATGTTTTTCAGAAAGGCTACTTCATTCAAATGCATTGCATGCAAAAATATTACTTACTTGTTAATTATTCTCTCCCATACTCCTTAAAATTTAACCGTTTCTATTTAAATTAAATCAATTTTTCTTTGAGTGCAAAGCTGGAACTTAAAAAAAAGCTTTAGTAGGTCCTCCAAGGCGTCCGTAATCGCCAAGAAAGGAAAATTTTTAAAAATACCGTATTTGTAAAATTTTGCCTGTTTTCTTTAATTTTTATGTTAATGGTAGCAAGACAGACCTTAACGTGAAATTTCTTTGCAGTATGTGTATCAACCATGGATGGTAACCGAAACGATATTTTAGGTTATTTCGGTAACGGTATTTTAAGGGTAACGCTATTTCATTTATTTCGGTATCGGTATTTTAAGGATAAGGGTTATTTCGGTAATGGTATTTTAGGGTTAACGGTATTTCAGTTATATCGGTAACGGCATTTCAAGGATAACGGTAGTCAGTTATTTCGGTACATACCGTATTTTTTTTTTTGCAAAAACCACACTAAAGTAAAAACAAAACGAATTAATTGACCTAATTTATGTGAAATACTCAATAACCTCGTGCAATGACCAAGAGTAGAGAATTAAAAATAACGGTAACGGTATTTTACGGATAACGCTATTTCATGTATTTCGGTAACGGTATTTAAAGGTTATCGATATTTCAATTATTTCGGTATCGGTATTTTAAGGATAGCGGTATTTCAGTTATTTCGGTAACGGTATTTTAAGGATAGCGGTATTCCGGGTATTTCGGTAACGGTATGTTAGGGGTAACGGTAGTCAGTTTAAAGAGTTTTGAATCGATAACGGTATTTTAGCGGTATTGCCTGCCAACCCTGGTATCAACAAATTTTCTTTTAAGAAATAAAAATATATATTTTTTTTTCAAAAATGTCATAAGATTCTGTTGAAATCTGAAACATGTTGGATTTACAGAATTCTAAAATATTCTGATTCTGCTCCAGCTTATTGCGTTAACAATATTTTTGTCTGGTCAAAGCCCAGTATCATGATAACTACAGCAAAAAAAATTTCAGATATTAGAAAGTCACAATCATAACAAATTTAAACTTCCCACTATTTCGCTGAATTTTTAAATGTTCTTGCAAACAAAGAGAATTTTTAATAGACTCTTGACAATTATTTTCGCAAAAAATAAACTAAAGGTGGTGCTTTAAACAAAACAAAAAATATATAGCACCATTTTTGATTTCTTCTAAATTGGGTTTAGTGTTAAAAAATTTACAAAAGTAATTCACCAGAAAATGGAGATTTGTGGTAAATATTTCACTTACAAACTCGTTTCGTCTAAATGTAGACTAATTTTTATTCATTTATTAAAAAGCTCCGGGACTTTTAAAAATTTACGGACATTTCTATAAAAAGTGAAATGACACAAAAATGTCATTATTCAAAAATTAACCCACGAATGTGTAAACAGTCCCGTTTTTGAATAATTATTCAAAAAGTGGCAACACGAATGTGTAAACAGTCCCGTTTTTGAATAATATTCAAAAAGTGGCAACACTGGTTGTTATACATTTTTAAATGTGTTAATAATTTTTTTAATTTAATTTAACTATAAAAATATAACGTTGGCTTAGTCGGCAAACCTGTCAAGTCCAATTTTTATGCAAATTGAGTTTTTGATGTAGTATGCTAGTGTAACTCAAAACACATCATTAACAAAGAACAAGTGGTCAGCAATTCTGCCAAGTCCAAAAAAAAGACAAAACATCGAAAACAAATTTCTTCAATAGAATTAAATGCGACTTTTGTTTATTTAAAAAGACAAAACATTATTAAAGATTAACTAAATAATTATTCAGTTATTTTAACTTTTAAGGTACCCAGTGCACAATTGGAGTCCGAAAAGTCTCATAAAAGAGCCCTTAGACCTTCTGAAATCATAGATATATGAGGGTGTTTTTCTTCACCGATGAAGCCTCTTTTGAGCGCACTTTTATGACTCATAAAAGACTGCAAATTATGAGCGTTGCTGGAAAATTTTGAATTTTCTGAGCCATTTATGAGTCATTTATGACTAATTTTTGAGTCATTTATGAGTATTGAAAAAATTTTAAAAAATTTTTGAATACACTCATAAATAAGAGCACTCTGAAAATGCTCGTATTCTAGAGTCTTTTATGAGTTATAATTTCTGAGCGCTCAGAAAAATGTTCGCCGGGTAAAAAAATGTTCTGGTTCTTATACTATTTTCGTTGGAAAGTTCTAACTTCCCATTTGAGTTACTTTCCAAAGTACACTCGATAGCTTAGAATTATACTTAGACTTACTTCTAGCTTAAGAGAAATTCTAGACTTCTCCAATGAGTGATTTTCTCAAATACACTCAATAACTTATATTAAACACTTGCTGTTGCATTTACTGGATACACGACAAAAGAGCGTCGCATTCATTGGTGGCACATATTCTTCATTCCCAATTGTATTTCAAATGAAATACAATGTGGAAGGCATACGGTTAATTTTCATTGGTGGCACACTTACGTATTACTCATAATGAAACTGATAGTGTCAAAATATTGTTTCTACAATGAAAACGAAAGTACTATGCTCTAAGATTATTGAACTCAAATGCAACAACATGTGTTTAGTGTAGGCATGTCTTATTCATGTCGCACGCTACGTTATGCATACACTATAAACTTATAAATTTTATTAGGCGATTGTCATGGATTCTGCTGACATAAATAAAAATAAAATAAAAAAAAGAAAGTCTGCTAAGTCCACATTTAAAGTAGAAAATTATAAAGAGCAAATGTTCTAAGTCCAAAAAGAGCCTATAAGTCTGCAAACTTTTATTTTGGAATTCTATGATTTTTTGTGGTTAAACAAGATGAACTGAAGAAGAAAACTGCGTTTACAGATTTAAAAAAAGTTAACCCAAAAAAAAGACAGTTTTTTGTCGCTCCTGAAAATTAAAAAAAAACGGACTTGACATATTTGCCGACTAAGCCAACGATAAAGAAAAGTGTTTAATAAAAAAGTGTTGTGACAAAGAAAAACTAATTCAGTGTAAATGAATTGGCTTTTGTAATTTAGTTTTGTACAAAAACCACCTGGTTTTTGCTCAGTCTAAATACTGATATGCCTGATTTTCGGTGCACTTGCAGTTGTGGTTTGCAGTGGGTTAATTATATTTATTTTAAGAATTTGAGGTTTATTTATTTATGTAAAGGGTGGTTAAATTTTAAGGGCCGATGTTGAATGTGAACCACACCTAAACGTCAAGTTTTTTTCTGCATTTCATTTGACATTTCTCAATTTCAGACTAACTCAATTTGAATCATGGAAAGATACACAATCGAGCAACGCGTTAAAGTTATTCAGGCTTATTATGAAAATGGGCGTTCAAATCAAAATGCATTTCGTGCACTTCGTCAGCATTATCGACCAAATGTGTCCACAATCGGTAGAATTGTGCACAAATTTCAGCAAATCGGGTCTGTAGGAAATGTGAAAACACCTGTTTTTTGTGTTTGGTGCGGTTTATGGGCTGGCGGCGTCATCGGGCCGTACTTCTTCGAAAATGAAGTTGGCCAAGCAGTTACCGTGAATGGTGTTCGCTATAACGGACTTCTTGTGGCCAGAAATTGAGAATGTGGACCTGCACGATATGTGGTTTCAACAGGATGGTGCCACTTGCCACACAGCCAACGAAACAATGGCTCTTTTGCGCGAGAAATTCAATGGCCGTGTTATCTCACGTGGTGGCGATGTCAATTGGCCGCCAAGAGCATATGATTTGACACCGTTGGACTTATTTTTTTGGGGTTATTTGAAAGAAAAGGTTTACGTCGATAAGCTAGCAACAATTCAAGAGCTAAAGGATGAGATAATTCGGCACATTAACGGCATAGAACCTCAATTACGCCTCAGCGTCATCGAAAATTTGGACCATCGGATGGAGGTGTGCCGCCGAGGTCGCGGCGGCCATTTGGCCGATATTTTTTTCCATACATAATTGAACCATACCAATATTAGCTCTGTTTCTTTATTTTTTGGGTAAAGTTCGATAAAGTGAGAGTTAACAAGAAATACTCTCCCGAAATAACAAAAATGCACAAAAGTAAACGAACGCGAAAAACCACATTTGAAGCCCGAAAAACAAATGTCAATAGATTTGTGCATTATAGTTCGTTTTGGTGAGCGCTCTTTCTAGTTCTTGTTCAATTTGTTGTAAAAATCTAGATAGCTTTTCTAGTTAAACCCCTTTTTAAATCAAAAATTTAATAAAAATTTCCTTTTTAGGCATATCTATTTACAAAAAGGAATACATAGTTTATTAAATTTGGAAAAGATTTTAATATTAAACAAAAGCTTCGATTTATTTACATATTTAACTCTTTAACACATTTAAACAAACGTCTTCACAAAATTGTCGGTAATTTTATGGATTTGTAAAATCGCCGATAGGCTTTTGCACCTATTATACTAATTTTTGTAAATGATAAACATATTTTCTGAATGAATGAAATGATCGATTGAACTAAAAGAGCTATTAGTTGTGAAATAGGTCTTTGGTTCAAATCAGTGAAGAGTTTAATTGAACTAGTTGCACCCAACTGATGATATAACAGCTGATTAAAACAATTTACCCAAATTTACACGAAAAAAAAGTCTGGGCTTTCTCGTGCAAAAAGAACAAGAATATTACTCTCTCATGACAGCTCTCATTTACCCAATTGTGTAGTAAGAAAACGCTTTTTGGTAAAATTGGGATCCCGCGGGATCCCGATGTTGAGTACCCGAACACAGCTATTATCATATAAAAAGAAATGACAATAATTTCCTAAATAATTTGTTTTATTCAAAATCAACGTCGGCCCTTAAAATTTAACCACCCTTTAAAAAATAAAAAAATATGATATATAACTGTTAATATAGCGATGTTATAAGGGTTACAGGTATAAATTATATCTTAAATTAAAGCTGAGAGCCTCAACTAAATTAAATAATAGTTATATTGGTGAAATATTGAAATAATGGGCGTTTTTTTCTAAAAAACACTTACGATTTGACGCTTAATGGGTTAATGGACTCGGGAGTATTATATCTCAAATTAAAAGTATTTTAATAGCCTTTCTAACAATATATATATATTGTTTTTATCCGATAATAAATGACGAAGATACAAAGAATTCAAAATTCAAACTTTGAGGGTCCATAACTCGGGAACCGGGGGTCGCCGACAAAAGTTCTATCGTCTGTGAAAATTTGAAACAAATCCGAGTTATGCCGGCAAACTAGTTCAGACTGATAGTTTGAATCAGCTGATTCGTCAGGTTACGTTTACGTATGACTAATTCTACCTTAATGGAGCTTTTACTTTTGGCAGAAATAGCATTTGAAGCGAAAATTCATAGCTCCATAAACAAAATCAAAAATCTGGCAACATTTAAAATTTGAGAGAAACAAAATGCACATAGAAAAAACAGAATAGGATAACAAAACAAAAGCAAAAAAACAAACACCCGATCAAAAATTTTTGTTTAGAAACTGCAAATCAAAACAAAAACGGAGAAAATTGTTACCTAAAGGCAAAATGATAAATCAGCGGAGAAAAAATTACAATGAAAAAAAAATGGCGACACCAAATTTTTTGATAAAAATCATAAAATACCAACACATTTTGGTAAAAACACTGCATACGTAAGTTTCTTATTTTCACTGTTATAAAAACTTTTATTTACAGATTAATGAAAATTTTCAAACACAATTTTCAGTGCAGATATACACATCGACAAAGAAAAACTTACGCATATTTTCAGAGGCTTGGTGTCCTAGATTTGCATAGTTAAAAGCCATATTATGCAAAATAAATTGTAGAGTTATTGATTTAACACATTTAAACTTATTGTTTAATATATTCTTGAATTTTTAAAAGATTTTTAATTTATTTTAATAGAAAGGAGCCCCTCTTTCAACAAAGAACTTTTTACTTTATTCTAAACAGTGATGCAAGTCGATTGACGCCAATTCAACGGATGAGCCGCTGCCACCGACCTTTCTTGCGATTTAACCGCCGTCAAATTGTGCGGCTAGTTTCGGCTAATAATTATTAGCTTGTAGTGACTGCTAAGTCTATACTTTATAATTTTCGCAATTATCGGTTTGAATTTTATTTTAAAGCTTATTTTGGCTTCTAAAGAAAATGTTTACCTATTTTGCGTAGTGTCTTGACATGCAATAAAATGATAGCAAGCAATTGTCAAAATGCTCTCATCTCAAGTGAACACCCAATTTCAATTTTATTGCAATATCATGATATCGCTGACATGCCATCGGATCTTGCAATGATGCCAGAGATCAAATGTCACTTTTAGATTTCATTTTAATTTTGTAATAGAAAAACAACAAAAAATTTGGTAAAAAGGAATGGAAAAGTGTTTAGTTTTTTATTATTTGTCGGTAACATTAATGTTTCATAAAATTTGGTTTTTTTCGAAAAAAAAAATGGTCAAGTGTTCTCCACCACTCTGCAATTGATATCATTTTGACGTTTCGCTGCAATGGTTTTGACATTTCATATCATATAATTTATTGCATTTGAAGACACCGGGTTAAGTCCAAATTCTAATATGATATTGTCATATTAGATTTTATTTGTTGTTTCAAAAAGCGGGTGATCATTTTCATGATAGACAATACAATTGTTTCGTAGCATATTATATAAGTTATATCAACAATTTGGGTAAAGCTATAATACATACTAAAACTATGTAACTTATACCCCTATTTTATATGATATCCCCCTTTTTATTTTTTCCGTGTATGAAGTGAATTACGGAGTACCACGGTACCATGATACAACCATACTAGGTAGATGCATTAGAACAACATACACAACAAAAAATGTAATCGGCTACTTTTGATACATAGCGAAAGCAAACGAACTGTCATAATAAAACCCTGAACTGTCAAACTCTCCCTTATGCATCTACCTTGTATAGTTGTATCATGCACGGTACTAAAGGAAGTCACAATACAAAAAAGTACAATTGTATAAACTTGGTCTCCCCTAGTATGAATCATCTGTTTTGACATTTCGTGAAAAAATATCAGAATAATTTGATAATTTTCTTTTCACATATGTACATATAGTCACAAAAAAGTTTTTTTGATAAAAATTTAATTAACAAAAATTAGGATATGTCTTTAAATACAGCTCACGCAAATAATGGCGTTTTAATCCATGCTGGAGAATAGTAAGTTGGCTGAATTTTTGAGAAAATTATGGTGAAATTCCACAATATACATAGTTCTGTGTGTGCTTTTGTATTTTTGTCTGAATAATATAAACCCAAAAAAATTTGTTTTCGCTAATTCTGTTTTGCCATTTTTTTAATCCTATGACGTCTTTAAAAAAATATCTGTTTATGGCAAAAGAGGTTTTTTGAACAATCTTTTTTTCTTGTGAAATCATTTTTATATATAAAATGTGTGGGAGTTATGTTGAGTATTAATGCTTCTTAATTTTCTTTTTCAGTATCTTACTCCACAGCGACAATGTTTCCATGGATTTTTCCGGTCAAGATAATCCGATTTTTAAGGGTTCCAAACATGGTCGCATTTATTTGACTTCACATCGTATGATTTTTAATAGCAAAAAAGACAATGATCAGATGCAGTCGTTTAGTGCTCCATTTATTGCTATGACTGATGTAAGTTATTAGATGACGTAGTTAATTTACTTTAATTTGTATATTCTGTATCAGGGACTTACAACTTTTGTGGTTCGCGAGACTTTCAGAGGGGAGCACAATTTCCTTGAAAGTTTAGACGTTAATATGTACATTGACCTTTTTCTTTGTTAAAGTTCAAATTCGTATTTTTTGTGTGAAAATTTTAGCGTAAATTTCGCGATTTTGACACAATTTTCTATTGGTCTAATTCATATAATTTTACACCAGTCTTATTGCAGGATTTGTATATTCTGTATCAGGGACTTACAACTTTTGTGGTTCGCGAGACTTTCAGAGGGGAGCACAATTTCCTTGAAAGTTTAGACGTTAATATGTACATTGACTTTTTTCTTTGTTAAAGTTCAAATTCGTATTTTTTGTGTGAAAATTTTAGCGTAAATTTCGCGATTTTGACACAATTTTCTATTGGTCTAATTCATATAATTTTACACCAGTCTTATTGCAGGATTTTAAGCTAATTTGTGAAAAACAGTATTCATATTTGCTTAATAACAAAAAAAATATAGGTTTATAGTCAATACTTATTAACTTTAAACCTTTTATAAAGTTTGGAGTGAGAAAGCCATCATTTAATTGTTAATTATTTAATTTTTAGGCAAGAAATGATTTATTAAAGCCATCTAATCCCTAGGATGTGTAGCTTCCAACAACTTGCATCCATCAAAATGAAAAAAGCTACAACAATTGCGTAGCCAATAACCTTTTTCAAAAAAATTTACAAAAAAAATGTAAAAATAAAATTAACAATTAAAATTAAAAATTGGTTTGCTAAAAACAAAGAAAAACTTGGTCATGTTTAAAGTGCTGCAATTTTAAGTCTGGTGACTATTTGTAGATAAGAATAATGCAAGACTTACGGAAATTTTATAGGATTTCCAAAAATATACAGTTTGTACAGAAACGATCAGTACTGCCTAAATTTTACTATGTAATTTGATAAAAGGTTGATATAGCTAATTTTTCGTTAAAAGCCACGCCCACTTAAAACAAGTGACAAGATGAAAAAACAAACATTACCTTAAAATTCTGTATAATTTTCTGAACGATCTCCTTGCCTTTCGTGACGAATTTAGCCACTATTTTGAAATTTAAAAATAAAGGCAAAAACAATAAAATTAAAAAAAACTTGAATTGACTTAATTTCGTGAGCACAAGTGTACATATATTATCAGGATGAATAGATGCAGTTCGAAATCCATAAATGTTTACGAAAGAAAAAACGCTAGATTCAGAAGTGTGTAAAAGGATATACTAACGGAATATTATTTGGGGAATTGGTATTAAAAACATGCAATTTCCTTTGTATATATGAAATGGGATTAGTTGGCGATTTTACAATAGATTTAGCAAAACCTAAGCTATTTTCAAAATCAAATGCTGAAAATTGTGATATAGGCGCCCCCATAATAGGTCTGTTTCTTTACTTTTTGGGTAAAGTTCGGTAAAATGAGAGTTAACAAGAAATACTCTCACGAAATGACAAAAATGCACAAAAGTAAACGAACGCGAAAAACCATATTTGAAGCCCGAAAAACAAACGTCAATAGATTTCTGCATTATAGTTCGTTTTGGTGAGCGCTCTTTCTAGTTCTTGTTCAATTTGATGTAAAAATCTAGATAGCTTTTCTAGTTAAACCCCGTTTTAAATCAAAAATTTAATAAAAATTTTCTTCTCAGGCATTTTTATATACAAAAAGGAATACATACCCGTGAAAAAAAAAATGTATTCGCTAGCATATCTTTTTTTATTGGGCATCATACTAAATTATATAAAATTTTATCCGGAAAATGGATTAATTAAATTGTATATAAACGAATAAAAAAGATATTTCAATTGATATAATTTCATCCAATTTTATCGGAGTTTTGGTCTTATTCAATTGCATTAAATTATGTTTGTTTATATGAATATGTATAGTTTAGGAAAACAACCAATTAATTAACTGAGGGAATTATCTGAATGATATTAATAATTTTTTTTTTAAGAGGAGCAACACTCAGTAAATTCTTCCTATTAATTAACGTGTTGCTTCCTTTCGAAAGGAGATAGAGAAAGATGATGGGCTCCAAATATGACAACGCTGTAATTGCGTGAGATGTTGAATTTTATAACAGTTGTTGCGCGCCATCTCATGGTGAGTTGGCGAACTTTGTTGAAGCTTTTTAGTTCATAGCCCTGTTATATTATTTTACTTCGGTGGGGTTAAGAGGTATGGGAACACCGAAGGAGGACGCTGCGATATGTATGATGAAAATAATCAAGTAGTATTTTGAAATTGTCTTCCTTTTATCATTTAGAATATAATTCGGTGATATTTGGAAAAAATGGTTCAAAAATTTAATTTTTTGTCATAATTTTTTATGATAATATTGCGGCAATATTACTTTTTTATCATCCGGAAGATAAAGAAAATCTGTTTGAAACTTTTTGTCATTTTGGAAAAAATGAAAACAAAATTTGTATAAAAACAACCGATACATAGGAAACAAATTCCTCGAAAAAAATCAAGATTTAATACGCGGAAAAAATTAGCTGCGATGAAATCAAGATAATTAATATGTTGATCTATGGATTATGTATGCAGATATTCTTTTTCAGGCTTAAATTTAATAATGAAAAAAAAAATCCTTGCATTATCATTTGATGTGTTAAGTCATAGTTTATTCTGTTTCCTTAAAGTGTAATAAAAGTTTACGGTTTATTTTTTTCTTTATTTCTTGTTGTTATTGTTTGTTAACAATATCTAAATATAAAAAAAAAAACAAAAACAAAAACAAAATTAAACGCAATCGTGAAGAAGATGTTGATGCCTGCTCTGGGTATAACATGAATAGAAAAAATGGTCACAAACAGCTCTCAGAGAGCTAGCAATTCAAATTATTTTGCACCTCTGCAAACTATCGATGATGACGATAATGAAGAAACAAATATCGAACCAGCTGTTAAAGTTAACATACCACCAATAACAATATTAAAATGTAAAATTGAACAAGTTCATGAAATATGTAGAATATTAAAAATCAAAGATTACTCTATACGTAAAATTTCCATCGGTCTAAAATTGTTTTGCACAAATAACGTAGATTTTACTACCGTTTGTGACTCTCTCACTAAAAAGTTTCAGCTCGAATATTTCACATATGCTGCTAAAAACGAAAAGCCTTATAAGGCTGTACTATTAGGTCTAGATAAAACAGACCCATCAGTTGTTAAGTCCAGACTTTTAGACATGGGCCTTAAATGTATCGATGTTAAAATTGTTACTAGAGCCTATGCTGGAGCTAGGGACAGTAACAACGAACAAATTATATTCATTGTCTACTTTGAAAAAAAGTCAATCACATTAAGAGAATTAAGGCAAAATTACTCAGCCATCAACTACATAAAAGTCAGGTGGGAATACCAAAAACCCAACAAAACAAAACTGACCCAATGTTATAATTGTCAGATGTATGGACACGGTGCCAGCAGATGCAATCTTAAAACATTTTGTGCCCATTGCGCCGGGAATCACAAAACTGAAGAATGCAAGTCAACCATTGTAAAATGTGCTAATTGTAAAGGCCCCCATAAGGCTATGTCCCCTGACTGCCCTAATAGGGAAACATATAAGCAAATAAGGCAACGTGCTCAACCAAAGAGTACCAGACAAAGAAGCCAACAATTCAACAACCAATCAAATTACAATGTTAATTTTCCAAATGCTTTAAATCAGAGCGAAACACCAAATCCATCTAGAACGGGTTATAGCCAACCATTCACCCAAAATAACGATAATAATAATTTGTTCTCTTTAGAAGAATTAAAAAATCTTACCTTTGAATTAATTTCAAATTTAAAAAAATGCAGGTCTCGTGAAGAGCAATTCGAGGTTGTTACAAACCTTGCATGCAAATTTTTGTACCAATGAACAGCAATATAACGTTATTACAATGGAATGCTCGTAGCATTCGCACTAAAAAAGACGAATTATTCCATTTCTTGGAAAAAACCAATATTGATATTTGTTTACTTTGTGAAACCTGGCTAAATAAAAAAATTACAATAAAACATCAGAACTTCTACTGCTACAGATACGATCGACAACGTGGTGGAGGAGGTGGAGTAGCTATTTTAATTAAAAAACACATTCAGCATCAACTTATACCTCCTATTAACACAGAACTGATTGAAAACATAGGTGTTAAGGTAAAATCTGGTAATGACTTTATAAATATTTATTCTTGCTATTATCCTGGTGGGTCAACAAACAGGGACCCTAGAAGAAAACATACATTTGCGTCAGATATTCGTAAACTAACGAGCTCAAATAAATACATATTAGGAGTAGATTTTAACTGCAGACATAGTTATTGGGGATGTCAAAGAAGTAATGGCTGGGGTAACATATTATATGAGACACTCCAACTAAACCAAACACAAATAGTATTTCCCCACGAATATACTTATATTCCGGCTGATCCAAATAAACAAACGTCAACTCTAGATTTTTTTCTAACTAACATATCTCAAAATATGTCCGCAGTAAAAGTTATAAATGACTTGAGTTCTGACCACCTACCAATCATTAGTACAATTAATTTAAATTATGAAATGGTAGACAATTTATGCTACGCTTTCAGCAAGGCAAACTGGCCGCATTTTATGAAATTCATAAAAAGGAATCTTCCTGTGGCGGATATAGTTAATGAAATAAACAACAGCTCTCAAATTGACAACATGATAAATGTTTTCAATAATGTAGTAAAAATGGGAATAGATGAAAGTGTGCCCAAACGTAGAATTGCACCAACCTCTAAACCCTTACCAAACAACATAAAAATTATGATACAATTAAGGAACGTATTTAAAAGGAACTGGAAGCGTTACAGAGATGTTAATGATCGTCGAGTTATGACACGTTTAAATAAAAATATTACGAATGAAATAAACCACTTCAGAAACCAAACTTGGAATAACATGTTGTCCAATTTGGGCAAAGCATCTTCCCCTTTTTGGAAAGTTTCAAAAATGTTAAAGAAGAAATCTAGCAATATTCCAATTTTAAAACACAACAATGTAGTATGTTTCACTCGGCAAGAAAAGGCTGAAATT
This sequence comes from Leucophora obtusa, assembly GCA_949987735.1. NCBI lineage: Eukaryota > Metazoa > Arthropoda > Insecta > Diptera > Anthomyiidae > Leucophora > Leucophora obtusa. Next base: position 50,046,231 of record OX465296.1, read on the forward strand.
TTGGCTCACAACTTTAATTTGAACCACTGTATTTCATCAAATTTAAGTGATACTACTACGATTACTGAGGTTAATGGTGTTGCAAACCTTATTCGTAATATTAACCCAATCCCACAAAACTGTTACTTCACTACTACTGAAAAAGTTGGTGTAATTATAAAAAAACTGAAAAACAAAAAAACTCCAGGTTTAGACGGTATTAATAACAAATGTCTAAAAAATTTACCTAATAAAGGTATCAACTATCTAACGAACATCTTTAATGCTTGCCTTAAATTATGCTACTTCCCCAGTGATTGGAAAATCTCAAAAACCATTCCAATACTCAAGCCAAATAAACCTCCTGATTCTCCACTTTCTTATAGACCAATAAGTCTGCTCTCTTCTATAAGTAAAATCTTGGAAAAAATTATTAAGGAAAAGCTTATTAATTTTATCGATGCAAACAATATATTTCCATCGCAACAATTCGGGTTCAGAAGTGAACATAATACGTCTCAACCCCTACTAAAAATCAGAAAATTAGTTAAAAATAATTTTCAAAACGGCAAATCAACTGGAATGATATTGCTAGACATAAAAGCTGCGTTTGACTCCGTTTGGCATAATGGACTTATTTTTAAATTGAAAAAATTCAACTTTCCAATTTCCATTAAAATTATTCAAAACTTTCTTCAAAATAGATCGTTCAGCGTTTACTTGGGTAAAACCTGTTCACAACAAGTTAATATCATTGCGGGTTCTTGCCTGTCGCCAGTTCTTTAGAACATCTTTACTGCTGACATTCCAACATTTTCCAATTGCATTACGTCCATATTTGCAGATGATACATCAATTCTTAGTTCTGATGTTTATTCAGCTGATATTATTACAAACTTGCAGTCTGCTCTTACTGGGTTGAGTAATTATTTTGATAAATGGAAGATTTTGGTTAACCCTGAAAAAACGCAGGCTATTTATTTTACAAGAAAACGTAAGTCTTGTTTTATACACCAGAGTTTACCTCGTTTCATGAACCATGATATTCCATGGGAAAACAACGTCAAATACTTGGGCGTTATGCTTGATACAAAGCTTAATTTTAATAATCATATTCCCTATGTAGTGGACAAAATTAACAAAATTATTAGAATAATGTACCCAATTATAAACAGAAAGTCGGAAATGAACATAGACAATAAAAAACTCATCATCAAATCTATATTCCACCCCATAATGTTTTACTGTGCTCCAGTTTGGTACACGTCTGCAAAATGTCATATAAAAAAACTCCAAGTAGCACAAAATAAGCTACTTAAAATGATATTTAAACTACCATGGCACTATTCCACCCGACGCCTACATAGTCTCGCTGGCTTCGAACTCGTTCTGGATAAAATCGAAAGATTGACTCTAAATTTTAATGGAAGATGCCAACTCTCACAACATGTACATATCAATGAACTCATCTCATCATAATTTTATCTACTTTATTTTTTTTTCTCATTTTTATCTTATACCTCTGCTTCATAAAGGTTTTTGTAAATTTTTTTCCTTCAGTTTAATAATAATGTACATAAATTTCATAAATTAAAAAAATATATTTATATATCTAAGTAGAAAAGGAACGAAGTTCCTAAACTCTTTGCTTCTAAGTCAAATGTAAATAATATAAATATTATAAGAAATAAATTGAAATTGAATTGAAAAAAAAATCGTTTATTTTGTACCGGGGAGTTTATTTGGCGATATCACCTTTTTATCTTCCAGGTGATAAATTAGCGATATCGCCGATTTATCTTCCTGGGGTATTACCTGAAAGTATTGCTTTCGGGTAACAGTTGTTCTCGACGGAGGAAACTTCCGCAATACGAAATTGATATTGCCGGCAATAAATGTTTTCTCATAATAAGCTCAGCTTTTTAATTTTGTATTGAATTATTAACCCCTAAATAAATGTAATTTTCAGACAAAATGTTTTCAATAAACCTCCTATAATTTTACAAAGCGTTTATGAATTTAGGGGTAAGTATATAATTGTATTTAAATCAACATACATTTTGTTCGATTTGAGATAGTAAATTATTTTATCTAAAATATTTTTGCTCTTGCGTCACATTTAGTTTTATAAACCCGAGTAAAACGAGTTATACATTATTTAATATAATTATGTCTCGTTATATATTGCTTTGTATGGCACTATATATAATAAGACATAAATTTCGTCTTTCGAACAAATTTTATATGACCCAATATCTAAATATATCTTTTTACATATGTTGTCATATTTAATAAGATCTCGCCCATGGAATTGAAATTGTAAGACCAAAAATAGCCCAGTTTAATGTTTAATTTAAGATTTTATCGAAATCAATGGATTTTTAATTGGAAAATATTCTTTTACAAAAACAAATTTTGATATAAAATTCAAGTGATTTAAAAAAAAAACATGAACACGAAAACTGGCAAAATACTTTTGTATAAAATTTGAGTGAAATTATCTGACGGTTACCCATACATTATCGACGTTGAAAATATTATGTTACAAGAGTTAACACTTTATATGGGATTTCGTACCATATATATATAGCAACAAAACAAGTCTATTGATTTAAAAAAGAAACATTTTTTTCCCCTATATAATTTATGTTATAGTCTTGCTTCAAATAAACTCTTAATATCTTACGGTGGGTCTCATACTGCAGGTTTAACTTTAACTTAACTGTAAACAAAAGAAAATGTCAAAAAATGTACACAAAACAACAACAATTTTTTTGGGTTAACTATTAACTAAAGTTTAAACCTGAAGTATGAGACCCACCGTTAGTAAATTCAAATTGAAATTCATTTTCATTTAAAACGTTATAAATTGACATCGAAACAACAAATTCTTTTATTTTTAAATTGAATATTGGGTCATATTAATAAAAGTTAGCCAATTCTTCGAAATTATCAGTGTGTAATTATTTTGGTTTAGGAATGACGTACCACCAAATTTACCCATAGGCTTGAAGGATATCAAAATATCCTATGAAATTAAAACAAAAAAATTGTCTACCCGCAAGCAGATTAAAATTGTGTAATAAATAACTTACACACCTAATAAAAAATTCCCCCTATTAGTGAAATGTAGTTTGTTATTCATACATACACTATTTACAAATTTAAAACATTTTTAAACGATTATTTCATGACATTTTTCTCATTTTTTTAAGTGAAAGCCCAAAAATAAAAGCTTCATTTGAACTTTTCTCACTTTCAAAATGAAAATCTCACCTTTAGTGAAAAATCCAGTAATGATTTATGGAAATTATTTGAAATTTCATTTTATTTAGAATTTTTTTATTTTATGGATTATTCTTAAACTATACTATAGCTCTTATAAGTACTGATTAATGTGTAGATACTTTTTATGTATGCAGTTTCACATCAAGACTCGCAAACTTATTAGATTTGCTTAGTTCACACGATACACGAAACCTTACCCCCATTGTTTTTCAGTACAATATTTAATAAAAACAGAAATACGAAAATTTTTATCCAACTGGACCTAATTGTATCAAATTTTAAATATTAAGATATTATTTCATACAATAATGTCTGGTCAAAATTCGGATTAAATTGTATATAATTTAAAGTAATTAAATCCAATTTTATCCACGTAGATACAATTGTATTCACCATTTTTCGGATTAAATTGTATGTGATTAGTTATTGTATTTCATCAAATTAGATATGTCACCATATCATCTTTTTTAATCGGGCAGGCAATACTAAATTGTAGCGCCCTCTATCGGTTAGTAGTGTAAGTTTTATTTTCCTATCTCTATAATTAATAGTCTCTGATATTTGGTCTTACAATTTAAATTCCATGGGCGAGATCTGATTAAATTGGACAACATACATATGTAAAAAGATATATTTAGATATTGGGTCATATAAAATTTGACGGAAAGACGAAAATTATGTCTTATTATATATAGTGACATACAAAGCAGTATATAACGAGACATAATTGTATTAAATAATATAAAATAATGTATAACCCGTTTTACTCGGGTATTTAATTTTATACGTTGTTATTCACTCTCTAATATGAATAGATACAACTGGATCAAACCTAACTTTATTGAATCTAATCGTTTTTTCACGGGTAGTTTATTAAATCTGTAAAAAATTTTAATATTAAACAAAAGGTTCGATTTATTTACATATTTATCTCTTTAACACATTTAAACAAGCGTCTTCAAAAAATTGTCGGTAATTTTATGGAGTTGTAACATTACAGATATGCCTTTGCAACTTTTACGCTAATTTTTGTAAATGATACACATCTGAATGAATAAAATGAGCGATTGAACTAAAAGAGCTATTAGTTGTGAACTAGGTCTTTGGTTCAAATAAGTGAATAGTTCAATTGAACTAGTTGAATCCAACAGATGATATAACAGCTGATAAAAACAATTTACCCAAACTTACACGAAAAAAAGTTTGGACTTCTTCGGGCAAGAAGAACAAGAATATTGCTCTCTCATGACAGCTCTCATTTACCCAATTGTGCAGTAAGATAACGCTTTTTGGTAAAATTGGGATCCCGCGGGATCCCAATGTTGAGTACCCGAACAGACTTATTATTTACGTCATTTGAAATATGTATTAGATTATAAATATTCATTGTCACTGAGCTTGAGCCATAAAAATGTTGCATATGTTCCACAAATTTTCTTAAAATCATAAATTAATAAAAATTTGATTATTTAGTGGGTGTTTTTATAAAAAGAATCAGACCAATTCGTTAACAAATTTGTGTGAAAAACACTAATTTAAAAACATTTTTCTTTCAAAATTTTTGCACAAGTTTGTTAGGACTTCTATATAGAACAAATGCGGCTAAAAAATTTTAAAGATAAACCTTTTCAAGTTTGTTTTTTTCACACAAATGTTTTAACGAATTCCTCTGATTCTTTTATAAAAACAGGCAGTTAATTAAGTTTGAGACTAAAAAAAATATTTATACCTTTATTAGTTAAAAACTTGGCTCCCAAAACAAGTTCTTCCAGAAATTTTTTAGTCGAACGCGGTTTTGAATTTCCATAATAGAGACCAATTAAAAATGGCTTGGTAATGTGTGCGGTTGAAAACCCATTTCCCATTTCTTTTCATTATAATAAAGATTGGAATCAAAAGTGATATCAAGATTAGACTTTACTCCAAAATATTGAAAATTTCCCAAAGTATCGTCTAAACCTAGCATCATAATAAAGTTTTAGAACATTTCGGAAGTGATGTATGTATAACCTTCAAATCTCAGTACCATTAATATTTCGTCTATAGAGGTTTGTGATTTTCCCTACAACCCAATTTTTCAGTTTTGAACACATCTACATTTCTCTTTAATATCCTATAATTTTTTAACATAATCATTTAAAACTAATTTAAATTCTAATAAAATATATAAAAAAATACATGTTTTTTAAGTACTAAGAAATTATTTTATTTTTTCTATTTAGAGTACTGGAAAATTGCTCTATTCGTTTTTAAAATTCTCGGAAGTCAATCCACTTTTGTATTAATACACTTTAAAATCACTTTATTTTTAGTTTTTCTAATGTTTTGAAAACGTTCTATAAACAAAAATTGTTACGCTACAAAATCACTTTATTTTTTTGCTTTTGCAACGTTTCTAAAATACTCTAAATACAAACATGAGACCGTAAATCATTATCATTTTAGTGTTCTGAGAACACTATAAAACCCAAAAATATGTTGCTTTAATAACGCTTCAACCACCATACAAAGTGCTTTCAGAACGCTTTTATGTTTGTTAATTTCTGGCTGGGTAAATTTCGACTCACGTTGCTAGATTTTAAGATCGCGTTTTTCTCGAAAACTAAGCCTCCTAGAGAGAAAAGGGCTTTTATTTGGATTATCGCCCGTATCTTGAAAACTAAATCAGATAAATGGAAATAGTCAACAGTTTTGGAATAAGGAGGTCAAAATGAGTTTTGCTTTAAAAAAATGTTGATGGTCCATAACTCGAAAACTAAGAGAGCTTGAGGAAAAATGTTTGCACCAGATGTCAAAACCCGCGGCCAATACACCGATACCGTAATAAAATTTTGACTTACTTTGCTAGATTTTAAGATCGCGTTTTTCTCGAAAACTAAGCCTCCTATAGAGAAAAGGACTTTTATTTGAATTATCGCCAGTATCTTGAAAACTAAATGAGATAAATGAAAACGGACAACAGTTTTGGACCAACGAAGTCAGAATTATTTCTAGATTATTTTTGCAAAATTTTAACCCATAACGACCTACGACAAAAAAACGCCGTACATGGGACCGAAAAAGACCGTGGCATTTTCATATAAATGTATGAAAAGTGCAGGACTTTCTGAATTCAAGGGCATGTTTCTGAATATTTTTGTTCCACACGTTGGAAAAGTTTACAATTCTAAGTCAGAATTACGTCTAGATTATTTCTTCAAAATTTTAACCCATAACGACCCAGGATAAAAAAATGCCGTACATGGCACCGAAAAAGACCGTGGCAGTTTCATATTAATGTATGAAAAGTGAAGGACTTTCTGAATTGCAGAGCTTGTTTCTGAATATACAAATAGTAAATATCCATCGATTTTTACAAATTTATCAATTTTTATAAAATTTAAAATTTTCGATTTTTGTAAAATTGTTAAATTTTTCAAAAATTTATCGATTTTTCAAAATTTTATCGATTTTTCAAAATGTTATCGATTTTTCAAAATTTTATCGATTTTTCAAAATTTTGTAAATTTTTCTAAAATTTGTCGATTTTTCAATAATTTATCAATTTATAAGAAATTTATCGATTTCCATATCGATTTCCATATCAAAAATTTATCGATTTTTCAAAAATTTATCGATTTTTCAAAAATTTATCGATTTTTCAAAAATTTATCGATTTTTTAAAAATCTTAAGTCAGTCACTGGCCCCTTTATATGAAATAGAGTTGTCACTTTTACATGGCGTTGTCATAGGAGGGGGAAATTGACCCCTTGTGACATGTCACAAGGCAAATCCCAGGACAGGTCCCTGAACTTTGTTTTTTTTTTTTATGAGAGTTCAGTAACCTGTCCTAGGATTTGTCTTGTGACATGTCACAAGGGGTCAATTTCCCCCTCCTACGACAACGTCATGTAAAAGTGACCACTCTATTTCATATAAAGGGGCCAGTTCGGTGACAGTTTGTTAAAATTTCCCGTAGGGAATACACAGACCTGGGGGTTAATCATTACATTTTGTAATTATTTTGTTTATTTATTCCTCAATTACATAGCCGAACCCAAAGGGCCATATATGGTTAAGAAATAACTACTACACAAAACCACTATAATATATAAAAAAAACAAAGGTAATAATATAAGAATATAAAAGGAAAATTATAATATTAATAACTAGCAGTAATAGAAAAAAGAAGAAAAATTATAGTGATGAGTGAAGGCACAAAAAGTTAAATATATTACAACACGTTATTTTTAATATAGATCAAAATTTTACGTTTAAAGGTGTGGTATGATAATTCGAAGCACTTGAGCTCTGTAGGCAAATAATTAAAAACATGAGTCACCCTTACATAAAATAAACGCTCTAAAAGTGATGTTAGTCTTAAAATCTGAATTTGACAATTTCGTCTAGAATCACAAAAAGTAAAAAATGAATTCAAGTATATAAGGTCACTATTACCAAGACACTTGATTTGATCTACAAAATATTAGTGCCATAAATATTCATTACCAAATCCAGTGAAGGGGATCCAAAGAACATTGCCTTTGTCTTATCCGCATTAATACAAAGTTTGTTATCTAACATCCAACCCGTAATTTTGGAAACGCAGTAATTTAGAATTTCCGGAAATTGAGGACTGCAGTTTTGTCCGTGTTTGGGTTTTTTGTGCCCAGCCCCCAAAACACCATATGGAAAAAAAATTATTTTTTAATTCCAGAGGAGGTGATATATTTTTTTGAAGGGTGCCTGAAAAAGTAAACTTTTGCCGAAACTCTTAAGTTTTTACCAGAAAATTAGCGTAATTTATTCACTTTTTACGTTTTTTGCGCATATTTATTCAAAGGAGGTTTAATTTTATTTGAAACTCAGGGTTGGCAGGCAATACCGCTAAAATACTATTATCGATTCAAAACCCTTTCAACTCACTACCGTTACCCCTAAAATACCGTTACCGAAATAACGGAAATACCGTTACCGAAATAATTGAAATACCGATATACTTAAAATACCGATACCGAAATAAGTGAAATATCGATATCCTTTAAATACCGTTACCGAAATAAATGAATTATCGTTATTCTTAGAGTTGTCAAGTATTCGACCTATTTCAAAAACCGGGTTTCGAATACTTCTAAAAACCGCCTTTTTTAAAAACCGGTTTTCGGTTTTTTTAATTCAAAACCCACTCGAATAACCGGGTGTTCCTGTTTTTGTAAATAAGCATTTTGTATTGCTATATATACAAATTTTCTTATAAACCTTGAAACTTACTATTTTCTTCCTTTCTTGAAAAAAATTCGCAACGTAAATTATTCCATTAGTGCGAAATTCATCTTTAAAACTAAAAGTTATTATTTCTAAAGGCGCTGTTTGTGTTTTTTGTTTTTAAATAAAAACACTTTCGGACAGATCTAAAAGCCCAGTATTTTGTTCGTAATTTTTGCGAAAAAAGCTATTAACCTCCATAAAAAACAAAAATGATTTTTCACTTGCTCTGGAATTGTTACAAAATTGAGGTGGTAGTTTTTTCGCATTAATTTAATAGACAGGACAATTTGAAAATGTCGCAAAAAATAACTTTGGCCTTTTGAAGATTGTAGTTTTCCAATTAATGTGAAACAATTTGTGACTTTTAAAATTTTTATTACAATTTTACGGTTTCAAATCGCAAAATGTTTTATCACGGGGAGAGAAAAACTAAAAAATAAGAAAAAACTCCTTTTATTTACTGAAGAAATGGAAAAATTGAGTTTATATGCATTTTAGGATAAATTTTTAAATCTTTCCTTCTTAACTTATTGTCAAAAAATTATGACTTTTTTAACCTTCCTATACCCGCGCTAATTTTTATAACACCTATACCCGCGCGCGGTCTCACAGACCGAAGGTTTGTAACCCTGTTTCTTCATAGCTTTTCCTAACAAAGCCTAGATAGATATTTTTTTAAACTTAAAGATATAGTGAAAATAATTATACCATGCAATAACTTTATTTTCAGTAATTTTATTGGCTTTCAGTCTTTTACAAAACAGCCTTCAAATAAATATAATTGAAAAAAGTGATTCATCGGTCTCACAGACCAACGCTCTATCTAAATAACCATTTGAGACCTTCGAGTTCGAGTGAGAAGTTCGAGTGAATTTTTTCATGGGAAAAGGGGAACAAATTTCTAATGTTACTCTAAAAATGTAGTTTTTAAAGTCTTCGTCCTAAATATAGAATCTTTGATTTTTACAGTTATATGATTTTCTATAAAAAATTTTCTTATCAAAAACAGTATCACAGTAACAGTTAAAGTTAATTTTTAAAAAAAATTCTCTTATATAAGTTGAGTTGTTGATACGAAATTCGATTTTCTTTCAGCGGTCAAATAAGTAGACAAACATTAAAATATTAGCCCACACAAGACGAAATACACTGTGATGGCTTTGTAGCGAAAGCCGAAAATACGTATTCTGTATTGCTGGTCTTATCGAATTCTATCAAATATATTTTTATTCTTTGTAATTTACTTGTAAAAATTGTATCATCTTTCTTTGATTTTGAAAAATGATTTAAACAGAAAGTGATATTAATTTATGATCTAGAGTCAAACTAAAAAAAAAGAACATTCATTTACTTAAAAATAAGAGATCAACTAAATATTCCCCCATTCATCTTTGACAAACTTTTTATAAAAAAAAGTTCTCAGACGAAAAATATCCCAAATTTTCTTTAGGAAAATTTACATAAATATATTCATTTGTAGTTTTTTTTTTCTTAATGAAAAATTGCCAAAAAACAAGTTTACCTAAGTACTTCGCCATTTGTGTATTCTTTTTTCGTATTTGATTAAATATTTTGTAATTTTTTAAGAAGCTGATACATTTGAGTATAGGGGAGACTTTTTGTTAAATTAGTTTAGAACAGTTTTGTACTTTGGAAAAACTTTTGTTTCTGTATTGCTTCCTGTTTTCATTTTCCCTATTTTCTTTTCCCTTTTTTCTTTTTCCTTTCCTATTTTTCTTTTCTTTTTCCTTTTTTTCTTTCCTTTTCCTTTTTTTACTTTTCGGTGCATAGCGTCCCTTTAAAGGGCGGAATTTTTTTGCTCTGCGCAACGAAATTGTTAAAAAAAAATTCGAATCTAGGAGGCTATGAATTTTTATACATGGTTTTTTTTGGCGGAATAACAAATTTTCGTTAACCGATTTCGCGACACCACGGATCAATGCAAAAACTATAAAAAAGTGTTTTGGAATAGATTTAAAACCGTTTTAGTTTTACAAAAAAAAAATTAGTTCGTTCCGCTTTCATTTTACTTAAAGATTTGTAGTTTTATTTTTTTATTGTATGGTGCGGCCCTTTACAATTTATCAAAAACCACAATATGGCCCTTGCGGACAAATCTGTGCCCACCCTTGCTATATACAGCTATGGACATAGAAATAGGACACTTCATACAAAATTATCTTCATGCATTTCTCTTAATAATTATAGAGCAATAATTATATTTATTTTCTATTATAGTAAACTGTAATCAAGTAGTCTCAGAGTATATATAAAACTTTGCAATATTTAAAACATGCAAATATTTACAACAAAATTACTTTACTTTGTTCATATTTGACTTGGACATAAAAATAGGACACTTGCAATAATTGTCAAAATTTTACTCGATGCACTTAGTAATAATTTTTTTTCATAATTTGCGTTTGAAATAAGTAAATTCTTTCCTAATTTTACCAATATGGGACGTGGAAAACATTGTAATCTAGAAAAACGAAGACTTATATTTCAATTCCACAACGAGATGAAATCTCCAACTGAAATTGCTAAAATACTAAAGTGTTCGCGAAATATGGTATACAATGCTATTCGTCTATGTGCTGCCGACAAGAAGTATCATACGCAAAATAAAGAACGTAAGCCAATCCGTGGTAAAACTACAACTTATATGGACAGGACTATAGTACGCAAAAGCAAACTCAACCCTTTTATGTCCTCCCGTCAAATAAATAATGAAATCAGGGAAAAATTCAACGTTCGAGTGTCAGACAGGTTAGTAAGAAGAAGACTGAATGAAGCAAACTTATTTGGACGAATAAGTAGAAAGAAGCCTCTTCTTTCAAGAAAAAATATAAAGAAACGTATTGATTTTGCCAAGACCCACAAAGGAAATGAGTTGTCCTTTTGGAAAAATGTGCTTTGGAGCGATGAAATGAAGGTAAATCGTGTCGGACCAGATGGTAGAACATTTGTACATCGCCCAAAAAACCAGGCTTTAAACATTAAGTACACTCAGAAGACCTTGAAACACGGTGGGGGTAATATTATGGTATGGGGGGATTTTTCCTGGCGTGGTGTTGGGCCTATCGCAAAAGTAGAGGACAAAATGGACAGGTTTCAATATTTGAGCATTCTTAAGAATGTTATGGAGCCATTTGCTTATGAAAATATGCCAATTAAGTGGACATTTATGCAAGACAATGATCCGAAGCATTCGTCAAACATAGTGAAGGATTGGTTTTTACAAGAACAAATTAAGGTTTTGGACTGGCCAGCCCAAAGTCCGGACCTTAATCCAATAGAAAATCTATGGAATGATATAAAAACAAAAGTTTCGCAAAACAATTTCAAAAATTTCACCGAACTTTGGGCTGGTTTCAAGAAGCCTGGTATTCTATACCAAAAGAAAGATGCCAGAGATTAGTTGAGAGTATGAAAAGAAGATGCGAAGCGGTTATTGATAATAATGGATACAGGACAAAATATTAGTGTAATATTAACGCTAAAAAATAATAATTGTTTTAAAAACCCAAAAAAATGTACGGTTTTTTGTAAAAATATAAAATATGTCCTATTTAGAAGTCCTGGTATTTTTATTAGTTTATACATATTTACCAATATATATAAAATAGTTGAAGGATTTTTATTTAAATAAAGAATGAATTACAACAATCACCAATAATAACACTTCCCGTATATGAAATAAAAAAATTATTTTTGTTTTATTTTTCAAAATAAATAATTTTGTTTCTTAACACATAAAAGTGTCTTATTTCCATGTCCATAGCTGTATATTCAAGAATTAGAATTTATTATCGTTTTAGGCAGTTTTTTTTTTAATTTTTATATAGTCTTTTTACACTTTAACATAAATTTCCAATCAGCAGTATAAATTTCACGTCTACCATGACATAGTGTTGCCACTAACTTCAAATGAAGGAAGCGGTTTAATTCAAGGGATTTCATTGCAATGTAAACGCAGCTTTATAAATATGAATGAATAAACTATTCTAACAGGTTGCTACGCCTCGTATACTAATATTCAACAATTTTTATTGCTGAACTTGTGTGGAAAAGTTTTAGTTATATTTTTTAGCGCTAAACTATACAGAAAAAAACAGCAGGCACCAACAATGGGGTTTGTAAAAGCAATCACATTTTCGTTTAAATTGAAATTTTATTCTCAACAATTTTTTGTTTGAAATATTTGTAACTCGTTTGTAAATTGTTATCCTTCATATAAAAATTGTTTAAAAATAAAAATTCAAAGTTACAAAAAAAAAGAATTTTTTACAAAATTATTTTGCTACCAAAATTATGCTGATACACACATTAAGGATTTTTATTTTGGGTTCCCTCTCGCTTTTCAAGGAAAATTGTTTTATAGATATAAAAGCGATGTTTTGTTATTTCCTTTTTCATTTTTTTTTAGAATTATCTAAAGCATTTATATTCAAGACCAACAATAAGCATATAAATAATTAATATACAATTTTGTATACGAGTATCATTAATCCGCCTCATATAAACTCGTATTCTACCCGTAAACTGTGTAAACCTGGTATGTTTATGACATAGTTTAATGTCAAGCTCCATACATAAAAATAAGGTTTACAAGGAATTTTATTTTATTTATAATTATTTTTGTATTTTTTTTACATTTTTAATTGAATCATATCGACAATGTGGAAGTTTGGACATTTTTATATTTTACAAAGTTTTCTAAATTATTTCAAAAGAATCACAATTTATAGATTAAAATTTTGTGCAAATAAATTAACTAAAGTACATTTCCTCTACAATTTTTTTTTAATTTTCTTCAGTCTACTAATATTCAGCAAAAAGTTTTATTGATTTTATGAAGGATTTTTTTGTTTTCATTTGCAATCGAAGTTTTCATTTACAAGTACAGTGCAAGCTCGATTTTCGCGACTAATTAAAAACCAGACCTGTCGCGAAAACTAAATTTTCGCGAAAACAGAACCCAAAACTCGATTGAAAAATTTTATGTAATTTTTAATATTAGAATTGTTTTTATTGATATACATATTTACATTTTAAACATTTTTAAAGAAATTGTAGATTTTGAGTTGCTTTTCTGGCAAATTATTTTTTAAAATAACTGCTGAATCACGTAGTTCATATGCATATGTTTACCGATGTTATAGTATCGTCCACTTTAATTTTGTTTTCTTCATGACCACTATCATATAAATCCTCCGATTCCGTATCTGATAATTCCATTTGCTCCTCATTACTTTCCACATGAAATTCTTCTTAAATCCAGTTGTTTATGTCAGCATTCGTGAGCTACCAATTTAAGCTGCAAGTGTACTAATAGTTGAAAGATCTTCGTTTTCTTTCTGCATTATATTTTGTAAAATATTTAAGGGCATATTATCCTCTTCACTCCATTCACTACCGAATTCGAGCAAGGCGTTCCAGGATTTTTGGATAATTAAACCGTCATCACCTTTTAGTTCCTCAACTGAGTGACACGTCGCGTTATCTAAAAGCAAAACTGCTTTTTGCGGCAGACCTTTTCAATCCAAAAATTCTCGGACCTAAAAAATTTTTACTTATGAACAACTTACTTTTACTAATTGGTGAAAATTTACTTACGTGGGGAACAAATTCGTGATGGAACCAGTCCTTGAATATAAATGATGTCATCCAGGCGTTATTACTGGACTTGTATATTACAGGATTATTGAAAAAGCATTTAAAGTTGCGTGGGTTTTTCGATATTCCAACAACCAACAATTTCAGTTTGTCTGTGCCATTCGCATTTGAACAGGGCAAAAAAATTATTCGCTCTTTACATATTTTTCTTCCGGGAGCCGTTTTCTTATTACATGTGACAAGAGTGTGTTTTGGAAGCATCCTATAATATAAACCGGATTCGTCGGCATTGTAGATTTGGTGAAGAGTCAACCCATGCTCATCAACGTAATCCTTAAACTCTTTCACAAATGGATCAATAAGGTGAGGTTTCGAAGACAATTTCTCGCCCGTAATTTTTAAAAATTGAAACCTAAATTGGTTTGATAAATTTTGGAATACAAATGACTGGCTTTTGATCGTAAAATCTCTGCTGATATTGGAACATTTTTTTCCATTTGTTTTACAAACCACTTCCCAGTGTAGAAACGGTAATGACATATCATTATTTTTTGGACTACCAGTAATGACACCTACTTACCTTCTGCATTATTTAAAAACATATAATAATGAGTTACTGACAATGACTTATTTTTATCATTATTCAAAATAGAAAATAATTTTCTAGATTTTTTTGAAAATTTTTTGAAATCTATTTTTAGACTCAATATTTTTTAAATACTGGTAAGGATATATGTAACCACATATTTTTTGATTTTCTGTATGTTGGCGAGTAAGCTTACTTGTGTGCAGCATGTCAATTATGTTTTTATCCATTAAATATTACATGTCGATATAGCTCAGATGGTAGAGCTATTGACTGGCAATCTGTAGACCCAGGTTCGATTCCCGCACCAGAAAATTTTATTTAAAACAAAAAATACAATAAAAAATATTTTTTTTTATATAATTTATTTTTTCGAAAATCTATTTCTAGACTCATTATTTTTGTCAGTACTGTAGCATGCAACAAATGGTTTGAAAATGGTTGGGGTAAACTGGGATAAAATTTTGAGAAGGTACACGCTTTTCCACGGGTCTTATTGCTCGTCGATGGGGGGGGGGTTCAAATCTTCTCTTCACCCGATAACCTTGTGCTACGTTATGAATTTAATTTTATTTTTGCGTGTACAAGAAGATTCTAATTAAATCTATTTTCTTTCATAGATTTAATTAGAAATGAAAGAGAATTTAAACGGAAACAAGATTGAAAATAAACAGGCAAAAGGACCTATAATAAAGAGGCAGAAATGTAAAAGGACAAAAAAAAAACGAGTCAATACCAGTTGTCAACGTATTTGACGGCGTCCGCCCACCCTACCATGATCATACAATAGAAAATCCGGAAAAATATTGGATTTATGATCCCACATTTTAATCCTACAACAGCCTAATGCCTCGAATCAGAAATCAAACAGTTTTAGTTAAAATTTACCAGAAACTCATAATGAATTTATTGACAAGCGAAAATTTCACTTTACGGTATAATTGAAATTTAAAATTATATAAAAAGTGGTTAAAAAAATTCGTTCACTTAAACCAAGAATTATTCTCATTTAAGCTAATTTAATTCACAAAAAAAAAGTTAACAAGAAAAATATTACTATCTAGAATCAGAACAAATGGTAAGGTAGCTTAAAATGTAGGGAAAAAAAATATACATAGTTAGTAAAGATAGAACCACTACCTAATAAATTAGTTAATATTTGTGTTTAAAGTTCAAAAACAAAAAAAAATATTTAATTTAAATAAAAAAAATAAAATCGAAAAATTATAATTTAAATTTCGGTGTTTTAAAATTTTAAACTCGTTTTAAAAGATAAAACAAATTTCATTTCTCATTAATCAATTTAGTTTTTCCCGTAAATCTCAAAAGTTCTGCACTGATTTGATTTAAAAAAAAGACACAATGTTTTAATATATAAAAAAAAATAGTTGGTTACGTTAAGGATAAAGAATCTAACATTTAACAACTTCAAGATATTTACTTTAGATGCACCGAAATTGAAATTGTAAACAAACCCAAAAAAAAAAATGTAAAGCAAAATAAAGAAACATGAAAAAAATGAGAGTAAAGAAACTTACATATGTATTCACGAAGCTCACTCCTTGGAAAGTACTTTCAAAGTTGCTGTTGCTGTAGTTGCTAACGCTGAGCTAAATAAAATATAGAGAGATGTTGATAAAAATGTTTAGCAACATGTGCTGCACGCAATATAAGACATTAATCAGAACTGGGTCGATAACGACAACGACATGTGCTTTTTCATATATTTTGTATGGGAAGCAAAATTTCGCCATGTCGTCCGGCGATTTGTCGTCGTAATAGAATCTATTCTATTTTCGTGACGACACACTAATACACACTCAAAATATTTGTCAAATAGTTGCCATATTTTTAACTAATTAAGGGAACAGAGTTGCAAAAATTCGTACTTTGTTTACAAAAAAATTATTTTTTTGACAGAAGAAATATAATTGAAAATAAAAATGCATAATTTACCGCAAATAGCAAAATTAAATAGAAAAAAATGTTAAACAAAAAGAATTAATGGCAAACCAATTGAATTGGTGAAGAATTGTGGCGAAAAAAATACAAACATATTCTTGTTTTGCGTTAATTTTTTTCTAAACGTCAACAAATGTCGACGGTCGATTGTCGCTGAATTTAAATTATTCGCGACGACTTTTGCTGTCGTCGGTCGACAATCGACACAGTTGTGATTAACCTCTAAATCACTTTTGTTGGACGTTTGATTTGAACTTTTGAAACACTGTTATAAACCAAATATCTTTAAATAAAATGTAGGTTAAAATCTCTTTTGCTTTTCCTTTATAATTTTAACACTTGCTTGATTTAACATAACCAAAATTCCTGCACATCTGGAGCTTTACTTTAACATTAAAAGTTGTAGGTGAATTATACTGTGAATTAACATATGTACATGATCAACACTTGTTAATATGTAAATACTTTTGTAATTTGTTTTTAACAATTTTATGTAACAATGTGCGGTGTATGTTAACTCACGTTTAGATGTATACGCAGGAATTTTGCTTCAGTTAAACCATACAGAAAAAAAAACACGAAATTATTTTAAAAAAAGAACGAAAAATCATGTTAAAGCGACCCGAATTAATTTTTGTTTTAGGAATTTTAGCAAAAGAATATTTTAACACTAGGCAACAAATTTTCACAAAATTATAATTAATATTTTAACATTTTTAAATTTTAACAAAAACCACTAATATAACTTTATCACTAGCAACGCGATTTGGTTTAATTAAGTTAGTAAAATTATTTAGAAAAACTTTAACTGATTTTATTTTGGGGGTGTTTTCAACACATTGTTCTCTTTATCCAAAATTTATGAAACTACTCAACGTTTACGAATTAAAATCTAAATTAATTTCTTATTATGATCTTTAGGCGACATCCTTCTTTTTTTCACAAATGTTTAGCACGTACACTCAAGAGCTTTTGTCAGTAAATCGAGGTATTTTTTCCAGCCTTTAGAATTATTATTCAAATATTATATAAAAATTTAAAATACACTCTGGGTGGCCATTTTTTTTTAATTTAATTTTTTTCCCCGTTTTACCATTTAACAAATATGTCCTCTACACAGGTTTAATGCAGTTGATTTTGGCGGGGTTTTTTTTTCCTATTCTTATAATTTAAACGCACTGAATTAATGGATTAAATTTTATGAAATTTTTAAAAGAATTTCCTACACACTTTTAGAGCACTTATATGTTTTTTTTTTACACTGCTTTGAAGATTAAATTGCGTAACGATGGCGATGTCACTAACAAAACCGAACTGCCTTTAAACAAACTGCCCAAACGCTCACTTGCCGATGATCTGATGGAGCACAGAGAGTAACAGAACCAACAGCTTTTATTAGCCTACGCCAAGCCAGGATTTGTTGTTGATGTATTTGCCTGTAGATTTATTTTACATTAAGCACAAGGTGCCAAATCAATTGAGATGGCACCAGGGGGGAAAAATGTAATTAAAAAGTCCAGCTAAACGTAAAAATCCCACAGAAATTAAAAACAATGGTAAAAAGTACCTCCAGTTAGCTCCTAAACACTATAGGTAACGCCAATCCGTTTAGAGTGAAAATAAACAGAAATCTCCCTGGCAAAAGGTACCTTGTTAGTTGATTTATCTATTTTTTTTAATGGAGGAACTCCTTTAGAATTTCGCACCAAAATTTTAATGCAAAATAAAAAAAATTACCACAACTCACTAAAGTTTATTTTCATAAAAACTTAATGTTTAAATTTGCCACTTTATTATTCTATAAAAACTTTATTTCACCCGAGAACCTTCATCAAGGACCGTAAGATATTAAAATGGCTGATGACTTTATCATTTGGCCAGAAGAAAGCTCGGTTTCACCATTATGGCTTGGGAAATTAAAACGGCTAACGTTTTTATTCCAATTTTTGGTAAGATGCCAAACAAATAAACATAAGATAAACGTCAAAATACAATAAACAGACGAATGTTAGAGAAGTAGCAAATCACGTACAGATGGCGTTGTACAAAAGCGTTAAAAATTACAAAAAGAAATTATTCGAATATTAAACCAATGAAAATAAAAGAAAAACCAACGAAGAAAAAAAAAAATGAATACAATAAATATTAAGAAATGTTGCAAGCGCTATTACCGTACTGTTAAGCATATAGTTAATGACATATTTTTAGATTTATCGTATGCTGGTGTGTAAGCATAACTCATTATTTTTCGCGACATCGCCATATAAAGGTAATAAGAAATGTAATAACAAAAGTAACTAGTTCCCATTACCAAGTATGTAGTTACATAACCACATATCTGGTAATGATTTTCTACACTGGGTTATAAAGCATTTATTCCATTCTTGGGTACTCAGCTTCCTTTAAGGTGCAACGTTTGCCAGGGCCACTTTCTGTTGTGTGTACGAACTTTTTTAATGAATTTTCTTACTTTATAATGCGGTAAACCGAAGACTTATGCAACTTGTAATTCACGCAAATTGAATTTATGGAATCTCCGCATTTAAATTTTTTTAAAATCTCTATTTTTTGAGAAATCGTTGGCTTTAAAATATGTTGAACTTTACTTCACTTTTGAACTTTTGAACACGAATAAACTGACAAAATTGAAGATCAAAATCATTCAAAAAGGTTAATATACCAAAAGACGGGGATTTCTCTTTTTTGGTTTTAGACATTGTAATCAAATTTAAAAAAACAAATACAAGTCGCGAAAATATAACCCGTTTTTCGTAAACTGTCGCGATTATAGAACCTGCAATGTTAAAAATTAAGCCGTCGCGATAATGCGTAGTCGCGAATACCGAACTTGAACTGTAGTAATAAATCGTCGTTGCGCCTAAGAAATCTATTTCCTTGTTAAAAATTGATTTTTTAGTGTTGTTTTTTCGACCTTTTTAACTTTAAATTAAAGTAAATAATTATTTGAGCTTGAGGACTTTTTTATTTTAATTAAATAAATTTATCTTTATTTTATTTAGTCTATCAATATTTCCTGAAATGGTATCCAAATTAGCCGCAGTCAATCCGCACCATAACTAGATATTCGTTTATTCGAGAAAGTTTTTATAATAAAAACCTTGCATTGCAAAAAAATTAAACCGATGTAAAGAACATTATATTAAATTACTACAATCATGTAAAAGATATCATGATAAAAGAAATATCGAGCAATATTTCTAACAATAGGAGATTTACTATAATCTTAGATGAATGGACAAGAATATCACAAAAGAAATATTTCAACATATGTATAAACGGAAATAATTCATTTTATAACCTGGGGTTGGTTTATATATCAGGAAGATGTAATGCTGATGAAATAAGAAGAATTGTAGAAATAAGACTAGAAGAGTTTTATTTGTCTTTGGAAAATAACATTGTGGCCACCATATCTAATGGGCCAAGTGTGATGAAACGGTTTGTTTCCGACAGTCCAATAGTAGGTGCTTTCTGCTGGAATCATGCAATTCATTTGGCAGTGCTGCGAGTAATTTATGTGAAATCAAATGTTTAACATTCTGATATTTTTTACTTTGAATTCTCACTACACAGACTGCATTTGTACTGAAATAGTATTTTTTTTAACAAAAATTACTTATATAGGTGGTTTTCATTAACAAACTTGATTCCCGGGAATCCCGGGAATCAAGTTTGTTCATTCCCGTTTCCCGGGAAATAAAAAAGTCCGGGAAATCCCAAACCCTAATTGTAACTCAAATTTTGAATTTCCTGAAGATGCCAACCGAAGGTTTTGGCGAAATATTGATAGAATAAATAAAATAAAGATAAATTTATTTAATTAAAATAAAAAAAGGCCTCAAGCTCAAACAATTATTTACTTTAATTTGTTTTTAAAAATTATTTGCGGAATACCCAAATAACGCCTTTATTTTATGCCTTAGCTCTGATATTCAGAAGTAATTTCTTTATAAGTGAAAAGTTTGGAGTCGTCTTTATATATATGTAAAAAAATAATTTCCAATAACTGTCGGGAAGGGCTGTGGGTCTCCTCATAAAAATATTTTCCTACAAATAGTTAATTTCTTAGGCGCAGCGATATAAAATTAAAAACAAACTTAATATAATTTCTGAAAACATCGATTTGTTTTTCAGGTTGAACTTGAGCAACCAGTTTTTGGAGCCAATTACATCAAAGGCAAAGTACGGGCTCAACCTAATGGCAATTTTATAGGTGAAGTTAAATATAAGCTTTACTTCAAAGCGGGTGGAGCCATTGAGTATGGAATGGCGTTATTGCGCGCTGCTAAAACTGCACAAAGTAACTATCATAATGGCGGTGGTTATGATGATCCACCACCATACACACCATCAGGTAATTGGCATGAGGCACCACCACCAGCCTATCAACCACCACCCGGTTATTATGGTTGGTTGCCACAACACGAAGCCTTTAGTGGCCCAGCACCCAATACAGTGTTTATGAGTGATAATCCACCACCATATCCTGGTATAGGAGGACGTAAGTAGTATATGTATAATTTTTAAGTTGAAAATCATATTTTAATTATAAACTCGGCTTTTGTTTTATATAATATTATTACGATTATGAAAAAACAAATTAATTAATTCTGAAAATTAGAAATGTACACTGATTTTAGAAATATCACAATTTCAAACCAAATTTTCACTACTGGTTCATATTTTCATATTCTATTAAAAAATTATGAAACTCTAATAAATCGTTTCTTCTTAAATATCGTTCTTAATATATTAATAATATAGCACCGCCAGCTTATAATCCACACGCCCAGGGTCTATATCCATCGGTACCAACTCATCCTTATAATCCACAACAACCACAACCTTATAATCCTCCAGCACAGGATTGGAATCAACCACAACAACAACCTTACAATCCGCCAGCTTGGAATCCACAACCACAACAACCTTCTAATCCTCCACCACAGGATTGGAATGGTTTCGGTATGCCACAACAGAATCCACCACAACAACCACAACAGCAACAACGCAATGTCTCAAATAATCAGGCTCAACAACCGGAAGAAATGCCGTCTTGGAATGGTTTCTCGTTACCACCACCCGATGAGGAAGAACGTCAGCAGCAACGTCAACAACAAAATCAACAATCGTCAGCACCACCAACTCACCATGGTGGGTATCCACAACCGCCCCCATATGGAGCACCTTCACAACCTTATCCGCCATATCCAACTTATCCTCCACAATCCGGTTATCCACCTTATCCACCACAACAATTTGGTGGTGGCGGATTTCCTCCTTACCCTCCAGCTGCTGGCGGTCCCCCACCACCAGCATTTCCTTTGGGTTTCACTGCACCAAAAGCCAGTAAGTTTTAATTTATTTTATTTATTTTTGTTATTTTATTTTTATATTTTATGTTTTCTAAAAATGTTTAAAATTTTTGTCATTCATTATCATTTTTATAAGAATATTTTTGTTTAATATTGGAAATAGCAGGGTAATAGATAGTTTTAATCAGTTTACCAAGGCCGCCATAATACTTTTTACTTTTGAGAAATTTGGACACTGAAATGTTTACCAATATCCAAAAGAAAACAAGTTAGGTTTGTTCGGCATTTACGACCTAAGTTCAGACTTTATTATTTGTGTTTGGAAATTTTTAAAGTTATTTTAATATTCTTTCGTAGCATTGCAAAAACATAATAGGAATTTCAATTTGAAAACCAAAATTTAATTTGAACTGTTAATTTTAAAAACCTAAAAAACGTTTTTGAGAAGTCGATTTCTTGAACATTCAAGTCATATTTGCCGAACTTATTGATAGCAACCAGAGATTTGAAGAATTAATTCCTTAATTCAATTTTTCAATTCTGAATTAAAAATTCGATGAATTAATTCACTAAGCACCATATATTGAATGGAACTAATTCATATTTGCTTTCGTTCGATTTATTTTGTTACGAATTAATTCAATTGCAATAGTTCTTTTTATTAAATCAAATGAATTAATTCACCGGTGAACGCGTTCAATTTTATAAATCGAACGGAAAAAAATAATTCCTTACTGAATTAATTCACCACTGAATTCATTCAATTTCATTTTCATTCAGTGAATTAAAAAAAAAATAAAATTACATTCAGTGAATTAAAAAAAAAATAATAAGTTCACTGAATTGAAAAAAAATAAAATAAGTTCACTGAATTAAAAAAAAATAAAATAAGTTCTCTGAATTCAAAGCCTGTTTTCTGCCGTTCAGTAGAAGAAAACAATAATATACAAATAAAAGTTTTAAATAAGCAATTTTACAGCGTGTGCTAGTAACAAATTAGAAACCGGATGCTGTTTATCAACCTACATGATTCAAAAATAAAGCATTTTACTATTAAAAATAAAAACTTTACAGATATGGATAAATTTGGAAAAAAATATAACTATTAATTTTTCAAACTAGTTATATAGTTATATTTTTTTCCAAATTTATCCATATCTGTAAAGTTTTTATTTTTAATAGTAAAAGGCTTTATTTTTGAATCATATAGGTTGATAAACAGCATCCGGTTTCTAATTTGTTACTAACACACGCTGTAAAATTGCTTATTTAAAACTTTTATTTGTACATTATTGTTTTATTCTACTGAACGGCAGAAAACAGGCTTTGAATTCAGTGAACTTATTTTATTTTTTTTTAATTCAGTGAACTTATTTTTTTTTCAATTTCTTCAAAGAAAACTTGTTTTTAAATTTTATCATATGTGATCAGATCTGGCACCGGATCTAATTAGATTCAATCATGTCTGTAGATCTACACAGATCTGATCAGATCTAAACTTTTTTACACGGGTATTGGCCGAATTCTCAATATTTATGCCAGGATGTCAATCGATTTTAATTTAATTTCTCTTTTTATAAGCAATCTTCAAGAATTCCGAAAGCTCTGAAATTTGGATTATCACATTATAACATCGACATAAAATTTGTAATTAAAATTCGTAATGCATTTAAATTACTTATTACAAATTACTTATAACTGGGGCAAGGAATTTCATGCACTTAAAAAATTAAAATATGCGCCTAAAAATGCCTTTTATTATAGGAAATATATTGTCATATAAAATCAAAAAAGCCGTAAGTTACAAAAAATTCAAAATCCACTTTTTGATCGATTATGATGCACCGTATCATAATACATATTCCTGTAAAAATTTACACTACTACGACTAAACACGACGATTTTATTAACAAAATTCCAAACAGCCCCAAGTGTAAACGCAAACAATTTTAAAAAGTTTTTTGCTTCTCCTGTAAAATTTTTTAAATGTAACTTACGGCTTTTTTGATTTCATATGACGATATGCACAAAAAACAGTTGTTTTCCAAGAAAATACCTCACAAACATGAAAAACTAAAAATATATTGAAATTAATTGGAATAGAATTCAACGCTTTTATTAAGTCAACAAGATTTTCACGAGTTTGTATTTTACAAAATAAAAATAAGAGTTTTTTTTAATGAGATTATGAAAATGTGTGTATTTTTTTCAATTTTTGTTAGTAAATTTAAAAAATACTACTTAGTATCGAAATATACGCTCAAATATGCATTAAAAAGTATTTGCATAGAATTTCTTGCCCTTCATTTAACTAATCAATTCTCAAACTTTTTGGTAAAACATAAAATTGTAAATAACGTTAAGCTTTAAGTAATGAAGAAAATATTTAAGTTTGATTTAAAAAATCTAATACACTTATATTTTTTCAAACATCTTTTTTCACAGATTATTAAAAATAAAAGTGTTCTTTAAAGTAAAATAAAAAACAATCTCCATTCAACTGTAATATCCATTCTTAAAGGTATTAAATGCAATACATTATAAACACTAATCAATAAACAAAAGCCGAGCTTTGCATTAATTTTCCAATAGAACATAATATTAAAAGCATTTATTTAAATTTACAGGTAGTACTTCTTATTATCAATATTATTATCCTTATCAAACTACTGGCTTTATATTTGTGCCAATAATTATACCCATCTAAATATGTCATGAAATTAAACCAAATAATTTCCAAATAGTGAAACCTAAATCTTCCAATTATTTCTATTTAAAAATGCACCATTGTTCAATGTAAGCTTGATGTGTTTGTCCTAGATTTTTGTAAAGATTAAAATATGGAAATTATTTTAATAATTTTTATTTCTCTATAAATATAGATTCTAAAGAAGCTGAGGCCTTAGCAAGTGCTTACAATACTACTGAAAATCAACGTCAAAATAATAGTGGTACTAGTGGAATGCCACCAGCATATGAGGTTTGTTGTTATACATTATCTTTACAGTTCGGATTATGATTAATACATTCTCTATTTTAATTTCAGGACTTGCCTCCTACTTATAACGAAACTAACCGTAGAAATTATTAAACAATCAAATTTATTTATATTTGATATGGTCATTCCTTTTCAAATTTAGCTTTGCTTCTAAAATTTATTATTATAACGTTTAAGGGCTATTTATATTTCAAAATTTTCAATTTTTAAACTTTTATGGTCAAATGTATAATAATTTTTTTTTTTTTTGATTTTTACAACAGTCTTATATATCATGAATTTTGTTATTGTTTTACATGATGATTTGATTTATAAGACTGTTAAAAAAATCAACAAAATGTTTATGCATTTTTGTATTAAAATATGTTATTGTTTAACCCATTAACGCCCAAATGAATTCTGGTGGATGGAATTCAATAAAAATATATTTATATAAGAGAAAAGACGTCAAATAGGAAAGAGTGAATTCAGAATTGAAAAAAAAATTGTAAGATATCCTTGGAAATAGGCAAAGAGCGAAAGGAGAAAAACAGCGCCCCGCACAAACCTTTTATAAATTCGATATCACAAAACTTGAATTAATAGATTTATTTAGTGCCTGAATAAATAATAAACACCACTTAAAAATTTTATAACATTTTTAACACAAATTTGAACAATTAAAATGTTTGCTTTATGTAAAATTTTGCAGATTTCCTATTTTTCAATTACTGTCAAATAAGGTAATTTTAAACCAGGGGTTTCGCATGTTCCTGAATTACGGCAATACCGGGTTTCAATGCAACATATGGCGCTGACAGCTGTTTTGCTGCTGGTAACACTTCTCTGTTTAGTGGGGAGCAGTGTTGCCCGAAAACTTTTAGCTCATTCTCATTTTGAATGTCTAAATCCCCAATTTTATACCCAATTCATTTTAATTAAAACAAGAAAATTAATAAGAAATGACTCAGCAAAGTAAACAAAATTGAATAGTTTACAAAGAAATACAATTAAGCTGAAATGTCACTTTTTCAAAATAATAGTCTGGCAAATAAATTTTCGAGAGAACAAATTCTACGAAATTTTCACACAAATCTCATTATTCTGATTTTTTTTTCAAATTTTTATGGAGTTTGGCAATTAAAAACGAGAAGTTTCCATAAACTACTAGTTTTTGGTACAAATTCTTATTTTCAGCCTAAAACTAAATTTTTAAAATTTACAATTTTTTAGATACCAATTAGTAATCAAAAATTAAAAAAAATCCCCAAAAATAATTAAAAATACCACCATATTTTGTTAAATACCCAAATCCTTCTCTTCAGAAATCTTTCCCCAAACCGGAATCCCTAATTTGGGCCCATATACCTTTAGGTTTTACAACACTTTTAAAACCTCATTTGAGAAAGTAAAATCCTCCCTTGACAAAATTTCTCAAAATAAAATCCTCATTTAAAAAAATTTCCTACATGTAAGCGACATCTACAGTTTGTTTAAAAAATTAACGATGTCACATCTCTATATTATAAATCTCTGATTTAAACGGCATAGAAATCTTTAAAACAGAAAAAAACTTTCTTTTTTTGAATTTTAAATTTATTTGACAGTCAGAAAATTATTTTACAATAGTCTCAGAAAAAATCGTAAAAACTGAGGTGTACTAATAATACGGTGGGCGTTAATGGGTTAATATATATATTTTTTCTAATTTGCCTTATTTTATTTTTAATATTTTGTTGTTTGAATATTTTTTAATTATTTAATGATTTATCTTCACATTTTTAGTCACAAAAGAAATATGTATATTAATTTATTATGTATGTATTAATGTATTCACTATATAACACTAAATATTTGCATATTGAATAAAAATTAATCAAGACAAACCTTATCCAAAAACAGCTTGATTTTTTATTAAAAAACTCATTATTTACTGTTCTTAATAAAACGAAATATCCTGGAAAATCTACATAAAACCAAAATCAATGATAGCTGCTATCTTCAATTACTTTTATCTGACTTTTGCAGAAAAAATTAAATAATTTTTATTTGCTTCCAAAAAAAATATTACAATAATTACCTTATTATTTACAATAATAACCTTATTATTTATTTGTTACTGGCGGGCAAAGGGTACTAACGAAGGGTATTATAATTTCGTAACAGTTGTTTATAGCAGTTATTTTTAATAATGAGCAACTATCAAAACAGTATTTTTACAGTGAACAGTAATTTTTGCAGATACCAAAAGAAAAATTAACTCTAGAAAAGCAGTAGTTTTTATCCATTTTGTCAGTTCTGAAATTTTTTTGTAGTAAAAATTCGTCAGTTGACGTTACGACATTGTTAGTTATTTTTAGTGCCTTTGTGGGTTGTTCTTTAGCAATTAAAAATAAAAACATTTTTAGTCATTTTAAAGTAAATACATTTGTTGCCTTTTTAACTGCATATGGGTGAAATCAAAAAATGTGATAAGTTTTTGGGCGAAATTTGTGAGAAGCAAAAAGTGTTAATATTTTGGTTTTTTCTTAATGGAATCAGTAAGTTTAGTCATTATATACCTAATTGCAAAAAATCTCTTCTACAAGTTATCGCAATAACTTTTTTTGCACAATTTTAATTTTTTTGTGGTAACGGAGTTTACATTTCCGAAAGCAAAAGATATAACAAAAAAAAATTGCGTACGAATATTCTTCAATTTATTAGTTTTTCGTATTTGGGTTTTCAACATGCTTTCCAATAATATACAATTTGTGTTTATCAAATTGGCGGTTTCGCGAATAAAAATACAATTCCTTCCGCGAAAAATTTTTTATTTTTTTTTTATTTTGTATTTTTGGTTTTTTTAAATGCTTTTCAAAAATATAAAATTTTTAAAAATCTAAAAAGCGGTTGCGAAGTTAAAAAATAATATATTAAAAAGATAACATTTCGCGATCAAAAAATTCTTAAAATGTGTGAAACAAATTTAATGTGTCAAACTAATGTCAGTAATGGCTCGAAATATCGAATCCAAACCAATGAAATTCAAAATCAATTGTTTCTCACTCCAGCAGTTTAGGGTAAAAAACTGATAACTTTTTTTGATTTGACGCAAAATTATTAGTTGAATCATCTTTTGACGCATAAATATTAGTTGAATCACCTCTGTTTATGGTTATTTTAAAATATTTTATACATTTACCTCCATTTTTTTAATGCAATTTGATGCAAACAATTTTCGTTACGGCTTTTACATTTGGTTACTTTTTTTCGTTTTCTTTCAGAAACGCTTTGTCAGAATTTTCTTTCCGAAACAAAATCGTATGATGCCTACAAGGTGAATCCAAATATGACATTATTTTTTTTACTCGTTAAATAGTTTGATGTAAAAATTAGGAACGGAGTTTACAACACTTGCAAATCTTATTAAAGACATCCTTTTTCATTTCGAGAATGTTACATGCTGCAGAAAAATTTCAAGTCTGTTATACTAGATGATTATTTACAGTCCAACGATTATTTGAGTACAAATAACATACTTTGTGCAATATAATTAATAGATAACTTCAAAATTCTGGTGTATGCATTTTTATCAAAAATTATTACGAAAACTCGTTACAGAGCTGAAGTCGTGTTAGCAAAGATATACGAAAAAGTTTGTAAAATGTATTAATTTTTATTAAAATCGTCACTTTTCCTCTTCATAAAAATTCTTACAGTTAGTGTTTAGCTTCATTGGTTTTTAAAATATAAGCTATCAAAGTTAAAAAAAAACTTTATAAGTTACTGGTTACGGAGTTTACATTTGGCCTATAAAATTGGTCACAAATTTTATGTATTAACCAAAAATTGGTCAGATTGTTATAAATTTTGAAAAACAGGTGACAATGCGCTGATATACATACAGTATTGTTCGAAACCTAAGCAACTTTTCCTAATAAAGTAATCAAAGTCCTACATATCCTTTTTAAATTGGTTTATACAAAAGAACACTTTTAATTTTTATTATGTTATGTGCCTACATTCTAATAATAACAAGAAAAATTTAATTCCATTTCCTTGCCAGTAAAAAAATGAAATTGACTCCATATATTGCTGTTCGAAACTTAAGCAACTTTCAGTACTTCCTATAATACCCTTTCTTGCAAATGATTTCCGCACATCGTTTTGCCATAGAATCTATTAGATTTGATAGTGTTGTGGTTGGTATTGATTCCCCCTCTGATTTTAAGCAATTTATCAGATACCGCTTATTACTAAAACGGCGAGTTCCGACCCTGCGCTTCAAAATGCCGAATAGGTTTTCTATGGGAGTCAATTCTGAAGATTGAGCTGGCCAATCCAATAATTGAATCCCATTAACAGGTAACCATTCTTTGACCCACTTTGACGAGAGTTTGGGTCATTATTACGCTGAAACACCCATCGAAGTGGCATTTCCAATTCGGCTTTTGAAGCATGTGTTTGGCTAAAATATCCAAATAAACAAAGCGATCCATTTTTATTTGTATTTCAACAAAAGGCCAACTCCACTCGTCGAAAAGCAGGTACACACCATTACATTTCCGCCCCCATGCTTTATTGTTCCTTTACAATAACGCGGATGTAATCGTTTTCACTTCGGTCTTCGAACGTGGCATACTTCATCTAAATTTAACAGGTTAAATTTAGACTTGTCGCTGAATAAAACTATTTTCCATTTTCCCACAGTCCAATTTGCGCGAGCTTTTGCAAAATCCAACCTTTTTTTCATAAAACTAATGAAAATTAACGAATACGTTGCAAAATCATTTAGGCAAACCTCTTTTTTAAATGTTTTTTTGTCAGTATAGGTTTCTTAGACGGCATGAAGCTTCTAAAATTATTTTCCAATGATCGTTTTCTCACACTGCTCGAACTAATATTGAGATTAAGCTCACTCACAACATTTTTGGAAGAAATAAAGGGTTTTTTTCTTAATTAATCGGACAATTTTCAATCTGTTCGATGTGAAGTTTTTCGAGGTTGCCCTCTAGTATTGGCTTTCTCTACTATTCCAGTAGCTTTGTACTTTTTAATTAGTAGAGAAACTATTGATTTGTTAATGCTTAATTTGTTAGCTATAGAGACTTGCGATTGGCCCTTATTAAAGAGTTCAAAAATTTTAAGCTTAAAATCGATTCCGTAACGTTTACGCGCCATAGCTGCACTTCTAAGTAATTGATTCTACATCTACAGAAACAAACAAAAATTAAATTTTCTTTGTCAAACTAAACGGGAATTAAATAAACGTTTCAAAATTTTTGTTTATTTGTTGCAAAAAAATACAAAAACAAAATAGGTGCTTAAGTTTCGAACAGCAATATATGGAGTCAATTTCATTTTTGTTTTTTTTTTTTACTGGCAAGGAAATGGAATTAAATTTTTCTTGTTATTATTAGAATGTAGGCACATAACATAATAAAAATTAAAAGTGTTATTTTGTATAAACCAATTTAAAAAGAATATGTAGGACTTTGATTACTTTATTAGGAAAAGTTGCTTAGGTTTCGAACAATACTGTATATCGCAATATATATCTTAAATGTAACCCATGCATTAGAGATTATCTGGTTACACGGTTTTTATCACATTTTTTGATATCAGCCATATACCTTTGTTTTGACTTTAATTTTTTATAGATTCTGCTAACAAACTTTTTTGAGTGTACGGTTCCTATGTAGTTTTTTGATGTTAAATACCCGGGTAAAAATGTTGATATGGTGCTTATATAATTATATCTTATTTGATAAGTTCCCATATACAACCACATACAATTTGATCCCAAAAATAAGTCATCTACATATGTCTAATTATATCAAATTAGATATAATTTGATACAATTTTATCCGAGATTTGTCCATATCCAGGACATCAAATTATATATAGTTCGATATAAATATATCTGATTTTATATAATCAAATCAGATAGTAGGTAGGCTATTAAGTTATTAACCCGAGTAAAAAAGTTTTGATATAATCACATATTATTTTATCCAATTCCATATAGTAACTTATAGTTACATATGTCCACATATGCTTTTAAATTCAAGCATATATACTTTTATATAGTCATATATTAGATATTTTTTCCTCAAAGGTTTTAATATTGAGACATATTTGATTTTATATTATTACATACTGGCCTACATATATATGTATGTGCTATATATAAGTACATAAAGTAACATATAAAAGATATAATTACATATACGTTTATATATAATTTAGTATGACACTATACATAATAATATAAAACAATGTGGATCCATATAAAAAATATTTTATAATTTGTGTTAGTTATGATTATATATTGACAAATATGAACCCATATATAACTTATAACGTTCTTTATAAAATCATCTATAATTATATATCATCCCACATAGGCAATTTTTTCAAAGTGATTTTATATAAAAATATATAAGGTCCATATAAAACCGTATTATATTATATTTGGTTCCATGTTATCAATGATTTTGAACTAGTTTGAGATTTAGTAATTACTAGGGATTGGCGCGTGACACGAAATGTTCGTGAGTCACATTATTCACACGTGATCGTGAGTAATAATTACTATACTTAAGTGATTCGTGCGTGAGCGTGAGTAAGAATAACCCGTGCATGATTCGTGTGTGAGTTTATTTTTTGCATCATATGTTTTTAGTAATTTTTACTGTTTTGCGTGAGAATTTTCTGATTGTAAGTTTTTAATATACTCATGTGTGCTGAGTAAGAAACGAAATGCTCGTGCGTGAGTAATTTGTTTTTGTTTAGGAGCATGAGTCAAAAATGGCTTACGCACCCATAACATTAACAACACTGAAGCTGTAATAGGAAATTCTCTATTCTATAACTTACACTTGACTGATTTTTTATATTATATCTTGGTTGCCTTTTGGCAACAACAATAAAATTATAAAAAAACTTGAATTGACTTAAATGCTTGGCCACAACTGTATATCATAATCCTATTAACTTTAAAATTTCAGTGTTGTTAACTTTATTTTAAAATTACTAAATTAAAAGAAAAATTTTTCATGTTTATTGCACTGTCATGATAAATCTGGATAAAAGTAATGGAAGATTTATCGAAATTATAAGATCTGCAGCAGACCTGGGGTTAATCATTACATTTTGTAATTACCCTACGGGAAATTTTAACAAACTGTCACCGAACTGGCCCCTTTATATGAAATAATATAACCAGTAACCTGTCCTAAGATTTGTCATGTGACATGTCACAAGGGGTCAATTTCCACCTTCTATGACAACGCCATGTAAAAGTGACCAGTCTATTTCATATAAAGGGGCCAGTTCGGTGAGAGTTTGTTAAAATTTCGCGTAGGGTTATAACACATGCAATAACACAATTACATGTAATTGTAATTGAAAAAAAATCAACTACAATTACATATTATTTGTAATTGCAATTCAAAAAAGAACAATTACAATTACAAGTAATTGAACATTTTTTTTTATTTAAAAAAATAATTTTTGTATATTGTTAGATATGGTCCTATATAATATGATAAAAAGTGTAATGTTAATATTTAGACATAATTGTATCAAACTATGTCCACTTTTATAACATTTTATATAATTTTATACAAAAAGATATAATTTGATGTAATTGGATGAGGACAAAATTCGGATACAATTGCATCGAATTGCATAAAATTGTATCAAATTGTAACAAATTGTATACAATGAGACGTTCTCATTTTTCGGATATAATTATATCTAATTACATAAAAGATTATATATAATTAAATATAACTTTATATGGCTCCATATCATTTTTTTTTACTTGGGAAGCTATTAAGTTGACAATTGAAATTTCCTACACTCAAAAAAAGTCAGTAAAGTCAGCAAAAATGTTGCTGTGGCAACAAATTTTTAGTCAGGAGCGTGCTTGCAAAAAAGTTGGTAATTTCAGCAAAAGGTTTGCCTAAAATCAGCGAGCTGATTTTTACCAAAAAAATAGTAATCTTCAGCAAAAGTTTTGCTAACACTTAGTCGACTGCAAATGAAAAAAATCCTTGCTAAAATCACTAAACTTGTTGCTGAATATTAGTAGACTGAAAAAAACTCAAAAAACTTGTAGCGAAATTTAACTTTAGTTAATTTATTTGCTGAAAATTTAAATATAGAATATGTGTACTAGGTCGGGGCGATTTGAACATCTTAATGGGCGCTTCGCGTTTCTGATTCTTGGGATTGTACTGAACAAAAAAGTCCACTACGACATATCAAAAAAATCATTTTCGAGGTTCCCGAATTTCAATTTTTTGCAATTTTCTAATAAATGCTAGATTAGCGCCATCTTGCGGTGGATTTTGAAACAACTAATAAAGTTGTAAACAATATAACATTACAACCTTTCAAGAAAGGTATTACTTATCAAAATCGGATAAAAATGTGGCAACTAGAGGTACAAGTATATAAGTAAAATTATTTTCTGCTTGATGAAAAAATGATGATAATGATGATGAAATGATGATGATGATGTTGATGAAAACAAGCAGAAAATAATTTTACTTATATACTTTTACCTCTGTTGCCACATTTTTTATCCGATTTTCATAAGTAATACCTTTCTGGAAAGGTTGTAATGTTATATTGTTTACAACTTTATTAGTTGTTTCAAAAAGCCACCTCAAGATGGCGCTAATCTAGATTTATTAGAAAATTGCAAAAAATTTAAATTTGGGAGCCTCGAAAATGATTTTTTTGATATGTCGTAGTGGAACTTTTTTTTCCCCATGCTAAAAGCTTTCGAAAAATCGAGTACGCAATATCAAAAAATTTTTATCCATACAATTTGACCCGCCCTAATGTACATATATATATAAAAAAACTTTATCATTTTGATCAAACACTTTAAAAGGGGACTCTGATATTGGAATGCATTTTTCGAACATTTTGAAGGCGCAAATCAATGTTTTGACAGTGTTTTTTAAATAATCGGTTATATATTCTTTAAAAGTACTGCTAAAGTACTTTTTGCAAACGTTAGAAAATCGCTTTAAAGCAATGTTTTAACAGTCAGCCTTATTGCGGTTGTCGTTGTCGTATTACGACAGCAGGCGTTGTCGTTGTCGTTTTTATTATATTTTGGTATTGTGTAAAATATACGACAGAGAATATAAGAAAATTAAATATTTCATCTATTTTTGTGGTGTTTTCATAAAATAATCAAAAAAAATTAAATTTTGTAATAATAAAACGATTATTGTTTCATAAAATCAAGATGTCAGAGTGAAACTTTTCATTTTAAGGATAGTGTGTTTTTCCACAAGTTGTAAAATACCCAGTGCGTTAAATTTTTTTAAATTTTTCTTTAAAAAAATTATTATTTAAATAAAAAAAATTTCTTCTTTAATTTAACTTGTTAATATATTAAAGTGATTTTATGTTTAATTTCACTTATTTTAATACTTTTTTTAAAAGTTTTTTGAGGCTGTCGTGTACAAAAATTTATACGACAGTTTTTGGTGTATTGACCGAAAAAAACGACACTCGCGGTACCAAAAAATGCCTTTTGGCAAAAACGACAAATTTTCTTGTCGTATACGACAACCGCAATTAGGCCGAGTGTTTTTATTTCACAAACGGTTGTAAATTTTGTATGAAAAGCGCTCCTAAAATACTGTTTGTGAACGTTCGAAAAGCAATCCAAAATAATGTTTTTCAACGCTGTGAAAACGTTTTTTTTGTACCATTGCACAGTGGGCCAGCATCATCGAATTTTGGCCAAAACTAGAATATTGAGTATGTGAAACTAAAAGATATCACAAAGGGGGGTTTGGTTGTTGCTGATCACGAATCTGAAATAAAAAATATAAAATTAAAAATGGCGGATCCAAGATGGCGGCCATTAATTTTTAGTTTTTAATATACTGGACTTAAAATAATCAATTATATAGGTCCAGGATCCGCTGATTAAAAATCTGAAATTAAAATTTTGAAATTCAAAATGGCGGATCCAATATGGCGACAAACAATTTTTTCATTAAATTTCTTATGTCTTATTTACTTCAAAATTAAAAAAATTCAACATGGCGAATCCAATATGGCGGCCATAAATTTAAAATTGTTATATGTTGGAAAATAAATTACACTGTACAAAAAAGAAAAAAAAGGTTCTGATGATAACTGATTCACGCAGAGGGACCAAAGAAAAATATATGTGTATCGGCGTTTTAAAAGTTTTCGTCTGGCCCTAAGTTTTTGGGGGGTTAAAATTTCCCCTCTTTTGAAAATGTTTATTGTGAATCGGCATAGGAAACCATGTGAATCTTCCATTTTAGGTATAGGATATGTTCGGTGAACTTATGTAAAACACTACGAGAGATATTTTTCTGGAACATTTTAACCCTCTAACTCTGCAATTAAAGGGTCTTTTTTGTCCCTTTTTTAAAAGTGTCAAAAAAGACCCATAAGTTGAGGAGTTAGAGGGTTAAAATGTTCCGCAAAAATATTTGTCATGAAATTCTACTATAAGTCTCTGAAGATATCGAAGTTGAAAATTTAACTTCAATGCCAGAAATAAGACAAAACTTAAAATGTGTTTAAGGGTTAATTTCGTACTTATTCAGAATTGGCACTCAAATGTCCCACAAACCTGGACTTTAGGGGGTTAGTCTGTGTCAGAAAACCAGAACCAGAAATAATTTTTAGTGCTATTTTTTTAGTTTTTACTAAAACTCTGGAATGTTGGAAATCAGCGAGATCTGAAGGTACTTTTTCAGTTAAAGGAAAAAATCTCGAAAGTTTATGAACGGTCGCAAACGGTCGCAAAAACCTAGGTAGAAGACATCTTAGGGAACACATTGGCATTCAAGTTTTTCATATCTCTTGGAACATTTTGTAGCTTTTTTTTGAAAATTTAGGATTTTCAAAAAAACCCATATTTTTGAGGTCAAATTAATAATTTTGTTACTTTTTCGTAAATACTTAACAGGTTTCTATTTTTTTTTCGATAACTAGTTTCAGTTTTTTAGAATTTGAGATTGTTTTTGGAACAAATTATTGTTTATTTACGACGTTTTTTTTGTATCATTATAAAATAAAAAATGTCACAAAATTAAAAAACTTTGACTTTGAACTCTCGCCAACTAACAACGAGGAACCACAATGATACAATATTTCACTGAAAACATATTGAACAATCCTACATTTTGAATATATAAACATATTTTCCCTTTACCTGAATTGTACTTTTGGTCAAAAAACGGAGATTCTGGCCCACAGTGCATTGACAACAGACGCTTTCACAGCGCTTTATTGTCACTGTTGAAAAATAACTAACAAATGCATTAAAAATAACTACCAATCTCGTAAAATTAACTGATAAATTTTTACTACAAAAAATTCATAACAACTGACAAAAGCGGTAGAAACCATGGTTGGCAAACACTAACCATAAAATACCGTTAACGATTCAAAACCCTTTCAATGAATTATTTTTAACCCTAAAATACCACTAACGAAATAACTTAAAATACCGTTAACCTTAAAATACCCTAAAGAAATAAATTAAAATATCGATAACCTTAAAATACCCTAAAGATATAACTTAAAATACCGTTAACCCTAAAATACCCTAATGAAATAGAATTAAGTTTTTTTTCTCTAAAAAACATAAAAATTAAATTAAAAAAAAAATAAGTTGGTATGAATTCGTTTTGATTAATTACAAATGGCTGGCAATGGGTACCCCTTTACCTTGGCTTTACTTAGAAACCTAAAGTAATACGTTACTAATATCTAATATTGTGATACATCAATACTTATGTGGGAGTTACCGATATAGAGATATATTACTATTTATTTGGAGGCTTTAAAATAATATATTCCTGATATTATGTTATATAATACCTTAATAATAAAATAAAATAACTGTTAATATAAGGGTAAAAATAATAATCCTGATATCTTTAAAATATACTACGAAATAACGTAAAATACCGATAACCTTAAAATACCCTAACGAAATTATTTAAAATACCGTCAACCTTAAAATACCCTAACGAAATAACTTAAAATACCGTTAACCCTAAAATACCTTAACGATATAACTTAAAATACCGATAACCTTAAAATAACCTAACGAAATACTGTTGAAATAACGTTATCACTTATCAATAACTTTATGAAATGGTTGCCAACCTTGGTAAAAACTACTGTTTTTTACAGTCAATTCTTTTTGTTCATAAAAGTATATTTTAATAAAAAAAAAATATTTTTTTCTCTCGATTACAAAAATATGTGTTATTATTTCAGCCTATTTAAAATTTGAAATAAAAATTCCAAACAGTTCTCCAGTTATTATGCTTTTATGCATTGGAGATTAGTGCTGGTAAAAATATCAGTAGTGGGTACTCGATACTCCAAACTACTACTCGATATTTTCAGAGTTGCATTTTGGACAGACAAAATATATAAAAATGTGACTCAGTTAAAATATTTACCACAAAAATGTGACTCCGCTAAAATATTTATCACAAAACTACAACTCTGCTAAAAGAAAAAATCAGAAGTAAAATATTTAAGAGTATATGTTAAAAGAAACTATGAAAAATGCAATGAATAGTTGGTGAAAAAGTTTAAAAATATGTTTGTAAATTTAAATATTGAATTAACGTAAACATTTTAAACGAATTTTACTAAAAAATTTCAAATTTAAAACCGTTAAAAGTATCGAGTAGTATCGAGTATCCAAATCAAAAATATCGAGTAGTATCGAGTATTCGAAAGTAACCGAATTTACCAGCACTATTGGAGATACAATACAAGTTTCTGATTTTTATTTGCAAACTAGAAATATATCAATAATAACAAATATAAACTAAGATTCAAAATAATTGAAAGAAATTTTTTATTTTTTAAATAACTAACAAAAACAACTGTTTTCTGTAAAAATACTGTTTTGGTAATTGGTTATTATGATATTAAAAATGACTGATTTAAACAACTGTTACGAAATTACAGTACTTTTCGCTAGTTGTTTTCTTAAATAACCGTCATAGAAGTTGTTTTGCATTTTTCTATAGAAAAACAACTGTAATTACTGTTAAAAACACCAACTACTGATTACTACACAAATAACTGTCATTAAGTAACTGTCAAACTTTTTTGAGTATAACTAGTTAATTTTTAAGCAGCTAAATTTATACCTACTTAAAAATTTTATAAATGCTTAAATTTGTATGGAATATTTATACAAAATTCGAAAAAACAAACTTTATGTATATGAAAATTTCTTTAGAAATAAAAAGGAAAACGGAAAATAAAAAACATTTTATAATTTATAAATAAATCATGTATATTAAGGAAACAATATAAGTAAATGTGTATATTCTAAAAGAGAAAAACCTATATAAAGCAGAATTTACACGTCGGCCATCTCTGTCCGCCCTACCAGCTATTTCCCAGTATTGTGGATACGAATTGTCAGATTTTTGTAATTTATATTTTGAAAATGCCATTTCATATCCCGAATACTGGGAAATATCACATAATTCTTTCATTTTGTTTTTTTTTTGGTTCGCTGGGTTTCATACTGAAAATTGTTGAGTTAAGACCCAAAAATTTGTACATAGTTGTTTTGTATTTAATTTTTCGGCATTTTCTTTTGTTTAATAATTAAGTTAAAGTTAACCCTTCAGTATGAGACCGCTTTTCGATTTTATTTGAAAAAAAATTAACCCTAGAAAGCTCAAGAAAAAGTTTCAAAAAAGCACATTGGCTCAAACAATACATATGGAGACAATAAGGAGAAGACGACAGAAAATATTAATAACACTTAACTTAAGAAACCAATAGTTTTTCTATACAAATTTTTCATTGTAATTAATTTTCTAATTGTCGATTTAATTTTTTTTCATTTATACAATTGTTTGAATTAATTTTAAAAATTTTCAATTGAAATTTCAAAAAAACTTACCACTTATACAAAGAATACGTGGTTCAGAACCTTTTAAGTAGCAATTGATGTTTTTGAAAGGCAAAATTTTTTAAATGTAAATTTGCCCATAGATTTTCAATAAAATTGATCAATGTTTGGTTGTTGACAAATTAATTGGAAGTCTGTACCTAATCGATGGGCTTTACTCTACATTTTTATTTTTTGATTTTTTTTAAGGGAAGCAACACTGAAGAAATTCTTTCTTTTAATTAACGTGTTGCTTTCTTTGGAAAGGGGATAGAGAAGAATTGAAAGGTGGTATTTTTCGCCATTTTGCCGATTTTTTATACCAAAATATGCAAAATGCCGAATTTTGAATGAAAAATAACAATTTTTTAGTTAAACCGAAAAACACAAAATTTTAGTGATTTACAATGCTTATAAAAAAAATAATTGTATTCTTAAAAAATGTTCATCTTTATAAATGAATATATTTAGTGAGAATAAGACCTGGAGGATTTCAATTACAAATAAATGTAATTGAATTAAAAAGTAGACTGGGATAGGTGACATAAGCGTGGCTAAGTATAAAAAAATTACGTCATGTTGGGTTGACCCCTAACTTGTGCTTTTTGTCATTATTTCTTTTCCCCAAAAATGTAATTGACATTTTTTTAATTACAATTACATGTAATTGAAAATTTTCAATTACAAATTACATGTAATTGTTCTTTTTTAAATTACAATTAGAAGTTTTTTTTTTAAGTTTTTTTTCAATTAAAATTACATGTGTAATTAATAACAAAATGTAATGATTAACCCCCAGGTCTGGTGAGAATATTCTTTACACTCAGAAAAGTTTTGCAGTTACTACATGACAGTTATTTGTGTATTATACATATTTTCTAAAATCACTTTGAGACGATGATTAACAGCAATTTTTAATGTAAAAAAGGTTGTATTTTTAATAAGTTATTTTTATTGTTTTTAGCAATTTAAATTAAATTGTAAAGTGCACTTGTTAGATATAGTCTCTGCACTTAAAACTGTTTCTCTTCAAAACAAGTTGGTATATAAAATAAAAGAGCGTGTTTATATATGTTTGAGAGGATTGGTATGTCTTCAGTCTATATGGTCGTTGGTGAAAGATGAAGGGCTTCAAATATGGTAACACTGTTGTAGCTCGCCATCTGATGGAGAGTTGGCGAACTTTGTTGAAGGTTGTTAGTTCATAACAGTGTTATATTATTTTACTTCGGTGGTGTTAAGCACTATGGGAACATCGAACGAGGACGTTGCAATATGTATGAGGTAGAGAAAAATCATACATATTATTTTTTTTCAAATTGGTATTGCTGTTGCTGGTGATCGAAACCGCAACCTTATGTGTTCAACACGCTAACCACTACACCACAGCGCCCACTAATTAAATTCAAAAATTTAGAATGATTTTTGTTTTTAATTTCATATTACTGAAAAGTTTGTGGGCAATATTGAAATCTTAATTTTCTGAAATTGGTTTTTCATTTTGAAAAATAAATGAAATTATAGGAAGCATATAAATTATTACAAATTTTATAAGGAATACGGGCATTACATACATATCGCAGCGTCCTCCTTTGATATTCCCATAGCACTTAACCCCCCGAATGAAAATAAAAACATGGCTATGAACTAAAAACCTTCAACAAAGTTCGCCAACTCTCCATCAGTTACAGTGTTGTAATATTTGAAGCCCCTTCATCTTTCAGCACCTTTCATCTCTTCCCTATCCCCTTTCCAAAGAAAGCAACAGGTTAATTGATAAAAATAATTTCCTGCGAATTTCTTCTGTTTAAAACAAATTTGTAATAAGGAATGAAAAAGATTGATCAATTTCAATTTGATTCAAAATTGTCTAATGACATTGAAAGTGTATATGCAAAATCAATGAAATGAATATCAATTATATTGACAGTCTATTCTCGGCTTAGCTGTTTTAAAATATAATTGGAAAATTTTCGAAACTAAATTGAACAATTGTCAAATAAAGAATTGTTTAAATAAATTCAGTTTTATAATCATCTATGAAATTAAAAACTAATTTAAAGAAGTTTTAAACTTGTTTTTATCAATTTACATTTGTTTAGACTAAATGTTGCCATCATATGTCAAACAGGCTTAATTAAACAACTTTATATATTTAAAACTGAAAATGTTTAAAAATTAAATCGAGCAATTTGGAAATTAAAAAGAAATATAATTAGATGAAATACATACAATTAAATAATATCAAAATTGAATTATACTGCATTTAGACTGAGGAAAAATTATCTTGTTTTTAATTGTCAAAACGCATATATAAAAAAAAACAAACAAAAACTAGTTTTGTACGAAAACTAGGTAGTTTTTTCTCAGTCTAAATTCAGTATTAAACTATTTGGAAATCAAAATCTCGGAAATTATTAATTTTTTTTAAATAAAACATAAAGTTTTGCAATCAAATCTTTGCTTGACAAAACTTTTTACAACAAAAGTAAGTCAAACTTTCTTCTCTTTTTACAAAAGAACGTATGAAAAATTTTCAAAAACATTAAATTCAACGGACATTATGGCAAATATTCTGTGAACTTTTTTCCAAAAGTGGAATTTGCGAATATGATTTTAGTTGAGAATTTCCATTAGAATCTACGGACACATTAGTATCTTCACATTTAGCACAAGACCCAAAAAAACGCATCATACGAGAACGCAAGTTATGCCGTTTACGTGCAATTCTTCTGTCATCACCATTCACAGTTCCTATAGTTGTTTCCGATGAAGAATTTATAGTAACATCCGTATAACTTTGTTCAGCGTTACGAGTCCCTAAAACAGCATAACGTTGGAAACGCTTGTCATTGTAAATGAATTCTTCACGACGACTTTGTCGTTGACTTTTAGGAGATTCAGCTACTTCGATATCAATTGCAGAATCGCTGCTACTAGGCATACTGCTTCCAACAGAACTAACTTTGGAGATGTTCATTGGCAAGGGGGTAGATTTTTTACGAGCAGCTATAGAATTTGAACGTTGACGTAAATAACCTAAGTAAAGAACAAAAATAGTAATTAGAATATATCGATAGGAGAAATGCAAAACAACGTAGCTAACATTATTTTAACTGAGCATTTTTGTAAAAAGAATCAGGCGAATTCGCTAAAACATTTGTGTTAAAAACACTAAGTTGAAACCGCTTTTGTTTCAAAAATGTTG
Organism: Leucophora obtusa; assembly: GCA_949987735.1. Classification (NCBI taxonomy): domain Eukaryota; kingdom Metazoa; phylum Arthropoda; class Insecta; order Diptera; family Anthomyiidae; genus Leucophora; species Leucophora obtusa. Next base: position 50,088,373 of record OX465296.1, read on the forward strand.
CACAAATTTTTTAGGGCATGGCTAAAAAATTTTAAGGATAACTGTTTTTAAGTTTGTGTTTTTTACACAAATGTTTTAACGAATTCGTATGATTCTTTTTATAAAAACCGGTAGTAAAAATCCGTTTTGTTATTCGAACGAAAAATTTAACTCAACCGATCAGTGATTTAATAGAAAATTCTGTAAAAATTTTAGTTAAAACTACTAAAAATTTGTTAAAAATTACCTTGGAGAAAATACTGCAGACTATTAAGATAAGTAGTAAGATAAAAGCATCAGAATAAAACCGTTAAATATACAAGCTTTTAGTTGTATTTGAGTTAATATGTAAAAATTGCAGAAAAAGTTACTAAAAATTAGTAAAATACCTTATAAAATAAGAACTGAATTAAAAATGTTAAATTTACAGAATTTTAGTTACACAGAAAAAACAGTAGGCACAAACAATGGAATTTGTAAAAGCAAACACAATTGAAATTTTATTCCCAACATTTTTTTTGTTTGAAATATTTGTAACTCTTTTGTAAATTGTTATCTTTCATGTAAAAATTGTTTAAAAATTCAAATTTCTTTGTTGGTGCCCTTTTAAAAAGTTTTTTTGTATTTACAAATTTGGTATGAGAAAGGTGTTTAAAAATTTAATTAGAATTTTGTAAATTCTTTCTGTGTATATTTAAGTTAACTTTTAGTTAATTGAAAATAACAAAATGTACTGTAAAATCTGCAAAAAATTTTGCTAAATATTAGTAGACTAAAAATAGCAAAAATTAACTGTTATATCTACAAAATTTTTCCTATTTATACCCTACACCACTATGTGGTCAGGGTATTTTAAGTTTGTGCTGATGTTTGTAACACCAAAAAATATTGGTCCTAGACCCACCTTATAGTATACCGATCGGCTCAGAATTTTTTTTTATTTCGATTTAACGATGTCCGTCTGTCCGTCCGTCTGTCCATGCATTCTTGTGCGCACTCTACAGGTCGCAAATATTAAGATATTGTACTTGGTACACCGACTTATGTCGGCCCAAGGACGACGCCTATTGATTTTGGTTAAAATCGGTCCATGTTTAGACCTAGTGCCCATATAAGGGTCCTACCAAAATTATATTGTTTATACGCTGCAGGTCGTATATATTAAGATATTTTGATGAAATTTGGTACACAGACCTATGTTGGCCCAAGGACGAAGCCTATTGATTTTGGTGAACATCGGTCCATGTTTAGAGCTAGTGCCCATATAAGGGTCCCCCCAAAATTGGCTTGGTTATAAACTGCAGGTCGCAAATATTAAGATGTTTTAATGAAATTTGGTGCGCTGACTCACATTATAGAAAATTTTGACACAAGCCCCATATTAACCCATTCGAATTTCGGATCCAAACATTAGTTGGCTTTTAACCAGACTGGTGTAGGGTATTGTATAGTCGGCATGCCCGACTTTAACCTTTTTACTCGTTTTAAGCTAAATTTTGCTGAAGGAAAATAGCAGTCTATCCTGCTAAAATCAGCAGAAAAAAATTGCAAACTGCTGTTTTACAAAGGCTCCATTTTTATTTGCATTAAAAACGCAAATTTAATATACAAGACTATTATTTTTCTAAAATAAAAAAAGTGACATTTTTTGTTTATTGTGATTGTGTCTTTCTAATTACACTGCATGACACTCAAAAAATTAATGGAGATCTGACCATCAGTTCTATATATTTCGGACATGCTGATTACAAAGACGTACTTCATTTTTCGATCAATGGTACAGATTTTTCGCTAAATGTCTTTAAAGTTTGGCGATTGTCCATTCAGTTTTTTATATAAAAAGTTTTTCAAATTCAATTAATATACATTTTTTGTGTTAAAATGTAAGCACAGGACCTGTGGCCATATTCACGATATAAATGCGATGTCCTAATCTTGATATTTAAACCACTACTTAGCGTTTTATATCAAGGACGTAACTGTTATAACTTTTATTCAAAAAACTGATTGTTTTACAATTATTTCTTGTTTGAGTATTTTTAATTTTCTGTTTATTTGCTCAGTTTGATTTTTATGTTTAATATAAACAGAAACAATCCAAACACGATATTTATTTTTCAAAAATAATAAAAGTTATTTTGTGATTTTTTTTCTTTATCAAAAAATAACAATTAAGAATATATGTAAATCACAAGCCATAGAACTAATGACTTCAACAATTATAATATCCTGATGATGTCAACAGGGGGGGTTCCATCAGCTGCTTTTAAAAATGCTTTATGAACCAAAAAATTTCACGCAAGAAACAGAGGAATAACAGAAGGAATATGAAGAAAATTAACAGCGAATGAGATAAAATGCAGGAATTCGGGAAAAAAATATTAAAATAGTTTTTACAACAAAGAAACGAAAAATTAAAAGCAAAAAAATTTATTTAAATTAATTAATTATTATTTATTTCCTTATTAAAGTTGTTTTTGTTACCCTTTTGTCTCAGTAATCGCAAAAAAAATATTAACTTTTTCACTTTTCTTTTGTTTTTCTCATTCTTCATCCATACAAATAATTAAGCACGAGTTAACATAATTTCTTGGGAGAGAACTCTTTCCTTTAAATCCTCTTTGATGTCAACTAGTGTTAATAAAAGATTGAACAGTTATTTAAAGTGAGTAAATATGTATATTCCAGCAACTTCCGGCATTCAATTTAGGTCAATTTTTATTTTATTATCAAATAAAAAAGTTAGTGCTTAATTTTTTCAAAAAAATCATTCTATAACTTTTATAAAAAGTTTTAAAATAAAAATCAAAAAACAACAGAAATTTATAGAGTAAATTTATAGAGTCACCTCTGAAAACTGTTTTTGCTAAATTTCAAGTAAAACAGTTTCCATTTGCAAAATTTAAAAAATGTATTTATTGCGATAAATTTAGTAAAAAATGTATTTATTGCGATACATTTCGCAATTGGAAACTGTTTCGCTTGAAATTTTGCAACAAAATAAGGAAAAAACAAGATTTAGTTTTAGGCCCAAAATAAAAAGAATTTTGTTATAAATTATATGCGTATTATTTCAAATTAAAGTCGATCAAATTAGGTCTGTTAAAGAATTTAAAAATTTCTACAAAATATTTGAATTATGGAGGAAATGTTCTCCAAATATTTATAAATCTTGAAATAACGAAAAGCAACCAAGCTCAATAATTAATCAAAAAATTTTCTATTTTCCAAATTCTGAAATTGTTACATGAAAAGGATTTAGAAAAAATAAATTTTGTGTAGGTTCAAAAAGTACCAGGGGTTTTCATATAACCTCTTATGTACCTTCTGAATCGTGTAAACTCGACTTATGCAAACTTAATGATCAAAAGAGTTTAAGAGCCCTACACACAGAGAAAAGTGTAGTTGGGAATCAGTTATAATCACCATTATTCATCTATCAAATCAAAATTAGAATGGCCATTATAAAATATCAATAGAAAGTATTTAAAATAGTCATTGTCTATAGAAATTACGAAACCCTAACTAACAGAATTTCATTCTGCAAGAAAAATCCCAACAACTCAAGTAATAAAAAATTTATTTCACATCATTTTGGTGGGCACAATTGACCTATATTAAAGTTTTCGCTGATTTATTAGTCTTAAAAACTAAAAGTTCTTGGTTGTAACTAAAATTCAGTGGGTATTTTAATCATCGTATCTACAACCGATGAAGGGTTTGTTCGATAGTTCCATTTTTTATATGTGATAGAACTTCCGTTGTTGCTACCAATGTACAATTATAAATGTGATGTTAGTAAACAGAACCAATATTTAGTTGTTCACATAGTTTAAAGATATTTGAAAATAATATTGTCAACAATAAAAATTAAAAAAATAAAGAATTGTGCTACAAATAATGAAAGCATAAAAACATATAAACAGGTCCGTCAGAAAAGCAAATGTACTTTTTGGAACCCAAAGGAATAGCACTTTTAAAGTAGGTATTTGTTTTAGAAATAAGCAGCAGTTATTCTCTTCAATCTGTTGGAATTTTTATATAATTTTTTTACAGATTGTTTAAGGCCTTTGTGTAAACTTATCTTCATTTGCCAATCATGGGCCATGGTTTTTGGTATTACTGAATAAGGAATAATTCAAGATCCTAAGAAATTATTTATTTTAATGAGCAACGATATATTCAGATAAACCATAAATAAATTTAGATGCTTTGCACCACGGAAAGGAGGTAAAAACCTAATGTATTTCCTATTGTAAGAGGGCTTTAGTTCGGCTACATAGATATATGGTTCTCAATGACTCAGGCCTTGGATAAATTAAGTATCAGCGTGTATTGTTGTAAAGGTTCATATTTATTAATTTTAAATAAATTGAGTAAAAAAATATTTGTACATTTTGATTGGAAATGGTTTAGGGAATTTGGAAATTTAATTGTAGCTACCAAATTATTTTTAAAGGCGGCGGTACGCACAACTGAAAATATTTAATTTCATAACCGAATATTTCATTATTCAGATCGAATCTACAATAAAAGTAGATAATAGTTGTCTTAACCGCATTAATTCGATTGGCAACAAATTCGGTTATAATAACGAACTTGTTTTCTCGGTGTAGTACTTACACCTACTAGATTTACACTTAACCCAAAACTATTAGTTTTTGAAAACTACTCGTATTTACTTGTCAAATTCCATACAAATTTTATAAAAAAAAGAATTTTCACCATAATGAACTTCGTGTGAAAATTGTGTAGAATTTTTTCTCTCGAAAATTTAGTATACGATTTTTATTTTGAAACGGTGACATTTCAGCTCAATTGTGATTTGTCTTTCGTATAATAAAATTTTTTTAGTTTCACAATTTTAACAAAGATTTGAGGCCTTTAAAGTTCGAGTGAAAACGTAAATATTTCTTCGTAAAATATTCAATTTTATTTAATTTGCTCACTCATTTCTTAATTATTTTCTGAACTTAAGAGCAATAATAACTTAGCGCCTTTTTTGAGTTTTTGTTTAAATAAAAATGAATTGGGTATAACGTTGGGGATTTAAACATTTAAAATGGGAATAAACTAAAACATTTTGGGCAATACTGCTCCCCCATAAAATGAAACAGTATTGCCAGAAAAACAAAACAGCGGTCAGCGCCATCTGTTACATTAAAAACCGGTGTTGCCATTCATCAGGACCATGGGAGACCCCTGGTTTTTATAACTTATTTTTTTGGTGATGGCATACCCCTGGGTCAGAGCTCTATTAATTTTTTGAAAGGCAAGATTTTGTCATGCAGTGTTATTTTAAAAAAATATTTCAATTTCAGAATTTAAATTACTATTTAAGGCCTTTAAAGTTTGAGTTAAATTTTTCCACATGAAAAACAACTTACGGTGCTTAAGGCTTAAAACTGCTGAACGGGACAATTCTCTTATAAATTGAACGACAAAAAGTGATTTCAATCACTGAAAAAATTGATTTTAAATCATTGAATGGTAAACATTTTCTTAAATCACAGAGCGAAAAATGTCTTTTTTAAATCACTGAACGGTTAAATGAATTTGATTAAACGAACTATTGCAATTGAATTAATTATTTCAAACAGAAATTAAACGGGACCAAATGCTAATTAAATCCATTCTATGACTGTTTATTTTGGATTTAATCCATTAAATTTCAAACCAGAATTCAAAAATTTAATTAATTAATGAATTAAGTCTTCGAAGCTCTGATTACGATTCATTTGGCTAAACAAGTTCCCACACAATTTTTTGAGCTTCTACTATAAAAATAGTGGTTTTATCAGCAAAATTCGAACATAAAATATTTTCGGATTTTTTTTGGTTGCCCTAGAGATTATGCAGCACTTCATTGAACTACATTTCTCCATAGAAATTTATCATTTTATAATTTAAACTATTACACTGGGTCTCATACTGCAGGTTTAAATTTAACTTAACCCTCTAACCGGCAAGCCCGCCTCCAAGCGGGGTATTGACCACAAATGCGCCAAATGAGTATTTAATAATAAGAAATTAAGAATTTCAATAGAAAACAAAATTTGTAAAATTTTTTTTTGTATACAGTGCACGATTTGGAAGCGAGAAAGTGTCAAAAATAAAATTTCGTAAAATTTCGAAAAATAAATATTTTAAAGCAAACAAAATTGTCACTCTTAAAAACATATTTAAATTGACTAAAACCATTGATAGTGATCAAAAAGTAAGATTAAAGCTTAAGCTATTAAATAATTCCGTTCTTTGGTCCAACGACACATAGGATTCCATAAGGATACCTTTAAAGCACATCGCCTTAACTTGAAAACGAATGGACGGATTTTCCTGAAATTTGGTAAAAAGAATATATTTGGTATAAGCAGGAAAGCTTATAAGTTTGAATAATATATTGAAGTTGTGGTGCGTTTTCGCTCAATTTCGCATTTTTCGAAAAACGAAAATACCTACATCCTCTTAAGCAGAGTAGGAAAATAAACTGTACACAACATGTAGGGTAGGGTAGGGTATGGCTAAGGAACACATACCGCGTCTATCGTTTTAGCGGTTTTGTGTTTGTACACAAACCGAATGCGGTACACTACGATTTTATGATGAACGCAAACGCTACGATTATGTACTGTACTTTAAACATATATTCACACCCGTATCGTACCGAATTCGGCTTGTGTGTATAAACCAGTGCTGTTCATTCCATAGGAATTTTAGTCGTCACTGAAACAGCGACGAATGAACATGAGTACGGATGTATGCTGATTTTCTTTAAATGTACTAAAAAAAATTAATAGCAATGTACGATAAATATTTTATGATTATAAATGCAGATTAAAGGTATTTTATAAAAATGTAAATACAATGAAATCATTGATTTAAAAAAATCGAAAACCTTTTGTTTTACATACATGGGACTAATTAATTAGGTGGACTAATTAATTGATGATTTCATTACCATTACATTGAATCAATTGTAATGAAATTATTCTCATTACCATTTTTTTAATTAATGGTAATGATTCTAAAATTTAATTCCATTGATTAATGACAATGATTTTAAATTTCATTACCATTGATAATGAATAAATTAAAAAAAATAATTGCCATTGACAGAAAAACGTAAAAATGGAGTAAAACTCGCTGAAATCGAAGATGGAATATGCTCATTCAGGCTCATGCTCATTTGAAATTAAATATTACTTTCCATTCCATTGTTATTTGAATCCAGGTAAAGTTTAACGGAATTAAATGGATTCTCCTTAATAAATTATGTTTTATAACTTCCCTGGCCAGTTATTCGTTTTCATTTGTCTGAATTTGTTTGTAAACAAATGGTTTTTAATCAATTGTAATTAGTTTTTTTATACATTAGTGTAATTTCATTACCATTAGTAATGATTTTTCTAATGAAAAATATTTCATTACCATTAAATGGTAATGGAATTTTTTTCATTGTCATTTTCATTGTAATGAAAATTCAATGGTAATGAAAAATTCCCATGTATGTTTTACATACATGAAAAAAGCCACCCTTATGTATTTATTAATTTTTCTTTCAAAAATTGTATTTAGTATTTATTTATATTTTCCGCACTGGCACAACAGCACTGGTATAAACACAAACACTAATTGGAGAGAATAGCGTATGTGTTTTCTACGTAACCAATATGCTTGTGTACTGTGTTCGCGATGTGCGGTACGCAACCCTTAAAGTACGGTTCGTTAGAGTTTATTTCCCTACTCTGCTCTTAAGTAACAGCACAAAAAATTTAATTTTTTTTATTGTAACTACATCTTGGTAAGAGGTATAATTTGTGCTTAAACCTAGTAATTTTTATGCGCTAGTTTTCGAAATTCACCCTTAACCTATTTTGGCCCATATCGCCTAAAGTAGGCAACGAAAAGAAAAAGTATTGTAACAGGTAGCGCAAAAGGCATCGCCCTATCGGAAGATGCTATAATTTTTGCCAATGGCGGTAGATATCAGTTCGGCTTTAACATTTGTGAAGTAAATAAATACAAAATACCGTTGACCGCCAATCGCTCATTATCGCGCTGTAAACTTCGCTCAAGCAATCCTGAATCTCGACCAGGAGGAAAACAACTTTTCATCGAAAATCATCATGAGCGACTAGGCCCATTTCCATCGCTGTGGCTACGTGACTAAGAAGAACTATCACTTTTGAGGCACCGAAAATCCGCGTATAACACACGAAGAGACATTACACCCCCTCAAAGTTACTGTATGGTGTGGTTTTAACGCTGGAGGCGTCATTGGACCTTGTTTTTTCGAAAACGCTGCGGGCCAAATGACTACTGTGAACGGCGAGCACTACAGGGCCATGCTTAACGACTTTCACCTACCTCAACTGGACGAATTGGGACTGGAAAACATGTGGTTCCAACAGGATGGAGCAACGGCGCATACCGGGTCGCCTAATCTCTCGTTTTGGGGATTTGCACTGGCCGGCAAGATCGCCAGATTTAACAGTTCTAGACTTCTTTTTGTGGGGTTTCTTGAAGACACGAGTTTATGTCAACAAGCCTCAGACTATTGAAGTCCTCAAAGACAATATCCGCCAGGAATGCGGGAACCTATAGGCGGAAGTTCTGGCAAGAGTGATGGAAAATGCCATAAATCGGGCCCATATGGTCATCAATTCTGGCTGCGGCCACTTGGCCGATATCATTTTTTCTACTTAATGAAAAAAGAAAGAAAGACATCAAATAAACACAATTCAAAAGCAAAATTAAAGTTTTTCATTAATTAAAAAAAATTACAGCCAAAGAACATCGGGTGACAACTTTTGCGCCACCTTGTAGAAGAATTTATTGTTTATTTTTCGTGAGGAACACATGGTATAAATAAAAAAGCTTAAACCGGTTAGAGGGTTAACCACAAATTATACCAAAACAAAACGCAAAAATTTAAGAAAAACACAAAAGATAAAGCACAATAATCTAAAAAGAGACAGATATATACAAAAAATGCGCAATACAAAATGTATGGAGATTTTATATTATCTCCCTCTTGACTTGACTTCCATGTAAACAAAACCATACGGTACGAGAATACTTTTTTGACACCTGTCATTAGTTTCAGATCTGGTATTAATCTGTGGTGTTAACTATTAAGGCCGAATTACAGAATGTCCAGTTAGCCACTAACTGGGACTTTAACTGACATATTTGTTGTTGTTTCCCATATAAAATTTGAATTTAACTGTTGGCTAAATTTTAACTGAACATTTAGTAATCGGGCCTAAGGCACCTGGACACGCGAGAGAAAACTGCTAGAGATTTGGAGCTGTTTTTTGCTCTATCTCTAGCAGTTTTCTCTCGCGTACCTTTAGACAGAAGAAAATGTCAAAAAATTACAAACAACAACAAATTTCGGAGTTAACTATTAATTAACTTATAAACCGTCATTATGAAACCCAGCGTTAGTTGAAACAACGAATTTGTTAAAATGTCTTTCAACGTTTTTTGCTTCTTCTGTAAAAAAAAAAAATAAAATGTTAGTTAAGTTGTTTTTCGTTGGGCTGATGATAGAATATGTGTGTTCCCGTACGTTACCGCGGGTACCCTCGGGAACTCAAAACAGCCCAAACAACAACAATTTACACGCAATTTTGAGTACGGGAACGCCTTTGGGCTAGTTTGCGTAACTTCGGTAAAGTACGGGAACAGACATAATATCACAGCTCATCATTCCCGTTCACGCCCCCAACAAAATTTTTTGCAGATTGCAAAATTCCATGATTTCAAAGCAAATTTGTCTGTAAACTGACACGATTTCTTTGATTTCACAGCAAATTGCTTTAATTTCAAAACAAGTGTCCCATATTTAAAAGCAAATTTGAGCCGATTTCCCATAACCTGCTCATATAAAAACCAAGAGTATTGTTTTTGCAGCGTGAGCGGGAATGATGGGCTGTGTTAAGATCTTTTGAAATATGGATATGTATGATGTATGAATGTGTAATAAAACTAACCCATAGTGTTATTAATATTGCTCGTATTAAAATCACGACTATCTTGCTCTCCAAAACTACTAAAATTTAATGCTAATGGTTGTATATGTGCTACTTTCTGCGCCACCTTATGAGCGGCCGGGGCCAACAAACCCACTGCTGCATAATCAAATGAATTATTATTTGAATCTGGTGTTAAAGGAGTAGCGAACATTTCAGTATTTTTATTGAGTAGAGGTGGTACTGGAGAAGGGGTTAGTAATCTCTCGGTTTGTGTTGATTTGTCTTTGGCCTCTTGAGGATATAACAAGCACTGCAAGGAGTTTCTGCCTAACAAAGCAGCCGCATTTATACTACTAAATGAACCCGTCCATTTCTGCGGTTGTGAGATCTGCTGATTCAGTTTATCTTTACACATCGTATAATCAATGCGCATTTTTTCAAGATTTTGTTTTAAACGCCAATTTTCTGCATTTTTCTCCTCCAACATTGTTTGCAAATAATCCTTACGATCCAATAGTTGTTCGTATGTGTGTTTGTCCAAAAAGATGCCAGCATCTGGACCCAAATCCCTAGTAGAAGATGACGAAGTTGTGGCAGTAAGGTTGTCATAGTTTTCCAATTCATGATCACTTTGTAATTCATGATTATCACCATCACGCATACTATCCAAGTCGTTAACACTATGGCGCATGGTTGCAGAGTCTTTACGTAACTCTAGTATAGTAGATTCAGTACCCTGAAGAGTTTCAGGCATAGAACGATGTCTTTGAAATTTGCCAGAATTACGACGTTTTTCATCTTCTGCTTTTATATTAGCAATGTATTGGCCAACTTTACTTGGAACATGTTTATAACGTCTTTTTGTAGATTCCGAATGAATGTCTTGGTATGATATGGATTTATTTGTATTATTCCGCACAAATTCAGATTTTTTCTTTCTTGCTTCTTCTGAAATAGAAAAAAAAAGATTTAAAACATATTTCAAAATAAGGGTTGTATGCACTCTAGAGCGTACTACCTTATAGGCAAAAAAAGTGCGCGGTACACCTTCAAATATAAAGTATTTTTGCAAGGCAATTCCAAAAAAAAAATATTTTTTTTCCCGAACGTAGGGGTCGCTATTTTACATTTTTCGTTATAGCTTCGGCATTTAAAGTGGATTTTAAAGTGTGATATATCGATTTTTTGCCTCGAGGAGACCAGTGTTCATTTGCAGATCAGCAGACATGTGTACCGCTGCGCTCAAAACAGTTAAATTTCCCGTAATAACAGCAAAATTTTCAGTAGCCATTACAGAATTTTTTGGTTGAGTGTAGTTTGGAAATAAAACTCAGAAAGTTTTATTGTATCTGCATAGCATTAAAAAGGTAATAACTGCCGTTTGCAATTTTTACTCCAAATTTCAAGTGTGTTGAAGTAATTATAAATTTGTTACGGGCGAAAGAAAAAAAAAAATATTTCTTTTATTAAATTTGATTTTAATTTTTTTTTTAATTATTACAAATTATTAAAATTAAAATTATTGATATTTAGTAATTCTTTTAACTGATTTCAGCAAATCGATTTTGAATTGCCGTTTACAACAATTTTGCTAAAGCTGCGTTTACATCTGCACCGAAATCTCGAGATTTCGCTATTCACCACTCTAAAAAACCAATGAGGGAAAGCTTACAGATGTTCAATTTTGAATAAAGTACACATATTTAGTTTTAATAAACACATTTTCCAAAAAATTAAAGTTTATACGCATATTTTCATTGTTTTTTCAGAGTGGTAAATATCGAAATCTCGGGATTTCGGTGCAGATGTAAACGCAGCTTAAAATTTAATAGCGGCTACTAATTTTTTCAACAAATTTTGTTGTACTACAGATCAGCTAAAATTAGTTGGGCTCAAAACTGTTAAATTTTCCGTAATAACAGCAAAATTTTCAGTAGCCGTTACAGACTTTTTTGGTTGTGTGTACGGAAAGAGATTTCGATATTCACCACTCAGAAAAAACAGTGAAATTATGCGTATAAACTTTAATTTTTTGGAAAATGTATTTATTAGAACTAAATATATGTGGGTGAAATCAAAAAATGTGATAAATTTTTGGGCCAAATTTGTGAGAAGCAAAAAGTGTTAATATTTCGGTTTGAAGAAAAAAATATTTTTTGCCTAAAATATTAAAAAAAAAGTAATAAACAAAAGGTTATTGATTTTTATGGTAGCGGTAACAAACATTTATTTTTAACGGCAAAACTGTTGAGTATATAGAAAAACGTTATATGAACAGATTAAAGGAATTGTAATTTTTAATTTTTTTAAAATTGTTTGATCAAAATCGGACTAGTGGTTCTCGAGTTATGTCAAAAAAAAGATATATCTCGATTCCTAGGGGTGACCCAGCGAAACGCCGGGACACGTATAACTTGTTTTTGACCGATATAACATTTCCCGTTGGTTTCATCCCATCCCGATTTTGACTGTCGCATAGTGTTATAAATTAAAAAACTTAAAAATAACATAGTGAAATTTAAATTGCACAAACATATATATAAACGATTAAAAAGGTTAAAGTCGGGCATGCCGACTATACAATACCCTACACCAGTCTGGTGTATTGTTTGGATCCGAAATTCGAATGGGTTAAAATGGGGCTTGTGTCAAAATTTTCTATAATGTGAGTCAGCGCACCAAATTTCATTAAAATATCTTAATATTTGCGACCTGCAGTTTGTAACCAAGCCAATTTTGGGGGGACCCTTACATGGGCACTAGTTCTAAACATGGACCGATGTTCACCAAAATCAATAGGCTTCGTCCTTGGGCCAACATAGGTCTGTGTACCAAATTTCATCAAAATATCTTAATATATACGACCTGCAGCGTATAAACAATATAATTTTGGTAGGACCCTTATATGGGCACTAGGTCTAAACATGGACCGATGTTCACCAAAATCAATAGGCTGCGTTATTGGGCCAATATAGGTCTGTGTACCAAATTTCATCAAAATATCTTAATATTTGCGACCTGCAGCGTATAAACAGTATAATTTTGGTAGGACCCTTATATGGGCACTAGGTCTAAACATGGACCGATGTTCACCAAAATTAATAGGCTGCGTTATTGGGCCAATATAGGTCTGTGTACCAAATTTCATCAAAATATCTTAATATTTACGATCTGCAGCGTATAAACAGTATAATTTTGGTAGGACCCTTATATGGGCACTAGGTCTAAACATGGACCGATGTTCACCAAAATTAATAGGCTGCGTTATTGGGCCAATATAGGTCTGTGTACAAAATTTCATCAAAATATCTTAATATTTACGACCTGCAGCGTATAAACAGTATAATTTTGGTAGGACCCTTATATGGGCACTAGGTCTAAATATGGACCGATGTTCACCAAAATCAATAGGCTGCGTTACTGGGCTAACATAGGTCTGTGTACCAAATTTCGTCAAAATATCTTAATATTAACGACCTGCAGCGTATAAACAATATAATTTTGGTAGGACCCTTATATGGGCACTAGGTCTAAACATGGACCGATGTTCACCAAAATCAAACTTGTTCGTCCTTGGGCCAACATAGGTCGGCGTACCAAATTTCATCAAAATATCTTAATATTTGCGACCTGTAGAGTGCGCACAAGATTGCATGGACAGACAGACAGACGGACGGACGGATAGACGGACATCGTTAAATCGAAATAAAAAAAAATTCTGAACCGATCGGTATACTATAAGGTGGGTCTACGACCAATATTTTTTGGTGTTACAAACATCAGCACAAACTTATAATACCCTGACCACATAGTGGTGTAGGGTATAATAAAATAAACATTATAAAATTGAAAAACATTTAATACATTTTAAACAAATTTAATAGTTCCATTTTAAAGCGTATTGTGTTGCTAACCAATTGAATATTTGATGGTAAGTCATTCCAAAGACCGATTGTGTAATTAAAAAATTGTCTTGTAGATAAAACGTATTTATATTTTTGTGAGATCAGGCCTCTTCCACGTGTAGATTTGGCAAAAGTAATTCTTCTATGGAGATATTCAGGTTCCTTTGAATATATCAGCTTATGCATCATCAAAAGGCTTTTATACTTTAGTAAGTCTTTAAAACAAACATTATGCAACTGATATGTGAACGATGATATATTATCCCTTCTACTGCGATTAATTAAATACATATCTGGCTATATTATTATATGTGACTCGAAGTCGATCGTAATCAGTGGTGTCACAATTTGCAAATATTTCACATCCATACAGCAAAACAGGTATTAGATATGTTTTTGCCAGGAGCATACGTATTTTAAATGGCGTCGACGCTTTAACAGCCCACAGGTTTCTCAACATCCCATGAACTTTTCCAGCCGAAATATTTATGTGATTTTTCCAAGAAAGCTCGGCATTAAACGTTATTCCTAGATTTGATGATGATGGAACAAAATCGATTGTAGTGTTATTTATTAGCACAGAGACGTTATTATCAAGTCTTTTTTTATTATTTCTTGATATAAAGATACATTTTGATTTCGTTGGGTTTATGCACAAACCATTTAGACTTGCCCAATTGTGAATTTTATTTAAATCATTGTTGATGCGTTCAATACAATAACGTACATTTTCCATTTTGGTGCCTAAGTACAACTGTACATCATTCGTATACATTTGTATATCACAGTGACTTACAGCTTCAGGAAGATCATTAATGTACATACAAAAAAGCAATGGACCAAGAATGGACCCCTGTGGTACCCCTCTATCAACATGAACTGCATTGGAAGTCAAGCCATTTAAAAAAACAACTTGTTTACGGTTTAAAAGGTATGACGAAATAAGTTTTTTAGCCGAATTAGAAAAATTAAATAGCTTTTGGAGTTTGGTCAGCAGAATTGAGTGATCAACTGTATCAAAAGCTTTGCTGTGATCTAACAGCACAAGAAAAGATACCATATCAGTATCCAGTTTTAACCTAATTTCTTCAACCACATCGATCAACACCGTGATGCAACTTCTTACCTGTCTAAACCAGACTGTTTTTCTGTTAGGAAATTATGCTCCTGTAAATATTTATACATTTGGCTTTTCATTAGATTTTCCATTACCTTGGACAAAAAAGGTAGTATGGCAATTGGTCTAAATTCACTGCTGTTCTTAGGGAGCGGAATTATTTTGGCTTCGAATATTGACTTAGTTAATATGATATTAAATACGTACGTAATGAATGGCAGAATTTTAGCGATGATAAGTTTCAAAAATCTAGGATTAAGTCCATCCAAACCCACAGCATTTGATTTTATTGATGTTATACTTTTTAGAACTTCTATTTGATCCACACATCGAAAATAAAAACATTTTTCAAAAGGCAGTACATGGATTTTTTCCAAGGTTGGCAACCGATACCGTTATAATACCGTTATCCGTTTCAAAACCCTTTCAAATTGACAACCGATACCGATACCAATACCGAAATTCTTGATTTCAAAAAATACCGGTATTCAAAAACCTTTTCCCTTAATACCGGTGTCGTACCGGTATGGAATCGGTTTTAAAAAAAATGTTTTTTTTCACGTTTTTAGCAAAAATACTAATTTTTTCCTAATAGATTTAAAAAAATGTTTGTGTTTAAAAAATAAAACACTTACGGTGGATCTCATACTGTAGGTTTAACTTTAACTTAACTATAAACAAAAGAAAATGTTAAAAAAATGTACACAAAACAACAACAAATTTTTGGGTTAACTATTAACTAAAGTTTAAACCTGGAGTATGAGACCCACCGTTAGAAATTTTTAATAACTTATTGTTTTTTGTTCATGAATTTATTAAATAATTGAGCTCGAGGTCATTTAGTTTTCAATATAAAATATCTTTTATTATTTCATATATGTATATGCCACCGATATTTCGTCATTCATTGAATGACATCCTCAGGGTTTATGGAAACAACAACAAACAATTAAAAACAATTAAAAATATTGCCGCTGCACACCACGCATGTCCACATTACAATGCAAATGTGGACATGCGTGGTGTGCAGCGGCAATATTTTTAATTGTTTTTAATTGTTTGTTGTTGTTTCCATAAACCCTGAGGATGTCATTCAATGAATGACGAAATATCGGTGGCATATACATATATGAAATAATAAAAGATATTTTATATTGAAAACTAAATGACCTCGAGCTCAATTATTTAATAAATTCATCAATTTCAAAGGTCGAATATTACTTAAAAATTTATAGTTTTTTGTTCATATTATAAAAACATTTCCATAAACTATAGTTATCCTTTATAAAAATTTAATAAAATTGAGTTTTTTATAATTAAGAACGTTTTTTTATATTTTTGTAAATTTTTTCAATAATACCGATATATACCGGTATTAATGTTTCGGTATCGGTTATACCGATACCGATATGATTAAAATACCGTTACCGATACCGAAACAAATAAAAAATCGACACCAATACCGATACCTATACCGTTATTCGTTTCGGTTGCCAACCTTGATTTTTTCATATGGGCATTTCCATCATGTCGAACGGGACCGTCGAACACCTTTAAAGTGAAAAAAAGTCAAAATTAAACGGATTTTTATTTTGACAATAGGCTTTACTTATATCTTTTTATTAGCCCTACAATTGGTGCTGAGGTTGATTTTTAGCAATTTTTCGTTTTCAAGATAATTGTAAAAAACCAAGGCATTCGCACGGGACAAAAACAGAAGTGGTTTTCGCGGCTAACAATTAAAATGCCGATTTCAGCGAAACCTGAAGCAATAATTTAATGTGACTAATTTTACACTGTTGTGCATTGATGTCTTTTAAAAATGGTTGTAATTTTACTCAAAAACGATTCGTATTATTTTTTTAATTTAATTTTATTCACTGTCGCACGTGACATGTCGCACAGGACATTTTTTTCCATCATGAGATTTATGTTGTTTCTGTTGCTCTTTTTACGAAATTATATATAAACAAGCTTAATAAAAATGTTTTTAAATCGACAGAAGTATTCAAGGTATTTATTTGAATATAATAACCAAAAAGAAACTTAAAAGAAATATGTAGTATGTATTAATCCAGCAAAATTGTCGGATGGAAAGAACCCATTGTAGAACAACTTGTACGTGTATGCAACCTGTTCTAATTTATGTTCTATCATCGGTGATTTTTGTTTGAGTTTGTCCCAAAAGCAACAGGTTCTTTTCCTCCAAACTAGAACAGGTTACTTTGGAACCGGTTATAGAACCAGTTATAGAACTGGTTCCGCGACAGTGAAACCTTCCATTTTGATTCCCAGGAATCAGTTCTAGAACCTGTTCCACGTAACCGGTGGTAAAAATACCTGTTCTAGAACAGATTCAGAGGCAACCAGTTCAAAAAACTTTTGCTTGGAATTATTTATTTATATGAAAATATAAAATACAGTTTTTTTTTAGAATAGGCAGTCCTAGCTGCTTTTACTTCTTGACCATGGTGCATTCCAATTTTAAAAAAAATTTTAAAGTATGTATTTACATAAATAAATCATATACATAAGAAAAAAATTCAAAATTTTTAAATTTCACACTTACGATATCGCACGTGACCAACTGTGTATAAGTACCAAGATCACAATTCTTCTTATTTTTCAGTTAGGTTTTTTTTATTTTAATTGTATAAAAAATCTCTGTTTGTAATCAATATTTTATGAGGTTTCTGCGTGTACTTTCGACGCACTGATAACAAATGTTGTTTTTCAATGTCGCACGGGACATCGAAATATGCGAAAAAGCAAATCAAAAACTTACAGATATTTTCAATCGCATTGTTTCTTATGCATTGTTTTATGACTCTTTGTACCTTTAGAAATATTTTAGAAAGCAAAAGTCAATGCATACCGTCCTCTGTTTAAAAACTTTTATCAAAACAAAATGTGCAATAGAAATATCCAAATAGGAAAAGATGCGCTTGTGCGACTTTGCATTCGAATACCTCGAAATGGGTTATGAATAAATGCGAAATCTTTTTACGTTATTTAAATTTGATTGTTTCCCTATGCAAATATGATAAAACAAAATGTTTTCAAGAACTTTTAATATTTTAGTCTCGGTGGACCTTTCGGTGGAAATGCCCATATTCATTTTCAGTTGGTCTTGCCACTTTAACGTCAACAAATTGGTGGTTTAGTTTATTTACGTCAACGTCAGAACTTGTAATGCAAACACTCTTTTTACCAATACCAATTTCACGGATTTCTTTCCACTTGCTCTTGCTATCTATAGCTGTTGAAAATTTCTGTTGATAGTACGCTGTTTTAGCCTTATTTATGTTATCCACAACTTTTTTCCTAGCGGATTTAAACAAAAATTGCAATTCAGGGGTTTTAAATTTCTTCCATTTTTTATAAGCTAGATCCCTGACATCAATTAAACGTTTTATTGCTGAATTAAACCACGGTGGCTGTTTGGCCTTGCAAATTTTTGTTTTTTCTGGCACCGTTTCATTAAATACTTCAAACAGATTATTTTGAATGAAAGCTATTTGATCATTTACGTCTTCAAGGTCGTAAATTAAATTCCAACTAATGCAATCAAGCCGCTGGTTTAGTGCCACATAATCTATGTTTCGAAAATCACGATATGAGTAATAAATATCTTCAGTGCAGATAAAGGCATCATACACTGTAAAGATAAGGTCATGCTTTGAAAAAACTGGAGCAGATAACTGATCATAAAGAAGTATTTTCTTTTTATGATTTACAAAGAAGACGTCAAGTAAGCTGTTTGTAGCATTTGAATAATGGGTTGGAGTTGTTGTATTGACGGGCAGTAGGCCAAGTGTTTGCATAGGCTCGAAAAGTGAGTTTTTAGTGAGCAGATTACTGTTGAAATCGCCAGCAATAATTACATCATTATATAATAATGATAAAGATTCAATTTTATCTAGCAAATCATTTGTATCGACATCGTTATTTGGTCGATATACGCAGGCAAACAGTATTTTACTCTTATCCTCAGTGGTTACCTCCAAAAATAAATATTCAATTTGACTGGAGGAGTTCGATTTCAGTTTTAAGCAAGTATTTATATCATTCCTTACATAGATTGATACACCACCAGCGTGTGTTTTCCTGTCAGCACGAAATAATTTGAAACCAGGCAAATTGAAAATGGCATCATTGATTGAAGAATCGAACCAGGTCTCAGAAACGCATATAACATCAACTCCTGAATTAACAAAAATGTACCTAAACTCATCCATCTTGTTATTGAGACTTTGTGCATTTATATGTACTATTTTGAGTCCGGACTTTTGCTTGGCAAGAATTCTAAGCATGTTAAAAACATTGTCTTTGGAACTAAAAATGCCATTACGAATCATGAATTACAGAGTGGAAAGCAACACATTTGAATGTTATATGAATTAATGGTAATAAAAATGGAACGAAAATAACACAAGTATAAATACGAATGTGTAAATAATTTAAATAATTGTAACTGTAGATTAAAAAAAGAAAATTAAGAACATTAAATAATAGTAAAATGGACAGTTATTATTATGCAATGAGAAATAGGCAATCAAATAATACGAAATTCTCTATACTATAACGTACACTTGACTGATTTCTTATATCTCGGTTGTATATCATAATCCTATATTAACTTTAAAATTTCAGTGTTGTTAACTTTATTTTACAATTACTAAATTAAAAGAAATTTTTTTTCATGTTTATTGCATGATAAATCTGGATAAAAGTAATGGAAGATTTATCGAAATTATAAGATCTCCAGCAGGCCTGGGGTTAATCATTACATTTTGTAATTAATTACACATGCAATTACACAATTACATGTAATTGTAATTGAAAAAAAACTCCTCTATAATTACATATTATTTGTAATTGCAATTCAAAAAAGAACAATTACAATTACAAGTAATTGAAAATTTTTTTTTTATTTAAAAAAATAATTTTTGTATGTATATTGTTAGGTATATGGTCCTATATAATATGATAAAAAGTATAAGGTTAATATTTAGATATAATTGTATCAAACTATGTCCACTTTTATAACATTTTATATAATTTTATACAAAAAGATATAATTTGATGTAATTGGATGAGGACAAAATTCGGACACAATTGTATCGAATTGCATAAAATTGTATCAAATTGTACCAAATTGTATACAATTGTATACAATGCGATACAATATGATACAATAAGACGTTCTCATTTTTCGGATATAATTATATCTAATTACATAAAAGATTATATATAATTAAATATAACTTCATATTACTCCATATCATTTTTTTACTTGGGTTTGTATTTTTGGTCATTTTAAATGCTTTTCAAAAATATAAAATTTTTTAAAATCCAAACAGCGGTTGCGCAGTTACAAAATAATATATTAAAAACATAACATTTCGCGATCAAAAAATTCTTAAATTGTGTGAAACTAATTTAGTTTGTCAAACTAATGTCAGTTATGACTCGAAATATCGATTCAAAACCAATGAAATGCAAAATCAATCGTTTTTCGCTCCAGCAGCTTAGGGTAAAAAACTGATAACTTTTTTTGATTTGACGCAAAATTATTAGTTGCATCGTCTTTTGACGCATAAATATTAGTTGAATCACCTCTGTTTATGGTTATTTTAAAATATTTTAAACATTTATCTTCATTTATTTGAATGAAATCTGATGCAAACAATTGTGGTTACGGAGTTTACAGTTACGGAGTTTACATTTGGTTACTTTTTTCGTTTTCTTTCAGAAACGCTTTGTCAGAATTTTTTTTCCGAAACCAAATCGCATGATGCCTACAAGGTTAATCCAAATATGACATTGTTTTTCTTACTCTTTAAAGAGTTTGGTGTAAAAATTAGGAACGGAGTTTACAACATTTTTTCAAATCTTATTAAAGACATCCTTTTTCATCTCGAGAATGTTACATGCTGCAGAAAAGCTTCAAGTCTGTTATACTGGATGATTACTTACAGTCCAACGATCATTTGAGTATAAATAACATTATACTTTTCGCAATATAAATAATAGATAACTCCAAAATTCTGGTATATGCATTTTTATCAAAAATTATGACGAAAAATCGTTACAGAGTTGAAGTCGTGATAGCTAAGATATACGAAAAAGTTTGTAAAATGTATTAATTTTTATTAAAAACGGCACTTTTCCTCTTCATAAAAATTCTTACAGTTAGTGTTTAGCTTTATTGGTTATTAAAATATAAGCTATTAAAGTTAAAAAACCTTATGAGTTACTCGTTACGGAGTTTACATTTGGCCTATAAAATTGGTCACAAATTTTTTGTATTAACCAAAAATTGGTCAGATTGTTATAAGTTTTGTAGAACAGGTGACAATGCACTGATATATATCGAAATATGTAACTCAAATGTAATCCATGCATTAGAAATTAGGTGGTTACACGGTTTTTTCACATTTTTTGATATCACCCATGTACTTTATTCAAAATTGAACATCTATAAGCTTTCCTTCATTACTTTTTTTAGAGTGGTGAATACCGAAATCTCGATATTTCAGTGCAGGTAAACGCCAAATCAACGAACGAACCCAGCAAAACTTTGGTAATGGGCGCGATATACTTATACAATACCTTCACTCAACCAAAAAAGTCTGTAATGGCTACTGAAAATTTTGCTGTTATTAATGAAAATTTAACTGTTTTGAGCCCAGCGGTATTTTTTGCTAATTTTAGCAGCACATCTGTAGCATCTGATCTGTAGTACAATAAAATTAGTAGAACAAATTAGTAGTCGCTACTAAATTAATGCAAAATTGTTGTAAACAGCAATTCAAAATCGATTTGCTAAAATCAGTTAAAAAACTTACTAAAAATCAATAACACTGCATGACACTCAAAAAATTAATGGAGATCTGACCATCAGTTCCATATATTTCGGACATGCTGATTATAATGGCGTACTTTATTTTTCGATCTAAGGTACAGATTTTTCCCTAAATGTCTTTAACCCTTTCGACCCCAAAGTTGCCTACAAGCAACTTCGTTGTTTTGTACCTATAACTCCCGTTGTATTTAGTTTTTTTTCTAACAATTTTTTTTTACTCAGTAGCATTGAAGTTCTAGAATACCTGTGTATAATTTCATATAGCAGTCTTTAATAGTGTTCATTTGCGAGCTATTTTTCATAATGTCAACACACATTTTTTCTCACAGCAAAATTTAAGGAAAAATAAAATTTTTGTTTAAATTAGTCTCAAAAATTGTGTGATGAATAAAATTCAAAAAATAAAAAATTTTTATGTAGAGTTTAGTTATAGGAAAAATACAAAATTTAAATTTTTTAAAAATCTTAACCCGTTCGGGACCGGCAGCATATTAATGTTTGAACTTTAATTCCAAATATCTCCGCTAGGGGGTGCTGCAAAGCCATTAAAGTAATAAAAAAACATTTCTTTGGCATAGATCTACATTTACAAGAAGTTTGGTTGGAAAATTCCCAGCCATTTAAACTTGGGGTCGAAAGGGTTAAAATTTGGCGGTTTTCCATTCAGTTTTTTATATAAAAAAATTTTCAAATGTAATCAATATAAATTTTTGTGGTGAAATGTAGGCACAGGACCTGTACGAGGGGTACTATTTATATTCTGGGAATTGGCAACAGTAATGTCAATAGCTAAAATCTGGCAACACGATAATAAAATTTGACATTTTTTAGCATAAATATTGTTTACAGTGAGTTAAGAAAATCAATTTGGCCAAAAAATTTAAATTTCAAGAGAAGGTTTTCGTTGGATTATTTTTCACAACTTTCGACGTCGATTATCTCAACAAGAATGTGTCGATGAAATCAGTTCTTTGTATGGCGATAAAGCAGCATCAAAAACCACAGTATATCGCTGGTATAGTCAATTCAATCGTGGTCGTAGTTCGGTCGCCGACGAATTCCGTGAAGGTCGTCCAAAATCGGTTGTTGTGCCACAAAACATCGATGCATTGCGTGAACTGATAATGTAAGATCGTCATGTGACATATCGTGAGATAGAGGCATCCTTGCACACTAGTTCCACTTCAATACATTCGATTTTGCATGAACACTTAGTTGTAAAAAAATTTGCTCTCGTTGGATACTCCATAATTTATCAATCGCTCAAAAAAAAGGGTCGCGTAGATTAGTGTAAGGGAATGATTAAAAATGGTTTCAACGAATGCAAAAGTGTATTGATCATAAATGGGAATATTTTGAAAAACAATAAAGCCATTTTCATTTTAAAATGTTTGTTATTATTAGCTATTCCCGAAATATAAATAGTACCCCTCGTATTCATATTTAGTTTTAAAATTTTATGCATAAAACTTGATATTAAAACCACTGTTCGCGTTTTATATGGATTTTTACGGTTTTTTAAGGTTTTAGCCAATTGAATCCCTGAAAGCAAAATCGGCCTTAATAAATGCAATTAAAAGGAAAATATTTCAACAAAAAAAATGTATTCATCTATAGCGGCCTATACGTTAAACTCGTGACTTTTCAAAAATTTTGTATGGCAGCATAGCTTTCCAAGTTGTCCCCAAAGTCCAACTTTTAGTATAATATGGGGTCACCTCTAAAAACTGTTCTTTGCTAAATTGCAAGCAAAACAGTTTCCATTTGCAAAAGTTATCGCAATAAATACAGTTTTTACTAAGGTTAGTATCGTACTAAAGACATTATAATACAGGGCTGGCAAAACTATGGCATGCGAGAGGATTTTAGGTGGTACGCGACGTTTTGTTGGATATTTTCAAAAAATTTAAACTATTAAAAGACCGGCAAAAAATTCAGTTAAATCTTAAATTTCGTTACAAAAATGTGTGATTTAACTACATATTTGCCCGAGTAAAAAATCAAATCATATCCAATTTTATATTGTCTAAGATCTGCTGTAATATCTAGGTGATCC
Source organism: Leucophora obtusa (assembly GCA_949987735.1). Taxonomy (NCBI): domain Eukaryota; kingdom Metazoa; phylum Arthropoda; class Insecta; order Diptera; family Anthomyiidae; genus Leucophora; species Leucophora obtusa. The sequence continues at coordinate 50,112,278 of OX465296.1, forward strand.
AATTAGATCTCAAAATTGGGAGGTCCAATGATATCTTTGGGGATAAACCTAGATCTAATTTGATCCGAAAAATGGCAGATGGAATTAGATCCAGTAATATATTTGTGGATAAACTTAGATCTAATTTTTTCTGCGGCCCTATGCTCCTTGCAGGAGTAAAAGGAACAAATATATATATATAGATCTAATTTGATACGAAAAATGGCAGATCGAATTAGATCCAGCAATATATTTGGGGATTAAGTAAGATCTAAATTGCAGATGGAATTAAATCCACCCGAGTAAAAAAGTTTTGATACAATCATATATTATTTTATGTAATTACATATAGTAACTTATAGTTACATATGGCCACATATGCTTTTAAATTGAAGCATATATACTTTTATATAGTCATTTATTAAATATTTTTTCCTCAAAGGTTTTAATATTGAGACATATGTGATTTTATATTATTACATACTGGCCTACATATAAGTGTATGTGCTATATATAAGTACATAAAGTAACATATAAAAGATATAATTACTTATACGTTTATATATAATTTAGTATGACACTACACATAATAATATAAAACTATATATGGAGCCATTTAAGAAATATTATATAATAGGTGTTATATATGATTATATATTGACGGATATGAACCCATATACAACTTAGTATGGTTTCATATCTACAATATTTTATGCTTTCTTTTATATATAACGATATAACGTTCTTTATAAAATCATCTATAATTATATATCATCCCACATTAGCAATTTTTTCAAAGTGATTTTATATAAAAATATATAAGGTCCTTTTAAAACCGTATTGTATTAAATGTGGTTCCATATTAAAAATGATTTTGAACTAGTTTAAGATTTAGTAATTACTAGCGATTGGCGCATGACACGATCGTGAGTGAAGTTATTCACAAGTGATCATGAGTAATAATTACTATACCAAAGTAATTCGCGCGTGAGCGTGAGAATATATAATTCGTACGTGAGCGTGAGTAAGAATGTATAACCCGTGCATGATTCGTGTGTGAGTTTATTTTTTGCATCATATGTTTTTAGAAATTTTTACTGTTTTGCGTGAGAATTTTCTGATTGTGAGTAAGTTTTTAATATACTCATGTCTGCGTGAGTAAGACACGAAATGCTCGTGCGTGAGTAATTTGTTTTTGTTTAGGAGCGTGAGTCAAAATGGCTAACGCGCCCATAAAATTAACAATACTGAAGCTTTAATATGGAATTCTCTATACTATAACGCACACTTGACTGATCTCTTATATCTTGGTTGTATATTACAATCCTATTAAGTTAAAAATTTCAGTGTTGTTAACCTTATTTTAAAATTACTAAAAACAAATAAAAATTTGTTCATGTTTCATGCACTGTCATGGTAAATCTGGATAAAAGTAATGGAAGATTTATCGAAATTATAGGATATCCGGTAGACCTGGGGGTTAATCATTACATTTTGTAATTAATTACACATGCATTTACACAATTACATGTAATTGTAATTGAAAAAAACTCAATTACAATTACAAATTATTTGTAATTACAATTACAAATTATTTGTAATTGTAATTCAAAAAAGAACAATTACAAGTAATTTGTAATTTGAAAAATGTCAATTACATTTTTTGGGAAAATAAATAATGACAAAAAGCACAAGTTAGGGGTAAGCCCAACATGACGTATTCTTTTTATACGCATCCATGCCTATGCAACCTATCCCAGTCAGATTTTTCTACAAAATTTTAACAAAAAACACTTTTTACTTGTAATTTCAATTACAAATTACAAGTAATTGTAATTGAAATCCCTCAGGTCTGATCTCCAGATATTGTATATCTTTTTTTATTTAAAAATATAATTTTGTATATTGTTTGATATGGTCATATATATTATGGTAAAAATATAGGGTCAATATTTAGGTATAATTGTATCAAACTATGTCCACTTTTATAACATTTTATATAATTTTATACAAAAAGATATAGTTTTATGTAATTGGATGAGGACAAAATTCGGATACAATTGTATCAAATTGCATAGAATTGTATCAAATTGTACCAAATTGTATACAATTGTATACAATTCGATACAATATGATGCAATAAGACGTTCTCATTTTTCGGATATAATTATATCTAATTACATAAAAGATTATATATAATTAAATATAATTTTATATGGCTCCATATCATTTTTTTTTACTTGGGCAGTGATATATTTGGGGATTTGGAAGGATCTTAATTTATCCCATAAATTGCAGATTGAATTAGATCCAGCAATTTATTTCGGTATTAAGATGGCAGATCGGATTAGAAAAAGCAATATATTTGGGGATTGACATCTAAAACTATCCAGAAAAATGACAGATAAAATTAGATCCCGCATTATATTTTGGTACTACGTAAGATCTCCATTTCTTTGGGATTAAATAAGATCCCAGACAAATATTGACAACAGTTCAAAAAATAATACACTGGCAGAGCACAAATTTTATAAAAATTACAATATTTTGTTAAAATAAGGTTTAAACTCAGAAGGTCTCAAGTTCGATACCGTTCACGGCTATGCATTTTTTTTTATAAAATGAATTTCTTTTTATAAATTATAATTATATTTTTTTTTATTAAATTGAATTTTTTTTTAAAAATAATTTTATTTACATCTTTTCAACGCTCTACACCATTTCCAATTGTATCAATTGTTTTTACGATTTATCAATTGTATTTCAGAAATAATCAATTGAATTTCAGTTTTATCAATTGTATTTCAGAACTTATCAATTATTTTTCAGATTTATGAATTGTATTTCAGAACTAGTTAATTGAATTTCAGTTTTATCAATTGTATTTCAGAAATTATTAATTGTATTTCCGAAATTCACAACTGTGTTTCTGAAATTATCAAACTGTATTTCAGAAATTATCAATTGTATTTCAGAAATTATGAAATGTATTTCAGAAATTTTTCTCTATTAATTATGAAATACAATCAACAAGTTCTGAAATAGATTTGATTATTTCTGAAATACAATTAATAATTTCTGTAATACAGTTGATAATTTCTGAAATAGGTACATTTAAAATTTCTGAAATACACTTAATAGCTTCTGAAATACAGTTAATATTGTAGTTGCTGATGAGTTACCATATATGACCATATATTGTTTAAATGGCACCATATATGACAATATATTGTTTAAATGGCACCATATATGGTATATGTTCCCTATTAAAAAAATAATATGGAGCTTTATATAGTAATATACAACTTAGAGTGATCCATGTACCATTTGATCCGGAAAATGGCCAGATAAAATTGTATCAGTTGTTTATCAGTTTTTATCTAATTGCATCAGTTTAGATCTGACCTGATTAAATTATGTGTTAATCAGATGAAATTGTATCTCGTTGGCTTAGTCGGCAAACCTGTCAAGTCCAATTTTTATGCAAATTGAGTTTTTGATGTAGTATGCTAGTGTAACTCAAAACACATCATTTACAAAAAAAAATGCCATTATGTTGTTTTTTCTTGTTGTTATGCAGTGGTAAGCAATTCTGTCAAGTCCAAAAAAACAAACAAAACATCGAAAACCACATGCTAAGTCCAGCTGAAAACAACACACATTTTGTTTCAACAAATTTCTTCAATAGAATTAAATGCGACTTTTGTTTATTTAAAGATAAACCCCTCAATTCATAAATGCTTTGTAAAGTTATAGCTGGTTTACAAAACCTCCTATAATTTTACAAAGCGTTTATGAATTTAGGGATAACTATATAATTATTTAGTTATTTTAACTTTTAAGGTACCCAATGTACAATTGGAGTCCGAAAAGACTCATAAAAGAGCCCTTAGACCTTCTGAAATCATAGATATATGAGGGTGTTTTTCTTCACCGATGAAGCCTCTTTTGAGCACACTTTTATGACTCGTAAAAGACTCCAAATTATGAGCATTGCTGGAAAATTTTGAATTTTCTGAGCCATTTATGAGTCATTTGTGACAAATTTTTGAGTAATTTATGAGCATTGAAAAAATTTTGAATACGATCATAAATATGAGTCTATTATGTTTCATTTAAAACTCTAAGATTTGAGCACTCTGAAAATGTTCGTCTTTCAGAGTCTTTTATGAGTCATAATTTCTGAGCGCTCAGAAAAATGTTGGCTGGGTAACTATTACTTATAAATTTTTTCAGGAAAAACATTAATTTATAAATTTTATTAGGCGATTGTCATGAATTCTGCTGACATAAATAAAAATAAAATAAAAAAAAAAGAAAATCTGCTAAGTCCACACATTTGAAAGAAAATCTGGTAAGTCCACATTTAAAATAGAAAATTATAAACCCAGCCAGCAATTTCGGAGCGCTCATAAATAAGATTTTTAAATGGCTCATAGAATTGATTATTGTTTTTTTTTGAAAATAATCTTTTTTTGGTAGAAAATATGAACCCTCAGAAAACAATCCAAAAAGTTGTCTCTACAATCTAAAAAGCTGTCTCAAAACGAGGGTTCATTTTTCGGACTCTAAGAAGATTCCAAAATTATTTAAATTTATGAAGAAAATTTCGATTTTATACGTTCTTTTTTTCTGAGACATTTCTGAGTACACAGGGGGCTCTTTTGGACGGACCACTTTCAACGGAAAAAGTGGAAAAATGTTTATGTTTTTGGAGCTCATTTCTGAGTCATTAATGATCATCTTTGTTTGCTGGGAAGAGCAAATCTGCTAAGTCCAAAAAGAGCATATAAGTCTGCAAACTTTTATTTTGGAATTCTATGATTTTTTGTGGTTAAAAGTTTTGTCGTAGTTTAGTTTAGTTTATTTATTTATTTATTGTTTCAATAGCTATCACAACAAGAATAAATCTTTTAAATTACAGTGATAGCAAATCAAATTTTCATATTAATATTAGTCATTCAATAGCATTTATAATTAAATTAAAATTTAAAAGTAAACATAGTTAAATATAAATTCAAAATAAACATAAAACATAATAAAATAAATATATTTAATTAATTTTAAACAAATTTAAAAGTTCCTTTTTAAAACATAATGTGTTGCTAAGCAATTGAACATATGAGGGTAAATCATTCCAAAGACCGATTGTATAATTGAAAAATTGTCTTGTAGACAAAAGATATTTATATTTTTGGGAAATCAGGTTTCTTCCACGTGGAGATTTGGCAAAAGTAAGTTTTCTGTAGAGAAATTCAGGTTCCTTTATATATTTTTTTTTTTTACATTAGACCAACACTCAGGGGATGCCCCCTACTGATGCAACGCATTGTGTTGATATTAGGAAAATAGGTTATGGGAAGGAGGAAATAGGGAGTAGTGTTTATGAACGTTTGACTTGAATTTCTCTAAATTGTAAGTATCAGGGAAGACACCTGCGGGGAGTTTATTCCACATACGGGCGGTTCGACTAATGAACGAATTCTCTCTATAATGCGTTGTGCGACTAACTGGACAATCGACCACAAATGGATGAGATCTACTAGACAAGCGCGTGTTGCGGCCAAAAACACGTGACCCCGGGATAAGTACACTTATCTCAGCAGAACACTTCCCATGGTAGTAACGATAGAACAGTGTTACACAACCCACATTCCGACCATGCTCCAATGAGTCAATAGAGCTGGATACCCTACTGTCATTAATGAGCGCCGACGCCCTCCTTTGTACACGGTCCAAAAGCTCCAAAATAGACTTTGAAGCCCCTGCCCATATATGGGAGTTGTATTCCATCTTCGGCCGGATATAGGTGGTATAAATAGTGAGAAGATCAGAAGAAGTGAAGTAGTTCTTACACCGGTTAAGAAAGCCAAGACACTTGAATGCCTCTTTCGACACTTGAATGACGTGATCCTTCCAACGGACATCACACTGTATCCTCATGCCCAGAACATCAAGAGCTTCAGATTCCTCAATACTGATACCACCCATGCATACAGATGACATTGATGGCTCAGCGGTCCTATGAGTCAGCAAACAACATTGGGTCTTGCGTGGATTAAAATCGACCCTATTCACGCGACCCCACTCGGAGATTGTAATTAGGTCCTGATTGAGTGTGTCATTCATATTCTGCCTCTTGCCTTCAACCTCCACAAGGCTTGGCCTATGATCAAAGGAATATGAATGGCAAATGTTGCTGTCATCTGCAAAAGAGTAGATAGGATTGGAAGTCTGACAGAGAAAGTCATTCAGAAAGATAAGAAAGAGAGAAGGAGAAAGAACAGAGCCTTGTGGTACCCCTGCATTCAACTGAAACTCATTAGATGAGACCCCATCTATAACAACTCTTATAGTGCGATCCCTGAGAAAACTCGATATGAATCGAGAGAAGTCATCACCGACACCAAAAGCAATAAGCTTTGATACGAGTGCTTTATGCCACACACGATCAAACGCTTTGGAAATATCCAGCGCAACCACCTTGCTTTCACCAAATCTGTGAATGGACCGACTCCAACGCTCCGAAAGGAGTGCCATCAGGTCTCCCATAGAACGACTTCTACGAAAGCCATACTGTCGATCATTAAGAAGCAAATTGGATTCAAGATAATTAACAAGATGGTAGTTAACCATGCTCTCCATGACCTTCGAGAGCGCAGAGCAGAGTGCGATTGGACGGTAATTATCAGGGTTAGTAGCCGCACCCTTTTTGGGGATTGGCTGGACATTGGCAATCTTCCAACACGATGGAAAGATACCCATGCGGTACGACGTGGTAAAGAGAGTTGCCAATGGACGCGATAGCGTCGAAGAGCACTGTTTCAGTACCAGCGCTGGTATACCACCCGGGCCCGTTGACTTATTTACGTCTAGATTCGCAAGAACCCTTTTAACTGCTCGAGGACGAAAGAATATCTTGGGCATAGTATGTGATACTCTTTCGAGCACGGGCAGTGGTTGATCGCTTTCCGGAAGAAACTAATTTTCCGCGAACAGTTCAGCCAGCAGGTTGGCTTTATCAACCGGGTCAGTGAATATTTGGTCATCCTTTATAAGATTTGGGATAGAGGAACTAGCATTATCCTTTACTCTTTTAACGAATGACCAAAAGGTCTTACTGCCCCGCGGAGCAGCAAGAACCTTAGCACGCAGACGCTTAACTTATGCATCATCATGAGACTTTTATATTTTAACAAATCTTTGAAACACATATTATTTAACTGATATGAAAATGATGAAATACTATCCCTTCTACCACGATTAAATACATATCTGGCTATGTTGTTGTACGTGACCTCAAGTCGATAATAGTCAATACAGTCACAATTGGCAAATATTTCACACCCATATAGTAGAACAGGTATTAAATATGTTTTAGCCAGAAGCATCCGTATTTCAAAGGGCGTCGAGGCTTTAACAGCCCAAAGGTTTCTCAACATTCCATGAACTTTCCCAGCCGAAATGTTAATATGATTTTTCCAAGAAAGTTCAGTATTAAACGTTATTCCCAGATTTTTTGATGATGGAACAAGTTCGATTTTATTGTCATTTATCATCAACAGATCATCATTTGCAAGTCTTTTCCTATTATTTTTTGATAAGAATATACATTTTGATTTTGTTGGGTTTATACACAAACCATTTGCAGTCGCCCAATTATGAATTTTATTCAAATCATAGTTAATGCATTCAATGCAATGACGCAAATCTTCCATTTTGGTGCTTAAGTACAGCTGTACATCATCCGCATACATTTGAATGTCACAGTGATTCAGAGCATTAGGAAGATCATTAATGTATATACAGAAAAGGAGTGGACCAAGAATAGAGCCCTGTGGGACCCCTCTAACAACATCAACAGCATTGGAAGTTAAGCCATTCAAGGAGACAACTTGTTTGCGGTTTAAAAGATATGATGAAATAAGTTTAATTGCAGAATTAGAAAAATGGAAAAGCTTTTGCAGTTTTGTTAGAAGTATTGAGTGATCAACTGTATCGAAAGCTTTGCTGTGATCCAGTAGTACAAGAAAAGATACCATATCATTATCCAATTTGGATCTTAGTTCCTCAACTACTTCGATTAGCACTGTAATGCAGCTTCGTCCCTTTCTAAAACCAGACTGTTTTGCGGTTAGAAGATTACGCTCTTTTAAAAACTCATTAATTTGATGCTGCATAAGATTTTCCATGACTTTGGACAAAAATGGTAGTATGGCAATTGGAGGTAGGTTCTTTTTTGTTTTAAATAAAACGCGAAGACTTTTTTATATTAAATCAAGGATAATTTATTTATTTAGTTTTTTTTTAATTAGTTTTTATACATTTAAATTTTTTTATAATGTGCTTTTATAAAGGACAATATTTTATTAATAATATTAATGCTTCCACATCGGTTTCTAAATTCTGACTAACTTTAGATCATTGGTACAAGTGTTTTTAAATTAAAAAATAAAGAATCAATAATAGGCAAAACAGAAAACTACTGATCATGATTGTGCATGCCTTCCTTAGTAACAAAACAAAAATGCATTTAAAACCAAACAATAGTACAAAACTGGGCATGCAGAATCATGATCTAGCTTGGAAACAGATAGACAAAAAAAGATTGAACATGAATACTTATCTTATATACGCTTTGTGCGTATGTAAGTAAACAAGAATGTGCATGTTTGAACATGATTATTGTTTACATGCAGAGTCATGCCACTTCTCTTATATACGCATTGTGTGTATGTAAGAAAGTATGTATGATTGTGCATGTTTCATTGCGAATATTATTAGTGCTTGGTAACAATAAATTTAATATAAAAATAAGCTAGAGATCTAAATAAATTCTTAAAACAAATATTGTAACAATAAGGGCATTCGAATAATATTGTACATGTTTGGATATAGATACATATAACTGTTAAACAAGATGAACTAAAGAAGAAAACTGCGTTTACAGATTTAAAAAAAGTTAACCCAAAAAAAGTTAGACAGTTTTTTGTCTCTCCTGAAATATTAAAAAAAAACGGACTTGACAGGTTTGCCGACTAAGCCAACAATCTGATTTTTGACCTGATACAATTTTATTGGTTTATATCACATGTTACACTTTAGGTGCAAATAGATATATTTGTATACAAAATTATATAGTTATATCCCAATTTTGACCTGATGTAATTGTATCAGTTTAAAACTTTGATACAATTGTATAAGGTAAATGTCGGATACAATTATATTTTATTTATATAAAATTGAACCAATTACGATCAAACCTGACACCATTACATATAAACCGATAAAATTGTATCAGGGCAAAAATCGGATACAATTTCATCTGATTAACACATAATTTCATCAGGTCAGATCTAAACTGATACAATTAGATAAAAATTGATAAACAATTAATAAAAATAAATCGCGCCATTCTTCGGATGAAACCGTATATTTATACATATATAACTTAATCACATATATGACTATATGTAACTATTTTTACTCGGGTTGTTTAAATGATACGATATATCAAAGTATATGGTACTATATATAGTAGCATATATTATCATATCTGGAACTGTATTGAAAATGTTGTTCATGAGGTCCCATTTATGAGCATATATTGTTGAAATGGCACCATATATGATATGGTTTAAATGGCACCATATATGGTAATGTATTGCTTAAATAACACCATACATAAATATATACAACATATAGGGTTTAAATGGCACCACATATGCAAATATATTGCTTAAATAAAACCATATATAAATATATATGGCACTATATATAGTAGCATATATTATCATATCTGCAACTGTATTAAAAACTTTGTTCATGAGGTACCATATATGACCATATATTGTTTAAATGCCACCATATATGATAATATCTAGTTTAACTGGCACCATATGTAGTTATATATTGTTTAAATGATACCATATATAATTATATATTGTTAAAATGCCACCATATATATTAAGATATAGCTCTATATACAACTATATATGCAATAAGATCAGCCATGCTATGTAATATATAATCATATATACCATATCTAATATTATAAAGGCCGATATCTAATTAGATGAAATTATATATGGCATAATATAAGGAAAAATTTTGGAAAAAGACGTCATATATAATTCTATATGGATATTAGGGCGGGTCGATTTAATAATCGCCCATGGCTCAGTGAAAATCGTATTCTAGGGATCAAAATAAGAAACTTTGCCGAAGAAACCATACCCCCCAACTGTTGACTTTTGTCCCGTAGGGTCAAGTTTTGAAAAATCCCACTTTGACCCATTTAGAGTGCCCCAATCGAGTCCAAATGTATGACCGACCCCCACTAACTTTAGAGGGCCGATCCACCCATGCCAGTGGCACACCCCCTGGAACTCCCCTGGGGGGTTCCCCATACAAACATTTTAAAAAATCACCATTTTTGGCACTTTATTTTATTATTTTTTATTTATTTTTATTATTTTATTTATTTTTTCTCTTTAGAAATTTATTTAGTCAGAACATATGTAAATGAAAAAATTAATTTAACTTAGTAATAGAAAAGAAAATAAAAAAAATTACTGTTTGAAGTCTTTTTTGCTTTCAAGTCTGGGCAATTTCGCACGGCTCTCTAATGTCGTCACCATAACAGCCTCTACATTTTCCGGTATAACTCGTTTGGAAACGATAGCTAGCAATTGAACGTGTCGTTCTGTTGCAGGTCGTAAAATAGGTTGTGTGGGTTTTTTAAGCCACCACAAGACACAGCTGCATGTCGTAAACTTACTTAAGCTAAATCGGTTACAGGTAGAATTGAGCATAAAATTATCATAAAGGATTTTCCAGAAGTAATAAAAGGCGCACTTGCTTAACAGAATTTGTAGTCAGATTAACGTTTAATTTACATGTAAGTACTTTATGGGCAGTTTTGACAACAAAATCGGTTACAGGTAGAATTGAAATTACCATTTCATTCTTATTACCTCGTCTCCTAGACCATATATAACGCAACAGTTTTTGTGAATGCATTAAGTCGTTGTGAAGAACTCGAAGTGTGAAGTGCTAATTTGAGATAAAAAAATATTTAAAAAAAAATCATTCCAAATCAAGAAGTTTACAATGAATCCACCATCCTCTACACCGCAAGATGAAGCAATAACAACATCAACAACTATCGAAAACCCAATGAGTCATATACCCAGGCATGATGTTACTGTTTTTGGTGTGTCTACTGATTTGACTGATCTTAATTTACCAACCCATCTGGATATCTTGAGATATTATTTTTACTTGAGCGAACAAAAAAAGTTGTCCTATAAAGCATTCACTATTCAAGTACAAGATAAGTTGATTGGAATTTGGGAAAAACTTGGTATGGAAATAATTCTGAAAAAAAGTGTATGTAATAAATTTAATAGATTGCTTGACAAATATCAAGTGCAAATCAAGAGAAGAAACAAACCCCAACAATTTACAGAGTATGTAAAATCTCTGGAAACAATTTTTTTCATTGGAACATGTAAATGTGATTTGAAGGCAGCTCCATGTGCATGCGGTTTGGTTCCCGAACGCCTCAAAGAGTTTATGCACGATCAACATAATCAGAGAAGTCTAACAATGGATGGATTTGCGATGGAAATTGAAGAGCAAGGAGCAACGTCTATGTCATCAATGCCAACATACCAAGATCCCGATGATTCAACATACGCACCGCCACCGGTTCAAGAAGATTTGGATATAAGCACAAGTTCACAATACACACAGAGATACGATTGTTTTAACTTTGCCTTGGTATGTGACAGATTTGGCGTGCCTGATAGAGTAGCATCAGCAATGGGAACAGCTCTTTTCCAAGATTTTAAAATGAAAGATATCCATGGCAAACCTCTCATCATGGATAAATCGAAAGTTCGCCGAGAAAAAGAGAAATGCAGACAAGAAGTGCTTCGCAAACGGTTAGATGATACCAATTTGTTAGCATTTTCATTCGATGGCAGAAAAGATGATACTTTAACGAGAGATACAATTGATGAGAAGTATCATACTAGAATGGTAAAAGAACCTCATCTTGTTATTTTGAGAGAACCGAATTCTGAATTGATTGGTTACGTAAGACTGGAACATGAAACCGCTGAATACAAAACAACCAAATTAAATGATTTTTTCAACGATAAAAATATATCACTGGATGCATTAATTGGCATATGCACTGACGGTGAGCCAACAAACACTGGCCCAAACGGTGGAATTATACGACGATTCGAATTGCTGTTAAAAAGACCATTGCATTGGTTCGTTTGCCTTCTACACTTCAACGAACTTCCGTTTCGGCATTTGTTTGAAGCTTTGGATAAATCAACCAGCACTGGACCAAGATCGGCAACCGGAAAATTGAGCCGTCAAATCGAAACTTGTGAAACTCTTCCGGTAAGTTATTGCTATCACTCATTTATTATAATTGTCAACCGTTTTTAATTGTTTTATTTTTATATATTTTCAGGTGGTGGACGGCTTTCAGAAAATTGAGTTGAAAAATATGCCCCCTGCTCCAGAAAAAATTGAATTTTCCACCGATTCCAAGTACTTATACGACATGGCCCATGCAATTTCTAGCGGCGTGGTTTCAGTGGATCTGGCAAACATCAAACCAGGGAAAATTGTACATTCTCGGTGGCTCACCAACACACAAAAAAATAAAAACTAATTTCAATCATGAAAACCGCCTATTCAATAAATTTTATCGTTGAAATTCCTCCAATCACGAAAATTGTTCATTCAATTAAAAATTTGTAGCTCTTTAATTGAATAAATTTTCAATAAAATAGTGATACATTTGATTAGGATTTTTATTGGTTTTTTATATGAGTTTGATTATAAATTAATTCATTGGATTAAAAATTGATCAATATTATATACCTTATAAATAACCCATTATATTCATTTGATTAAAAATTAATCCATTGGATTAAAAATTGATCAACATTGTATAACTTCTAAATAAGACTATCAGCTGGATAAAGTGGTAGTTGCCATGCCAACTATAAAAAAATATACTTCTTTATTTTTAGCTTGAATTTCATTAAAATAAAACCTGCATGCAATTTTCATTCAGTTGATAGACTTATGTGAAAAGTTCTCTCGTAGAAATTAGTTTTCTTATTTTTTCTGAAGCATAAGGGCTCTGTTAAAATTTTTTTGAAAACCAATAAATATATTTAATTTAAAATAATTTTTAATTTATTTTTATGCGATTTTTTGTTTAAAAAAAATTTCAAATTTTTTTTAAACAAAATTTCGAAAATTTTGAATTTGTTTAAATTTAGTTTGAAAACTTTTTGTTTAAAAAAATTTTTAAACAAAATTTCAAAAACTACATTACTATTTTATAGTAATGTTTTGGAATAAATGAATATTCAGATTTAACATGGCAAAATTAAAATATTTAACTAAATAAAGTAATAAACTCAACGAGAATTTATAAAATTTTATAAAAAATAATTTAAAATATTAGTTACTAATCAGGGATGATAAATGGGATTTTCAAAATAGTACCAACCTGCTTAAAAAATTGTACTTTTTAGATCCGCATAGTACTTTTTTAAAATTTTTTTATTATAAATTAACAAAAAAAGTACATATATAAAGGTTCTTTTGTACATTAAACTCTGTATAGTGTATTTTGTTCTTTCTTCTTCGCAGTTACCTTTTTTATATTATTCTATCGCTTTTGTTCTTGCATCCAATCTACAGCGTTGACTATTATAAGCGTCCCAGTCTCATCTTTAATATTTAAAAAGCGGGGTCAAAAATTATAAAATTTTAATCTTTTTTTTAAATTTATTTCTTATAATTAAAAAAAACTATATAGGGATTGGGTATTAAAACAAACAACGTGCCCGAACATGTCCAATTTACTAAAAATGAAGTTACCGCACAAATAACTAAACAAAAAACAACTTAAAGATTTTCTCTTAAATTCAAATAAATGCTTAATATTTTTTCTGCAAAATTTTAAAAATCTTTTTTTTGAATTACGTTTCTTACGATTTTTTACTATTTATTTTGAATAATTTAAATTGGTATCAAATAATGCTAAGGAGTACCATAGTCCTTTTGAGGTTCTAATAGTACTATAAAATGAGGTTCTAATAGTATTATAGTACCAACTTTATCATCCCTGTTACTAATCCATTAACATTTATAAAAACAACTACATATATAAAACAAACGAAAAACAACAACAATATGCTGATGTAGTTCTCTTGTTTCATGAAATGCTTGTGAGTGGCAGAATAAAAAAAAATCTCAAGCAAATTGCAGTTTTGAGCAATTATTTAATCTATTGGATTAATTTTTAATTGACACCTTTTGAAATAATTTAACAAATCGTTTTAATTGAAAAAAGTTGAACAACATTTTTTTGTGTGAAGGCCGCTAGACTATTACGATTATATGTGACAACGGAAAATCCAGATGCAAATTTAAGAATACTGGTTGAATTTATAATTACATGTTATGTGCCAATGTACTTCAATATCAAGTATTACAGCTCTGTCGTGTACGGTAGTAGATTATTTTTCAAATTCATTAGTTGGTCAAGATTTCTAGAACCTCGTTTACGCAAAATTGTCAATAAAGTAATTACAGATAATTCATATTATGCGCATTCGGAAAATATCTTATTATCAATGTTGTTTGATGATAGCAAAGAAAAGCGCGACTGTGCTATCAAGATAATTCTACGCTATCGAACCGATGTTGACTACCCAACGGGACTTAGAGCTTATAAAAAACCAGATATAAACTTTTATTGCACAAGTTACACGGAAATGATCAATATGAATGACTAAATGACGTATTTGAACCACCATTCACGCGAAGCATTCCATACGATACTTTGAAAGAATATTTAAATCAAGATGATCCACCGTTTAATGATCCAAAAATTCCATCACACATACAAGAAACAGAACGACACGTTCAATTGCTAGCTAGCGTTTCCAAACGAGTTATACCGGAAAATGTAGAGGCTGTTATGGTGACGACATTAGAGAGCCGTGCGAAATTGCCCAGACTTGAAAGCAAAAAAGACTTCAAACAGTAATTTTTTTTATTTTCTTTTCTATTACTAAGTTAAATTAATTTTTTCATTTACATATGTTCTGACTAAATAAATTTCTAAAGAGAAAAAATAAATAAAATAATAAAAATAAATAAAAAATAATAAAATAAAGTGCCAAAAATGGTGATTTTTTAAAATGTTTGTATGGGGAACCCCCCAGGGGAGTTCCAGGGGGTGTGCCACTGGCATGGGTGGATCGGCCCTCCAAAGTTAATGGGGGTCGGTCATACATTTGGACTCGATTGGGGCACTCTAAATGGGTCAAAGTATGATTTTTCAAAACTTGACCCTACGGGACAAAAGTCAACAGTTGGGGGGGTAGTAGAATTCGATTTAGAGGTATGGTTCCTTCGGCAAAGTTTCTTATTTTGATCCCTAGAATACGATTTTCCCTGAGCCATGGGCGATTTTTATGCCTCCCCACAAATCGACCCGGCCTAATGGATATACATAACGACATATCGAATTATATATTGTAATATATGCCATATATGATTATATATAATTTTTTTTACTTGGGTGTACACATATTCTTCTAGCGTCGCACACTGGGGATTTTTGTATGGGGGTTAGGAAAAAAAGTTTTTTTTGAAAAAATATAGTAGTTTAAATTTTATTTATATAGTAGATTATAAAATAATTGAGATAAAAAAATATACACTCAAAAAAGTTTGACAGTTACATGACAGTTGTTTGTGTAGTAATCAGTAGTTGTTGTTTTTAACAGTAATTGCAGTTGTTTTTCTATAAAAAAATGCAAAACAACTGTTATGACGGTTATTTAAGAGAACAACTAACGAAAAGTACTGTAATTTGCTAATAGTTGTTTAAATTAGTTAATTTTAATATCATAATAAACAACTAACATAACAGTAATTTTACAGTAAACAGTTGTTATACCCTACACCACTATGTGGTCAGGGTATTATAAATTTGTGCTGATGTTTGTAACACCATAACGATGTCCGTCTGTCCGTCCGTCTGTCTGTCTGTCCATGCATTCTTGTGCGCACTCTACAGGTCGCAAATATTAAGATATGTCGGCCCAAGGACGAAGCCTATTGATTTTGGTTAAAATCGGTCCATGTTTAGACCTAGTGCCCATATAAGGGTCCTCCCAAAATTATATTGTTTATACGCTGCAGGTCGCAAATATTAAGATATTTTGATGAAATTTGGTTCACAGACCTATGTTGGCCCAAGGACGAAGCCTATTGATTTTGGTGAACATCGGTCGATGTTTAGACCTAGTGCCCATATAAGGGTCCTACCAAAATTATATTGTTTATACTCCGCAGGTCGCAAATATTAAGATATTTTGATGAAATTTGCTACATCGACCTATGTCAGCCCAAGGAAGAAGCTTATTGATTTTGGTTAACACGGGTCCATGTTTAGACCTAGTGCCCATATAAGTGTCCCCTCAAAATTATATTGTTTATACGCTGCAGGTCGCAAATATTAAGATATTTTGATGAAATTTGTTACACCGACCTATATCAGCCCAAGGACGAAGCCTATTGATTTTGGATAAAAGCGGTCCATGTTTAGACCTAGTGCCCATTTAAGGGTCCCCCCAAAATTATATTGTTTATACGCTGCAGGTCGCAAATATTAAGATATTTTGATGAAATTTAATACACCGACCTATATCAGCTCAAGGAGGAAGCTTATTGATTTTGGTGAACATCGGTCCATGTTTAGACCTAGTGCCCATATAAGGGTCCTACTAAAATTATATTGTTTATACGCTGCAGGACGCAAATATTAAGATATTTTGATGAAAATTGGTACACCGACCTCTATCAGCCCAAGGACGAAGCCTATTGATTTTCGTGAATATCGGTCCATGTTTAGACCTAGTGCCCATATAAGGGTGCTATAAAAATTATGTTGTTTATACGCTGCAGGTCGGAAATATTAAGATATTTTGATGAAATTTGGTATACCGACCTATATCAGCCCAAGGACGAAGCCTATTGATATTGGTTAACACCGGTCCATGTTTAGACCTAGTGCCCATATAAGGGTCCCCCCAAAATTGGCTTGGTTACAAACTGCAGGTCGCAAATATTAAGATATTTTAATGAAATTTGGTTCGCTGACTCACATTATAGAAAATTTTGACACAAGTCCCATTTTAACCCATTCGAATTCCGGATCCAAACATTAGTTGGCTTTTAATCAGACTGGTGTAGGGCATTGTATAGTCGGCATGCCCGACTTTAACCTTTTTACTCGTTTTTGATACTTATTTAGAACAAAAAAAATTTCGTTGAATTTTTTTAGTTTTAAAAATTCTTGTTTAGTTTATATTTGTTTATTATTTATATATTCCTAGTTTGCAAATAAAAATCAAAAACTTTTATTGTATTTCCAATGCATAAAAGCATAATAACTGGAGAACGGCTTGGAATTTTTACTTCAAATTTTAAATAAGCTGAAGTAATTAGACATAATTTTGCAATGGAAAGAAAAAAACTATTTTTTATGAAAATATACTTTTATAACACCAAAATAATTAACTGTAATACACAGTAGTTTTTTCCCATTTTGTCAGTTGTTTTAAAATTTTTATAGTAAAAATTTGCCAGCTAATTTTACGACATTGGTAGTTATTTTTAATGCATTTGTTAGTTATGTCTCAACAGTTATATAACTCACTATAATTATCACAATCCGCAGTTTATTAATAGTAACTATTAAGTGTTTACACGTAAGATTACTATAAAGTAATTGTTTGCAATGACTATCTTCAAAATTTTGCGTTAATCCGAGCAGTTGAAAAATACAGGGGCAAATTACCGTAGTCGTGATCGAGTTTTATTCGATAGGAATTATTGTTACTTAAAACATTAAAAAGCTTAAAATTAGGTTAGAGGTGAAGCATTTCGTTCCTTTATTACAAATATGACTTAAAGTTGTAGCAAAAGTTATTCGTTTACTTTAATTTGAACTTTAAAACGTGATTTTTTGACAATTTCGAACGCCTACGACTGCGGGAATCTGGCCCCAGTTCTTAATAGCGTTTCGTTATAAATGCAACTACTTAATTAAAAAGAAGCACCTAGGTATACTTAAAATTGATTTAAAATGTTAAAGCTGATATTATTTGGTTACAAAACTTTTTACAGATCTCCTTCCATGTTTAAAGTAACGTTATTATGCACATTTAAAAAGAGGCCTTTTCATGTCGTCATACACTCAGGGAATTATGTGAGTAAAATCAACTGCAAATGACAGTTAAAATAACTGCATTTGAAGTTAAAAAGGTGTAGAATACATTTGCATTTTTTTAATCAACTGCAATATGAAGTTATTTTTAAATGTTAAAAATCAACTGACAAATGTAGTAAAAACAACTACAAATACAATTAAAACAACGTACACTCAGAAAAGTTCTGCAGTTACTACATGACAGTTATTTGTGTAGTAATGCGGTTGTATTTATTTTAACTACAATTGTAGTTAATTTACTTAGAGCAAAATATTTCAATGTTTTTGACAGTTATTTTTTCAAACTAACTACAAAAACTACCACATTGTAGTAACATTTATTTCATGCAGTTATTTTAAATTTTTTTTACAAATACTTATATTTTCAAGTGTGAGTGCACACACACGAAGCAATCAGGAGCATGTGTATGACGCGCTTGGCTTAGTCATAAAACAACGCCAAAGAGTGAGGACGCGTAATACGGAAAAGTTTATATATTTTTTATTAAGTTATTAAAATAATAAGGTAAGTTTTATAATATAAATTTATTTATGGGATTATTAAAAATTATTGTATTTATTTTCTTTCAGTTCTTTTATATTCTCATCTCTTTCTACCTGGAGAAAAAAAAGGAAGCCAAACAACGCCATATTTCATCCCTCACAGACGGACATCTACAACAATATCTTACTAGTGAAAAATAAAAGTGACATTAGTGTAAATTTTGATTTCTCAATTTTAAATAGAATAAAATTAAGTTAGGAGTGTTTACATAAATTTGTTTTTTATTAAATTAATAATTTTTAAAATAATTTTTATTTATGTTTTTTAACTACATTTACAGTTGTTTGTACAGTTTTACAATAATTTGCATGTATGTTGTTTCAATTGCATTTGTAGTTGTTTTTACTACATTTGTCAGTTGATTTTTAACAGTTAAAAATAACTTCATATTGCAGTTAATTTAACTGCAAATGTAGTCTACACCTTTTTAAGTACAAATGCAGTTATTTTAACTGTCATTTGCAGTTGATTTTACCTACATAATTCCCTGAGTGTACATACAAATTATTGCAAAACTGTACAAATAACTGCAAATGTAGTTAAAATAACATAAATAAAAATTATTTTAAAAATTATTAATTTAATAAGAACAAATTTATGTAAATACACGCAAAAAATAAAAAGGGGGAAATTACATAAAATAAGGGTATAAGTTACCTAGTTTTAGTATGTATTATAGCTGTACCCAAGTTTTGGGTATAACTTATATAATATGCTTGGTATAAAATAAGAAAACAAAAACTAACAATTACTATACAAAAAAAACTTGGTAAATATTTCTTATTCTGTTTTTGGAATTATTAGCACTTATTTATTAAACTTAAGCCATATTTACGTTAAATTATTTAGCTCTTTCCTTCTCCCTTATTAAAACAATTTGATTAATTTATTTAATTATTTATTTTATAATTATTACTTGTATTAATAGTTGGATGCAAATTAAAGCATTATAATTTTAATTTTTGCTTTAAAATATTAAATTTGGAAAACTATTTAATCACAATATAAAAACTAATTTTTTAATTTGTTATCATTAAAAACAAAGCATTGACAGCCTGTTCTATTGTAATTAGTGTTTCCAATTCGGTTAATCGATTAACCGATTCCTCGATTAATCGCCTCTATTTCGGTTAATGTCGAAACAAATAATTTAAAACTCAAATAATTATTCGACCCGAATAATCGGTTAAAATACGTCGATTAACCGGTTACATTTTTAATATGTAATTTTTTGCTTTATTTTTTCCCAAAACTTCATAATTTTCTTAACTTTGGCTAAAAATTGCAAGAAAGGCTTATAAAAAAACAAATACTAACTAAAATACGATCAAATTGTTTTAAAATCGATTGAACATTTAGATAACATATTTTGAGCAACTCCAAGCATGTCGACATTGAACCAGCGAGACACGTCATGGGTTTTAAGAGACTCTCAAATTGGATTTGTTTTACATTATCGCAATTAATTTTTAATAAAATTTTTTTGAACCTTTTTAACAAAATAGAAACTTAAGTTTCTATTTCTAAAAAAAAATGCTTTAACGCTGTGTCTGGCTGGAGCAGGCTTTAGGAAATACAATAGACAATTTTATATTTCTGTTTTAATTCTTTTAAAATGTAAAATTAATTTTCAAAAGTGAGAGCAGTTTTTCAGCCTCTAGTCGATGATTTTATTTATATTTATTTCAACGAAAACAGTGCGTATTAAGTTTTAAAATTTTATTATTGCAAACATAGAATTTTGAAAGGCTGAAAAACTGCTCTCACTATCAAAAACCTGTGATAAAGTTCGAACAAACAAATCTGTTTGGGATTTGACATCTGTTACTGCGGACTAAGTGAATTGTCTACATTCTTTTTATGAATTTTTATACTGATTTAATGAAATTTCTCTGGAATTCGTCTATTGAAACACGGAGAAGATTGGAAGATAAACAAAAATCTAAAAATAGAATGTTTGTGTGTGTCGGCGTTGATCACTTCTGAGTAAAAACTATAACAGAGTGCTAAATAGGAAAGAAAATAGCTATTTAGTTACATTGCATTCAATGCCTTACTTGGGTGAGATGGTTAAGCTGTCGCATTTTAGTATAGTTACGTTTGTAAAGTTGGAGCATGTGTTCGATTCCTACAGCCGACGGGTTGTTGAAAAAATTATCATATAGAGATAATCTGACAATAAAAACATCTAAATAATTAATATAATTTAATGGAAACTCACTGACAACGCCTGTCCATAAAACAAAATTAAAAATTAGATCTAAGCTGATTTGAAAATTATAATGTGTTTATAATTTTAAGAGAAAAAGGGTTACTCTTCTTAACCTAAAATCTATTCATTAAAATTGATTAAATTGCATATTAATTACAATATTAATTGCAGCTGTCTATAGGACCTTAAAACAATACTGTACTAAACTTTTCATTAAATTGATGCAGCCTTATGAAAAATTTCGTATTATTTATTGAAAATTACATACACCCAATGAAAAAGCCATTTCGTAAAATTTGTTTTTCATTAACTTTGTGAAGAAAACTTCATTATTTTAGTGAACATTTTCATTAAAACTCGTCCAATTAAATTCTCTCTGCGTAAGTTAGCTCAGAATTCGGTTATTGTTAATGGCCCTTAAGAACCGAAAAGACTGAGAATTTAACAATTATTTATCATATTCTCAGACTACTAATATTCAGCAAATTGATTTTTGCAGAGTAAATTGGTATTTTCAAATAGAGCTTAACATTTTTTATGTTGATGGCTCAATGTAAAAGTCTCTTCCAGTTTTTAATATTTAAAAAATCAACCCTTTTTTGTTTTTATTGATAAAAAGTTGAGAAAATGCATTAATTTTGCATTAAACGATTAATCGATTAATCGCCAATTTTCTCGATTAACCGACCCGAATAACCGGTTAATTAATTTTAGTGATTTTTCGAATAATGCTTTAATCGGTTAACCGCCTATGTCGAATAATTGGAAACACTAATTGTAATACAATTCCTTTTCCAGTCTCAATCGTTGGGCCATATAAATAACATCTTTCAAGCCTAAAACATGTTGATCACCCTTAGCTTGTGACTGCAACCATGAAAAATGACAATCAGCACATTCTGGATAATCAGCCAAATATTTCTAGATGGCATTAACTTGTTCAAAATTTAAACTGCAATGCAAATAATAATAAAAGTTATTAACTATTGTAATTTGAGTATATAATAGTTTTACTAACCGAAAAGTTTTAGGTGAACCCATTATTGAAAATGTGGACGATAAATTTGTAACCGCACCGATAGTTGTGTCTTTTGAGAATATAAAGCCATATCCGTTTGAGACTGTTCATTAGCCTTTCCCACCGACAATTCCATATGACATTTACAATAAAATTTTGTATTATTTTGAATTTTTCAAACTTTTTTCACTTTTGGCATCTACTTTTCGCCATATTGTTTTATCTTTATTATTTTTTTTAAGCAATTTTCAACTTTGGCAATTTTAATGCTATATTTAGGAATTATACATATTTCGCAAACATCTGGCAACAAATAAATGAATTGTAAAATTTCCTAAGTTTATTTTGGGTCTTATACAGTGTTACCATATTTGTTTTTAGAAAAACTGTAAATAAAAACTGTTTCTTTATGGAAAAACTGTTTTTTTTTAATCAGACGAAATTCTGGGATCCCGAAGTATCCTGGGACTAAAATATTATCCCAGGGTATCAATTTTCGAAATATCGAGATTTAAATATTTTAATTGCCTTTGGCATTTATAGTAATCGACTTTTTGCATAGCCTCTTAATAAAACTTTTTTTTAAGAATTTTGGTCTCCCGAATCTAAAGTTAAAAAAAGTTCATCGAATCACCCTTCCGAGATTAACCCCTTACTTAGGATAGAATATTTTACTGGCCAATGTTGTACTTCAAAATATTCTTTATTGATTTGCATTCCACATAAAATTGATTTTTATTTGATTGAGTATTGTTATGTCGAGAATTGTTTGTTTGAAAAAATTACATTTTTTGGAATTGTCCTTGATCATACTTGAAAAAATAGTAGTAAATTGTTATCCAGAATTGGCAAATATTTATTAAAATAAAATCAATTTTGGCCTTTTTTGATGAGAGATTGTTTTAATTGTTTCAAAAAATATAAATTCCTAAATTATCTTTCATTTAGAAATGATCTTAAAAGTTGGGCTAAAAAATGTCCGTCGGGTCTATGACTTGTCAGATATGGCTTTGTTATAAAAATGTTTCGTTTTTCCAGTAAGCATATTTTGTAGTATTATATTGGTGTTTTTAAATTTATTTATGTTTCGATTGGTACCTAACCTAATTTCTGAAAATTTGAAAGTTTTATTGTAATTTTTGGGTCATATGCATAACCACTTTCTAAGTTTATAAATTTCTTATAAAACAAATATTTTATACAAAATTCATTTTATAAACGTGTTATAAAGTTTTCAAATTATTATGCATAAGCACTTTTATATTTTAATTCTTAAATTTTAGTTAAAGAAAATAAAGAAAAAATTGTAAATGAAACAGATGTGCCGATTTAATATGAAAAACTGTAAAAAAATCCATAAATTAAAAAAAAAACTGTTTTTTACATGAAAAAACTGGAAAACCGTTAGGAATACCAAAAAACTGTAAAAAACAGTTAAAACTGGCTATATGGCAACACTGGTCTTATACATAAAATTTTTTTATCATTTTCCCATAATATAACTTATTATTGACAATTTTTTAAATAGATAAGAAAAGAAAGTGATTTAACATAAGGCGTGTTCGTTTATTTACTACAAGTTACTACTTTTACTACAGCTGGAAAAATTCAATACAAAAAGTAAACAAAACTTTCCAATTGTAGTAAAAGTAGTAAGAATTTCGAGTAAACGAACACACTGATAATGTACAAAAGAATTTATAATGTACCAATTAAAAATTATGTTTTTATAATGTAAATAAATTTATATTATAAAACTTACCTTATTATTTTAATAATTCAATAAAATATATAACCTTTTCCGTATTACGCGTCTTCATTCTTTAGCGTTGTTTTATGACTAAGACAAGAGAAAACATGTTCTCATATTCTTTCACTAGAAATTTCTAAACAAATACTTCGTACACACATTCTTCTTTGCTTCGTACACATACACACTTGAAAATTGAAGTATTTGTAACAAAATTCAAAATAACTGCATAAAATAAATGTTACTACAATGTAGTAGTTTTTGAAGTGCTTTGATCCCATATAATGATTGGACAAAAATGGAAGGTGTGGAGACAGAGTTTTGAAATTTGATACACTGACATAGAACCCCTTAGTTAAGAAAAACTTTAATTTTTGGAAATATCGGGCCAAGGACACGCCCACCTCCCATAGGTCCTGAAATTTAAAAATATTATATTAGCTACATAAATGGACGTAAAATTACAAAACGTATCCATTGAGATACACATAAAACAGGAAACATTTGTGTCAATTTTTATCAAAATCGAAGCAAGGACTCTTAGTCCTGCCATATATCCTTTATCTTAAAATCTTTATAAAACCTGCAAAAACCCGACTGCCATGAAATTTAGCACGTGAATCAAGCCATATTTGTGCCAAATTTGGATAAAATTGATTCATTAATAAAAAAAATGCCTTTCATAAAAAAATGCGTTTTAAACGCTTTAAATGATTTTTCTAAAACAAAAAAAAAATAAATAGGATGAAAATAGGAAACCATGTGAATCCTCCATTATAGCGAACTTATGTAGAACACTACGAGGAATATTTTTGTGGAACATTTTAACCTTCTAGCTCTTCAATTAAAGGGACTTTTTTGGCCCCTTTTTAAAACAGACAAAAACGACCCGAAAGTTGAAGAGTTGCAGGGTTAAAATGTGAATGAGATATAAAAAGGAGTCTTTAAAAAAGCATTTTTTGGATTTTTATAAAAAAATTGCTAGATATTTTTTTAAATATAATAACTAACGGTGGGTCTCATACTGCAGGTTTAACTTTAACTATAAACAAAAGAAAATGTCAAAAAAATGTACACAAAACAACAACAATTTTTTTGGGTTAACTATTAACTAAAGTTTAAACCTGAAGTATGAGACCCACCGTAAAGGTTTATTCCTAACAAAAAAAATAATAATATGAAAATCAATTAACATAATTTTTTTATATACACTCTAAAAAATGCCTGTAAATTCACTACTATAAACTGAGTAGTTTTTAGTGTAATATTGAACACAATGTCTAAATATAGGCACCATATGTGTATAAATTTTTAATACACATTCATGTCTATAAAAATGCACACAATATACACATAAATACATTTTTTATTTATAATTACACACATTGTGTCTACGATTAGTATTGTTGTGCCTAAAAAGAATTATTAGGCACAAAGTGTGTAAATGTACAGTTTTTATAGTAATAGAATATTTTGCCATTCCCTTCTTATGACAAAATAATATAAACGAAAATATAAATCTGAATTGAAAACAAACATTTTAAAATTTAAACAAAAAAGCGCTTTATTTGCGTCAAGAGATTTGGCCCCTTTGGAGGTATGTATATGAGATAAATTTAGCATATTTATATATATAAATATATTTCCTTGGTATTATCTCCAAATGCTATCATGTTATAGAGAACTAGGCTTTCAAACATTGTGCCTATCAAATAAACATTGTATCCAATACATAAGTACCGCAGTGATTCTTAATATACCAGTAAGTGCTCAGTGGGTGAGTTATATATCGGAATGTGAGATTGTAGCAATTTTAGAATTTGTCACCAAAATTTGGAATGGAATTGGTGTATATTGTAGCTGTTAAAAGTTGGCTAAAAGTTGAATTTTTTGAACCGAAACCAATGTTTTAGTTGAAATTTTTACCTCGTATATTATTTATCCTATCCTCGTATCCTGTAAATTTTAAAATATTTTAAAAGTAAGTACTTAATATGTTCGAATCCCGGTTTTCGAATGCCGTCAATTTTCGATCAAAAACTTTAAAAGATGTAAAAGAAAATATTTTGAAATTAAAAAACGTCATTTGAAGTTTATCATCCTTAATCTACGAAACAAAGAACCTAAAAATCCTCTATCTTTCCATTTTTAGATCGTCAGTAATCGTCAATAGTTGAAGCTTTAAATGTAACCATAAACTTGATGTCGGCCCAGTTATCAATGTAACTACCCTACGGGGAATGAGGAGTCAATTGCCCTCCAAGGACCTATCCCGTGACCGGTCAACCGAAGGCATATTACTAAATTAGTACAAATATGAACAAAAGAAAATTAATTAATTTTCTAAGTATTTTCTGATCCGTTATTTTCACTGTTGCTTTTAAAAAAACTTGACCGATACCGAAATAAAAAATAAAATTCGCGGCATATTTTTTAAAATATTTTTTATTTATTTTACTCTTTTATTTATTTTTAACTTTATTTTTTCACGATTTGCTTATTTTAGCTCTTATTTTAAATTTCTATAATGTTTTGCTAAGAAATTTTAAGTTTTGTATTTTCAACGTTTTTTTAATGTTAAAGCTGTTTTAGTTTTAACAATTGGTATTTCATTTAACTTTTCTTTGTAATTTAAGGGGAATTTTTTAAATTTTTATTTATATTATCAGAGGTTTTGAGGTAATTTTCTAATTTTTAATTGATTTTTTAATTTAATTTTGGCCAACGAAAAAACCAAGTCAACTGCCATTAAGGGACCTATCCCATGACCGGTCAATCGGGGGCATATTCAAGGCACTTCCACCATATTTGTGTGTGTGTTAATGTTGTTTTCTTTTCTATTTTTTTCTTTGCCATGTTTTTTTTATTTGCTGTGTGTGTGTTTGTTTTTTCTTTCTCTTTTTTATTTGAACAGAAATGAAACACATAACTTAACCATCAGCCAGCCATCACGCATAAGCAACGTTAGCTCAGACGGTAGAGCGTTTGCCTTACAAGCAGAATGTTGTGTTATCGAGCCCTACTTCGACGCCAAGTAGATTATTTTTAATTCTTAATTTTTTATTAGTTTATTTGAAAAGCTATTTTTAGACACACCACCTTACTGCCACAATGTGTATAAACTGTGGCAATTGGTCATTTCCAATGACAACGCCATGTTAAAGTGATATGTCTCTTTCAAACAAAAAGACCGATCAGCGACCGGTCTCCGCCCTCTTGGGACCTATCCTGCGTGTCATCTGGGACCGGTCCCTTTCCCCGTAGGGTAGTGATTTATAAATTTTGCGAAAAATAACGACTTACAATGATTTACAATACCCTTTTTAACGCTAAATAAAAGTGTATATAAATATAAGTTTATAGTTATAAATAACACTTATCTGCAAAATATGCGCCTTTTTTATGTTTAAGGGCATTGCATATAAATGTGCAATTTCATTTATTACTATTAAATACACATAAATTTGCCAAAAAAAAAAAGTAGTATAAAAATACACACATTGTGTGTATAATTATTACACACAATGTGTGTAAAAATATTAATTTGCGCACATAGAGTAATTTTACCCTATTTATAGTAGGTAAAAAGTTACCTAATATAAATAGGGTAAATTTCAACAAAAATTTATTAGAGTGTACATATATTATCAAACTTTGGTAATTTTTAGGATTTTAACCAAAAATTAGGTATATTTAAGGATTTATTAATAAAATAGGAAATGTGCTTTTGCCAAAGTTTATACTTTTTTTTAAGTAATATTATCTTAATAATGACAAAAAAAATTTAAATTTTGAAATCAATTAACATAATTTTTTTCAAAGTTCTATTTAACTTTTGCTATTTTTAGGCTCCCAGCAAAAATATTGTAAAAATTCAAAAAATAATTTGATATGGTAATTGCAGATTTTTTACAATTTTATTATCTTTTATTGATTCCAATATATTCAAATATTTAAGAAAAGAAAAATTTTAAAAATACCTCGATTTGTTTTGTAATATCCAAAAAATTTATATTTTTCCATTACATGCTATGTTAAAAATTTAGCGACTTTAGCGACCTCTAGTGTAGACAGAATGACTTATACCAGAAATGATAATATTTACGAGATTAAGTAATTTTTGTATGTATACAAAAAAATATTTTCGTCGAAATCGGAGACACAAAATTTTTTTTTGATATTTGTCTATGGGACAAAGCGGCAGCTCTTCATTTATTTTAAAACAATCAAAATTTTTTTTTAAATTTAAACTATATAAAAAAAATTTAAATTAAATTAAAAAAAAATTAAATCTGAATTTAAAAATATAGAAAACAGCGATAATAAAATAAACACCCAATGGAGCCTCAAAAAATTACACCCATCAATAAATATCGACATTTTTGCACATACTTCCTCTTAAACTTTTAAAGTATTTTCGCCTCCTACATACGAATATTAAGTGAAAAATTCCTTCTTCATTATTTAAACTTTAACCCTGGGAAAAATACTTTATTGCTCAATATAAAATAGAAGTACTTAGGAGTCTCTTCTTTTTTATGAGTTTCAATTAAAAAAAATACCTTTAATTTTAGGAACTGTTTAAGGCTGTTCTACGGACCTCGTAAGGATCTCTAAAATCTACTTTTGAGAATTGTCCTTGAAGCACTTAAATTTGGTAAAACAGTTAGATACAATAAAATTTTATTCATACACTCATAGAAATAAACGTGTAAAAATGGCAAAACAATTAGTAGCTTTTTCTGATATTTTTGCATGTTTATTATTTAAAGTTGACTTTGCTGAAATTTTTTGCCGATTTTTGGTAAAGAGCAAAAATAAACCGTTAAATGTAATAATAGTCATCCTGCTAAAATCAACAGAAATATATGACAAAAAATAGTATACTACTGATTTCACAAAAATTTATTTTTATTCACTTAAAACAATTTAAAACTTTTTTCGGTTTTTTTATTCTACTAATATTCAGCAAAATTTGTTGCTGATTATAGCTGATTAAATTTTTATTTCAATTAACTAAAATTTAGCTCAAATAGAACTAAAATCCTATATATTTTACAGCTTTATTTTCGCTATTCTTATCTTATAATATTTAGCAAAGAAAATGTGCTTAATTCAGCAGTGTTTTATGCCTGGATGGTAACCGAAACGATGCGGTTATCGGTAAGGGTAACGCTATTTTATATTATTTCGGTAACGGTATTTTAAGGGTAACGCTATTTCATTTATTTCGGTATCGGTATTTTAAGGATAAACGGTTTTTTAATAATTTCGGTAACGGTATTTTAAGGATAACGGTAGTCAGTTATTTTGGTGCATTCCGCAATTTTTTTTTACAAAAAACACAAACGAGATTAAAAACGTAACCCACTTACCAACTTAATGTACGAAAAATACTCAATGACCACTTGTAATTACCAAAAGTAGAAAATTAAAAATAACGGTAACGGGTTTTTAAGGGTAACGGTATTTCATTTATTTCGGTAACGGTATTTTAAGGGTATCGATATTTCATTTATTTCGGTAACGGTATTTTAGGGGTAACGATAGTCAGTTGAAAGGGTTTTGAATCGATAACGGTATTTTAGCGGTATTGCTTGCCAACCATGGTTTTATGTAAGGTAATTTTGAACTAATTTTTAGCAGCTTTAGCAAAACTTTCTACGGGCTTTTTTCTATTAGTGTACAATACTTAACCTGACCAACCATCCCGCTTTTGACGGAATTATACAGCTTTTAAAGGCTTGTGCCGCCTTGAATTTTTACCCCGCTTTTAAAGCAAACAATTCAGCCTTATCCCAATTTTTTAATACGATATTCAACTTTTGAATAAAGTTTGTATAATTTAATTTTTCTTGAGTTCTCAGCCTGCAAACGAGCACAAAAATGAATCAGAAAAGTGCTCAAAATATATTATTCAATTTTCACTTGTATGAAAGCAGGGGGTATCCATTAAAGTGTTTTAAGAATTCGTAAAAATTTCACACACGAATGAGAAGAAAAACACAAAGAATTTGAAGAAATTTTACAGCGAACGAGAGAAAATGAAGGACGTCACGAAAACAATAAATTTAATAAAAACGGGTTTACAAGCAAAAAACATCATTAAAAACAATAAAAATAAAAAAATAATTAAAATTGATTATTTTTATTTCACTCTTAAAGTTGTTTTTGTTACCGCTTTAATCAATAACACTGTGAGACAAATGGTAGGGGTCAGTGATCGGGAAGGGTTCAAACTACCGGGGAAAGTTATATCGGTAAAAAAGAAGTTATACGTGTCCCGGCGTTTCGCTGGGTCACCCCTAGGAATCGAGATATATCGATTTGACCTTTGGTGGTCTTTTTTTTGACATAACTCGAGAACCACTAGTCCTATTTTGCTCAAACAATTTTAAAAAAATTAAAAATTACAATTCCTTTAATCTGTTTATATAACGTTTTTCTATATACTCAACAGTTTTGCCGGTAAAGATATATCTCGATAACTAGGGGTGACCCAGCGAAACGCTGGGACACGTATAACTTGTTTTTGACCGATATAACATTTGCCGTTGGTTTCATCCCATCCCGATTTTGACTGTCGCATAGTGTAATCATAAGAAACAATAAAAACAGTGCCCTGTTAACTTTTTTGGTTTTCCTTTTTTCTCTTATTCTTCACGGGAATTAACAGAATCCCAATCCATATAAATTTTAACGGAACCAAAGCGTACACTTTCTTGTGATTGGATTTTTAAAATTAAAGAAATAATTTAATGTAATGAGAACCTGAGAGGTTTGATATTTGTTATAAATTTTCGATACGAAAATGGTGTACACGTTTTGTATTAAAAGTCCATTCGTCAAGTAATTCATATTACACATTTCAATAAATAAAACAAGAGACCAAAATCCATTAAGGAAATTTAAAAATACTTGAAAAATTGGTGAAAACCTTAAACCAAATTTTTTTAAATAACGAAAACTATATTTTCTAAAGGTGGAATTATTAGAATATACCAAGGTTGGTTACCGTTATCGTTATAATACCGTTATCGCTAAAATACCGTTTCAAATTGAATACCGTTACCGTTATCCATACCTCTAAAAAAATTTCTAAATACCGTTATCGTTACCGATACCGTTATTTTTATGGGTAGTTACCGGTATTTTACCGGTATTTATTATTTTATATAAAAATTACATTTTTTTTATTTTTTATTTTATAATCTTGAGTGTTTTTTTTTACAAAAAATTTCTAGATAATAATTTTACTTATTAAAACTACCAGTATTGAATTTATAGCTTAAAATCTGTATTTTCAGTACTTAAAATTAAAAATATTGGTGATTGGTTAGATCAGAGACTATTAATTATAGAGATAGGAAATCAAAACATGCACTACTCACCGGTAGGGGGCGCTGAAATTTAGTATAACCTGAGCAACTATTTAGTATCACTTTAGTATCAGCTGAGCCTATAATTAAAAACTCAAAAATTGCTGAAAACTGCGCAAAATAAGAAAAAATCAAGCGCAAAATGTGTTCGAATAATAAGATTTGAGAATTCCTTTTTTTTATTTCCTTTTTTGTTTGTTATTATTTCAATTTAAATAAAAAAAGAAAATTGTCAATTTTTTTGAACAAAGTGCCATCTAGTGATAACGATGTCGTTATAACTTTTGTTTTTGGTGATGCCATACCCCTGGGCTAGATAATAGAGGACGACTGCTGCTAGCTGCATGATAAGGGAATTTTTTAATGATGTTAGAAAACGCATATTTGGGAAATTTTCATCCATAAGTAAAATGGAAACTACAATGGTGAAGTATTAGGAAATGCATGTTTTTTTAAAGAATATTTTATAATTTTCTTTTTTTTTTTTTAAATAAGCAAATTTTGTATCTTTTTCTTTTCGTTTTGTTTTTCTATTTTTTTTCGTTTGATGTTGCAGGGAATAAAATTATGACACAAATGACAACTTTATCTAATAATTCTACATGGGTAGTTGTACAATGAATTCGACGAAATTTTTTGACTTCAGATTAGTATTAAGGACGGCAAAATATTTTAAAAACATTTATTGACTCTGTGCCTATATTTTTAAATATATTTAGATCAAAAATATAGAAAATTATAAAGCATTTCCCTGGGTAAGGGGATAAAAAAAGAAACCCCTTCAACTCGAAAGCTATTCAATGGACTTATTTTGACTTTAGATCCGGGCTTAGGAATCCAAAATAGTCAAAAAAAAATTAAGCAGAAGGCTGTACTAAAAATTTATTTTTGTCGAGTAATGTATTAATTGGTGCGGCCCTCCGTAAGTTTGTGAAGTCCTAAATTTGACCAATCAAGCCATTTATGTGCCCATACCTGTTATAAAATATAAAAATTGTTCAATTTTACAGCCAGAGACTATTAATTATAGAGATAGGAAATCAAAACTTACACTACTCACCGGTAGAGAGCGCTGAAATTTAGTATTACCTGAGCAACTATTTAGTATCAGTTTAGTATTATCTGAGCCTATATTTAACAACTCAAAACTGCTCAAAATAAGGAAAAACAAGCGCGGAATATATTCCAATAATAAAATTTGATATATCCGCTTGTTCTTTTAATTTGTTGTTTGTTATTATTTAAATTTAAATAAAAAAAGAAAATTGCCAATTTTTTGAACAAAGTGCCATATAGTGATACCGATTTTGTTATAACTTGTTTTTTTTGGTGATGCCATACCCTGTTTACAGCTTTAATTACGGGTGACATTTTTCGAGTGACATTTTTCAGCATGAAAAACCAGAGACTATTAATTATAGGGATATGAAATCAAAACTTAAACTACTCACCGGTAGAGGGTGCTGAAATTTAGTATTACTTGAGCAACTATTTAGTATCAGTTTGCTATCAGTTGAGCCTATATTTTAAAACCCAAAAACTGCTGAAAGCTGCTCAAAATAAGGAAAAAACAAGCGCGGAATATATTCAAATAATATAATTTGAGATATCCGTTTGTTTTTTTTGCTTTGTTGTTTGTTATTATTTAAATTTAAATAAAAAAAGAAAATTGTAATTTTTTTGAACAAAGTGACGACGATATTTTCTAACTTCCCAGCAAAATCTCAGTAATGGGTGCTCATTACTAATATCCAAATAATAAGCAGCAAAGTTAGGGTCTAATACATATAATTCGGTGTCAAAACTCATTATTTTTGATCGACAAGGTCGTTTTTGTAAGTAGTTGTCCATATGCGCTGCAGGAAAAAACAAACAAAATTTGTGCATCCGCTTACCCGCTGCATTACAAAAATATACAAAATAAGTAGTTATCAAAATAAGTAGTTATTCGGGTGTTAATAAGCAGTTAAAAAATAAGTGGATACAAGTTGTTAAAACATAAGGCTTACTCATATAATTACACTATGCGACAGTCAAAATCGGGATGGGATGAAACCAACGGGAAATGTTATATCGGTCAAAAACAAGTTATACGTGTCCCGGCGTTTCGCTGGGTCACCCCTAGGAATCGAGATATATCTTTTTTTGACATAACTCAAGAACCACTAGTCCGATTTTGCTCAAACAATTTTAAAAAAATTAAAAATTACAATTCCTTTAATCTGTTCATATAACGTTTTTCTATATACTCAACAGTTTTGCCGGTAAAAATAAATGTTTGTTACCGCTACCATAAAAATCAATAACCTTTTGTTTATTACTTTTTTTTAATATTTTAGTCAAAAAATATTTTTTTCTTCATACATTTATTTTTACCGGCAAAACTGTTGAGTATATAGAAAAACGTTATATGAACAGATTAAAGGAATTGTAATTTAAAATTTTTTTAAAATTGTTTGAGCAAAATCGGACAAAAAAAGACCACCAAAGGTCAAATCGGTATATCTCGATTCCTAGGGTTGACCCAGCGAAACGCCGGGACACGTATAACTTCTTTTTTACCGATATAACTTTCCCCGGTAGTTTGAACCCTTCCCGATCACTGACCCCAACCATTTGTCTCACAGTGTTTATTAGTGGTTAAAAATAAGTAGTTATCAATATCAAATTATTTTTGTAATTAAATAAGTAGTCACGCGTAAGCTAGACTGCATATAAACACGTCTTCGTCTAACAAGAATAACTAGTACTGACGCCGAATTATAAGCAGTAAAAAAATTTAGTTTCATAATATAACCACTTATTTGGTAATGAAAGATTTTGCTGGGTTATTTTTCTGGGGATGCCTGTGAAAAACAACTTACTTTTTTTACAAAAATTTTTAGACATCAAAGCTGGATCCCCTACTACAGGATCAACTTTAACCAAGCAAAAATATGTGTAAGTCATTCAAAACAAACAACTTTTAAATTGGTTACAATGGAGCGATAAGTGCTCTTTTTCTGTTTCGAATGTATGTGCTTTAAAACAACTTTCAAAAATGTATATATAATGTTGTTTTTTCTTTGTAGACGCATTTGTTTGTAAATTACGAATTTATTAGAGATTTAATTTTTTTCTCTAAAAAAACAAAAAAATGAATAAAATTTCACGTACTTTATTAATTTAGGATTATTTAAATATTTTTTAATTATTCGTATATATTTTAAAAAATACTTCAATTGCAGTTCCCATTGACAAAGGGAAGGAAATAAAGAATTGGATCCCATTGAATATCCTGGAATATGACCCAAATATGAATTCTTCTTTTCACTAAATGCAAATATATAAAACTTAACAATTAAAATGTATTGTTAAGGCTCTATTACTGTTTCCAATTATTCGACATAGGCGGTTAACCGGTTATTGCATTATTCGAAAAATCACTAAAACTGATTAACCGGTTATTCGGGTCGGTTATGCGAGAAAATCGGCGATTAATCGATTAATCGTTTAAAATAAAATTAATGTATTTCCTTAACTTTTTACCAACAAAAACATTAACAGCTTCCTGTTTTTGTTAAATATCAACATGACACATGAACACGATGTATTTAAAAAAAAATTCAAATTAAAAAAGCACATCTACACTAGAGAGAAAATGCTAGATAAAACAAAAATCACCTCTAATTAGCTCTATTTTGAATGAGTTTAGCTATTTTGGAGTGTTTTTGCTCCATCTCTAGCAGTTTTCTCTCGCGTGTAAACGTACCTTAAGGTTGAAAAGTTTCGGAATCTGAGATTATCTAAATTGAAACATTTCTTATACTAATAGAAAAAGTTATGTAAAATATGGCTGAAGCTATTAAAAATTAGTTAAAAATGGAAAAAAAAAACTGCTTAAACTAGGAGATTTTTTTTATAAATATTAGAAGTTAAAAATAGCATAACTCAAGGTAGATTTTTTACTTCTTACGAAATTTTTTTTTAATCTGTAAAACTTTGGACACAAAATTTCTTTGAATGCAAATTTAATCAATACTACTAAAAAAAAATTTGTTACATTTGAGTAAAATATTAGTTACATGAAAATACCAATTAACTGTAGAAAAATTTGGGAAAAAATTTTCTGAATAGCAGAGTTAGTAGACTAAAGAATATCATAAACAATTGTTAAATTTCTCAGTCTTTTTCCCGTTTTTAAGGGCCATTGACAATAAACAAAATTATCCAAAGTTTGAGCTAACATTCCCTTCTGTATTTATGTATTTAATAAAATTAAAAATTTTTCCAAATGTATTTGAGAAATTTCTATTTTTATATTAAAAGCATTTTTTCAAACATACATGCTTTCTCTTTCTCTTAAGTCTCATAATTCCTATAAAGTTTTCCTTATGAAAGAGAAATAATTTTACTTATATACTTTTATCTCTAGTTGCCACATTTTTCATCCCATTTTCATAAGTAATACCTTTCTCGAAAGATTGTAATGTTATATTGTTTACAACTTTATTAGTTGTTTCAAAAAGCCACCTCAAGATGGCGCTAATCTAGATTTATTAGAAATTTGGGAGTCTCGAAAATGATTTTTTTCATATGTCGTAGTGTAACTTTTTTTTCCCATGCTAAAAGCTTTCGAAAAATCGAGTACGCAATATCAAAAAATTTTTATCCATACAATTTGACCCGCCCTAATATATATTTATTAAATATATGCGAACGTTGCTGTCCTTTATTATAAGATTGTACTAAATACTTGTAGTTTATTTAACCTTCTTTTCCTATTTTAACTGCACAATGTTCTTGAGCTTAAGGTTTTGTTTTTTATTTATTTTTATAATTTTTTAATTTAATTGTTATTTCCTGAAGATCCCAGCAAAACCTTCTATTACCAGGTAAAGGGAAATGTAATAAGAAACCAAAAATTGTAACTACTTACACTTTGGTCGCATAACACATTATTTTAACATGGGGGTGTCATTGGGGGTAAATGGTTGCCTAAGTCGTACCGGTATAGCATAAAATAAGTGATTACGAAGGAAGTACTGAAATAAGTTGTTACTTGTAATATTAAATTCACTAGTTAGCTAAAATAACTACATACTTTTATAGAGTGAAGTAAGTCGTTACACATTAGTACATATTTCATTGGTTACATATAGGAAATAAAATAAGATGTTACCAGTAATGACTTTGTTTAAAAGTACACCGATCCGAGCAATTTAATTAGATTCTAAATTTTTATTAAATCATACTTTCGTATAATAAGTAGTTACATTATGTAATACCAATAACTTATTATTTTTACCCTTAATAATAAGTTATTATAAAACACAATATCGGTAATATATTATTTTAAAGCCTCCAAATAAGTAGTGATATATCTCCATATCGGTAACTCATTATTTCATACCTCCCACTAAAGTATTGATGTATCACAATATTAGTAACGTATTATTTTAGGTTTCTAAGTAAAACCAAGGGTAAAGGGGTACCCATTGCCAGGCAATGCGTGAAAAAGGTCAAACCCATTACCAAGGTTTTGCTGGGATGCTACACATTGGAGTAGCGATATTTTGAAATAAAAAAACTTTTTATATATAAAAAACAAAACCTTAAGCTCAAGAAAATTGTGCAGTTAAAGTTCTACTAAATAATTAATAATATAATTAATATTTATCCATATGAGCTCCTTTTACACATATGCAAAAATGTATTCTTCCAAATATGATCGCACACAAGTCCCTTTTGCATAAATTGAATAACATATACTTCCATATTTGTCCATATATGAGTGCCTTTTCCATATATGAAATAACAGATGCCTCCATATATGTCTGTATATGAAATCTTTTTCCATATATGGAATCACATATACTTCCATATATGTTCATATAAAACCCATATATCTTCACAAAAAATCCATATTTGTTCATATGTGTCCATACATAAACCATATATGAACATGTTTGAGTGTATATGAGCATTTTTCACCGGGATGTAATCACTTTTAAATTACTAACAAAATGCTTAAATTGAACTACTGACAAAATGGGACATCACGTGTAAAATAAATCAGTGTTAGAGCTAAATTGTAACTACTTCACAATCAGTTGATGCTATTCGGAGTGCTTTTAAAATAACTTTTTTGTAATGACTTTTTTTGCTGGGAACTTACTATTAAACAAAACCATATTAAAATAGGTTTTAATAAAATATTGTATAATTTGATAAAATTATATCTAATCAGGGATGGTTAATGTGATATCATATAAAATTGTACATAATTGCATCTACATAAATAAATTTATATAACTTAAGCGGAGAATACACGAGGGAACATTCGTGAAAAAATGCCCATTTTTTGTGAATTTGTGTGTGTTTTTGTGTGTGTGTGCGTGTTGACATCGTGCAATTCGTGTTTACAAAATTTTTTGATATATTTTGTTCCCTACTCAATGTTCCTTCGTGTATTCTCCACTTTAGATCTAATAACATTGGGTCAATTTCCCTATTAAATTGTAAATAAGTATATATAAATTGATAGACCATATAAATTTTTTTATAATTTGATAGAGAAAATTACCCAATATTATTAAATCTAGGTTGTACCTATAATTTTATTTATATTGATGAAATTATATACACTTAAGTCTTTTTTTATGCGGTAGATGCGTTACAAAAAAAACCGCATATAAAAGAACTCTACTTCCATAATAAAATGGGAGATGCGTTCCGAACAGTGTTGCCACTTTTTGAATAATTATTCAAAAACGGGACTGTTTACACATTTCTTGGATAATTTTTGAATAATGACATTTTTGTGTAATTTCACATTTTACTGAAAAATATAATAAATTCCATGCTTTGAAGTCCGACAGTAGATAAAATGAGTTTCTTTGTGTAACATCTCCCACATATTTGATGTATTATTTTTGTAAATTTTTTCAACACGCAACCCAATTTAGTTAGAGGAATTTAAAAATATTGATTAATATTTTATTTGTATATAAACCCCGTATTTTGTTAATTTTTTGAAAAAATATTTCTCTAACTGCATGCAAAATAATATTTTTACCTTTTATAATTTTTATGATTTTGACTTTCTCATGACTGAAATAGACTACTAATTTTCAAAGGTTTCGTAACAGTTGCTGGGCTTTGATCAAACAAAAATTTTCTTACAGCAGCACAATGGGGCAGAGGAAATCTTTTAAATAATTAATTAATTCTGCCTTATTAACATGCAAAGGCCCTTTTTATTATAAATGACACCCTATAATTGACTATTTATATGACATTTGCTGGTAAACTGTGTCTAAATATTGACCAATTTTCTCCAAATTTTATCCAAATAAAAAAATGGAAAAAACCCTTAAATTTTTGTATTAATTTTTTTACTCTTGATTATTTACGTAGATTTTAATTGAGAGAACAAAGTAAAAATATAATTTTGAAAAAAAATCTTGACCCATTTAGGAATGGGTTAACATTTCGAATTTGGTTGCTAATATTTCCGATAGAGAAAGCTATGCGTGCAATAATAGAAAGTGTATAAAAATATAATTTGGGTACAGGTCTTTCCGTTGAAAAATTCGCATGATTCCTTAATTAAGTAGAATACTTGTTAAGCTCTACGACAATGTGAAATTTCATGGCCATTCAACTGAATTGTTGTTGGCTGAATTGTTTCCAAATTATTTCGATTCTGGACCACTGTGAGCAGTCTAAATGCATGAATTAATTTTTTTCTTACAAAAATAGTGATTATTTGGAACTAATGAAGGGATATTAATTTTTTGTGGAATTTTATACAGATTTGGATAATTTTTGACTTAGAGCTGTGTATTTTATTGTTTTACTGGTGGCAACACTGGTTCCGAATATTTCAAAAACCGCATAACTTTAAAATAAGGAAAGAAAATTGTACTAAAATCGCATAAAAAAATATATAGAATAAAAAATTATGGATAAAAAAATGGATTCGTAAAGGTTTAATGTATGTTCGTGCATAATCATAAACACGAATGCTTTTCCATACATGGATATATAAATCTCCATACATGCATCCACATATGTCCACACATATGCATTAATGAGCATACGATCTTATTC
The DNA here is from genome assembly GCA_949987735.1 of Leucophora obtusa. Taxonomy (NCBI): domain Eukaryota; kingdom Metazoa; phylum Arthropoda; class Insecta; order Diptera; family Anthomyiidae; genus Leucophora; species Leucophora obtusa. The sequence goes on from OX465296.1 coordinate 50,151,606, forward strand.
CCGAGAATTCGATGACAATATTGAACTCAGTTGTGAGCCAGAAATAACAGGTTTTCTTGTTTGAGAATCATTTATTGTAATTGCGCTTATTGAAGATTCTCAAAGTTTAAAATATTTTTCATTAGCAGCATATCATATAAGACAAACGTTTTTATTTTAAATTAAATAAAAAGTAATATAAAAGTTGTAAAAAAACGCAACGCAAGTCGATTTTAAAACCGCATAACTTCAAATCCGCATAAAAAACCGCATAAAAAGAGACTTAAGTGTACATACAATTTTATACGATATCGCATTTCTGTATATAAAAACGATTTTTAAGAAAACGTCAAAACGTTATATACAAAACAACAAAAAAATGTTCGCTTAATCTATAGTTAACTCATAAACCGTCAGTATGAAACACAGCGCAAAAGTATGAAACATTTACCTTCCAAATCATTCGGTTCACTGACACTGGTTTTGCCACTAGTCTCCAATGGTGGACAGCAATCATTTGAAGACTGCGTTGATTCGTCTTTATCTTGTAATGACTCAGATAATAATTTTTGAGTAGTTAATGCATTATCCTGACCATCTTCATTATCGTTTTTTGTTAAGGTATTTCGACGAGGTTTATGATGTGGGAAAACGAAGTTTTTACTCGAATTACGCGAAATATCTAGATCATCGCATGGAAAACTTTCATCTTGTAAACTCATATTTAGTTAATTATTAATTTTTTTTTTATATAATAAATAAAGACAAACATTAAGATATTACCAACGCACACTTTAAAATAAATTCAATGATTGGTTAACTAATTGAAGAATTTCAAGTGGAAAGGAAATTACAAACAAAGAATTAAAAAGAAATTGCAAATTGCCGTTACATTTAGAACATTTCAATTTGTTGTTGTTTGTTGATAATTACACTGTGTAACATTGATTTTATACTTCTCAAGTGGACAAGTTTCGGTTGTATTTCAGAAATTTAAATACACTCCCCGAAATCGGATGTTATTGGAATACTAAAAAATTATAACTTAATTACTATCACAGAACCATAATAGGAAATCAAATTCTACACAGAGGGAATTTTGCTCGACGAGTTTTAATGAAATTTTTCAATAAACTAATGAAGTTTTCTTCACAATGTAAATGAACAATTTCTTAAATTTTATGAAAAGCATCCTATATTTTATGATTCTAGTTTTAATGCAACTATTTCATTGAGTGTGTCAAAGTTTTAATAAATAAAATGAAATTTTTCACAACATTTTATGAAAAATTGCATTAATTCAATGAAAAGTTTCAATGGACGAGTTCCAGTGAAACTTCTTTGGTTTTACGCAAAAATTCATTAATATCATGCAGATAATTCTCTCAGCGTATATTTGTTTTCCCATTATGAACAGTACTCATAAAACTGCCGATTTTTAGGCATCTTTGCCATCTTTTGGTTGCAAAATATTCAAAATGCTGATTTTTTTTGTGGAAAAACAACGATTTCATGTTAAAAACCAAAACACGCGATTTTACTTTTTACCCCCATTAACACAATGTCCTGTTAGCTACTAATTTGGACTTTAACTGACACATTTGTTGTTGTTTACCATATACAAAAATTTTAAATTTAACTTTAATTTAAATTTTCACGGGACATTGTGTTTTATTATTAGTGATTTATTATGCACAGTAGACCGTACCACCTTACGAATATAAAGCATTTTTGCAAAGCAATTTTTAATTTTTCGTTATATCTTCGGTTTTACACTCACAAAAATTTGTCGGTAGAATCTACTGAAAATGACAGTTAAAACAAAGGTATATGCAGTTAAAAGGGCGACAAAGGTATTTACCTTTAAAATAACTAAAACTTTTGTTATTTTTAACTGTTGAAAAATAACTAACAAATGCATTAAAAATAACTAACAATGTCGTAAAATTAACTGATAAAGTTCTACTACAAAAATTTCAAAACAATTGACAAAATCGGTAAAAACTACTGATTTTTACAGTCAATTCTTTTTGTTTATAAAAGTATATTTTAATAAAAAAAAATAATTTTTTTTCTTTCGATTACAAAAATAAATGGTATTGCTTCAGCCTATTCAAAATTTGAAGTAAAAATTCCAAACCGTTCTCCAGTTATTATGCTTTTATGCATTGGAGATACAATACAAGTATCTGATTTTTATTTGAAAACTAGAAATATATCAATAATAACAAATATAAACCAAACCAGAATTTTTAAAATTCAAAAAAATGCAACCAAATTTTTTTATTTTTTAAATAACTAACAAAACCTACTGTTTACTGTAAAAATACTGTTCTGATAGTTGTTTATTATGATGTTAAAAATAACTGATTTAAACAACTGTTACCAAATTAAACCGTCATAAAAGTTGCTTTGCCTTTTTCTATAGAAAAACAACTGTAATTACGATTAAAAACAACAACTACTGATTACTACACAAAGAACTGTCATGTAGTAACTGTCAAACTTTTTTGAGGGTACAGTCGGATTTTAAAATGTTATATATCGATTTTTGTGCTAAAAAGGAAAAATCCAATAAAAAAAATTAAAAGCGGCAACTACGTTCGGCAACAAAAAAAAATTTGTTTTGTTGGAATTATCTAAAAACTTCCTTAGCAAAAGTTTAATGATTTTTTTGCGAGCTTTAATTTTCTGACATTAGGGCGGTACATTAGGGTTGTAGGAACTGAGATCTGGTGGCTAAATACTAGAACGGGATACTTGAGGTCAATGGTCCTTAAAGCAAAGCGAGACAAAAACATCGATGTATCATACTTTAAGATCCGGCTGTAAATGCCAAAGATATACCGAAAAATGTAAAATGGCGACCCCTACGTTCGGCAAAAAAATTTTTTTTTTCGAAATCTCCGTGCAAAAATAAAAGCACTTCCTCTGGACACCATTTGAAAATGTCGCAAAAATAAATTTGGCCTTGTGAAGATTGTAGCTTTCCAATGAATATGAAAAATGTGTGACTTTTAAAATTTTCTTTCAATTTTAGGGTTTCAAATCCTGAAATATTTTAACACAGGGGGAGGAAAGGTAATTAGCTAAATTTTACGCACTGCCCAGCAAAATCTTGGTAATATATGGGTACTACTATGTATATTACCTGGTAACATATCAAACCGCTTACCCTTGCATTACTTTGGACCGTTACACCTTACCCTTGCATTACTTGTAAATACCAAATTCATACGTTTGGACGTTTTATTGAAATAATTCGTTTTTCTACAAAATTTTAGAAATTCTATTTTTTCTAAAAACGCGTGATTAAAAATTGATATTCGGTTTAAAAAATTAAAATTTAGACAAAATGTTTTTAAAAACTCCTTACCTGTAAGTTCAGAATAACATGTTACTAGGTAAGGAGTTACATCGGTACACATGCCCTTGTTAAAATAATAGGTCTAGTCAGGCACGTAGCTAGGAATTTATTTCGGGGGGGGGGGGGGGGCTTTTAAAAATTTTTTTGGTTAATTTTTCCCGTGTTTTTTTTTTCTTTTTTGGTATACTAGGAAAAACTATTTACACAGTTGAAAAATGTATAACCCTTACCAAAAACTCGTTATTTTAAGTTAAGTGTGTTCCTTTACTTTTTTTGTGTAAAGTTTAGTAAATTGAGAGTAAGCATAAAATCCTCACTCTAAATGACAAAATTTCCCAAAAGTAAGGGAACGCACAAAATCACTTTTCTAGCCCAAAACATGTTTAAAAGAAAAAAATTAAAATGCATATAATTTTAGGCTGAAAAATCGCACAGATGCACATATTTTTTGCATTTAAAAGTTTTTTTAACTTTGTTTAGTTAATTTTTATATATAAAAGTTTTATTTTGCGTATTTCTTTGCTTAATTAAAATTTAAAATTTTTTCACAATGGTATTATTTGTTTATCATTACACCAGCTGTTTCTTTTACAATTTTCCGAAGTAAATATTAAAAAGAGAAACACAAATACACCATTTTGAGCGCTCTCATTTGCCCAATTTTCAAGTACGGGAACGCTTTTTGGTAAGAATGGTTTCCGCGGTAACATAAAGGAACAGACCTTTTATGTGATAATTCAGCAGAAAAATTAAAAGACAAATTTCTTTTCTTAATTGCCTGATACTGGTAAAGAAAGAAAGAAAATTTCAATATAAAAATGTTTTTTATAAAATAGTCAGAGGCACAAAATTTTATAAAAGTATCTCTGAGAGCGCAAAAAGGTAAAGGTTTTTGAAACTTTTTAAATATTACAATTAAGAATGTCTTATAACCATAAAAGAAAATTTAATTTTTAAACATTTTCTAAGTTCTAAACTAAATTATATATTTCAGTGTAAATAATTTAATTTCTAACGGTGGGTCTCATACTGTAGGTTTAACTTTAACTTAACTAAAAACAAAATAAAATGTCAAAAAAATGTACACAAAACAAGAACAAATTTTTGGGTTAACTATTAACCTGAGTTTAAACCTGCAGTATGAGACCCACCGGAAGTGATTTCCATTTTAATTTAATTTTTAATTTTAATTTCTTTATTTATTACAATAACCTAGCCTATAGGCCATAATCGGTTACAAATTTCTACTAAAAGTAACAAAACAAGCAATAAAATTTGCTTAAAATAAAAAAAATTAAGGTATAAAATATAATATTAGATGTATAATTAAATAACAATGTAAAAATAAAATTATTAAATGCAAAAAATTTAAAGTAAAAGTTATAAAAAATTAAAAAATTTCATTCATTTTCATTTTCAAAAATTTTAGTTTTTTTGTCAATATTTCAAATTCTTTTCGTTTATTTAACCTTCTTTTTCAATTTTTAACTCTACTATTTTCTTGAGCTTAAGGTTTGGTTTTTATTTATAAAAAGTTTTTTATTTTCGATATTTCATCTTCAGGAAATAAATAAATCCTGAAGATGTTACATATTGGAGTAGCGAAATATCGAAAATAAAAAACTTTTTATAAATAAAAACTAAACCTTAAGCTCAAAAAAATAGTAGAGTTAAATATTTAAAATTTTTTGCCATCCGCTTCCGATATGGACTACGTATGTTTTTTTACCCATTTTTTGCCAAGCATCGACTCCGTGGGAATTTTCAGGTTCCAATACTAAATGAAAGTAAAATTCCAGAGGATTTTGCAAAGTTAGCTTGGTTTTTTATTTTATGGCTTCATGAAATATTTGTGTGGCGCGCGACCCCAAAAATATTGCTCATTTAGGAACTCTCTCGTGTTCACGAATAAGTTAAATTTCAACTGTTCCTTTCTGTTCTTTTATTTTATCCGGAATTATCAAACAAACCATTGCCATAATATAATCTTATACTGATAGAAAAAATCCTGTAAAAGTAGCAAACAAAAAAGGTACTCAAAATTAGTTAAAAGGGGCCCTGCAAAGAAAGATTTTGAACTTAGTAAATCCTTATTGCTAAATATTAGGGAGATAAGAACTGCAAAAATGCAACTGTTAAGTGTACGAAATTTTAGTAATATTTGAGCTAAATTTTGTTTAAGCGAATTAAAAATTTACCTTGCTAATATCGGAAAAGAAATGTTGATGATATTAGTAGAAATCGTTCTATATTCAAAAGTTGATTTATCTTTAAATTTAATTGAGTTGAATACAAATAACGGTCTCTCCTGCTACAAGAAACGGAAATATTTTCTATAAAATAGTAGACTGCTTTCTGCAGTGTAGATTTTTATTCGCATTAAGAAATTCAAAAAAAAACTAAAAACTTAAAATTGTTTGTGTTGTTTTAGTCTACTAATATCCAGCAACATTTTTGCCGATCTTAGCAGTGTAAATTGTCATTTTCGATTAACTAAAATTTAGCTGAAATTTTATAAATTTAACAGATTTTTTCTTGCGGTTTGTACTTTTCTAATGTTTAGCAAATGTTCCGCTGTTTTCCAGCTAAATTTTTTGAAGACTTTTATATGTATTAGTGTATAAATGTTTCATTTTGTATGGAAATTTCCGGGTGTTCTGACATTTTTACACACAACATTTTTACCGATTTCGACAATTTTTAACACCAAACTTAGAGACATATAATATAGAGCAATTCCATTTTATTTCAACGAACATTTTTTCGGTAGTGTCCGATTTTGATAAAACTTGGTGAATGTGTGTAGTAGTGTTTGTATGTTCACAAAACGATTTTTAATTTTTTTGTTTTCGAAAACTGTGGCAACCCTGCAGCTTTGAAATACTGAAAATTGCAGGGTAGGCACTACACTTAAAATTTCATAACTTTTGTTGTGAGCAAGATATTGAAAAAATTCTTTTTGCGTGGGATTAGTGAAGTTTTTAGGTTTAAGAAATTTATTATTATTTTTTTTTTTTAAATTTTTAAAATTTTTTTAAAAAAAAAAAATTAAAATTTATTTTTTGAAAAAAACCCATTTTTTAAAATTTTTATATTTTTTGCACAAAATGCCACATATGTGTTCTAAACATCCTAAAAATTTCAGAGTGGAATGCCTCCTACTTTTTGAGATATATTAAAAAATGTAAAAATGTAAACCAAAATATAATTCATTTTTTGGAAAAAAAGTTTTTCTTATAAAAATAGCCACATGTACGTTCTAAATACCTTGAAAATTGCGGAATCTTTTCGAGATATGAGAAAAAATATAAAAGTATTTATAAGTATTTTATTATCTTAATAGGTTTTGGAGTTTCAACTGAATTTGAAAAGGTTTTGGCAGCTATTTCTGTTCTTGAAATAGGTACGAATGAATGGAGTTTTTGTGTTCCTTTAATTGAAACAGATTTTTTAAATCTAGTGTTTAGTTTTATTTCCTCTTCTTCATATTAATTTTTTGTGCAGAATGTTACATTGATATTAGGCAAACCCTTAGCGTATTCAAATAAATCTGTAGCATTTACAATTTGATTTTCTATTGGACGCTGAAGACTGGCAAGAGCTGCTGCTCTTTTTAGTGAACCTCCAACTCCATCACAAGGGCCTTTCCCATGTGATGTCGCAAAAAAGTGCCATTCAGCATCACAATCAAAATCGGTTTTATGGTATAGTAAATTTACAAAATTTGTTCGATTTTTATACTGAGCTGCGCAACCGTCAGAAAAATATATTATTTTGTCAATGTTTTCATTAACATGTTCTTTTATAAATTGTACAAATTTCCTTTGAAATAAATGAACAGCGACTGTGTTGTGCTCCAAAATATCGGAAATGACAACAAAGCTTATGTGACCTATTTTTCCATCTGCATTTCGGAAATATGTCACAAAGGGGTGTATAGTGGCTTGAGAATTTGTCCAATGATAGCTCTGTATACAATCTTGGATAACAAATGTGTAATTTTCGGCAAAATCACAGATAGTCAAAAATTCTCCAATTTTTAAATTGGATTTTACCTCATCAAGAAACTTGTTCTGTTCTTTTGCCACAAAACTATGAAAAATTAATTTTATCATTTCTTCAGAAAGTTTGTCCACAAAGTCGTCAGATGGAGATGTTATGGTCAAAAGATTGGATCTGTCTACTTGAACCCATTGTTTGTATGTTATGTTTTCTGTGTTGTTAGTGGAATATGCGTTTTTAAGGGCGTCTTTAAGGTAAGTATCCCCTGGACAAAGTGAACAATTTCCCATATAGCATTGTACAGTTGCTGGATTACAAATAGATTGAGCAATCCAATGCTTGTAAGTGGGAAAACCTATAACTTCCTCTTCAGCCAATTCCTTGATTTTCCCCCCAATAAACATAAGTTTGGAATTTTGGTGAATATCACACACGCAAACTGTATGAGTGCCACTTCCCCCAATCAAAATACATTCTTGTGGTCTCAGCTCTGAAAATTTTGAAAATCCAATTTTTACTGTTGGATAAACTTCTTGAAAGGAATTATGCAATTCTTTCAGATTACAAAGCATCAATCTCTTCTGTTTTTTTTTTCTTTCTCCCCATTACAACTCTTAACAGACTTATAGTCTTTTTTCCCGGGCATAACGCGACTGTTTTTGTCGTTTCTATAAAAATCTTCAACTATAGATTTTGTCTCTGTCGAGAGGCCGGATCGTCTTTTTGGATGCGAAGAAAAATAATAATCGCCATTTTGAATTAGTTTTTTAGCTTTACGAGCCATATAGTTTGTAGTTGAAAAGGTTTTTTCTATTTTACCAACACTCCAAGAATGTGGCAAAGATGTTAATATTTTAATTTGTCTATCTTTATCATCTTCAGAAGTATTGTAAATCTCTTTTAAGTGGTTTAAAATATCTTCACCATCGCAGGATATATTTTCTAAACTAAAAAGGTTTTTCCTAAATATGGAATTTATATTGCCTAAAATTTCTTCCTGTTTATATTTAGAATAGTTATTTTTAAACTCAATGGGAGATTCATTTAGCGCTTCTAAGCACTTATTCAAATAAAAAAAAGCTGTGTTCTTCTTTTCATTGAAAGCCTCTTCGGTTGTTTCTTCCGAAAGTGAGCCAATATCACTTTCAGACAAACTTTCATCAGCATTGGCAACTTTTAAAGCTGATGTAGAAGTTCCTGCAACCGTGTCAATTTCAAAATCTTCGAAATTGTTTTCGTTTTTCTTTTTCTTTATCAATGACTTCGCTTGATCTAATAGATCCATTCTACATGAAGCACAGGTATATTGACCATGCAAATATTGTGGAAAACGCTCCCTAAGACTTTGCGAAACTTTACGAACACATTTTATTTTGTTTGTTTTATGCTTGAGTTTTCGGAAAGGATTACAACAAACTTTTCCAAAAGGCATTTTAAGCAAATTAAAAATCTGTGAACAAATGTGTACTGCTTGAAATAAAATAGTTTTTGAAAATTATTATCAGAGAATAAAACTACTACGATGTTGACTTGTCAAAAATCTATAAACAATTAAAAAGCTACTCAACAACGCAAAGACATTAAAGAAATCTAAATCGTTTTCATCGTTTTGTTTTTGAAATAACGGAACTTCTTAAGCATCAGCAAAAAAAATTTTCAATGAATACAAACAATGCTTCCAATGAATTGCATACAAGCAAACTTAACTTATTAACTCAGTGGCACGTAGCAACTAGTAAAAGAGAGTATTTCTTATAAACATACCAGTACATTTTTTAATATATCTCAAAAAGTAGGAGGCATTCCACTCTGAAATTTTTAGGATGTTTAGAACACATATGTGGCATTTTGCGCAAAAAATATAAAAATTTAAAAAAATGGGTTTTTTTCAAAAAATAAATTTTAATTTTTTTTTTTTTTTTTAATTTTAAAAATTTAAAAAAAAAAAAAAAAATAATAATAAATTTCTTAAACCTAAAAACTTCACTAATCCCACGCAAAAAGAATTTGTTCAATATCTTGCTCACAACAAAAGTTATGAAATTTTAAGTGTAGTGCCTACCCTGCAATTTTCAGTATTTCAAAGCTGCAGGGTTGCCACAGTTTTCGAAAACAAAAAAATTAAAAATCGTTTTGTGAACATACATACACTACTATACACATTCACCAAGTTTTATCAAAATCGGACACTACCGAAAAAATGTTCGTTGAAATAAAATGGAATTGCTCTATAGAGATGTAACATGAATAATTTTTTAAACAAACTGTAGATGTCGCTAGCATGTGGGAAATTTTGTCAAAGGAGGACTTTATTTTGGGAAATTTTGTCAAGGGAGGATTTTTTTTATGTCAAATGAGCTTTTACAGAGTTGTTATGTAAGGGGATTTGGTCCCAAATTAGGGATTTCGACTTTGTTTTGGGGACAGATTAAAAAATTTGTAAATTTTTAAAGATTTAGTTTTAGAAGAATTTGCAACCAACCAACCAAGCTCAATAGTTAATCAAAAAATTTTCCATTTTCCAAATACTGAAATTGTTACATGCAAAGGACTCAGAAAAAATAAATTTTGTGTAGGCTCAAAAAGTACCAGGGGTTTTCATATAACGTCTTATGTACCTTCTGAATCGTGTAAACTCGACTTATGCAAACTTAATGTTCAAAAGAGTTTACGAGCCCTAGAACTTACACCTTACTAGATTTACAAATTTTAGAAAAAAAGACTTTTCACCATAATGAACTTCGTGTAAAAATTGTATAGAATTTTTTCTCTCGAAAATTTAATATACGACTTTTATTTTGAAACGGTGACGTAATTGTGATTTGTCTTTCGTATAATAAAATTTTTTTAGTTTCACAATTTTAACAAAGATTTGAGGCCTTTAAAGTTCGAGTGAAAACGTAAACATTTCTTCGTAAGATATTCAATTTTACTTAATTTGCTCACATATTTCTTAATAATTTTCTGAACTTAAGAGCGATGCTAACTTAGCTCCTTTTTTTGATTTTTTGTTTAAATTGAAATGAATTGGGTATAACATTGCGGATTTAAACATTTAAAATCAGGCACCGGATTTTACAAACCAAAAACTTTATTTTTAAGTTTTCATCAAGAAATAAAAAAGTATTTTGTTCAAAATAAAGTAAATTTCTAAATTATTTTTTTTTATATTCATCCAAAATTGAAAATATATTTATCTTTATAAAAAAAAGAAAAACAAAAATTACAAATGATTTTTATACAAATGATATTTTGTTATTTTCAACCCCAAACAAAAAAAGAAAAAGAAAAAATAACAAAAAGTTTTTGTACAAAAAAAAGAAAAGTTTTTTTTGTAGAAAAAAAAGTTTCCTTATTAAGAAAAACAATTTTTATTTTTTAATTTATAAAATTTTAGATTTATGGTAAAAAAATTGTATTAAAAACCCTTATCAGCGATTTGCATTCTGCAAACAAATATACTGATCTAAGAATTTGCCTTTTTGCAAATTTTTTTCCCGCGACTTTTTCGCGATTTTTTTTAAATATTTACCAAACTTTGTTGTATGAAATGGGTATTATAGTCTCTAGATTTCATATTTAGCATAATCGCATCTAAAATAACGCGAAATTTTGGCGGAACGCGAAAAAACACTTTATGGTAAAAAAATTGTATTAAAAACCCTTATCAGCGATTTTCATTTTGCAAAGAAATATACTGATGTAAGAATTTTCCTTTTTGCAAATTTTTACCCCCGAGACTTTTTCGCGATTTTTTTTCAACTAGCTACCAAACTTTGTTGTATGAAATGGGTATTATAGTCTCTAGATTTCATATTTAGCAAAACCGCACCCATCTGTTGCATTAAAAATCGGTGTTGCCATTCATCAGGACCATGGTAGACCCCTGATACCAAACTGGTTATAACAAACAATTTGAATAAAAATAAGCGACTGATAGTGCGTCTTTGTTACGTGAACGTGATTAAAATTTCAAGAGGACATCAAATTAAAATCCGAGATAGATTTGCAAAACCCTTTGAGGATTTTGTTTTAGAAACAAGCTCATCGCGATGATTATTTCGCAAGGTCTTCTAAAACCGCAGAATCCAATTTTGTTAAATATACTTCAAGAAGCTTATTGTGACAATTCCGAATTTATATATGTATTTAATTTACAGTAACTTCCAGAATAAATTTTTTGTTTCTCATAAAGTACGCTTTTTCATGGACAGTTAATAATTCTAATTTTAAAAAAATTATAAAAAGCCAACATTTAATGCTTAATTTATGGTGGAAACAAAATTGTAAAATGTCAAAATTATGCCAAATTATCACCCCATAGAACAGGGGTGGCAAGACATTTTACGCTGCGTGCCAGAAACGGACAAATTTTTTTTTGTAAAAATTTCTCGCGTGCCACCTTAATTTTAGTTGTCTTTTAAGTCCTTTTTTAAAAATTTCTCTTAAAAATATCGCAGATTTATATATTTATCCACGCTACCCTCAAAAAAATAAGTTAGTAGAAAAATTAGTAAAACGTCTTGTATATCAAGTGTACTAGTTTTCAGCAATTTTTTTGCTGAAATTCCGTTTTCAACAAAAATTTTAGTTATAATTTTTTTAGCACTAAACTAATTTTGAACTAAGTTTTACTAATTTATTTTTCTACAAAAATTGTGCTGATAACCGCATTCATAGCGTGGACGACAACCAGATAGACAAGATGTAGATGTCGCAGTTTGTCTGGAAACGGAAATGACAAAAAAAGAAAAACAACTACACAATTTCTATATTTAAATTTTGAGCAAATAAATTAACTAAAGTAAAATTTCTCTACAAATCTTTTGAGTTTTTTTCAGTCTACTAATATTCAGCAAAAAGTTTAGTGATTTTAGCAAGAATTTTTTTAATTTGCAATTGACTAAGTGTTAGCAAAACTTTCGCTGAAATTACTGTTTTTTGTTGTAAAAATCAGCTCGCTGATTTTCAGCAAACACTTTTGCTGAAATTACCAACTTTTTTGCAAGCACGCTCCTGACTAAAAATTTGCTTACACAGCAAAATTTTTTGCTGACTTTACTGACTTTTTTTTTTGAGTGTACGGATAACCCCCATGAAATAACCCCCAAAGGGAAAATTTAAATAACATCCAAGAAATGAAGTAAAAATTTTTGACGGTAATTTAATTTTTGGAGGTTTATTTAATCTTTAAATATTGAAATTACTTCATTATGAAAAAATCCCCAATGATATAAAATTAAAACAGTTTGAACATTATTGCCTTTTCATTTTTTTGGGGGTTATTTCATTTTGTTAAAAAAAAGTTAAATAATTGGGCGCCATCATTTATTTAAGTATGCAAGAAACTAGTTGAAAAATGTGCTTCGGGCAAAAAGAACGCTGTCATTGGAATAAAAAGCGAATATTATGGATTTGAACAGAGAAATTGCTATTTCAGATGAAATGGCTCTGCGAAACACGATCAAAACCCACTTTCAAATTTCAACAAAGGTGTTATTTCATCATGAAACTTATTTTCAGCCTTTATTTAATTGAGGGTTATTTCGTAGCACCTATTTTTCCTAAAAAAAAAACTTAATTTTTTAGATCCAATTTTATTACAAGTTGTTTTCCATTTTTGTGCAATTTTTTGGTACTTTTATTTCTCCAATTATGAGACATTTTCTCATCGAAACATTTAAACTTCTTTCAATTAGAAATTTTCCCAGAATTTTCTGATAATCGAATTTTCGAGTTCTGTATTAACCACATTTTTTTAACAAAAAATGGTGGCAATACAGAGTTTTAGTCATTTTAAAAGACGATTTACAAGCGGTATGAAAAATTTCACCATTATGGAGTTAAATCACACATTTTTGTAGCGAAATTTAACATTTAACTGAATTTTTTGCTATAGAACAATTAGATAAAAAAATTAGTAAAAAAAATGTGTAAATAGTTTTCAATCGCACTTTACTATTTACTAGTATATAGTGATTTTTAGTTGCTGATTTCAGCAAAACTTAGACATTTTAAGATACTAAGGTGTCTTTTGTACGATACTAACCTTAGTAAAAAATGTATTTATTGCGATAACTTTTGCAAATGGAAACTTTTTTGCTAGAAATTTTGCAAGAACAGTCTTAGAGGTGACCCCATATTATGCTAAAAGTTGGACTTTGGGGACAACTTGGAAAGCTATGCTGCCATATAAAATTGTTGAATTCGCGATTTTAACGTATAGGCCGCCATAGACGAATACATTTTCTTTGTTGAAATATTTTCCTTTTAATTGCTTCTTTACTAAGTCATAGCATTTATTAAGGCAGATTTTGCGTTCATGGATTCAATCGGCTAAAACCTTAAAAAACCGTAAACATCCATATAAAACGCGAACAATGATATTTTTCATCAAATTTTAAGCCTAAATATGAATACAGGTCCTGTGCCTACATTTCACCACAAAAAATTTATATTGATTGCATTTGAAAATTTTTGTTTATAAAAAACTAAATGGAAAACTTCCAAACTTTAAAGACATTAGAGAAAAATCTGTACCTGCGATCGAAAAATAAAGTACGCCATTGTAATCAGCATGAAATATATAGAACTGATGGTCAGATCTCCCTTATTTATAACAATTTTATTGTACTAAAATTATTAATATTTAGTAAATTTTTTAACTTATTTCAGCAAATCGATTTTGAATTGCAGTTTACAACAATTTTTCTAAAATTTATTTAAAATCAGTAGACTATGTTGCTAAAATTAGCAAAAAAAAAAAATACCGCAGGACTCAAAACAGTTAAATTTCTTATAATAACAGCAAAATTTTCAGTAGCCATTACGGACTTTTTTGGTTGAGTGTAATAGCTTGTACCTACAAGCAGGAAACCTATAATTTTTAAGGATCACCAAAGGTTAATTCATCAATTCTATGTATAAATTATAACACATAAGACGAAAAATAAAGGGTGGTTAAATTTTAAGGGCCGATGTTGATTTTGAATAAAACACAAATTATTTAGGAAATTATTGTCATTTCTTTTTATATGATAATAGCTCTGTTCCACGTACGTTACCGAGGGTACCCAATCTTACCAGAAAGCGTTTCTATTGACAAAATTGTGTGTAAATTGTTGTTGTTTCGCGTAAATTGGGTTCCCGCGGGCACCCGCGGCAAGACCGTCGAACAGACCTAATATTGGTATGGTTCAATTATGTATGGAACAAAATATCGGCCAAATGGCCGCCGCGACCTTGGCGGCACACCTCCATCCGATGGTCCAAATTTTCGATGACGCTGAGGCAAAATTGAGTTTCTATGCTGTTAATGTGCCGAAATATCTCATCCTTTAGCTTTTGAATTGTTGCTGGCTTCGACGAACACCTTTTCTTTCAAATAACCCCAAAGAAAGAAGTCCAACGGTGTCAAATCAAATGATCTTGGCGGCCAATTGACATCGCCACCACGTGAGATAACACGGTCATTGAATTTCTCGCGTAAAAGTGCCATTGTTTCGTTGGCTGTGTGGCAAGTGGCACCATCCTGTTGAAACCACATATCGTCCAGGTCCACATTCTCAATTTCTGGACACAAGAAGTCCGTTATAGCGAACACCATTCACGGTAACTGCTTGGCCAACCTCATTTTCGAAGAAGTACGGCCCGATGACGCCGCCAGCCCATAAACCGCACCAAACACAAAAATCAGGTGTTTTCACATTTCCTACAGACCCGATTTGCTGCAATTTGTGCACAATTCTCCCGATTGTGGACACATTTGGTCGATTATGCTGACCAAAGAAATCACGAAGTGCACGAAATGTATTTTGATTTGAACGCCCATTTTCATAAGAAGCCTGAGTAACTTTAACGCGTTGCTCGATTGTGTATCTTTCCATGGTTCAAATTGAGTTAGTCTAAAATGGAGAAATGTCAAATGAAATGCAGAAAAAAACTTGACGTTTAGGTGAGGTTCACATTCAACATCGGCCCTTAAAATTTAACCACCCTTTATTAGTAGTAACAATAAAAAATAGCCACTTATCAATTAAAAGGTGGGGAAAAAATTTCAGTTTCCTATTTGCAGGCACATTTTATAAAGTCTTTTTCCAGTAAATTGGAGGATTGCGAATCTTTATGCCCAGCATGCATAACTAATAAGGATTTTTACAAAAAGCCTTTAACAGAAGCATTTTGTCTGGGCATCAAACAGCTTAAAAATTTTTTTAGAAAACAGATTTCGCAATTGGATTTCGAGTCCATTTTATTTATGAAAACTTCAGAAACTTGGCCACTTGCTATTTGATTTCAACTAAAAATAAATATTTTTTATTAAATTTTTTGAAAAACATTGTTATTTTTGCCGTATTTTGTTACGTTTTAAATTTGTCAAATCATTTCGGGGGGGGCGGGGGGGGGGGGGGTTGCCCAAGCCACCCCTAGCTACGTGCCTCGGTCTAGTAATAGAAAAGTAAGAGCTTACCCTCTTCATTACAAAATGCTTAATTTTAAGAAAAAACATATTATTTTAGGGTTTTTTGTAACCTAAGCGTAAGCGTAACATGTAAGTTCAGAAGAACATATTACTAGGTAAGGAGTTCCCTCGATGGACATGCCCTTGTTAAAATAATAGCTTTGGTAATAGAAAAGTAAGAGGTTACTACACCCATAAAATTCCTTAGTTGCTTATAACGAATATTTCAACTATATAATAGGCGAAATACCCCTAACTATTATGTAGTTGATTTGATTTAGTTGATGGTAACTGAGTTTTTAAAATATCAACAAATTAGTAGAAATCAAATACAGAATAACAAAAAAATAACAAAAAATTCGACACTACAGGTATCGCAATTTCCTTTTAATTTTTAGTGGTGTCAACAAATATTTAGATGTTAAAAAAATGTTTATTGAAAAAATTTTAAAGGACACAATTAAAATTCAAAATCCAAACACTAATACAATTTACAATTATGTAATTAGAATTTTAAACGTAGTTTTTCATAATTTGTTACAGCTAATCAAAGCAAAGCGCTACAAGTCACCGGTATCAGTTTAAGGTTTCTCTGCCGAATGATACCAATCGTAGCATTCGGCAGAGAAACCTTAAACTGATACCGGTGACTTGTAGCGCTTTGTGATTGGTAACTCTGCTGAACGATGTTTTCTTTGTTTTGTTTTTAAATAAAATTTTTCTAAAATTTCCTGTAGTTTCTTTAAATTTTTGCTTTTGAATTATATTTGTATGTTTTTATTTGTCATTCTTACAAAAAAAAATATTTTTAAAATCAACAACAACAAATGTATCACTAACTGATCAAAAGTAGCAAAAAATTTTACGCTACCAAAATTTGACAGCGCTACTTCACCGCTCAGACTGAGCGGTTAGTAATCAGGTCGTTCAGCAGATAGTTGTGCAACTGTTGTAGATCTGTTGACTAATAAAGTGTATCTGCCGAACGCACCCAATGTTTATTAACAGGGCAACCAAAATATAATTTATATCAATAAAAACAATAGTTCTCTTTGATTATGACAGTTATGTAAATTTGTTTTAAATTCAACTATAGATTTTAATAACTATCTAACTATAGAATTTTATCGGTGTACCCTTATTTCTTCTTACCAAAGTCATTACCGGGTAATATAAAGTTTTGCTGGGTACTTAATACAGTCCGTAATGTACGTATCCGTCAAAGCTTGTACCTATACGGAACATTAACGGACCGTATAAACGGATTTTCGAACACAAGCCGTTTTAGCTCCGTTATGGTGTATCCGTTTCCGTACCGGTAAATACGGACTTGACTGGTGTTACCTTGTTTTTAAAGTAAAAGTGATTCAGTTGGTAAGAAAATATAACTGAAAAGTAAAATTAGTCGGAAAAGCATGAATCCGATCTAACACAAAGAAGCAAAGAACTTCAAGCCAGATACATACATTAGACGGTAAGTTAAATAAAATTTTATATGTGGTTTTTGTAAGTAAATGCAATAAAGAAAAGAAAAAAATAGTGACGCATTTAGTTGTTCGCAGCAAAGTGTGCGAACTTGCATTGTGTCCAAAACACCATCGTGAAAACAATCGGTTAAACCTTAACTAATTTATTGTTTCTTTTAATGAAAAATACTGCTCATAATTAATAAAAAAAGGGTAATTTATAAAAACGGAATCAATCCGTTATTTACACGACATAACGGTACGGAAACTGTCCGGCACTGACGTACTTTCAACGAACTTGTCCGTTTTTAACACGACATAACGGTCCCTAAACGGTCCGTCATTGACGGACTTTCAACGGATTCGAATCAGTATCGATGTTCCTTAAGAACCGTTTTCTGGTCCGTATACGGATCCAGAAAACGGTACATAAACGAAGTTGGATTCCGTTTATGACGGACCGAAAACGGTGCGTAAATGGACCGAATTGTTTGTTGGGAAGCTATCGAATTAATTCCATAAGAATGCTATTACGGAATGAAATTTAACCCAAATTTCATTAATTTTTATAAAGTGAATTGAAGAATTAAGCCTTTTAACCTTTGATTTTTATAGACAATACAAAATTTGTGTATTTTATAGTATATTTAGACTTGGCAAAAACTAGTAGTTTTTGGCCATTTTTAGGTTATGAGCTGAAAACTACAAAATTAATTTAGTTTTTTCATACAATTTTCATACAAACTGAAAACCAGGTTCTACCTGGTTTTTGCCAAAAACCAAGTAAAAATATATGAAATGTGCATTTTTGATACACCCGGTATCATTTATAGTTAATTTTCGATGCACCCTGTTGTGTTTAGTTTTGTACAAAAACCAGCTGGTTTTTACTTAGTATAAATTCAGTATTAATGTTTTTGTTATAGTTTTTGAGCTCCAAATATAGAGCGAACAAAATACTGGACTTAAAAATGGAATATTTATAAGCTTTTCATCATTGTTTTTTCACATTGGTGCACGCAAAAAATAAAACATGTATAATTGCCGAAGTACTTCGGTAAAATACCACTTCAAAAGTTTTCTGCTAAGTTACACAATTCTTTAATTAAAATATAATAATTTTTAAGATGAGTTACAAAAGAAAAAACTTAGGTAATTTAACATATTTTGAAGTGCATAAAATTGGAATGAGCCAAAAACTAAGGCAAGTTGACAAAAACTAAAAATTGCTAAATCTATGTGTATAATTTTATTAACTTACAAAAAATACTTTTGAAGTTGTATTTTACCTAAGTACTTCGATAATAATACACTTTTTATTTTTTCCGTGTGGGTAGCGAAATTTTGAGATTTCAATGCAATGGGATTTCGATGGTGTAAATGTGATATTGCCATATTTTTATCTGTTGTGTTTTTGTTTTGCAGTCAGCTGTTTTTGTTGAACTTTTCAACCTTGTTTTGTTTTGCCTTTAGTGCTGCCAAGTTATAAGAATGTCATTCATGCACAACAACAACCAACAACAACAATACAATAACAACTGACTTTATCAATGTTTTTGATCTGCCTATATTTGGCTCTTTCTTACTCCTTGCATATGCAAGCGAAAGACCGAAAGCCAGAAAAGTTTTTTTGTGATTCTTCTTTTACAACAAAAAAAAAGTGAGTTTTTCCTCTTCTTATTTACTGTTTTCAGTTTCTTCACTTACACAAATTTTTCTTGTTAAATTTTTAGTGGTCTGATTACAAAACTAAGAAAAATCCTCTTACAGGAGAAAAAAAGACAAAATTTAAACAAATGTATTTTAAATACTAATACTGATCAAATAAATGATGAAATTATTGTGACTTGCAGCTTTAAGTATAAAATATTAATAATTCAGTGGAAAAGTTGTGAACTTATATTTGCAACTGGAAAAAGTTTAAATCGGGAAAAGAAGTGAAACACAAGAATTTGTGTTTTGTACTAAAAAATATAGTGTTGCAAAAAAAAGACAAATTTTCCTTTAAAGAATTGTGTGTTTCATCATATACTCATTCTAATAAACAGCCGCCAAACTGGAGCGTATTCCGGAATATTTACGCGACACTGTCGATTGGTTAATGGGGTAAGTTATCCACTTATATTTTGTCCAGTTACTTACATTTATTTTAGTTTATGGGGTTTTTTCGACGCAATTCTCCACCTCCTTTGAGTTTGTTTTGGGTTACTTGCCATTTTTTTTTTTTGTTTTTTTATCCACCATTTGGCTTAATGCCAATTGGCCTCGTTTTTATCACAAATTTTTTAGCAGCAGTGTGTGATTTTTTGTATTTTTCGTATTTTTTCTTCTTTTGGTCACCTCTTCTTTCGTTGTCGTTGTTTGATTGTAGCAAGTAGGCAGGTAGTATTACCAGATAACGGGATCTATTGCTAAAACGGGGTGTTTTAAATTTTTGACGGGAATATGGTTTTGACTATAAGTTGTTCCAAATTGAAGAGAAATCTATTCCGGAAACAAAATAAATATTGAGGGATGACGTTGTTAAACTGATAAACACATATTTTTAATCTGATGACTTCATCTGATAATAGGCATTATGGTTTGCAAACAGTTGCTTCGGAGAAGTATAGATTGACTGGCCTGAATGTTCTCCGGACTTTCCGATAAAAAATCTTTGGGATGGGATTCAACAGTCAGTCTTCTGGCACCCAATACCAAAAAAAAAAAAATAGCGACCAACTTATTGCAGGAGTTAAGCAAGATTGGGACTCTATTACGAACGATGAAGTACTACTCGTTTTGTGGTGTACAGAAACTTTCGGACTACCCTTTAAGTCAAAATTCCTAGCGCCAGTCAGAAGTAAGATCCATGACTATTTGGACCACGAAATTTCACTTTGTTTATGGCCTTTACTCGCCAGAGCCAAAAATAAGAAACTGGATTCTGCACTTTACTTCGTTTTCAATTAGCAGCGTAATTGCATTGGGCTTACAACTCGTATTGCTGTTTTCTTAATCCTTTCCTATCCAAAGACTTAAATGAATTAATTCTTAAATTCACTTTTTAAAAATTGTTGAAGTTTGGGTTAAATTTCATTCCGTAATAGGAGTTTTATGTAATTAATTCAATAGCTTAATTCCCAAAAGCTTTAAATTATAGGAATTCATTCTTTTTTGATTGAATCAAACCAAATTTTACTGAATTCGTTTAGTAAAAACGTTTTATATTTTTTTCATTGATTTAGTCAAATAAAAAATTTAAAATTTGCAATTACATGTTACTAATACAAATAAAAAACGTTCAAAATTCATCTAATATAAATAAATATGCTTTGTTGCAGCTTGTGTTAGAGATGGGCACGTGAGCAGAATTTTGCGTGATTCACGTGAATCAGGCGTGATCACGCGTGAGTGGGAGTAAAACTTTAATTTACTCACGTGAACGTGAGTGGGTGTGAGTAGATTAAAAATGTTCGTGAGTGTGCGTGAGTAAAATTTTTGCGTGAGTGTGCGTGAATCAAATTTTACCAACTCACGCTTTTTTTTGGCTTATTCATAATTTTAGTAATTGTTTTAGACGACTTTATATTTGCATGTATTATTAATAAAAAAATGGCAAAATTTCATACTCGACTAGGGTTTCCCGGGAAACGGGAATGAAAATCGAAAAGTACCAGTTTTTTGGTAACACTTTTTTTATATTGATTTGTTTTATTAATATAGAAAGCGTTTAAGTCGTATTTTTTGAAGAACGTCAATTTTAAGGATGAAAGACTGAACATATTTAAATTAATGAATTTTTGTTCAAATGTCTACTTTTTGTAAAACATCAAGTCATAAAAATCCATGACATCCTGCCAAGTTACTTTAGTTCTTGTCAAGTTTCAAACTAAAATATAATTTTTCAAGTTAAAAATACTTTTATGAATTTTAAGAAATCTCCTTCAGCCAAAATCCATAATTTTGCTTTTAGTATCAAACTTAAAGCGTCAAAAATATTTGTAATATTTCCTTTCGATTTTTTTTAAAAGACTCATATTTGAATGTTTGTGCATGGAACATCGGCATTATAGAGTTTCAAAAAGCTCTACCATTCGTAATTTTTTGAAAGTTAAACTAAAGTTTATTAGCTTACAAAAAGTTTTTTCAAAACCAAAATAAATAATATTTTTCAGAATTTATAGCTGTCAAGTTATTTTTTTAAAGTTATTCTCCAATGGCAAGGTTTTCAACTTCAATAATATTGTAATTATAGTCAGGACTTGGAATAGGCACGTAAATATTAATAGGCATATCTAAAACATATCCAATTTATCGCTTACCAATGTTCGAGATATGTGCCACTTTATGATATGGAAAATTTTTATTAAAAATTTCTGAGGGCCGAAGTCTCTACCAAGCGCCATTTTTAGATAGAAATAAAATTTTCACGTGGCTAATACGTAGCCGAAATTGTCATCAAACTTGCTATCTCTCTTAGTTTTCGAGATATGGGCCATTTAAAAAAATCGGGAGGGAAAGAAATAGTGCCATCTTTAAAACTTCGGATATATTGGTGGCGCCATCTACCGGGTAATAACAGAAACATGAAATTATATTTTAATAATAAATTGTGTAAACCCTTTAGAAAATCGTGTAAGTCCACACAATGTAATCGATTTGTTGTTCTTCACATTGTGTGTACTTACGATATGGGATACTTGTGTATAAGAATTGTATATAAAACTTAAAATATTTGAAAATTTTCAAAAATTTTGCCTAACTTACACGCCACTGGTATTAAAAGTTGTGTAACGGCATTCCCAAGATGCAAATTTTGACCTTTTTGGCAAAATAGGCCTGAAAAGTTTATCCTTAACGGGCCTATTAATATTGTATGCTCTATGGAATAATATTCCACCGAAATCTTTCATTGACCAATAAGTGGTTATATAATGATACTAACATTTTTTATTACTTATAATTCGGCCTCAGTACTAGTGATTTTTGTTAAACGAAGTATGTAATATGATAAGCAGCTTAGCTAACGCGTGACTTAGTATTTAATTTGAAAGATAATATGATATTACAACTTACCCAGGAAAGTTTTCTGTTCCAAAGAATCGGTTGTAGAATATCTACCTTTTCTTTACAACCACTTTGTCAAATCTAACACCGATTATTTTTGTTATAGAATAGAATAGAATCAGTTATTGAACTAACCCCAAACCCTATACCGGACCCAATTTCAAGTTTAATTTTTCTTAATTTTTTAATATTATGTTTTTCTGGTAAGCTTTTGTTTCGTGAAATTGCGTGATTCACGCGTGAGTGTGACTCAAAGTTCAATTTACTCACGTGAGCGTGAGTGAGTGTGTTTAGAATTTTTTTCTCATGAGCGTGAGTGAGTGTGAGTAAAAATTCACTGACGTGCCCATCTCTAGCTTGTGTGCTTTAGTTTGGATTATATGCTAAGGCTCCATTAGTCTGGTGGTATCGTAAAGTATCGTGTAAACTGTTTACTATTAGTTAATGACAGTGTACACAACTACTTCGTTTGGAAGTACATTTTAGGTAAGAAAATCTATTGAAAATAGATTTCTACACACAGAAAAAAACAGGGGGAATATTACCTAAGAGCTATGTAATTGAGTAGCTGCGATGCAAAACTCGTTCGTTACAAAAATTAAAAAACGAGATGACAATTGATTCTGACAGTTCTTAATCGATTTGTGAGAATATTTTCGATTTTTCAGCTGTTGAGTTTTTAATCAAGAATGGCATAATATTTAACAATTAAAAGCATTCAACTCATTTTGTTAATTTAATTAGTCGCAACAAGTTTTTTTCTTCTTCCCAAAATTTAGTTAATGTGTAACGACCGAGTTTTGCATCTCAGCTACTCAGTTATACAACTACACAATTTTCAAGTTAGTTTTACAAAGTTCTAGTACAATATTCACATTTTTTTGTAAAATATATGCAATCCTTGCAAAATATATACATGTGTAGTGGAAAATATACGATAAATTACATATATTTTGCTAGAAATTTCGAACGTATGTAGTTGTATAATTACATAGCACTTAGATAAAGTTCCACCTGTTTTTTTCTGTGTGTACCTCACGTAAGGCTCCATTAAGCCCAAATTAGTTTGGTAGTAAAGTGTGGTGAAATGAGGTATCGTGAAGTAGATATCTATTTTCAATAGATTTGTTTTAACTCAAATGTACTTCCAAACTAAATAGTTGTGTATACTGTCATTAAATAAAAGTAAAAAGCTGACACGATACTTTACGATACTACCAGACTAATGGAGCGTTTAGTCTGGTGGTATCGTAAATTATGGTGTAAGCTGTTTACTATTAGTTAATGACAGTGTACACAACTTAGAGTGTTCAAAAAACCGTCCATTTCGGAAAACCGGTTTTCGGTTTGTTCCAAAATTACTATTTAAAAAAAAAACGGTTTCGGTTACTGCTTTCTTAAAAATACCTATTAAAACCGGTTTCGGTTTTTTTTTGTTATGAAAATAAATTTGTACAAATAGCAGAAAAAGCTAATAAAAATTAGTTAAAAGCGCCCTGCAGAAACAACTACAAAAATCAGCTGAATCTGTTTTCTAAAGCGGGATTTAAATTATCTAATTTTACATCTGATAAATCAAACAAAAAATTCTATGAGATAATGTGATTGCCAAACAAATCTTTTCCCAAATCTATTTGCATTTACATCAAGAGATGAAGTGCTAAGCGCTAAGTTATAAATGTGATCAAAATAGGTAGTTTTCAACTAATTTATGCGACCAAACATTTAAAAAGCCCTAAAAATCATTATTATGTTAAAATATAATTTAATATCACATTATTATGAAAATAATAAAAAAATTTAAATTAGATAAAACTGTATCAAAATAAAGGTTTCACCATAAAGCGCTAAATAAAAAATAGAAAAACGTCAAACTAGCACCTTTCTATAAAAAGCGCTAACGGAAAATAATGCGAGTTTTGAGTCATATTAGTAAATTAATAATATCACAGAAAAATAATTACATTTCGAAAATATAATTTATATTTTTTTTAATGGGAAGACAATCTACTCTTCTAAAAACAGCAGAACTTACTATTTATTTTCGCTATTTTAACTCTACTAATATTCAGTAAAAACGTCTACCTGTTTTAGCAGAATAGAATGTTATTTGTATTCAACTAAAATTTATTTAAATATAACTAAAATTTTTGTAGATTTAACAGTTTTTGTTTCATCATCCAATCGTATATTTTTCTTAAATGGAACCAATTAATTACGCAGAAAAAAAGTAATTATGTTTTTTGTAGCAACATTCAATAGTCACCCAAAGGACTTTCGTATCTTATTTGTTTGAATACATGTGAAAAGATATTATTTTTATATATATATATATATATATACATATATATATATTATATATATATATATATATTAGGCTGGGTCGATTTGTGGGGAGGCAAAAAAATCGCCCATGGCTCAGGGAAAATCGTATTCTAGGGATCAAAATAAGAAACTTTGCCGAAGGAACTATACCTCTAAAACGAATTCTACTACCCCTAACTGTTGACTTTTGTCCCGTAGGGTCAAGTTTTGAAAAATCCCACTTTGACCCATTTAGAGTGCCCCAATCGAGTCCAAATGTATGACCGACCCCCACTAACTTTGGAGGGCCGATCCACCCATGCCAGTGGTACACCCCCTGGAACTCCCCTGGGGGGTTCCCCATACAAACATTTTAAAAAATCACCATTTTTGGCACTTTATTTTATTATTTTTTATTTATTTTATTTATTTTTATTATTTTATTTATTTTTTCTCCTTAGAAATTTATTTAGTCAGAACATATGTAAATGAAAAAATTAATTTAACTTAGTAATAGAAAAGAAAAAATGCCCAGACTTGAAAGCAAAAAAGACTTCAAACAGTAATTTTTTTTATTTTCTTTTCTATTACTAAGTTAAATTAATTTTTTCATTTACATATGTTCTGACTAAATAAATATCTAAAGAGAAAAAATAAATAAAATAATAAAAATAAATAAAATAAATAAAAAATAATAAAATAAAGTGCCAAAAATGGTGATTTTTTAAAATGTTTGTATGGGGAACCCCCCAGGGGAGTTCCAGGGGGTGTGCCACTGGCATGGGTGGATCGGCCCTCCAAAGTTAGTGGGGGTCGGTCATACATTTGGACTCGATTGGGGCACTCTAAATGGGTCAAAGTGGGATTTTTCAAAACTTGACCCTACGGGACAAAAGTCAACAGTTGGGGGTAGTAGAATTCGTTTTAGAGGTATGGTTCCTTCGGCAAAGTTTCTTATTTTGATCCCTAGAATACGATTTTCACTGAGCCATGGGCGATTATTAAATCGACCCGCCCTAATATATATATATATATACACTGCTGTGCAATATTCACATTCAAATTTTTTCTAATTTTATTCTCGATGCCTTTATTTTTAAAGATCAAAATAGTGGACAAATTCACCCTAAAATGCGAGGAGATTATTCATAAATTGGTGCAAAATTTATCGTAATGTCTGTTGTTTTATTTTGTAATTTGTTTTAAGTAGGCGTGGCTTTTAATGAAAAATAAGCGATATCGATTTTCTATCAAATTACGTAGTAAAATTTTGCGAGCACTGATCGGATCTATACAATCTGTATATTTTTGTAAATTCTATAAAATTTTCTTAAATCTTGCATTATCTTTATCCACAAACGGTCCCCAGACTTAAAATGACAGCGCCTTAAACATGACCAGATTTTTCTTTGTTTTTAGCGATTTTAAAATAGAGTTAACAACACTGAAACTTTAAAGTGAATGGCCTTATTCTACACTTAACGCGATATAACGAATCAGTCAAGCTTTTTTTACGTTATAGTATAAAGCATTCCGTGTTTAAATTTCAGTGTTGTTAACTTTATTTTGAAATCGCTAAAAACAAAGAAAAATTTAGTCATGTTTAAGGCACTGCCAGTTTAAGTCTGGCGACCATTTGTAGAAAAAAATAATGTAAGACTTAAGGAAATATTATAGGACTTCCAAAAATATACAGTTTTTACAGAACTGATCAGTACTCGCTAAATTTTTATTATGTAATTTGATAGAAGGTCGATATCGCTTATTTTTCATTAAAAGCCACGTCTACTTCAAACAAGTGACAAAATAAAAAAACAGACGTCACGTTAAAATTCTGCACCATTTTCTGAACAATCTCCTCGCATTTTAGGGTCAATTTATCCACCATTTTGATCTTTAAAAATAAAGGCAAAGAGAATAAAATTAGAAAAAATTTGAATGTGCCTATTATATTGCACAGCACGGTATATATTTAATCCTTTAATTCCCAGTGGAACATAGGGCCGCAACAAATGTTCTCCATTGTATTCTATCGGTAGAAATCATTTTCATTTCACTCCAGGACACACCATGCTCATGCAACTCGTTCTCTATTTGGCGTCTCCAAGTGTTCGCAGGTCTGCCAGGTCTCCTGGATCCTTGGGGGTTATATTCAACGGACTGTCGAGTTAAATCATCCGCTGGCTTTCTCATTGTGTGCCCTAGCCAACTAAATTTACGCAATCGGATATTCATACTTAAAGGAATTTGATTGGTTAAGTTCCGCAAATCCCGATTTGATATCGTGGAAGGCCAGAATATCCTATGTATACGCCTGAGGCAGCGGTTTATAAAAGCTTGCATACGACTCATTTCATGACTCGAAATATTCCAGGTTTCACAGCCATACAGAAGCACAGATTTCACGTTGCTATTAAAAACCTTGATTTTGGTGTGATTTGAGATATTTTGCAATCTCCAGAATTTATTAAGCATGCCGTATGATTGCTTTGCCTTGCACAGTCTATTCTGTATATCTTCTGTATATATATATAAAGGAGAACAAAACTGCAGTTTCGTTTATTTAAATTAAGTCTTAAAAAATAGAATGCAGTCGAAATATAGAATTTAAGAGTGATTAGCTTAAAATAGTTTTGATAAAAACATATTTAAAAAAAACCGGTTAACCGACAAATAATAACCGGTTTTTGGTTTATTCGAATTTAGAAATTATTCGAAACCGGTCGGTTTTTTGAAAATAAAAAAAACGGTTAACCGGTTTTCGGTTACGGTTTTGGACACTCTAACACAAATACTTAGTTTGGAAGTACATTTGAGGTAATTAATCTATTAAAAATACGATTTCGCCGCACTTTACTATAAACTAATTTGGGCTTAAAGGCTCCATTAAGCCCAAATTAGTTTTGAGGTAATCTGTTAAAAATAGATTTCTACCGGACGATACCTCATTTCACATTTTGGAAATTTATATGGTAAGGCTGGTTATTTTTATGTGACAATGTCGTTTTTGTAAGTAGTTGTCCGTATTCACTGCATAAAAAACGCACAAAATGTATGCAACTGCTTTCCCGCAGCATTAAAAATGTATAAAAATAAGTGGTTACCAAAATAGGTAGTTATTCGTGTGCTGATACGCAGTTAATCCTCTAACCGGCCTCCGCTTTTTTGCAATGAAATTTATTTCATGTGTTCGTCATAAAAAAATAAGTTGTTCTACAAATTTGTTTTTCATTGCCCTCTTTAGGCGATATGGGCCAAAATAGGTTAAGAGTGAATGAAATTTGGTAACTTTATTTTAAAATCGCTAAAAACAAAGAAAAATTTGGTCATGTTTAAGGCACTGTAATTTTAAGACTGGCGACCATTTGTAGAAAAGAGTAACGCAAGACTTAATGAAATTTTATAGGAATTCCAAAAATATAAACTTTTTTCAGAACTGATCAGTACTCGCAAAATTTTACTATGTAATTTGATAGAAGATCGATATCGCTTATTTTTCATTAAAAGCCACGCCTACTAAAACAAGTAACAAAATAAAAAAACAATCATCACGCTAAAATTCTACATAATTTTCTGAACTACCTCCTCGCATTTTTGGGCGAATCCATCCACTATTTTGATCTTTAAAAATAAAGGCAACGAGAATAAAATTAGAAAAAAAACTTGATAGGCTCTATTTTATTGCACATCACTGTATATACAAAAAACTAAAATTACATTATAACCTAGAGGTTCTCTCTAAAGACAATCTGATAATAGTGATTGATAATCTTGAAAATCCATTAGTTGTCAACCATTGGTTCTAGCAAATTTTTTTTTCATAACTTAACCCGGAAAAAACGCAGGCTATTTATTTTACATGAAAACGTAAGTCTTGTTTTATACCCCAGAGTTTACCTCGTTTCATGAACCATGATATTCCATGGGAAAACAACGTCAAATACTTGGGCGTAATACTTGATACAAAGCTTAATTTTAATAATCGTATTCCCTATGTAGTGGACAAAATTAACAAAATTATTAGAATAATGTACCCAATTATAAACAGAAAGTCGGAAATGAATATAGACAATAAAAAACTCATCATCAAATCTATTTTCCACCCCATAATGTTTTACTGTGCTCCAGTTTGGTACACGTCTGCAAAATGTCATATAAAAAAACTCCAAGTAGCACAAAATAAGCTACTTAAAATGATATTTAAACTACAATGGCACTTTTCCACCCGACGCCTACATATTCTCGCTGGCTTCGAACTCGTTCTGGATAAAATCGAAAGATTGACTCTAAATTTTAATGGAAGATGCCAACTCTCACAACATGTACATATCAATGAACTGATCTCATCATAATTTTATCTACTTTTTTTTTTCTCTCATTTTTATCTTATACCTCTGCTTCATAAAGGTTTTTGTACATTTTTTTTCCTTCCGTTTAATAATAATGTACATAAATTTCATAAATTAAAAAAATGTATTTATATATCTAAGTAAAAAAGCAACGAAGTTCCAAAACTCTTTGCTTCTAAGTCAAATGTAAATAATATAAATATTATAAGAAATAAATTGAATTGAATTTTTTCATAAGTTGTTCTCTATTTCTTGTAATATAAATTGTGAATTCTATTTGGAATTTGTCATATTTGATCTTAAAACCGAACAAAAATAACACTGATTGTAATGATAAACATATTTTTCTGAGTGAATAAAATGAAGGATTGGACTAGCAAGAGCTTATTAGTAGTGAACTAGGTCTATGGCTCAAATGAGTGAATAGTTCCTTTGAACTAGTTGTACCCAGCTGTTGATATAACAGCTGATAAAAACAATTTGCAGAAATTTAGACGAAGAAGAATCTGGGCTCCTTCGTACAAAAAAGAGAAGAATATTACTCTGTCTCTCATTTACCCAATTTTCGAGTACGCGAACGCTTTTTGGTGAAATTGGGAAAGCTTTCTGAATTTAAGTTACTATCTTAAGTTCAATTAATTTTATTGAAAAAAGCCAATAAGTTTAAAATATAAGCTTTGTTTGTGCGGCAAGCTATCAACGTGGGCTTATGTCATTCCCATATAAATTTGACATTAGCCAACGTTTAGTGTCAACTCCCAATATTACTAATGTTAAATTTGTATTGGAATGACATAAGTCACCGTTGATAGCTTGGCGCACAAGCATAGCTATAATCCAATTGGAATCTTTGTTCATTTGAAATAACTAAACATTCTAAATAGAAAAATTTTATTATAATCGAAATTATCTCTTTTTTATAAAAAAAGTTTTAAATCTAGTTTTCTCTGTAATAAAATGAAAAGCTTCAATCTCTTTAGAAAACTTTCAATTGTATTCTCTATAATTTTTTTGAAATTTTCTAACATTTTAATGGGATATAAAGGTGAACAAGATTTAATTTTTTGGCAACACTAATTTGTAGCAAGCAGCAGCATTTTACTGTTGTTTCTTTTATATTTTTGCAGTAGATGTTGTTGGTTTTTCGTTAATAACAGCAACAAAAACAATAATGTTTTATATATTATTTTTGCTGATGTCACAGGAAGGAGGTGGCTGGTATGGTGTATTTTTGGTGTGAATTGAATATTTCGTATGTGGTAGGTATATTTTCATTTTTCGTCGTGTTTTGGTAGATTGCGTTTTGTTGTTGTTAATGTTGGGTTATTTTATTACTGTTATTTTGTTGTTGTTCGTTTTCCTTTGGTCTATTATTTTTCTTCATTGATTTTAACACTTTATTTCCCTTTCACCGCAACTCTTTTTCCGTCATACCGTCTATTTATAAATCCTTCAAAAAAAAAAAAAAAAAATGACGTAGGTGCATACAAATAATCAGGCCATATATAATTGAAAATTTTGTTATTTGAATTTGTTTTTATTAACTGAAAAATATCACATTAAATACTGTGATCCTCAAAGTAAACTATACACGTTAGACTTTTATGTTTATAACTTTATTTTACTAATTTGATTTAGCATTTAGGATGTGTGCGAATTAGGGATTGCAAAATCCCGCACTTTTTGATTTCTCGGGAAAGCGGGAAATTTATTTTGATCCCGCAAGGGACATAAATTAGAAAATATTTATAGTAATTTTAAAATTTTTATTAATAAAATATCTTAAAGACCTCAAATTTTTATGATCGTGAAAAAGCTCAAGTGGTTTTTCTTGGAATTTTCGTAGAGGGAAAGAATTAATTTTATATTCGAAATTTTATAAGTCTAATTATATATGTATTTTTAAAAACTGAATAAACTTAAAAAAAGTAAATAAAAAAATTAATAGAGAAAATAATTTTTTCAATAATTTTTATTCTTTGTAATTTACTTGTAAAAATTGTATCATCTTTCTTTGATTTGAAAATAATTTAAACAGAAAGTCAAACTAAAATAACATTCATTTAGAGAAAATAATTTCAGAAAATTGGAAAAAATTTTAAAAATTATTACTTGAAAATTTTTAAAAATCAATGGACAAATTTGTCTTTAATTCTGTACAGAATAAGTTCGATTCAAAATTTTTTTATATAAACACTATTTAGTTGAATGGTTTTCTTAAAAAATATATTTTTTAAGTTCCTTTTAGTGCCTGTAAAAAAAAGGAACTTAAAAAGTTCGATCAAGTACATAAATTAATCAGTGTGTGTGTTTACTCGAAAATCTTACTACTTTTACTACAATTTTGTAAGTAAATGAGCAAGCCTAATGTAAGATTTTTACTATTTTCAAAACGTTGGAAAATTTTGCATAAGTAAATTTTAAATAATTATCTTTATTATTTTAAACTGCATTTTTTGAAATGCGGGAATTGAAAAATGCCTAATTTCCCGGGAATCCCGGGATGCATTCCCTTGTGCGAATTGAAACTTAACTAAAACTAAATCAACACTTTTGAAAATTGTTGCTTTTCAAAAAGTGTTGATTTATTACAAGAGTTTTACCAAATCAGATAGTTTATACACAAAAGTAAAAAAATTCCCGTTTCGTTGATTTTATGTACTTTATGTAATGTTTCGGTTTGTGTTTTTCCAATCATCATTTTCTTATTGTAGACAACTGATGAATGGAGTCATGCCCAGGAAACTATTGTATTTTCTACCATGAAAATGTTTAACGTTTTTGAAACAACAAATAAAATCTAATATGACAATATCATATTGGATTTGGACTTGAGGTAGAACAATATTTTAACTAAATATATAAAATAGTTTTCATAAAAAAGTTGGTAACGCAATTTAGAATACATGGTTTTTGATCTAAATAATTTTAAATTCTAAACTAATTGTGTTGTCAGATTTTGAAAACTGAACATGTTTATTTTAAAAAATTAAAGAAATTTGTTTTAAAATTTTTGTGCTTCAAATTCTCTCTTATTTGTGTTGCTTTTGAATTAAATAAATTTATGTTGAAAACAAGAAATTTTGAAAACATTTGGCTGGTGAACTAAATTGAATTGAGTTTAGACTAAACTTTTGAAAGCTGGAATTTTGATTGAAGAATTGGTTTAGTTTAGCTTCAATTTAACCAGTATGCGCGCGGCCTTAATTCAACATTTTATGTTTTTAGGGAACTGTATTTTCTATTTTCTTATTTTATAAAAAAAAAACAATAACAAAAATCTTACAATAATAAAAAATATGCAACAAAATAAAAAAATACCTAATATTTACAGCATCAAAAGAAATTGTACAGTTAGAATAACAAAAGAATGTAAAAGAATTTAGTATTTTCTTTGCTTTACTTTTGATATTATTTCAGCTTGAAATCTTCTGGGCATCGATTCCACTAAATTTCTGGTTACATTCCTCCATTATCATTGATTCGAGAGTCCTTGCTGGTACTCAGCAAAAAAAATATGAAGTAATGCTTTACAAACTACTTCTTTCACTGCTTCACAAGTATTCGTTAGTATATTTTTGCTGCTTTTTTATAAGTAATTCTAAACAACTTATTTCTTTCATTACTTCCAAAGTACCCGTTAGTATGTTTTTACATCTTTTTTAGAATTACTTCTGAACAATATCCAAAAAATCACTTAAGTATTGCTTCTAAAAGTGATCCTAAAAAGTTATAAAAAGTGATTTTGATATCATTTGGTATTTCTAAACAGATGATCGCGGGTCCCATTCCTGGAGGGATTAATATATTTTTAATTTTTTTTTTAATTTTTTAAATTAATTTGTTCAATTTTTTAAATTAATTTGTTCAAATTTTTAAATTAATTTGTTCAAATTCAGTATTTTTTATTTTTTAATTTTTAAAAATATATGTATAAAATAAAAATGATGGAAAACAATACTGAATTGCAGTGCACCTTTTGCACTTGTTTAAAAAGTACTTTTATTGAAGAGAATAAAGCACAATATCACGCAATGACTAAGTGGTGTTTTTATGGCAGCCAATTTTCATATCAAAGAATAGCTCAGCGGTAGAGAGATAGACTAGCAATCGTGAGGTCGCAAGTTCGATATCCGGTGGCGGCAATAAAAAACTTTTGTAAAATAAAAAAAAATATAATTTTTTTGCGAAGAATTTCTTTTTTTAACTTTTAATTGGTGAAAAAGAGCTTCATTTGCACTCGTTCAAAAAGTACTGTAAAAATGTTGAAGTTGGAGCACTCCTCTCCTATGACAACTCAATGTTAAAATCATTAGTGTTTATGTTTAAAAAGAAGTAGGGTAGAGGGGGGATCTTTTTTTCAAAGTACTGTTATTTCTTAACGTCTAATTATTTTTAAAAAATCACTTTCAAATTGAAGATCTACATATCTTGGCTTTAATTTTTACAATTTTTATTCTAATTATTTGCATATTTTCTATTATTTTTTAATGATTTTCAAAGTAAGTCAAATCGGGGTGACTGCCCCAAACTTGGGGGATATTCGCCAAAGGAGCTAGATGCAATTTCAACAAAAATTTTGTTAATACCGCAAAATCAATCTGTTAATGACTAAAAAAAATAATTTAGAATAAGTTCTTTAAGATATGTGATTGTTTTTAATCAATAAATCTCCACTACATGAAACACAATAATTTAAAACTGTAATATAATGATTCCTCAAAATTACAAAAAACTGAATAATCAATATAAATTTAAGAATGAATACGATTGTTCTAATTTACTAATAAACATATTTTAAACATATAGAAAAGTCTTATAGAATATTTTAGGCAGGGATGCACCAACTCTTTGTAGCTCCAGGGGCCATCTGGTGATTGTGCCCCAGAGACAGGCACTTAAAATTAATATTTTTCACACTTTTTAGGCATTTATTAAAATTAAGTTATTATTATTTGAAAGCTTAGGATCATAGGTCTAACATAACGAAAAATTATTTTTTTTATCGCACGATTTGAGGAAGTTATTGCAAAATCTAGTTGCTTTCAATTATTTCTTTGGCACCCCAAAAATCACAAAAACACGTCTGTCTGCGACCACATGTGATGTAAATTCGTCAAAGTAGAAGCCAAGGAAAGGTAATTTAAAAATACACAAAATATATTTTTTCCAATTTTTTATCTCCCATAACATCGGAGAAAAATGGGATTAGTGTATGTGCCCCACTGGCGAAGAATCCCCCCTCTACCCTGCATCTAGATCATCAATTGTAGTGCTTTTTCTACTGCTTCGGCATCTCTTTTGTTGCTGGGTTACTGTACTTTTTCTTATTTGCCGTTCCAGGTGCTCCCACAAATGTTCGCTTGGGTTGAGGTCGGGTGACTGGGGGGATGATCCAGCTGTTTGGGATTCTATCGGGTATTTACCCCACACTCAACCAAAAAAGTCTGTAATGGCTACTGTAAATTTTCCTGTTATTACGGCAAATTTAACTGTTTTGAGGCCAGCGGTATTTTTTGCTAATTTTAGCAACACATGTCTGCTGATCTGTAGTACAATAAAATTAGTAGAAAAAATTAGTAGCCGCTACTAAATTTTAGTAAAATTTATGTAAAATGCAATTCAAAATCGATTTGCTAAAATCAGTTAAAAAACTTACTAAATATCATAATTTTAGTACAATGAAATTAGTATAAATAATTAGTTGCAGCTACTAAATTTCAGTAAATTGCTGTAAACTGTAATTTAAAATCAATCTGCTGAAATTAGCAAACAATTGTACTAAAAAATAAAAAAACTGTAAAATCTAAAAAAAAATAATTTTTCTTTCGATTGTAACAAGCGTATAACTACTTCATCGTACTTGAAATTTGGAGTCAAAATTGCAAACGGTTCTCCAGTTGTTGCCGTTTTATGCATTGGAGATGCAATAAAATTTTCTGGGTGTTATTTCTAAACTAAGAATATATCAATAGTAACAAATATAAACTAAACAGGAATTGTAAAAAATAAAAAAAAATAAATATTTTTAAATTAGTATATTTTTCTGCTAAATTTAGCACTCGGTTTTGAAAAATTAGGAAAATGTTTTGCTGAAATCAGCAGCGAAAATTAGTAAAAAAATCTAACTAAATATATGAAAATCCGTAATTTCCCAGTGTAGAAACGGTAATGACATATCATTATTTTTGTTTCGAAAAATCGCACGATTTTTATACAAAAATTTTCTGCAATTTACCTAACATTTAAAGAAAACTAAAAATTCTTTTGGAAAAATCGCTAATAATGTCTAATCCGCTATTTACCTAACATTTAAAGAAAAATAGATTTTTCGCTGCGGCGCAATTTACCTAATATTAAACAAAAAAATTTCGGAAAAATCGTCTAAAATTTTACAAAATACTTCTAATTCCATTCACGTTCAACGGATTACAAAAAACCTCATATTTGAAATCGTGAGAAAATTTCCTTTCATTTGAGTACCATTTTCGTTAAAATTAATTTTTTACAAACAGTTATCTTTGTTAGTTATATAGAAATGATGTTTTATAATTCTTGTTTAGTTTATATTTTGCTGTATTTTTGGTCATACCTATCAACGTTAAGTATTTAAAGGAAATCTACGTTTAACCGATTAAAGTATAAAAAATTACATATAAACAGATAATGCTTATAATAGTTTCGGTATAATCGAACGTATGCCAGCAAAACTTTTTAGGAAGTAACGCGAAGTAGTTATGTTAGACGTGAAAATATAAAAACGTTGAGTTTTCAACTCTGATAATTATCCACGTTGCAAGTTATCGTGCATACGAAAAGTAATGTGTTACGCGTACTTCGAGTTTTTTTCTGAGTTTACGGATACGGTTAAGTCGAAAACACAGCTTTTATTGTTGTTGATATATTCTTAGTTTGCAAATAAAAATAGGAAAATTGTATGTACCTCCAATGCAACATCGTAGTAACTGCAGAACGCTTTGAATTTTTATTACCAATTTCAAGTACATACTATGAAGTAATTTTTTATAATCGAAGGAAAAACTTGTATTTTTTTGTTATTAACCCTCTAACCGGGCTAAGCTTTTTTGCAATGAAATTTATACCATGTGTTTCTCACGAAAAATAAACAATAAGTTCTTCTACAAAATTTTTTTTCGTTGCCTACTTTAGGCGATATGGGCCAAAATAGTTTAAGTGTGAATCTCGAAAACTATCACATAAAAATTACTAGGTTTAGGCACAAATTATTTCTCTTACCAAGATGTAATTACAATAAAAAAATTACATTTTTTGTGCTGTTACTTAAGAAGTTGTAGCGATTTTCGTTTTTCGAAAAATGCGAAATTGAGCGAAAACGCACCAAAACTTCCATATATATTATTCAAACTTATAAGCTTAGCTACCTATACCAAATATATTCTTTTTACCAAATTTCAGAAAAATCCGTCCATTCGTTTTGAAGTTAAGGCGATGTCCTTTAAAGGTATCCTTATGGAATCCTGTGCGTCCTTGGACCAAAGTAAGGAACTTTTTGAATAGCTTAAGCTCCAATCTTACTTCGTGGTCACTATCAATTGTTTTAGTCAATTTAAATATGTTTTTAAGATTTTTGAAACTTTTGGTTGTTTTAAAATATTTAATTTTTGAAATTTTACGAAATTTTATCTTTGACACTTTCTCGCTTCCAAACCGTGCATTGTATACAAAAAAATTCTTCACAAAAAATTTTACAAATTTTGTTTTCTGTTGAAAAAGCATAATTTCTTATTATAAAATACCCCTTTGGCGCATTTCTGGTCAATTTAATATACCCCGCCTGGAGGCGGGCTTGCCGGTTAGAGGGTTAAAATATACTTTTATAATATGAAGAAATTAACTGTAAAAAGCAGTTGTTTTGATCCATTTTGTCGGTTGTTTTTAAATTTTTGTAGTAAAAATTTATCAATTAATTTTATGAAGTTGTTAGTTATTTTTATTTGCATTTCTTACACTCAAAAAAATAATCTAGCAGAAAAATTGGTAAAACGTAATTTTCAGCATTGTTTTTTGTTGAAATTCTGTTTTTAACAAAAGTTTTAGTAATAGTTTTTCAGCACTAATGTTTTTGTACTAATGTTTTACCAATTTAATTTGCTACCAAAATTGTGCTCGCAAACACATTGCTCGTAAACGTTTTTCAAATAAAAATAATTTTAGTGTTATAAAATCGATATTTTGTTATTTTCTTTTTTAGTATTTGAACTATCTATATTCAATGCCAGCAATAAGCATATAGAAATTGAGATACAATTTTGTATATATTTTATTTAAAATTATTCTTATATATTTTTAGATTTTTAAATCAATCATGTCGACAATATGGAAGTCTGGACATTTCTATATTTCACAAAGTTTTATAAATAATTTCAAAAGAATCATAAAAGCACAATTTGTAGATTTAAGTATTCAGTAAATACGAATTACGCCGTTAAAAACTGTAACACACATTTTTCTTAACAGTTTTTCTCACTCAAAAAATTTTGACATTTACTACATGACAGTTGTTTGTGTAGTAATCAGAAATAACTGTTATGACAGTCATTTAATTGAACAATTAACAAAAGTACAGTAATTAATATCATAATAAACAACTAACAAAACAGTATTTTTGTAGTAAACAGTTGTTTTTGTTAGTTATTTGAAAAATAAAAAATTTTGTTGCATTTCGTTGAATTTTAAAAATTCTTGTTTTTTATTTTGTCAGTTGTTTCATAATTTTTTTTGTAGAAATTTGTCCGTTAATTTTACGACATTGTTAGTTATTTTTAATACATTTGTTGCACTCAAAAGAAGAAATAAGGAGAAAAATTAGTAAAACGTAATTTTTAGTATTTTTGTTTTTGCTGAAATTATATTTAAAGTTCAGAATGTTCCGGACAGAAATGCTAAGAAGAACGTTAATGCCAAAAATCGAGCAAAACTTCTCTGTGTTACATTTTTTAGTGGCTTACTCTTTAAGGTGCGTTTACAATGATGGAGTACTCCAATCTGTAGAAAATTTAGTTCTTTTCTCTTTCTTACTAATACATTTTTGTATTTTGCTATCTTTTTTTATTCCACTCCAGAGTTAAATTTGTTTGACTCTGGAGTACGGGTTTCTTGCACTCTAGAGTTAACATCACTCTGTTAAATATTTAACATGACAAATATACCTAAAAAAACACATCACTAATTTGCTCGCATCTCTAATTGTCAACAAATTAAAAAAATATATATTAAAAAACGTAAAACCAACACAAAATATTTGTGTTTGGAACTTTATAATAAAATAAAAAATTATTTTAAAATTTAGGCAGTGAATATAAAGCCTAGAAATTCGCGAAACAAAATGTAAGTAATTAAGTGTCAAATACTTTTTGAAGTAACTCTACTCTGCATTGTGAACAGTTAACATTTTAATCTGTTCTGGAGAGTAGAGCCACTCTACCATTGTGAAAGCACCTTTAAACTAACTAAAGTATAATTTCTCTACAAATTTTTGGAGTTCTTCTCAGTCTACTAATATTCAGCAGAAAGTTTTATTGAGTTTAGCAAAAATTTTTCATTTGCAATCAATTAAGCAGTAGTACAACTTTTGGTGAATTTACTATTTTTTTTACTAACGATAATTAAATTAACCAAATTAGTTTTAAAACTCAACACTTGAAAAATCGAAAAATCTTCTCACAAAGCGCCAAAAGAACTATCAGAATAAATTTTCATCTGGTTTTTTATTTTTGTAACGAACGAGTTTTGCATTTCAGCTACTCATATGATCGTCAGTGTAACTGTATATACCTGTGTTTTAACTGTCATTTTCAGTAGATTCTACCCACAAAATTTTTGAGTGTGTAGGCCGGCCTTATTTATAGCAACTGACGGTCGCATTTATACAACCCTACAAACCCTGCCTAGCATCAGTTCAATATGATTACATATGTATATCAAGCAGGGAACCCACTAAAGAATGCGAAAGTATTATTACTTTAATATTTTTATATTGTTCTTCCATTATCTATAGATTAACAAAATCAGTACATAATAACATTTAAAAAAAAAATTATGTCTGTCTCGCCATACTAATAATCGCAAATCCCACCATTAATTGTATTACTGGTCAGTGAACCGTTTATAATTAAAAATAAAATTTGCAATTTTAACGATGATTTTCAATAACATTTAACTGAAGAAGCATATTGAAAAACAGAAGTCAAACAACAAACATACTTGACTAAAAGTAATCAATGAAAAGTTCATAATTAAAAATCACTTGAAAAATTATTATTATTACTTGAACATACAGAAGCAGCGGCAACACTAATAAGAACCTATAGATAACATTATATGTACATTTTTTTGTACATTATTCTACCGTTTTAGTTAAAATGTTGTTTTATGGAAACGAAAAACTTTATGTTTAAAAGGCGGTCTATATTCGCTTTTTCGCATCACGCATTCAGACATTGCTACACTCAACCAAAAAAGTCTGTAATGGCTACTGAAAATTTTGCTGTTATTACGGAAAATTTAACTGTTTTGAGCTCAGCGGTATTTTTTTGCAAATTTTAGCAAAAAAAAATACAACAAAATTAGTATAAAAAATTAATAGTCGCTACTAAATTTTAGCAAAATTGTTGTAAACTGCAATTCAAAATCGATTTTCTAAAATCAGTTAAAAAACTTACTAAATATCAATTATTTTAGTACAATAAAATTAGTATAAATAATTAGTTGCAGCTACTAAACTTCAGTAAATTGTTGTAAACTGTAATTTAAAATCAATCTGCTGAAATTAGCAAAAAAGTGTACTAAAAAATAAAGAAACTGTAAAATCTAAAAAAAAAATTAATAAAAAAAAACTTTTTTTTCTTTCGATTGTAACAAGCGTATAATTACTTCATCGTACTAGAAATTCGGAGTCAAAATTGCAAACGGTTCTCCAGTTATTAACTTTTTATGCATTGGAGATACAATAAAATTTTCTGAGTGTTATTTCCAAACTAAGAATATATCAATAGTAACAAATATAAACTAAACAAGAATTGTAAAATATCATAGAATTCTTGTAAATTTTTTTTTTTAAATTAGTATATTTTTCTGCTAAATTCAGCACTTGGTTTTGAAAAATTAGTAAAATGTTTTGCTGAAATTAGCACCGAAAATTAGTAAAAAAAAATCCGTAATTTGTAATAAGAGAATGGTAAAAATGATTACAAACAAAAAATTATACTAAAAATCAGTATAAAAATAGTAAAGTGCGATTGGAAACTGTTTATAAATTTTGTTACTAACTTTTTTAGCAGAGTGTAAGAAACCACTTCAATATGAAATTAAGTGCGTTACTTTAAGGAAAATCAACACCTAAAATGTCTAAAATGAAGAAAAAATTTGCAATGCATTCCGGTTTGCACCCTACTAAAAAAGAGGCAGAAACTTGAGTTGCCCCTAATAAAATATACACAGATAAAACTCTTTGTAACAGTGTTGTCAACTCTTGAATGCAGGAAAGCACCGTGAGCATTGTGAAAACGGGTAAAAAGGGTAAAAATTGACCAAAAATGGGGTAAAAAAGCACGATATTAATTTTTTGAAAAATTTATGTCAAGAATTTAAAAACACATTTTAGCTTTGTAAAATCGTGTAAAAAAGGTTAAAAAAACCAAAAAACGGGTAGTAAACCCCCAAACTAATATTTCAAAAGTTTGACGATTAAATATAACAAAGTTGCTATTTAAAATTGTACTACAAACATTGTGAAAAAATGTATTTTTTGTATAGTTCGTATTATTTATTCAACTTTAACAGAAAATTATATAAAAATTGAAAAAAACGAGAACAAAAACTAAAAATATAAACTGTACAAAAAGCACTAAGAGCACTGCCAGAAATCTAAAAAAGCACTGTAAATACCCGCTTTTTTTAAACGGGTATTTGTAAAAAATCACCGGGTACCGGAAGGAGAAAAGCACCAAAAAATACCCGAAAAGCACTGAAATGGCAACACTGGTTTGTAATGTTCACTCATTTTCAATTAAAAGTTTTTCATATCAACAAGTAATTTAATTGTACACCAAAAGTTTAGAATCTACTGAAAATAACAGTTAAAACAAAGATATTGCAGTTAAAAAGGCGACAAAAATAACCAAAAATGTAGTTATTTTTAACTGTTGACAAATAACTAACTATGCATTAAAAATAACCAACAATGTCATAAAATAACTGACAAATGTTTAAAACAACTAACAAAATTGGTTAAAACTACAATTCTACTACAACTCAAAAAAAAAAAGTCAGTAAAGTCAGCAAAAAATGTTGCTGTGTTAGCAAATTTTTAGTCAGGAGCGTGCTTGCAAAAAAGTTGGTAATTTCAGCAAAAGTGTTTGCTAAAAATCAGCGAGCTGATTTTTACCACAAAAAACAGTAATCTCAGCGAAAGTTTTGCTAACACTTAGTCGATTGCAAATTAAAAAAATTCTTGCTAAACTCACTAAACTTTTTGCTGAATATTAGTAGACTGAAAAAAACTCAAAAAATTTGTAGAGAAATTTTACTTTAGTTAATTTATTTGCTGAAAATTTAAATATAGAAATTGTGTAGAGTTGTTTTTCTTTTTTTGTCATTTCCGTTTCTAGACAAGCTGTGACATCTACATATTGTCTATCTGGTTGTCGTCCACGCTATGAATGCGGTTATCAGCACAATTTTTGTAGCAAAATAAATTAGTAAAATATTAGTTTAGTGCTAAAAAAATATAACTAAAATTTTTGCTGAAAACGGAATTTCAGCAAAAAAAAAATTGCTGAAAACTAGTACACTTGATATACAAGACGTTTTACTAATTTTTCTACTTACTTATTTTTTTGAGTGTACTAGTTTTTACTTAATTTTTTATATTTAATTTTTTGTTATAGAAATATATTTTAATAAAAAATTTTTTTCATTCGATAACAAAAAAAGAAATATGTAAATACCTTCATTGTACTTAAGTAAAAATTCCACACAGTTCTCTAGTTTTTACATTTTTATGTTATTTTCTGATTTTTATTTGCAAACTAAGAATATATCAATTATAACAAATATAAACTAAACAAGAATTTTTAAAACTCAACGAAATTGTTTATTTTTTAAATAGCTAACAAAAATAACTGTTTATTTTTGTAGTTTTATACCTATAATAATAACTGCTTAACAACTGTTACGAAATACAGTACTATTCGTTAGTTGCCTTTTAAACAACTCCCATATTAGTTGTTTTGTATTTTTCATTAAAAAATAACTGTATTTACAGTTAGAAACAACAACTACTGATTACTATAGAAAAAACTGTCGTGTAGTAACTGCAACATTTTTCTGAGTGTATTTGCCCGATTTATATAAAAATTTTGATATAAAAATTTTGATTTAAAAATTTTTAGTTTTATTTTTATGCCAAAAAATTCTTCGCAATAAAATTTTTAATGAAAAGAAAAAAATTCTTTCAGACAAAAAACTGAGCGAAACATTTCTATTTAGAAAAATGTTGGTTTTTAATTTTTATTTAAAAATAATTTTTTTTTTTTAGTTTAGGTTTTCCGTGAATTAATAATGCACTTTTGTACAAAAAATTTAGGAAAAAAGGTCGTTAAGCTAAGAAAATCAATAAGGAAAGTCCGTCATATGGAAACCACATAGGGCGGGCTTTTCTTCTCTTAGCAACACATTTTAATCTGCGTTTCTGAAGTTTCCGGTTTAAGTACACTCAAAAAAAATCAGTAAAGTCAGCAAAAAATGTTGCTGTGTCAGCAAATTTTTAGTCAGGAGCGTGCTTACAAAAAAGTTGGTAATTTCAGCAAAAGTGTTTGCTGAAAATCAGCGAGCTGATTTTTACCAAAAAATAGTAATCTCAGCAAAAGTTTTGCTAACACTTAGTCGATTGGAAATGAAAAAATCCTTGCTAAAATCACTAAACCTTTGCTGAATATTAGTAGATTGAAAAACACTCAAAAAATTTGTAGAGAAATTTTACTTTAGTTAATTTATTTGCTGAAAATTTAAATATAGAAATTGTGTAGTTGTTTTTTTTAATTATCATTTACGTTGTATGTACTACATCCAGACAAGCTGCGACATCTAAAACTTATCTGTTGTCGTATATGCTATAAATGCGGTTATCAGCACAATTTTTGTAGCAAAATAAATTTGTAAAACATTAGTTCAAAATTAGTTTACTGCTAAAAAAATATAACTAAAACTTTTGCTGAAAACGGAACTTCAGAAAAAAAATTGCTGAAAACTAGTACACTTGATATACAAGACGTTTTACTAATTTTTCTACTAACTTATTTTTTTGAGTGTACTATTTATATTCCAAACATTTTCAGCATGTTAATACTAGAAAAAGGTCTGTAAACATTTTTGCAAAAGTTACTATAAATTAGAGATTTCGGTAAAACCTACCAAAATGAGCAGAATGTGTTTGCTAAACAATTCCCAGGTAGAAAAATGCAAACTGCACGATGTAGGCCAGATATTGGAGACGGTAGTACATGTACTGGCAATGCGTCGGATTTTAAAATTTTGCTGTACTGGCATGTTGTGGAAATGATAAACGCATGGCCGTAGTTATTTGTCAACGTTCGCGCAGCCTCTCCCAGAACAATTTTTTTTGTAACTACGGCATTTTCTAACTGGGTAGTTATATAAAAATAAATAGTAAAATTCAGCTAAATTTACAATGCCCTACTAAAATCTCCAAACACTATTTATTGAATAATAGTATTCTAAAAACTTGAGAAAAATATAATATTTTAAAAATTTTAATTGATTTTATAATGTGAATACAATTCAACTTTCTGAAATCAGCACTTTACACTCAGGAAGTTATGTTGTAACAATCAACTACAAATGACAAGTAAACTGCATTTGAAATTGAAAAAGTGATTATATTTGCATTTAAATCACCTGCAATATGTAGTTAGTTTTAACTGAAAAAAAAGTAAAAAACAACTACGAATGCAGTTAAAACAAATGACATAAACATTTTGGTAAAACTGTACAAACAACTACAAATGCACTTAATATAACAGATAAAGCTACTAAAAATTAGTTAAAAACTGCCTTGCAGAAAAACTGCTGCAATTACCAGCTTGTTTTGCTAAATACTAGTAAAATAAGAACAGCAAAAATAAAACTTAAATTTACAGAGTTTCAGATATATTTGAGTTAACTTTAAAAATATCAGAAAAATCGGCTTTGTTTTAACTGTCATTTGCAGTAAATTCTATAGTCTTTTTAATTGCATCAGACACAAAGTATTTGAAACACCAATCTTCCAACATTTTTGTATCTCATTTTTTACCTCCTGTATTTGAGATTTGGCCGCTAAAAATATTAGTTTTCTCCCCTCTATTCGGTATCCAAATTTCATTAAAATCCGTGTGTCGTTCCAATGATACTTTCATTGCTAGTGTACTCCGCTATTGAGCGGTAATTTTATGCTAAATATTTTGATTTGGTGCACGGCTACAACAAAATTGTCTGGGAGGTGGGCGCTATTGGGTAGCATCCGTTTTAGGCTGGTTTCAGTGTACATATGTGATTTTAAACTTCAAATTGAAATTGAAGTCTTAATTACCGATGTTACCACTTGATTTTATGTTATTCTTGCCAAAATAAACAATTAATTTTATATTACAACGAAGCAAAAAAAGTCTTAGGGCTATAAATACCACCACATCAAATGTTTCTACTCTTTTTCCAACGTTTTATTTTGTGGTGTAAAAAATCGTCCCACATTTCATTTGCCTCCTTCTATTTTATATTATTGGTAGGTTGTTTGTTTGTTTGGTTTTCACAAATAAGAGAAACAA
The DNA here is from genome assembly GCA_949987735.1 of Leucophora obtusa. NCBI lineage: Eukaryota > Metazoa > Arthropoda > Insecta > Diptera > Anthomyiidae > Leucophora > Leucophora obtusa. The sequence continues at coordinate 50,196,449 of OX465296.1, forward strand.
ACTGCAAAACAAATACAAAGTACGATATAAAAACTAATAATTACCAACTAAGTGCGAAATGTGTCACATGTCAGAGCTGCATCTCATCAACGTCAAACGAAAAAATGAACTAAGCTCATGTTGTCTGACGAACACCTCCAGCTCTTGCTTTTTGATCTCCTCTTCCTACTCCTCCTGCCAAAAAAAAAACCGCACTTTACCATGCCACTACACTTATGTCTGTGTATTTCTGTTGAGGAGGAAGCATCTGTTCTTTTTTAGTTGGTTTTTGGATTTTCACGCTAAATTGTAATGAGTTTGGTAGGAAGGAGGAACTTACGGTGTTGCCCCAATCGTAAATTATTGATTTTCAACTTGGTTTTTTTTAATGTAGCTAAATTTATCTTATACAATAAACGTTCTACGATTGTGAATAAACCTACCAACCTTCTAAGTTCATTTTACTAAGTTTTATTTTATTTTTCATTCTTTAAATATTCTATTCTGTAGATATTATACTCTGTCATAGTGTTATTATTAAAAATTCATGTCTGCCTTACATATAGATATTTCATTCTGTTCTGTCCCTCTTTTAAAGACTCGTAAATACGCAGTCACTCTTTTATGAACACACAGTAGTACATAATTTTAACGCATTATATTTTCATATTAACCCTTAAATGGTTAAATTATTTACCAGTAAAACTAACTACAAACAATTGTTTATTTTGGCAAGAATAACATGAAATCAGATGTTAATATTGGTAATTAAGACTTCAATTTGAAGTATAAAATTATGTCCATTGTAACCAGCCTATAACGGTTGCTACCCAATAGAGTCCACCTCTCGGACAATTTTGTTGTAGCCATGGAGCAAATCAAAATTTTAGTAAAAAATTACCTCTCAATAGTGGACCCTCTCTGTATCCTTGGAAGGACTCCCGGATTTTGATGAAATTTGGGTATGTGCTATAGCTGAGAAAATTAATATTCTTGGGCGGCCCAATCTCAAATATAGGGGGTAAAAAATTATATACAATAATGTTCGAAATTGGTCTCTCAAGTACTTTGTGTATGATACACTCAAAAAACTTTGTCAGTAGAATTTACTGCAAATTACAGTTAAAATAAATGCGGCAACAGAGCTTTGAAGTACTAATTCGTTTTTGAATGAATTCATTACCGAATTCAATTTTCTTTGGAATTGAATGAGTTCCTTTTCTTAAGTAATTCACTGTATTCGTTGAACTATACAGAGCTTTGAAGAATTGATTTTTTAATTTTCAGTTTTTGAATTCTGAATTAAAAATTCAATGAATTAATTCACAAAAGACTACCCAGCACCTAGCACTCAAATGATACTATTAACTACTATAAATTGTATAAGATTAATTAAAACAAATTTCGATTAAAGTAATAATATCAATTAAAACATTAATTGAAAATAAAAAAATAATGTGAAAATGTTTATATATTTGGAGTACTGCATATGTGTTTGTTTTGTTTGTGAACTGCAAAGGTTTTTCCCAATAAACATTTACCCTTAAAACTAAATTGAATTCGATTTTATAACAATAATTTTTTCCAATATTAACCTTAGAGAATACTGTTGAGAAATTGTAGTTCTCGAACTGAGAACTATACGATTCTCCATAAAAACGACTTGTTGATATCAAGCTTTTTTTGTAAATATTTTTCGAATCAATTACACTATGCGACAGTCAAAATCGGGATGGGATGAAACCAATGGGAAATGTTATATCGTTCAAAAACAAGTTATACGTGTCCCGGCGTTTTGCTGGGTCACGCCTAGGATACGAGATATATCTTTTTTTTGACATAACTCGAGAACCACTAGTCCGATTTTGCTCAAACAATTATAAAAAAATTAAAAATTACAATTCCTTTAATCTGTTCATATAACGTTTTTCTATATACTCAACAGTTTTGCCGGTAAAAATAAATGTTTGTTACCGCTACCATAAAAATCAATAACCTTTTGTTTATTACTTTTTTTTAATATTTTAGGCAAAAAATATTTTTTTCTTCATACATTTATTTTTACCGGCAAAACTGTTGAGTATATAGAAAAACGTTATATGAACAGATTAAAGGAATTGTAATTTTTAATTTTTTTAAAATTGTTTGAGCAAAATCGGACTAGTGGTTCTCGAGTTATGTCAAAAAAAAAGACCACCAAAGGTCAAATCGATATATCTCGATTCCTAGGGGTGACCCAGCGAAACGCCGGGACACGTATAACTTCTTTTTTACCTATATAACTTTCCCCGGTAGTTTGAACCCTTCCCGATTACTGACCCCTACCATTTGTCTCACAGTGTTATTAGACTCGATATTACTACATAATTTAACTTTATAATATTGTTGATAATGATTTGAAAATTTTATCTTTCTCAAACTTGAAAACAGAAAATTTAAATCGAGGAATATTGTTGATAGAAAATATTATATTAAACACTTTGATAATGATTCAATATCAATAATAAATTTCAAAGCTTATTTTTAACTAGAAACACATTTGAGTTTAGACTTGAGATTAATACACAAATTTGAAATTTTTAAAAGTAATTCTAATATAGTTTTGTAATTTTTCACAAATGTTTCACAAAGAAAATTCAAAGGCCATATTTGTTTCATAGGTAATGACTTGAAGTAAACGTTTGATATCAAATAGAGAATTTAAAATTTCTTTAAAGCTTGAATCGATGTTTATTGGGTGGTTCTTATACTAAAAATATTCTATATATGCATACAGTTTGGGAATTATACAACACATAATTATGTAACAAATATTTGCAAAAATATTTAAAAGTCAATTAAAATTTAATTATTAATTAATTAATTCAATTAAATACTTGTTTAGAGACAATTTTTATTTTTAATATTTATTTAATTAGATATTTAAGGTTAATAATTTTTTCTGTGTATAGTTCTTTTTATTAAATCAAATGAATAAATTCACTGGTGAACGCGTTCAATTTTATTAATCGAACGGTTAAAAAGTGAATTAATTCCTTACTGAACTAATTCACCACTGAATTAATTCAATTTCATTTTTCGTTCAGTGAATTGAAAAAAAATATGTTCAGTGAATTAAAAAAAAAATAAGTTCACTGAATTGAAAAATAAAAAATTACGTTCACTGAATTGAAAAACAAAGAATTACGTTCTCTCCCAGCTAAAACAAACATTACCGAGTAATTAAGCGAGAAAGTAGCACACAAAGGGTTTCACTACTTACCAGGCTATTTACTCGCAACATTACTTTTGTTCGGGATGTCCAAAAATTCATGTGTGGTCATTACCCTCTCGCTTACAAAAAAAGTGCGAATAACGAGTTACACATAGTAAAAAAATAAGTAGTTACTCACAAAGATAGAATAAGTGGTTACTCAGAAGTTAGGTAATAAGTGGTTACCCTACATTGTGAAATAGTTGATCATATTGGCAAAAAAAAATGTTTTTACCCTGGAAAATTTCCTATTTAGTTCAAAACAAATTTATAAATAAACGAGTAAAAAGGTTAAAGTCGGGCATGCCGACTATACAATACCCTACACCAGTCTGGGTAAAAGCCAAATAATGTTTGGATCCGAAATTCGAATGGGTTAAAATGGGGCTTGTGCCAAATTTTCTATAATGTGAGTCAGGGCACCAAATTTCATTAAAATATCTTAATATTTGCGATCTGCAGTTTGTAACCAAGCCAATTTTGGGGGGACCCTTATAAGGGCACTAGGTCTAATCATGGACCGATGTTCACCAAAATCAATAGGCTTCGTCCTTGGGCCAAAATAGGTCTGTGTACCAAATTTCATCAAAATATCTTAATATTTGCGACCTACAGCGTATAAACAATATAATTTTGGGAGGACCCTTATATGGGCACTAGGTCTAAACATAGACCGATGTTCACCAAAATCAATAGGCTTCGTCCTTGGGCCAACGTAGGTCTGTGTACCAAATTTCATCAAAATATCTTAATATTTGCGACCTGCAGCGTATAAACAATATAATTTTGGGGGGACCCTTATATGGGCACTAGGTCTAAACATGGACCGCTGTTAACCAAAATCAATAGGCTTCGTCCTTGGGCTGACATAGGTCGGTGTACCAAATTTCATCAAAATATCTTAATATTTGCGACCTGCAGCGTATAAACAATATAATTTTGGGGGGACCATTATATGGGCACTAGGTCTAAACATGGACCGATGTTAACCAAAATCAATAGGCGTCGTCCTTGGGCCGACATAAGACGGTGTACCAAGTTTCATCAAAATATCTTAATATTTGCGACCTGTAGAGTGCGCACAAGAATGCATGGACAGACAGACAGACGGAAGGACGACGGACGGACAGACGGACATCGTTAAATCGAAATAAAAAAAATTCTGAGCCGATCGGTATACTATAAGGTGGGTCTAGGACCAATATTTTTTGGGGTTACAAACATCAGCACAAACTTATAATACCCTGACCACATAGTGGTGTAGGGTATAAATATTAATATACAAAAGATTAAATAAGTACTTATTTAATCAATTACCAGTAAGTGATTACTTTGCAAGAATATATAAGTACTTCTATAGGTTATTATCAGTAAGTCATTATTTTGTATTTTAAAGTAATGCAAAAGGTAATGACCTATCATTTCTTGGTAATCCGTATGGTAATGACTTGTCATTAATATGTTTATGCTGGGCTGAATTCAAAAGCTGTTTTCTGCCGTTCAGTACACAGTGGAGTGTTTTCAAAATATTTTGGAAAAAATTCAGCCGTTATTGGTTGGTCGTTACGAAATGAAACTTCAAACGCCCATAGCAAGACTCTTTTGATTCTAGATTAAAAGTTTCTTTAAGAACACATATATACTACTGTATTTATATCTTTCTGAGGACATACTTCCTTAAGATGGGCGAGATGGAAAAAATATTATCCACTTATAAATTTTTTTTCCAACACCATTCCGAATTCGAGTAAAACATCCCATTTTTGGAAACTTAACAGTGTTTTGGGAGTTGTTGATTTTTTTTTCATCTTATCTCAAATTTTTATTGTATTTTTATATAAAGAATAGTAACAAATAAAGAAATGGCTGAATTATTGCCAAAATATTTTTAAAACACTCCACTGTGTACTGAACGGCAGCTTTTGAATTCAATGAACGTAATATATCGTTTTTCAATTCAGTAAATGTAATTTTTTGTTTTTTAATTCAGTGAACGTAATTTTTTGTTTTTCAATTCAGCGAACGTATTTTTTTTAATTCACGGAACGTATTTTTTTTTAATTCACTGAACCAAAATTAAATTGAACGAATTTAGTGGTGGATTAATTCACTTGATTTAATAAAAAGAACTATATCAATTGAATTAATTCTTTAAACTTGTTTTTGTTGAACGCGTTCAATTCAACAAATTCAGTGAATTACTTAAGAAAAGGAATTCATTCAATTCTAAAAAAAATTGAATTCGGTTGGTAGTGAATTCATTCAAAAACGAATAAATTCTTCAAAGCTCTGGCACTATACGCGTTTAACAAAAAACAAATTTAATGAATTAATTAGATATCTATAGTTTTTTTATTAAATCATTCCTTACTGAATTAATTCACCACTGAATTTGTTCAATTTATAATAAACGAATGTGACAAAAAAAAAACTTTTTCTTGCCACATTAAAAAAAAAACTTTTTCTCGCTATTTTAATATTTGAAATTTTGTACAATAAAATCTTACTATTTCATTTAAAATTATAAAATTATAGATTTACCTTTTACTTGAGTATAATAATGTCGGTACGTGTTCAAGTATACTTGACTGACACTGCATGGTTGTTGAAATTATTATTTTCTTAATTTTAATGGCTGGGAATTTTCCGACCAAATTTCGTGGAAATGTAGATCTATGCCCAAGAAATATTGTTTATTACTTTTATGGCTTTGCAGCACCCCCTAGCGGAGATATTTGAAATTAAAGTTCAAACATTAACATGCTGCCAGCCCCGAGCGGGTTAAAATTTTTTTAAAATTTTAATTTTATATTTTTTCTATTACTAATCTCTACATAAAATCCTTTGAGTTTTTGAATTTGATGCATCACACAATTTTTGAGACTAAAATTTAGCCTTTCTTTTAACTTCTAACTTTCAACACATTCTCTGCAGCGTTGACGATCACAAGACAAAACGCACTCTACTGATATCATGTTATTTTGAAATTTCACAGCCTGCATAAAATTTTAATAAGAACAAAATAACGAACCGATAACAGTAAATGGTTAAAACTCAAATCAGTGACGAGTTGATAAAGTCGACATACATTATAATGTACGCCACTCGCCAAAGGGTTTTATTTATTATAGCAGTTGTTATTCAATTTTGTCAGTCTCTAAATTTGCATTTACTAGACACTAGGGATGCCAATCGGGATTGATATTTGAAAATCCCGGGATTCGGGATTTTGTATGAAATCCCGGGATCCCGATCTCGGGATCCCGTAATTTTCAAGACTACGGGATTTTTCGGGATCCCGGGATTTTACGGGATTTCGGGATTTAAATTTTTCTTTATTTGTAAAAATGTTTATGTTATGTAACTAATTTTTTTATAGAATATAGAAATAATTAATTAGGTTGTTCATAAGGGGTGTGCTATCTGTTGTATCGTTGTATCGTCCTAACAAAAAACAGAGTTGTTAAAATTTTTATTTGTGTTTCACAACGATTTTCTATTCAGCTTTCTATCTGTTAGCACACTCAAACATAGGACACTAAACATACGTAAAAATTTTGTATCGTGCTATTCTCAAATGTTGTATTTTTTCAATTTAATTTTTACCAACTCTGTTTTTTGTTAGGACGATACAACGATACAACAAATAGTACACCCCTTGTGAAAACCCTTAATAATGGTACATTTTATGAATATTGAAACATCTCAGTCGGAAATTGAGAGTGGTACAAAAAATCAAGTACTTGCATACCACTGGGTAACCGCGATGTTAAAAATAAATGACTGGCAGAACACTCGTTTGGGATGCTTTGTCAGCGTTTGCAAAAATCGTTTTGCCAGTATTTGTTTTACAAAACATCACGGCAGGGCAAAAAAAAGATAAATATCAACTTTTTTAAAATTTTATTTTGGAAAATATAATTCCAAATCACCTATTTATTGGTTTTGGCAGCGTTTTGCCAAAGTTAAAAATTTTGTTTCTCCAGTACTTTTCCGGCGCTTTTTGAACTGCCGGTCCTTTGGTCTATTGACGTTATCATATTGGAAATGGGAAAGCAATTTTTGTCAGTACTTGTAAAATACCTTGCCATCGCTTTCCCGTTTGTATTTTTCTGGCTGGGATAATATATGAAGGCCTGTCGTTAAGTACATTTGCGCCCAGTATTTTGTAAGCAGATTTTAAAAAAAGGTTCGTTGCGATAACCTTGCCCGCTAAATCGTGTAATTACAGCAACAAAGTAATTTGGTTATCGTTATCAAATGTTTTCATGGAAGAATTCAAACTTACAGTCCCAGCCAAAACTTACAGTCCCAGTTTCAGAAATCGAATTTCGCTTGGAAGAATAAATCGGTAAAATAACAAAGTTGATTTTTTGCATGTATTACTCAAAAATTTAATATTGTTTACCAAAATTTCAAATTCTTCTGCAAAGTCTTTGCATAGTTTACTCGAATAATCTACTTAATTTATAATTTTACCAATATCTTGGCATCAATTTCTTGTCAATATGAGAAAATTCAAGAAAAAACGTAGGTAATCTAAAATTGCTCACTTTGTTTATTTGCGTTTATATTAATATTAAAAAATAAGAAAATCCCGGGATTTTTGAGAAATAATCCCGGGATTCGGGATTTTGCCAATCCCGAAAATCCCGGGATTTCGGGATTCGGGATTTCCCGTTTGGCATCCCTACTAGACACCCATAGCAAGCAATTGTCAGAATGATTTCATCTCAAGTGAAGACAGTCAACTTCAATTTTATTGCAATATCATGATATCGGTGAAATGTCAACGGCTCTAGCAATGATGCCTGCCATGTCACTTTTCGTTTTAATTTTGTATTACAAAAATAATAGAAATTTTGATAAAAAAAGAACGGGGAAAAGTTAAATCATTCATTATTTGTAGATACAAATTAATGTTTGATAAAATTTTGTTTTTTTCGAAAAAAAAATTATGATATTTCTTAGCCATGAAATGGTCAAGGGTTTTCCACCACAGCGCAATTGATAGCATTTTGACGTTTCTCTGCAATGGTTTTGACATTTCATATCATAAAGTTAAAAATTTTTAGAAATTTTTTAACAGTTAAGCACCGTAAGTTGTTTTTCACGTGGAAAAATTTCACTCGAACTTTAAAGGCCTCAAATTGCAGTTTAATTTATAAAAAATTACCTTTTTTTAATTTTATAACAAAGACACAACCACAATAAACACAAAATGTCACATTTTCCCAAGAAAAAATAATAGTCTTGTACATTAAATTTGCGTGAAAACAAACTCTACACAATTTTCACGTGAAACTCATTATCGTGAAAAATCATTTTTTTATATGGAGTATAACAGTTTTTTCACGTGAAATCGAAACAACTTACGGTGCTTTAGTGATTGATTTCTCGGATATGTAAGTATCGTTGTACTTTTTGCACTTATGTAATTTTCCTATGACTATTTGTTCTCAAAAAATTTACAAAATCAAGCTAGTCCCATACGGGCTTTATGAAATGATAGTTTCCCATGTATGTGTGACGAAAGTAATTGTCAATGTCGATTATTTTGTAAAAGATGTACCATTGTTTAATTTTCGATATGTAAGTAGAAGTTTTAATTATTATAAAAAGACAAAAATCCTTTAATATCCCTTTTTTTTAATTAGTAGAAGAGTTTGCTACTTTTACCAACACGGTTTTCAACACTTTGTAAAATTTTTTAAAATAAACAACAAAAATGAGTTAAAAATTCTGTAATTTGTAAAAAGGAGAATGCAAAAATGTTTACTAAAATATATATTTTTGCTTAGAATAAGTATAAAAATAGTAAAGAGCAATGGAAACCCGTTTTTTCTGAGTATATGTGTTACCCTACAGCAGTCTGGTTAAAAGTCAGCTAATGTTTGGACCTGGAATCTGTATGGGTTGAAATATGTGTATGTTGCTATTTATAAAATGGTAACAAATTAGTAAATCGGTAAAAATATTGATTTTCGCTAACGTTATGTGTATTTAAGAGAAAATTGGAAATATAGTTCATATGGGCACTAGATTCAAATATGGACTGATTCTGCCTTAAATCAATAGGGTTTATTCTTGTGTGAATAATCAATAGAGCCAATTATTCTCGGATCTTTATAGGGGCACTTGGCATAAGCACGACCGGTTTCTAACCAAAATCAATAGTCTTGTGCTTGGCCCATATTATAAAATATATTTAATAAAATATATTTATTTTTTTTTAAATTTATTTTTATCGGGATATACATTAATTGCATTAAAGGAATTAAATATGCTAAAATTACAAACGTATTTTACAAATTGTGAAAAAATAATCTGTTGGAGGCATGTCCCTATCCGGATTTCATTCTTGCCTAAGGAAATCGTCAGGGGACGATGTTTTTAGAATTTCTGGAAATATTTGTTAAGTTAAATTACAAACTCAATGAGAATTTCTCATTCTCCTGTAGGAGAGTTATTAAACAATCAAAATATCAAAGAAAAAACAAAAACATCAACAAAGAATTTACCACAATTTGCTTTGTCATCTTCCAATACACTACTCTGTTGTTTTGAAATAGAAAACAATTTTTTCTAAAGTGTCAGTAACATTTAAATTTGCACAAGCACTTGCATATTAGTTTTGTTTTTTAATTTATTTTTATCGGGATATACATTAATTGCATTAAAGGAATTAAATATGCTAAAATCCCAAACGTATAGTGTAGAAACGGTAATGACATATCATTATTTTTTGGACTACCAGTAATGACACCCACTTACCTTCTGCATTATTTTAAAACATATAATAATGAGTTACTGATAATGACTTATTTTTATCATTATTTCAAATAGAAAATAATTTTCTAGATTTTTTTTAAAATTTTTTGAAATCTATTTTTAGACTCAATATTTTTTAAACACTGGTAAGCATATATGTAACCACATATTTTTTGATTTTTTGTATGTTGGCGAGTAAGCTTACTTGTGTGCAGCAGGTCAATTATGTTTTCATTTATTAAATATTACATGTCGATATAGCTCAGATGGTAAAGCTATTGACTGGCAATCTGTAGACCCAGGTTCGATTCCCGCACCAGCAAATTTTATTTAAAAAAAAATACAGTAAAAAATATTTTTTTATATAATTTATTTTTTTGAAAAACTATTTTTAGACTCATTACTTTTGTCAGTACTGGTAAGCATATAGGTAATGACATATTTTTAGATTTTTCATATGCTGGTGTGTAACCATAACTCATTATTTTTCGCGACATCGCCATATAAAGGTAATAAGAAATGTAACAACAAAAGTAACTAGTTACCATTACCAAGTATGTAGTTACATAACCACATATCTGGTAATGATTTTCTACACTGGGCGTAACATACAAAATCTTTTGTTGATGTAAACAGCACAAACACATTAAAACCTATCCACTCATCTACAAAGAAGGTAACCGAATGGGTTATTTCCGATTTTAATGGAATTTGGATATGCGATAGACGATAGACGGGAAAAAATAATAGATACTTATTTTTTTTAAGCGGCCCAATCTTTCGTTTACGGGTTAAAAATGTGGGATCAAAAAGTAACTTATTTTTCTTGTCTGCATTTTTCGAAATTTAGCTTTCGAAAAAAATATAAACCATCTTTAGGCTTGCCGAATAATTTTTGATTTGTCCCCAAACAAATCTAAAAATATCCCCAAAAAATTCCCAAATGTTTAAGAATGCAATAGAGTTTATTTAATTTGCTAAAATTAACATTATGTGCACACTTCTGTACAATTAAATAAAAACAATAAGAACTGATTTTAAAATTTTCTGTAGTAGGTGTGTTTTTAACTTAACTATATCCGTTAACTCATAAAAAAACTCAAAGTGCATAAAAACGCACGTTAACTTTCAACACGGATAATTATCAACATTGAAAACTCAACGATTATACATTTTCCCAGCTAACGTAACTTATTCGCGTTACTTTCTAAAAACTTTTGCTGACGACATACGTTCGATTATAACGTAACAATTATAAACATAACCTGTTTAAAATTTTTTTATACTACAATCGGTTTCACGTAGATTTGCTTTAAATACTTAACATTGATAGCCATGAGACAAAATACAGCTCGTATTTAGACTGCACAGAAACTGGTAGTTTTTGGCCATTTTTAGATTTTAAGCCAAAAACTACAAAATTAATTTAGTGTTTCTATATAACTTTCATACAATCTGAAAATCAAATTCTACCTAGTTTTGCCAAAAACTACACTCGTAAAAAAAAGCCCGTACAAATAGTTCAAAATTCTGCTAAAATAACAGGAAATAGTATCTGTATTTGCGCCAGCAGAATTTTCAATGAAGTTCACAATTATGGTCTGCTAAATTTAGGTAAGCTACATTTTACACACTGCTAAATACACAGACAATTCTAGTTAACTTAGCTAAGAAATTTGAGCTGAATTCAACAGAAACATTACCTGATTTGACTGAAAATTTCTGCTAAAATGTCGTTTACAGTCTTGGTTTTTGGGCTCTACGGATCTTTCCCGAGACAGGCCCATATTTATTTTTGGGAGTATAGGTGGCTTATAAAGATTGATAAGTTAATAGTATCGAATTTTTGTCCATTTTGCTCTATCTCGCTTAGTTTCCGAGATATAAGCCACTTTGTATTTATACAATAAAAAATTACGAAAATATATCGCCATCTCTATGTGATATTGATAGCAGAGACACAAAAATACAAACTTTGGGAAATAATTGGGTTTTAAATTAGCTGAAAAATTTGTAAAATTAAGAAACATAAATTACTAAAAATTAGGACGCAAAGTTTGTTCAAATACGAATGAAAGTAATTGTTATGCTAAATGGGATTTACAAAAATATTAGTTTAATCCTAAATTTTAAGACAAAATAACAAAAAAAGCAGTTCATTTGTGCCAGAACGCGTTTAACAGACTTTTGTACTAACTTTTTTTTATAAGTGTAAGCAAAAATAGCTGAATTGTGAATTTTTGCACAATTCAGCCGGTGTCTTATAATTAATTTTCGATACACAAAGTGTAAAAATATTTTTTTTTATAATTTTTTTAAAATATCTCTGTTATGTGCTGTTATTAATTTTCAAATGTGTTAATAATTTTTTTAATTTAACACACTTATAAAAAAAATTAGTACAAAATTCTGTTAAACGCGTTCTGGCGCAAATGAACTGATTTTTTCTGTTATTTTGTCTTAAAATTTAGGATTGAACTAATATTTTTGTAAATCCCATTTAGCATAACAGTTACTTTCATCCGTATTTGAACTAACTTTGCATCATAAATTTTAGTAATTTGTGTTTCTTAATTTTAAAAATTTTTCAGCTAATTTAAACTAGAGATGAGCGATCCGGTGATTTTTGAATAACGCTGCTACCAGTGATCGTGATTTTCAAATCACCGTTCTTTTAAACAGTGACCGTGATCACGGGTTTGTAATAGAGATGGGCGATCCGGCGATTTTTCAGTAACATTGTTCTCAATGAATGTGATTTGCAAATCGTTCTTTTAAACTGTGATCGTGATCACGGTTTTTCTATGGAAAAGACTGCGATTTTCTGATAAATAAACGAAATAATATTTATGGCGAGTTTTTAAGATGTCAGTTAAACTTGGTTTAGTTAAACCGAAAACGAATTTTGTCAGCCATTTCAAAGTTTATTAACAAAAATTTGCCACAAAAACTTTTTCTCGAGTATAATTTATTTATTTATTGAAATAAAACAAAATAAACCACATTTTAAAAGCAGTATTCCAGTTACAAACTGCATTAAACTAAGTTTAAAGATAATCCACTTCCTAAAAACGGGGCCTTAAAAGAAGAATAGTTGCGACCGGTAACAAAGACATGATAGAAGGAGACATTTTATTCTGAAGAGTGTGAAAGCAAGTCACTTTTATTGAAAAAAAACATGTCTTACTGTGCACAATGAAGTTTGCAAGAAAGAATAGTACAAAAATATTAAAAGAACGACATTCCGAGTAACTGCGACTTGAAATATTTGATCACTGCCGTTACCAGTGATTTAACAATAACTGTGATTAAATCACCGGTATGAAAATATCGCTCATCTCTAATTTAAACCCCAATTATTTTCCAAAGTTTATATTTTTATGTCTCTGCTATCAATTTCACATAGAGATGGCGCTATATTTTCATAATTTTTTATTGTATAATCACAAAATGGCTTATATCTCGGAAACTAAGTGAGATAGAGCAAAATGGACAAAAATTAAAAAAATCAGAGTTTTTATGTAGATTTTAGTAATAGAAATCATATAAAAGTAAAATTTGAAAAAATTTTAACCCGTTCGGAACCTGCAACATGTTAATTTTTGAACTTTAATTCCAAAAAGCTCCGCTAGGGGGTGCAGCAAATTCATAAAAATAATAATGGCATAGATCTACATTTACACGAACTTTGGTCGGAAAATTTTAAGTTGTGGTCGAAAGGGCTAAATATATAATCTTTTCGTCAAATTTTAATGTAGAAATATATTTAATAAAATTAATCCCTGAAGAGGGAATTTACCGAAATATTTTATCAAATAAATAAATAATCTTTTATTTGCATTAGTGGAGGGCTGACCTTGAAAGCCTGATAGAAAATATTTCTAAGCACCAGTTTTATAGTCAGAGCTAAGATCGATCTTAAATTCAAAAATTTTAAACCAAATATTTTGATTTGAGAAATACTTAAGAAAAAAAAAACGTACCATAAAACTGGCCCTAAAACCATAAATTGAAAACTTAAAAAAACTCGATACAAAAGAATATCAAGAAGAAAAAAAAAATATTTTTAATACAATTGCGGTCCATAAAATATCTGACTTCAAACAGTAGCATATCTTTATTTAATTTCTTTAATTCAATCCGATAACTTTCAACATTAACAAACGTTATTTTTTGATTAGATTTTTTGATGTTTTGCTATTTTCACTTAACCCCTTTTGTTAACATATTTCCAAAAAAATTTTTGATATTTTTTGAAAATTTATTTACTATTCTTAGACTACCTTAACCGGTTGAGGGTTAAGTTATGAAGTATACAGGCACATTGATTGCTACACTGACTGAATGAAATGGAAATCATGAGCGACGACGTTAAGAAGAAAGAAAATGAAGAACCTTGAAGTTTTTTATACTCGTATTAAAATTACGATTATATTACACAATTTACGTTGTTTGGGAAGGGAGAGTGAAATAAATCTGAGGATATAACACTGATTAATGTTCAATATTTTTTCCATTACTTGAAATTGTTTAATTTTTTTTTTGTTAAATCTTTTTCTTTTGTCTGAGCTGATACGGCAAAAATGAAAACAATTAAATTACAAAGAATATTTTTTAACATATTCTTTTCAATATGAATATTTAATCAAATGCATCCTGAACTCAATTTTGTTGACTTTTAAATTAAATTTTTTATGTATTTTATGTAGGAACTAGGTCCTTAGATTTCACAGATCTCTTACTCTTTGACATTCGCTGTCAGGAAACGTAACTCATGAGAATGTGTTGGACATACTTTCTATACCTATACAACAAATATTTAAATATGTGTGAAAAATGTGTTATTCAAAGAAGAAGAGTGGATATCTATGGTAATCTATACCAAGGTCTTATATTACCCCGATTTCAATAATTTTCGTTATTGTGGGCTAAAAACGTAAATACTTGTAGGGATTTAATCAATCAATCATTACACATAAGGACTTATTTTATTGGTTACACGTATTGATTATGGTTTTAAATTTCCCGAGGTTTTTGAACTCCCGGGAATCGAGAATTTTTTTAGAACATTCCCCGGATTTTCCTGGAATATTGAAGTATTTTCTTAAGCGGCCCATACATTTGCAATATTATATTACAACTTTCAAAGTTGTGCAAGCATATTGGCCGTGTGTGTACTAAATTGAAGGTTCAGCAATATTATGGAGTGAATCAAAACACTTTTGATTTTTATTGGGCAACTTGATATATTGCATATTCTATTGGCAACACTGTGCAATTTTAATATTGCGCTTTTTATGTTTGTGTGCATTTTGAGGTTATGTTGAAATCATATATTGCATAAAATATTGTGGCGATCTTTTGTTACATATATGTTGCAATTTATTGTATGGTGTGTGGTAAAACGAGAAAAATACTGGGCATAATATTGCATATTTTCATATTTTAACAGCAAAACCTACTTTTTGTTTGAAGATCATACTTCCCGTATGTATCCATTTGACGAAAACTGATAATTCAGAAATGTTTTTTACATTTAATCTCAATCAAAAAATTGTACATTCTATTTCGATAAAAATTTTTAAAACCGCTCATTGGGATAAAACGCCCTATAAATACTAGGTTTCTTCCAGCAAAAATATATTTTATGACATCCTTCGAGATCTGCTTTAAAAAGTTAAAATTTGTAAAGATTTTAAAAATATGATCGTTTTATAGCTTTTTTTGCGGATGGTTGTTTTAGTGTTTTTTTGAATTCTCGGGAAATGCAAGAAAAATTCCCGGGGATCGAAAAGTGAAAGATATGCAAAATTCCCGGGAATTTCCGGGTTAAAAACCCTAGCAGGGATTAAAATAAGACATTACACGTACAAACAACAGAAAAAGCTACTAAAATCAGTTAAAAGGCGACCTAAAGAAAAACTGCTGACACCAGCAAAATCTGTTTGCTGAGTATAAATAAGATAAAAACAACAAATGTTTTAATTTAAAGAAAAAATTGACTAGAACTGAAAAATTTTGATTTTTTTAATACCAGAAAATTAAGGAGTCTATGACAAATCCTATAAATGGTGTGTTTTTAAACCCAATGGAACTTACGAAAGGCTTAACTGTCAAACGAACTACTGCGCTCACCTTTTGACATTTATGATCAGTATACTCTGTTTGTTAATTAACAAAATTGCCACATATTGATTGGTTTCAATCCACAACAGATCCTACCGACTCCATTACATCTAGAAAAATGCACCGTTTGGTGCGGTTTATCCGCTGGTGACATCATTGGATCTTATTTCTTCAAAAATGAAGCCGAAGCTCGGGGCGTTACTGTCAATGGTGATCGTTACCAGACCATGATCAATGATTTTTTTTTTGAAAATATGGATGACATTGATCCGGGCGAGATGTGGTTTCAGGATGGCGCTACGTGCCGTACGGCGACCGCAAACATCGACTTATTGAAATCAAAATTTCGCGTTAAGTTGATTTCGAGAAATGGACCTGTCAATTGACCCCCAAAATCGTACGATTTGACACCTCTCGATTATTTTCTATGATGTCACGTGAAGTCACTGGTTTACGCTGATAAACCAGCAACAGTTGACGCCTTGGAGGCCAACATTTTTTGTCTTATTCGCGACATACGGCCAGCAATGCTCGAAAAAGTTTCCCAAAATTGGACGAACAGAATGCGCTTCGTCAAGAAGAGCATTGGTGGCCATATGCCCGGAATAATTTTCAAATGTTAATGTCATCTTTAGAAGAAAAAAAGTTTGGGATTAAAATTAAATTTGTTGTGTTATTTTTTACAATTTAAAGTTCTATCGGGCTTAAACAAAAATACCCTGTATTATAAAACTCAAATAAAAACATTTAAATACGAGGGCGGATCAATAAGTGCGTGACTGTTTGAATAAAACACGGTTTTTATTTTATAGCAAAAACAATTTTTAATTTAGTAGGTTTGAGGTTAAGAAGAATAATAAACCTTTTCTTCAAAAGTTATAAACACATTAAATTTGCAAATCAGACTAGATCCAGTTTCTGCCTTTTTTATGGACAGGCTTCATCAGTTATCTTCCATTAAATTGTATTATTGTTTATATTTTTATTGTCATATATTTATATATGAATACCCTACGGGAAATTTTAACAAACTGTCACCGAACTGGCCCCTTTATATGAAATAGACTGGTCACTTTTACATGGCGTTGTCATAGGAGGGGGAAATTGACCCCTTGTGACATATCAAAAGGGGTCAATATAAACTACCGTCATGAAGTGAAAATTTCACTTTAATTGCAATGATATCCTAGATCCTTGACCTAATCAAAATAACTTAATATAGTTGTAAAAACTCATAAAATCTATCGGAATTGATCGGTCGCATATCCGATGCATTTTTAGTGTTGGACGAGTACTGTGTAAATAAAAGACTGATTTGTTTAAATCACAAAAGAATTTAAAATTTTCAAAGTTTTTCTTAAATATTTTTTTAATGCAAATTAAAATCGAGCCTTCTGAATTCAGCAGTTTACTGTTTTTTTTAGCAAATATTTCTGTTGATTTTAGCAGGATAGACTAATTTATTTGCATTCAAATATATTTAACTTAAAAATAACAAAAAAAAAATGTAGATATAACAGCTTGTTTTTCTATTTTAAGTCTACTAATATTTAGCAAAATTTTCTGCAGATTTTGCGGTACAATTTGTCGTTTTCAATTACTTCAAATATAACGAAATTTCTGTGAATTTAAAAGTTTTATTTTTGTTTTTCTTACTTCACTAGTATTTAGCAAAAAAAAAAATGCTAATTTCAACCACTTTTTCTGCAAGGCAATTTTTAACTATCTAGATATACAGTCATGTGCAATATAATAGGGACATTAAAGTTTTTTTCTAATTTTATTCTTGTTGTCTTTATTTTTAAAGATCAAAATAGTGGATAGATTCGCCCCAAAATCCGAGGAGATAGTTTAGAAAATTGTGTAGAATTTTAACGTGATGTCTGTATTTTTATTTTGTCACTTGTTTTAAGTAGGAGTGGCATTTAATGAAAAATAAGCGATATCGACCTTCTATCAAATTGCATAGTAAAATTTAGCGAGTACTGATCAGTTCTGTAAAAACTGTATGTTTTTGGAATTCCTATAAAATTTCCTTAAGTATTGCATTATTTTTTTTCTACAAATGGTCGTCACACTTAAAATGACAGTGCCTTAAACATGACCAAATTTTTCTTTGTTTTTAGCGATTTTAAAATAAAGTTAACAACACTGAAATTTAAATACGGAATGCTTTATACTATTACGTAAGAAAACCTTGACTGATTTGTTATGCCGCGCTAAGTATAGAATAAGCCCATTCACTTTAAAGCAGGGATCGGCAAACATATACAACCTTATTTTGTGCTTGTATGAGTGAGTTGCAGCCTCTCACTCTCAATTAGAGTTTGCTGTTCGGTTTTAATCGAAACCGAAACCGCGGTTTTTCAAGCCTCAAAACCGAAACCGAAAACCGACAAAAATAAGTCGGTTTTTAACAAATACTTCAACCAATTAAAATAATTAATTAAATTGCATATTATTGAATCTTGAATTTCGAAAAGACAGCTTCTATTTTACAAAATATTGTATTTAATTGTAATGAACATTTTCTACATTAAAAACTGTTTTAAAGAATTTTTTGTTTTTGTTATTACGGATAACATAAACTGAAGCATATAATTTAAGTAAAAAATTGCACCAAAAAGTCAAGTGGGTAAAGAGATATTCGCCCTTTCTATCTAAAATTTTCAAATGTATATTTTAGTTAAAGTCGACTTTAGTTAAAATATTGGGTGGCAGTATGCCTTGACTTGATTTATTTTTGGAGAATTCTGATTGGTTAATTTATTTTCAACCAATCAAAATGTTTGAAAATATGAATATTTTTGTAGGGTTTTCATACACAAAATGGACAAAACCATATGATTAAAAATAAAGTCGACTTTAAATTTAAAATAACTTTTTATAGTAAGGACCATTGAGACCATTTCTTAGCGGACAACTGAAGAGTAAAGTGATGTCTACGAAACAATTGTATTGTCTATCATGAAAATGATCAACCCTTTTTGAAACAACAAATAAAAATCTAATATGACAATATCATATTAGAATTTGGACTTGAGGTAGAAGAATATTCTAACTAAATATATGAAAATATAGAAAGTCCGAAAAAACAATTTTTGTATTTTTAATGCAAAAATTAAAATAATTGTTTCACATATTCAGTTACGATTTTCGCCGATTTTTCAAAAAGCCTTATTTCGTATTCCGCGAAATTTATAAAAATTTTAACTTTTTATTGTTTTAAACAAATTGCTAAAATTTAAACTATAATTAATTGCCGAAAAAAGAAAAAAAATCATTTATAACGGGTTTCCGCGTTTATTTCTTCTCCCGGAAAGGTTTTGAAATGGCGTTATTACCTTTAAATATTCGAGTGAGAAATTCAATCGAATTCTAAAAGATATCTTGGATGTATTAAACTGTTTAATTTTTCTGCATATTTAATTATCATATATTTAGGTAGAATATTGTTATATTTAATTATTTTAAAACAATTCTATTAATATCACAAAATAACCGAAAAATAACCGAAACCGCGGTTTTTATAATTTTGAAAAACCGAAACCGCGGTTTTCAAATTTTTTGGTTTTTAGCAAACTCTACTCTCAATGCACTGACAAAGAACGTTTGTATAAATTCGAAAATTTTAAATGTTTATAATGGGAATATAAAATAAAAATATAAAAGCAAACAACAACTACGAAAACAAATATCAGAAAACAACAACACAAAAAAATATAAACAAAAAAACTTAAAAATAAATTACCAAAAAAATGTATCAATAAACATTATGCAGAGTGTAAAAAATATGGCAAACAAGCGATGTGACAACCTACTTCATTGACATCTTGTATGCGACTGATTATTTTTTTGTTCTATGTGTGAGCTTATGTAGGTGTGAGAGAGCGCCCATGGGCATAGGTGATGCCGACCTCTGCTTTAAAGTTTCAGTGTTGTTAACTTTATTTTAAAATCGCTAAAAACAAAGACAAATGTGGTCATGTTTAAGGCACTGTAATTTTAAGTGTGGCGAACATTTGTAGAAAAAAATAATGCAATACTTAAGGAAATTTTATAGGAATTCCAAAAATATACAGTTTTTACAGAACTGATCAGTACTCGCTAAATTTTACTATGCAATTTGATAGAAGGTCGATATCGCTTATTTTTCATTAAAAGCCACGCCTACTTAAAACAAGTGACAAAATAAAAAAACAGACATTACATTAAAATTCTGCACAATTTTCTGAGCTCTCTCCTTGCATTTTGGGGCGAATTTATCCAATATTTTGATCTTTAAAAATAAAGGCAACGAGAATAAAATTAGAAAAAAACTTTAATGTCCCTATTATATTGCACATGACTGTATCTATTTCTATGAGCTTTACGCGCATTTCGCGGATTTATGTAATCTGAGTTCCCAAATTAGGCACTATATAAATTGTATCGTTTCCTGTTCACTAATCCTATCTTTCTCACTGGACATTCAAGGTTCGTTTAACATACTATGTACCTATATAGATTCTATTTTAAACACACTTTCTTAATTTTCTTTTTTTAAACAAACTGCTAGAAATAGTTATAAAAACATATCGTAAAAAGTACCTTTAGAAAAATAAAACCTACATTTAATTAAATTACGGTTTTACAATATTAGTTTGTGTTGAGTGCGGTAGGTGCTAATGCTGGTTGATGATGATGATAGGTTTACGTATATATTGCTGCACCCAACAACAGCGATGTCTATATGATTGAAAAAAAAAAAAAATACATTACTGGTCATTAGAGTAAGTCCAAATATTTAATTTCCTGAGTTTGTCAGTAGGATAGCATATCCATTATTTTCCAAAAACTTTCACCGCAACCGAAACAATAAACAAAATTATACCCGTACGAAAACAATAACCAATACTCGTTGCTGTGGATATCCTTGGATAGATACCGTAACCGCTAAAATGCTGTTTGAAATTGAAAACCGTATCCGATTGAATTACCTTAACGTTTATTTTGCAAAAACGTTAACCGTAACCGAAACAAAAGTATACCGGTACGAAAACTGTAACCGATATTCGTTTTGGTTGCCATCCTTAAGAATTTCGGAAAGTCTTTAAAATGCTGCCAATTCACGATATTATACTCTCATATAGGCTTGCCACATGGCCTGGAATGTCCTGGATTGTCAAGCTTTTTCAGGTCCTGTCAAGTTTTCAGCTAAAGTGCCATTTGTCAAGCTAAAATATATGACTATTTCGCTCATACATATATGGGCATTCAATCCATTTTGAAAACTTCACAGGAGTCGAGAAAAACCTGGAAAACCGTAATAAATTAATATTATTGACTATTTTTCCTGATAATTCATTAACACGAGTCTAGTTACACTCTTAAAGCTTTATACAGAAATCACACCGAGAAGATCGAGGGCAACGGAAATGAACTTATTGAAAAATTCCCGTTGAATACATATGTATCTCAAAATATTTAAAAAATTGTTAATAGCAGTCACTGGTCTCCTCGAGGCAAAAAATCGATATATCACACTTTAAAATCCGACTTTAAATGCCGAAGCTATAACGAAAAACTGAAAAAGGCGACCCCTACGTTCGGCAAAAAAAAACTACTACAAACTACTTCTTTTACTGCTTCACAAGTATCCGTTAGTATACTTTTACTGCTTTTTTAGAAGTTATTCTGAACAACTTCAAAAAATCACTTCTTTCATTGCTTCCAAAGTATCCGTTAGTATATTTTTACAGCTTTTTTAGAAGTACTTCTGAACAACATCCAAATAATAACTTAAGTATTATTTCTTAAGAGTAATTGCTCTAAAAGTGATCGTAAAAAGTAATTTTGGTATCACTTGGCATTTCCAAACACATGGTCGCGGGTTCGATTCCCGGCGGGACCAATATTTTTTTATTTTTTTTTTAAATTTTTTTTTATTATAATAATTTTTTTTTGAATGGAGGAAATGTTTAGTTGATCTCTTATTTAAGTAAATGAATTTTTGAATGAATTATTTTTTTAATATTTATAATTAATTTGTTTAAATTCAATATTCTTTTAATTTTAAAATTTTTAAAAATATCTATATATCCAAAAATGGTGAGAAATTGCTGTTTATACACCTGTAAAATAGTACTGAAAACAATATTGAATTGGGGTGCACCTTTCACACTTGTTTAATAAGTACTTTTATTGAAGAGAATAAATCACAATATTTCGCAATGACAAAGTGGTGTTTTTATGCCAGTCAACTTTCATATCAAAGAATAGCTCAGCGGTAGAGCGCTAGACTAGCAGTCATGAGGACCCAAGTTCGATACCCGGTGGCGGCAATAAAAAAAACTTTTTGTAAAATAAATAAAATATAATTTTTTTTGCGAGGAATTTTTTTTAAACTTTTAATTGGTGAAAAAGAGCTTCCTTTGCACTCATTCAAAAAGTACTGAAAAAAATGTTGAAGTGGGAGTACTCGACTCTTATGACAACTCAATGTTAAAATCATTAGTGTTTATATTAAAAAAGAAGTACATCTAGATCATCAATTGTTGTGCTTTCTCTACTGCTTCGGCATCTCTGTTTTTGCTTGGTTGTCTTGCAAAAATACTTCATATTGGAGGGTGTACGGCGAACTTTTTTTTGAGGTACGGTCTAATGTACGTGTATTTATGGCTGAAAGATATTAGCTAAAAACCCGGTTTTTTGAAAAGTTGCATTTAACGCTCTTAGTCGAGCGAGACGATTCGGCAGCGCTTTTTAATATTATCTCATAAAGTTTTAAATGTTAATAATTTTTATAGCTGTATTTTGGCCTGATTAACTTGAAAATTACCTGATGAAACGAACATTTTAAAAATGGAAACAAAATCATCAAAAATATTTATTGAATCGCTAAGCGCCTGGTAGAGCTGGAAAGATCTAATTCTTTATGGAACGAATTCCTTAATAAAAATTTAATTAATTTTTTAAAGGAAAAATATATTAATAAACAAAACCCAGGAATAAATTCTTCCGAATGACTAACGAATTAAAATTTAGCGATTGAATTCCATGGGCAAAACAATAAGCCTTAAAATTAAATAATTCATTAAAATCCAATTAACTCAACTATTAGCCAATAAATTAATTTCGTACTGAATGAATTCCTCTTTTATTCATCTTATTGTGCACTTAAATCCCTCAAGGAATTAACATTTTCACTTACTTCCCTGAAGGAATTAATATCTTCTTTTAGTTGCCTGAAGGAATTACCTTTTTTATATAATTCGATGAATTTAAGTTAATCACTTAGTGTGCCCAGAAAAATATAACTTTTCATCTAGGTTATAAAATGAAAATAAACAAGTATTGATTTAACTAAAACGAATTTAATTTAATAGCGCCAAGGAAATATTAGTTATAAATTAGATTTTTTATATTATTTTAAAATTTCATAATCTTCGGTGAAAAGTTAAGTTCATCTGGAATTAAAAGAAAAAGTTAACCCCTTCAGGGGATTAAGTGAAAATTTAAATTCCTTAAGGGAATTAAGTGAAAATTAAGTGTACACTCACAATATATTATCGTAAAAAGAACCTAAAATACATATTAAATTAATTGAAAACACAATTAAAAAAAGGACTACTGATTTTTAATTATATTCAAACCATTTTGCTATTTATTTTCAAACATTATTTAAACAATCCATAAAAGAAATAAAAATAATTGAAAAGTCTGTTAAAAAAATCATAAATTTTTAACTGAAAAACGTAAAAAAAAAACGATTTTGTCGTTTCCCAAGTAAAAAAAAATGATATGGAGCCATATGAAGTTATATTTAATTATATATAATCTTTTATGTAATTAGATATAATTATATCCGAAAAATGAGAACGTCTTATTGTATCATATTGTATCGAATTGTATACAATTGTATACAATTTGGTACAATTTGATACAATTTTATGCAATTCGATACAATTGTATCCGAATTTTGTCCTCATCCAATTACATCAAATTATATCTTTTTGTATAAAATTATATAAAATATTATAAAAGTGGACATAGTTTCATACAATTATATCTAAATATTAACCTTATACTTTTTATCATATTATATAGGACCATATCTAACAATATACATACAAAAATATTTTTTTTAAATAAAAAAAAATTTTCAATTACTTATAATTGTAATTGTTCTTTTTTGAATTGCAATTACAAATAATCGGCCTGATTACGAGTGTCGAATTTGTAGTCGAAATTTTCGACTCCATATAAAATGATTTTGTATATAATGGAAATTATAAAGAAATGAAACTCTCATGGTTGATTTTTTTAAATCTGAGTGCTATATATGGTAAATCCAATTGAAAAATTTTTCAAAAGTTGCGTTTTTAGTGAGTTTTCAGTGAGTAGTTTCGACTACGACACTCGTAATAAGGCCGAATATGTAATTATAGATGAGTTTGTTTTTTCAATTACAATTACATGTAATTATGTAATTGCATGTTTAATTAATTACAAAATGTAATGATTAACCCCAGGCCTGCTGGAGATCTTATAATTTCGATAAATCTTCCATTACTTTTATCCAGATTTATCATGACAGTACAATAAACATGAAAAAAAATTTCTTTTAATTTAGTAATTTTAAAATAAAGTTAACAACACTGAAATTTTAAAGTTAATAGGATTATGATATACAACAAAGATATAAGAAATCAGTCAAGTGTACGTTATAGTATAGAGAATTTCGTATTAAAGCTTCAGTGTTGTTAATGTTATGGGTGCGGTGCGTAAGCCATTTTTGACTCATGCTCAAAAAAAAAAAACCAAAAAAAAAACAAATTACTCACGCACGAGCATTTCGTTTTTTACTCAGCACATATTAACTTACTTATTAAACTTACAATCAGAAAATTCTCACGCAAAACAGTAAAAATTACTAAAAACATATGATGCAAAAAATAAACTCTCACACGAATCAATCACGGGTTATTCTTACTCACGCTCACGCACGAATCACTTAAGTATAGTAATTATTACTCACGATCACGTGTGAATAACGTGACTCAAGAACATTTCGTGTCACGCGCCAATCCCTAGTAATTACTAAATATAAAACTAGTTCAAAATCATTGATAACATGGAACCAAATATAATACAATACGGTTTTATATGGACCTTATATATTTTTATATAAAATCACTTTGAAAAAATTGCCTATGTGGGATGATATATAATTATAGATGATTTTATAAAGAACGTTATAAGTTATATATGGGTTCATATTCGTCAATATATAATCATAACTAACACAAATTATAAAAGATTTCTTATATGGATCCACATAGTTTTATATTATTATGTATAGTGTCATACTAAATTATATATAAACGTACATGTAATTATGTCTTTTATATGTTACTTTATGTACTTATATAGAGCACATACATATATATGTAGGCCAATATGTAATAATATAAAATCACATATGTCTCCTTATTAAAACCTTTGTTGAAAAAAGATCTAACATATGACTATATAAAAGTATATCTGCTTGAATTTAAAAGCATATGTGGCCTTATGTAACTATAAGTTACTATATGCAATTACATAAAATAATATATGATTATATCAAAACTTTTTTACTCGGGTTGTTTTTTTATATTTGAAAGTTTTTTTTTTGTTTGAATTTTCAAAACACTACACACACAACACACACTTTCATATTTTTATTGGCTATGTTTATGTGTATGAGTAAAGAATTTATTGTAAGTTGAATTGAAATAATTTTGTATATAAAGAAACTATTTTAACAAAAAAGAAAACCAAAAATATTTGCATTTTTTGTTTTAAAACAGAAACAACGAAATTATTTAAATTATTTTTTCTAAAAATGGAAAACTAAAAATAGAACATTTGACTGAAAATGTCAATTGCTACAGACGATAAATGTTTTTTTTGTGGTTTGTTTTTTATTGACTGATAAAAAAAAGTTAAACAATATGTTTCAATTTATTTTAATAGATTCTTCAATTGAAAACAAACTTTACCTATTACTTTTCAAATAAACCTCAATCGGTTATGGAAAATATACACCTGCAATTTTTCGCAGTATTTTTTAAAATTCTGAGCATATGTTTGGGTCACATGCAAAATTTTTTAAACATGGATTTTATAAATAAAAATACGGTTTTTAACAAAATTTCATTGATTTCGAAAGTTCATTTTTCTTTTTTTCCATATGAAATTAATAAAAGGATAATTTTGATTTTCATATACAGTGGTGGCAAATTTAATAGGAACGATTCAAGTTTTTTCTAATTTTATTTTCGTTGCCTTTATTTTTAAAGATCAAAATAGTGGCTAAATTCGCCCCGAAAGGCAAATATGTAGTCTAGAATATTGTGCAGAATTTTAACGTAATTTCTTTTTTTTCTTTTGTCACTTGTTTTAAGAGGGCGTGGCTTTCAATGAAAAACTTTATTATTAACTTTATTTTAAAATCGCTAAAATCAAAGAAAATATTTTGATCTTTAAAAATAAAGGCAACGAGAATAAAATTAAAAAAAAAACTTGAATCGTTCCTATTAAATTTGCCACCACTCTATTTATCCCGGTTTTCAAAATATTTTCTATATTAAACCATATAAAATATTGCTGGTTGTTTACTTCAATATTAGATAAAATATTATTATAATCTTAAGTCTAATAAGATGTCGACCCCCTTTGGAGGCTATAACAGCTTCGATTCGGGATGGCGCACAGTGGTCGATATACCCAATCTGGCGGCATTTAATTCGCAAATGAATAAAAACAAAGCCTGATGCTTAATTTCGACTATAAAATGCGTAATAAATTAAACTGTAAACAATTTTCATTTATTTCAGAGCTTTAAATACAAATACAGTAGACGCTCGCAAATTAGAACCGCTTTGTTTTTGAGCCAATTCTAATTTCTGAATTATTCTAATTTCTGGACGTTTTTTTTTCGAAAAAAAAATTGAGTAAATTTACTTCCAAAAACTTAAATAAAACTCTTTTTAATATTTTTTAATTAAATTTTATTTGATAAAAACAAGAAAACAAAACACAACAATTCAGTCCAATACATCAAATGTATTTTTTTAAATTAAAAATATGAATATAAAAATAAAACGAATGGCAACAAAACATAGCAATGCAGTCCAATTACATCACATGTATTTTTTTTATTAAAAACTAAAAAACTTTAAAAAAAATTAAACAATTAAAATTAAACAATGGCCAAGTTAACAACTAATCTTTGTTTGGTTTCTTTAAATCCGAAATATCATTACGGAGAGCCAAAAGATTACTTATGTGCTTAGTTGAAAACAATTCACTGTTATTGCACCATTTTATTAAATTATTTACGCTTTCAATGGCTGTAGTATTAGAGACAACTGATGATACTGCAACAACATCGTCTTCGCTGCTATCTGAAGACTCACCATCGGTACTGAGAACATAAACAGATCCGTCATCAAACATATCTTCATTCCATCTGTCGATGTCTTCTATACCGATGCAATCGTTGGGAGCTATTTCTTTTAAAAGAGCTTGAGTTATCTGAATAACTTCGTTGCAGTCCTGATCTATTTGCAACAATTGTGCTATTGGCACGTCATCGTCGCTGTCGTATTGGTTAGAGTCCCAATTGGACAACTTTGACCAAGATTTCTTCATAGCTAAAAATCTCGGAATACTGTTTAACAAACATTTAACTTGGACAAACCATATAAACTCACTTGTTGGTCAAAGCTATGCTAAATTAAGGTCCCTCTGGTCAACACAGTTTTTCACCCCATTAAAAATTAGAATACTACTCGCAAAATCGTATCTAATTCCTGGCTTAATATATGGTTGTGAGCTTTTTGAAAATTGTGATGCTGTTAGTAAGCGCAAGTTAACTGTGTTGTACAACAATATTGTCAGATATGTCTATGGATTAAGGAGGCTTGAACGTATTTCATCATTTGCGACTAAACTCTATGGCGTATCTTTTGAAAATCTTCTAAAAATTCGGGTACTTTTATTTTACCATAAAATTATTTACAAGAAAAACCCTCTATATCTGTATACTGTTATAGAATTTGCCTTATCCCCTAGGGGTAAAAAGACTATAATACCAAATCATCGATATCATGTGTCTGAATGGCATTTTTATATAAATGCTGCACGTCTTTGGAGATACCTTCCAGCAAACCAACAACTCAACAGCAACGCATACAACTTTAAACAATTTCTTTTCAATTTGTTTGCCGATATTTAGTTTTGTTTCTATCTTTGTTGACATTTTGACGAAATTACCAAATCATTTTATATTTGTTTTTAACAATTTGTGATAATAAAATAAATTATGATACTTATATGTTAAAATGTAGTTTTAAGTTTTATAAAATTTGCAATGTCTAATTTCCACAAACTGCTTTCCTGTACTTTAATTATAAGATTTAATCTTGTTGTGCAGGATATGTGAAAAAAATTAAATAAATAAATAAATAACACTTTGTGGTACTGCATCCCAAGCTTGTTTCAGTAATAATATAGCATTGCGGATCGAATGGGATTTCAAATGATTCTTCAGTTCATCACCTTCAGCAATTAACTGAGAAAGAAACATACTTCTGTAATTGAGCTTTGTTAACTTAATAGGGTTTTGATCCATTGGTTGTAAAGCTGCTGTCACATTTGGTGGAAAGAATAATGCAACTATGTTTCCATCGTCACTTTTAAGTTTCTCAATGGGTGTATGAGCGGAGCAATTATCTATAACCAAAATGGCTTTCGGAGGCAAATTATTTTCCTGAGAAAAGCGGATCACCTGTGAATCGAAAAAAATTTTAAAATTATGTACTGAACCTGAAATCAATATTTTTGTTTACCTCTTTAATAAATATTCCGTGAAACCATTCGTGAAAAATCCGAGAAGTCATCCAAGCATTTTTTGAAAAGTTGTAATGCAGAGGATTATTGAAATTTTTAAAACACCTGGGTTTTTTTGCTTTTCCAATTACCAATGGAACTAATTTGTGTGATCCATCAGAGTTTGCACCAAGTAGGACTGAAATTTTGTCTTTTTGAATTTTATGTCCAGATGCGTTTTTTTCAAAAGCAGATACATAGGTTCTGTCTGATAGGCAACGAAAAAATAATCCGGTTTCGTCGACATTATATATTTGTGACTCCATTAAACCCATCTCAGCGATCTTTGCACGATATCGATGAATAAAAGGAGTGACTGAAGCAACATCACTGGAAAGAATCTCGCCACAAATTTTTAAAAAACGGATACCGTGTCGCTTCTTAAATTTGGTAAACCATCCATCACTTGCCCGGAATGCATTTTCATCTTTATCGGGATATTCCTCTCTAAATATTTGTTTACTTTCTCTTTTAATATTGGCCCAGTCAATGTACACTTTTTTTCTCGTTGATTTAAAAACCACTCATACAGACGACTTTCCATTTTTGGATATTCAGCGCTGTGCAAAGATTTATTGTTTGCCTCCTGATATGTGTTTGAAACAGCATTTAATATTGCTGTTCTATGTGATTTGATGTAGCTGATTGAAGATGTCACATTAAAATCTAGGGCTAACCGGTTCCCTTGAAAGCCTTTGTCAAGCTTTTCTAATATTTTGACTTTAGTTTCCAATGATAAAGTGTTTTTTTTACGTTTATTTAACATTTTAAATGATACACTTTCACTATTTAATAGAGACTGCCAAATAATATGTACACGCGTATCAAATTTCACAAATAAACTAGCCAAAAATGTACATAAATGCGACAAAAAAAATGCGTTCGAATTACTGAAAGCTCTAATTTGCGAGCATCTACTGTACACTGAAAATAGTATGTCTATAATTTAACACAAATATTTATAATTTCCAGCCTATAACAAAATTTGTTAAATTTCACCACTTTTTTTGTTAAAGTTGCTGATACCTACACTCAACCACAAAAGTCTGTAATGGCTACTGAAAATTTTGCTGTTATTACGGGAAATTTAACTGTTTTGAGGCCAGCGGTATTTTTTTTTCTAATTTTAGCAACACATGTCTGCTGATCTGTAGTACAATAAAATTAGTAAAAAATTAGTTGCCGCTACTAAATTTTAGTAAAATTTATGTAAAATGCAATTCAAAATCGATTTGCTAAAATCGGTTAAAAAACTTACTAAATATCATAATTTTAGTACAATGAAATTAGTATAAATAATTAGTTGCAGCTACTAAATTTCACGAAATTGCTGTAAACTGTAATTTAAAATCGATCTGCTGAATTAGCAAAAAATTGTACTAAAAAATAAAAAAACCTGTAAAATCCAAAAAAAAAATTTTTTTCCTTTCGATTGTAACAAGCGTATAATTACTTCATCGTACTTGAAATTTGGAGTCAAAATTGCAAACGGTTCTCCAATTATTGCCGTTTTATGCATTGGAGATGCAATAAAATTTGCTCGGTGTTATTTCTAAACTAAGAATATATCAATAGTAACAAATATAAACTTAACAAGAATTGTAAAAAATCAAAAAAAAAATATTTTTAAATTAGTATATTTTTCTGCTAAATTTAGCACTCGGTTTTGAAAAATTAGTAAAATGTTTTTCTGAAATCAGCAGCGAAAATTAGTAAAAAATCCGTAATTTGTAATAAGAGAATAGCAAAAATGATTACTAAAAATAAAAATTGTACTAATAATCAGTATAAAAATAGTATATTGCGATTGGAAACTGTTTACAAATTTTTTTACAAACTTTTTTATCTGAGTGTAGAAAAAAATTAGAAATATTTCTGTTAAATTACAGACATATTATTTTGAGTGTAGTTAATATAATTAATACAAATTTTTTAAAGATAATATATTTGTTTTTAATCTTAATAAGAAGTATTAGAACCAACAGTGTCTTCATGTACAATTGGCTCTAAAAGCAAATTTTGTACATCTCTTCCAATTTCGATGTTGTTCCGGGAGTAGCTAGAAGGTCGTTTGGAGAGCGTGGATATGAGAGGATCAGATGAGAAAAGAAGTGAGTGCATTAAATCCTCCATTGTGTTTTTTCTTCAATTTTTTCGTGTATGATGCTCTCCTAAATTTCTCAAATCCTTATTTCGCGATTCCTGTGCTTCTTCTGACATCATGCCCATTGGAAGAGATACATTATTTATGATTTCAGCACCGTGAATTAATATTTTGTGTACAGAAGATGGCATATAGAACCATGAATATTTGTTTAGAAATATTTCCGCTGTTTGCCAGCAAAATGTTTTGAACGCATGTGTATTAATTTTGTACCCGCAAGCCATAGTGCGTAAAATAATGCTTAATCTACTGATTAAGTCCTCACTGACTCCAGTTAAAAGTGCAGCCAATTTTGGTTGTTGAAAAAATCTTCTAACCGTATTTCCGTTATTAGTATTTCCCGGTCCGGGCTTAGGAATATCAACTAATAAAGATATTTCATTTCTTAACTTTTCTTGTATATCTAATTTAGTTTGCTGTACAACAGATTTGTCAGTGCTACGAATTTGCCATCTTTTTATTGGGATTCTGTTCGCAATATGTAAAATGCACTCAAAACACCTTATCCAAGCGTGTAGTGTTGACAAGCCATACTCATACATATTTCTATTTACCGGCAGATTATTAATGGCATTCAAGTCATTCATAATTTTTGGTGTGGCTCCGCAAATTCCACATGTTTGGGACGAGGATTCTGAAATTACACTAAAAACTTTGCCATCGTGGTGATTAATTTGAAAAGACTCAAATTGTGTTGGAATAATTTCAGTTATTTGCTGTTTCATTTTATCAACTTCAGCACTAACCAACTCAGAAGTTTCTTTTGCGTAAATAAATTTTATTGGTCTACAAAATCGCGTTGAAGAAGGCCGAGAATTCTCCCACAGAATGACACTTCCCATTTTCACTTGCAGGGGCACAATGTATACGGCAAATAAGTTTTCATCGATCCTGTTCGATTCAGGGTCAGAAAAGCTTTGGCAGTAAGTTAAATGTCCGCAACTGCCATCACATCCCCATTTGTATATCGCTGTAATAGCATCTTCATTGAGGCTGACGAAAACTTCCTTCTGTGATTCGACGATTCTTATTGCTGTATGATCAACCAAGCTCTGTAGAGACACTTCAGTAGTCGTATCGGTAATTTGGACTCCAATAGGGTAGCATTTCTTTTTTGCTAATAGCAATGCATCATATGCTGGATATATGTTTGCATTTCTTACTTTTGCACCAGCTTGGATCAATTTGTACTAGTGCTTTGTAAAATCCCCATCCACGTAAAGAGCCAAAGCTTCATCAGGACTGTATGCAATAGCATTTTTGGCTTCTGAAGCAATAGTTTTTTTAATTTTTGCTGCAACCTCGGAATCAGAATGTAGCATTGATACAACTTCTGATGCGTTTCTTTTTCCTGCTTTGTGTAAAAAATTCTTTTTTGATTTCAATTCATTACGAATTAGCTAAATTTTTAATTAATTCTTTTCACCAAGGAAAATAATTGAAGGAAATTTGAATCAATTCAAATGAATTTGGCGAAAATGAATTGCAATTAATTTTCAATTCAAATGAATTTGGCAAAATTAATTGCAATTCATTTCCCATTCAAATGAATTGAATCGATTTTGAATTAATTCAAATGAATTAAAAATTAATTGCAATCAATCAAAGTAAACATGGTGTTTGGAGTTTATTTCTTCAAGTATTACTTATTTTGGGTTTGACATACGCTGAACGACAAAAACACATTTAATATTCAAGAAACAATTAATAATTTCATTGCAATTTATTTTTCTAATTAATTTGAATTAATTCAAAATCAATTCAATTCAAATGAATTGCAATTAAAATTAAAATTTCATTCAATTCGTGATTTTTGTGAAAATAATTAATTCAAAATTGAATAATTCATTTACAGCTCTGCAACCGAGTCAGTTCAGTTGGAAAAGTCTTACGATTTTTTATGAGATACAAATAAAAACCTAAAATGTTTTGCAATATATAGCCCCCTAAGTTTGCAAATTGGCTCTAGTATAATGACACGATAAAGAAATCATCTTTCTTCACCAAATCTAATAGAATGAAAAATATTTTTGAAGTACCTTTTTTTTCAAATTTGCGGTTTCCTTGTAGGATTGCACTAAAAACAGTGAACATTTTTCGTTTGCTGCTTATACACAATGATAATTACAGACAAACTAAACAACAAAATTTTTGCCCTTATTCTAATGACTAGCACTGCATTTATGTTTGAACCAGTGTTGCCAACAAATTTTTTAAAAAATACCTACACTAAACAAAATAAATCCCTTTTCCCCTACTTCCACGAATTATGTTCCCCTACAAAAATCCCTACGAATTATTGTGTACTAAAAATGTATTTAAAAATTGTTTCCATTCAATTTTATCACGGTTCTCAATCTTTTGACGAGAACCCCAAAACTTTTTTAAATATTTAGAAAGTTTATATTCGAAATATATTCATAAATTGATCAAAAATTATTTTTTTTAATATAAATTTGTTCAAGCTCGTTGATACTAGATTTTTTCTTAACTATTCTTGGGATTTTTAGGGTTTTTATTTGATTTTTTTTGTTCTATTCCTTTTTCGAAAATAACCAAAGGACAACACAAAAAAAGTCAAGAAAAGTTAGAAAAAACCCAGTGTCATAAAGGCTTTATCCAGGCATAGAAGACATCTGAGGAACATTTTAAATATTTTCAACAAATATTTTTGAATAGTATCACTAAAACTGTCAGTATTTTCGGTATTTCATTAAAATCCACCAAAGAAGTTATACCATCAATCAAAATGTGGCATTTTATACAGACAGAAATTTTTGTACATTGTCCTTACTTACAACATAATTTAATATTATCTGTCAGAATATGCTTATTTCATAGAAAGGTTATAATAACAGTTTTATTTAAGATTTGTATTAATTGGAAAAATATATTTAAAAATATCTGTCCCTTTTTCCCTACGCTGTTATTTCTTAACCAAAAAAACCTATTTGTAGGGATTTTCCCCTACTCCTGGCAACACTGGTGTGAACACAAAAACAAGATGTAAAAGAAACGAAGCAGAGGACTCTTATTGCAGAATGCAATAATATTTAATGAATAGTTTAGTTTCTTCTTCTTCTTTGCTTTAGTTTAAAACAATTTTAAGATTTCTTGATGTACGTATTCTTTTGAAATTAGGGTGCCGTTTAATATTCAACTATAGATTGGATTAATTGTGGGCGCTGTGGTTAGCGCGTTGGACTGTTACAAGTGAGGTTGCGGTTTCGAGCCCCAACCAAGGCAACATCAATTTATGAAAAATAGTAATATGTATGAGTTTTTTCTATCCCTCATACATATCGCAGCGTCCTCCTTCAGTGTTCCCAAAGCACTTAACCCCACCGAAGTAAAATAATATAACAGGGCTATGAACTAAAAAGCTTCAACAAATTTCGCCAACTCACCATCAGATGGCGCGCAACAACTGTTCTAAAATTCAACATCTCGCACAATTACAGTGTTGCCATATTTGAAGCCCTTCATCTTTCACCACCTTTCACTTCTCTATCCCCTTTCCAAAGGAAGCAACACGTTAATTAATAGGAAAAATTTCCTGAGTGTTGCTTCTCTTACAAAAAAAAAAAACAAATTTGGTTACATCAAAGGAATTAAATATGCTAAAAATCCCAAACGTATTTAACAAATTGTGAAAAATAATCCGCTGCAGGCATATCCCTATCCGGATTTCATTCTTGCCTAAGGAAATCGTCAGGGGACGACGTTTTTAGAATTTCTGGAAATATTTGTTAAGTTAAATTACAAACTCAATGAGAATTTTTTGTTCTCGTCTAGGAGCGTTATTAAACATTTAAAATATCAAAGAAAAAACAAAAACAACAACAGAAAATTTTCCACAATTTGCTTTGTCATCTTCCAATGTACTACTCTGTTGTTTTGACA
Organism: Leucophora obtusa; assembly: GCA_949987735.1. Lineage (NCBI taxonomy): Eukaryota > Metazoa > Arthropoda > Insecta > Diptera > Anthomyiidae > Leucophora > Leucophora obtusa. The sequence continues at coordinate 50,231,563 of OX465296.1, forward strand.
GATCTAGCAATGTAGTGACATCCATTCATGTAGAAACAACAATAGAGAACAATGTTTTCTAAAGTGTCAGTAACATTTAAATTTGCACAAGCACTTTAGAAAACATTGTTCTCTATTGTTGTTTCTACATGAATGGATGTCACTACATTGCTAGATCTGTCAAAACAACAGAGTAGTACATTGGAAGATGACAAAGCAAATTGTGGAAAATTTTCTGTTGTTGTTTTTGTTTTTTCTTTGATATTTTAAATGTTTAATAACGCTCCTAGACGAGAACAAAAAATTCTCATTGAGTTTGTAATTTAACTTAACAAATATTTCCAGAAATTCTAAAAACGTCGTCCCCTGACGATTTCCTTAGGCAAGAATGAAATCCGGATAGGGATATGCCTGCAGCGGATTATTTTTCACAATTTGTTAAATACGTTTGGGATTTTTAGCATATTTAATTCCTTTGATGCAATTAATGTATATCCCGATAAAATAAAATTAAAAAACAAATTTGGTTACATTTTTCACTAAATTTTAAAAAGGGATTGTTTTCGAGCAAAACAATTAGTATAAATTTGGCTAAATTCGAACGAAAAAATTCATGGTGGTCTTAAGTTTAATTTAATTTCGAAAAACAGCAAAATAATAACCATTCCGGAGTAATTGGGTTAATTTTTCTTTCTTGGTTTTACAAGTGTTATTACAAATGGTGGTTCGGAAAGAGTGCTCACCAGATTCTATAATTTTCAAATGGTTTTAACTATGAAACAATTAACTCTGCATTGGCTAACTAGATTTTTCGCTTTTCCAACCTTTTTTGGAACAAATTTTGGTTAAGATTATTTAATTAAGAAGGTTGGACAGCAGTTTTACAATATTTTTCAAAATAAAATTGAAACTACAACTTTGTATCGATTATATTTTGCATTGAGTGGTTACCCTGCACTCAAAAAAAAGTCAGTAAAGTCAGCAAATTTTTAGTCAGGAACGTGCTTGCAAATTTAATGGTAATTTTAGCAAATGGAATTTGCTGAAAATGAGCTAGCTGATTTTTACCATTGGGTGTATAACTAAAAAATGGATTCGCAACAGCTGGCGTAACTTTTACATATGGTTTGTGTCTTTAATAACTTATATGTCATTTTGGAGGGGAAACATCTGTCATTTAATCCCACTTACAAGACTCCCAACGCGGACCGGCAGATCTTAATGCGCTTCGGATATGTTGTAGAGGAGAAAAATTTAAAGGACACATAAATATTTGTTTTTTTTTTGTTTCGACTGGCAATCTCGAGTCTCAGGTTCGATTCCTGGCACGAGTACCTTTTATTTAAAAAACGAGTAAAAAATTAAATTCGGGCATCCGACTGTATAATAAATTGATTGGAAAAAAAACAATACTTTGGATAGAATGAGAGATTTTATTGAAACAAAACTGATACTAGATTTTTGCTGCCGATATTTTATTTAAATGACAAAATCTTACATAAATTGGTGGTTGTTGTTATTAAAGGTAATGTAGAAGTTAGTATAGTTTCAATATTGATAAGAAAAGTCAATATTTTAGATAATGTGACTATGTTTTAGTTATTCTTATATATTTTCTAATCATAATTAAATTTAACTTTTCTGATGATGAATTTTAATTAATGCAATTAAAATTATTGAATAACGACAAAATTTCGTTGGTTCCAACCAATTTACTTTCTGTGCGTATGACCTGTGAGTGCGCCCGGGAACACATGGACAGACAGACTCATGGACAGACAGCCAGATGAACGGACAGTCGGACAGACAGACGGACATCGTTAAATCGAAACAAAAGTTGACTCTGTGTCGATCGGTATACTAAAAGGTCTGGGTTCAATATTTTTTGGTGTTACAAATATCAGCACAAACTCTTTATATCCTGTCAACGTAGTGGTTTAGGGTATAAAAAACTTCAAACAAATTGGTGGAACCCTTTTGTGCATATGACAGTTACAAACTATATTATGAGTAATTTTTTAAACATTGACAGCAACAAAAACATCATCATCACCACACCACCCTTTTTGGCCTTGTTAAAAGGTTTTTTTCTTTTAGCTTTTCCAGTTTCATTTGTTTTTGCTATGAATTATACTAACTGTTTGTATGCATATTTAGCTATTATTAGCATTATTGTAATTGTAACATTTTTCTATTTTTTTTTCTTTTAAACATGGCTTTAATGGTTACCACATTTTATAACAATTGCACTGCTCCTAATGCCAGTACCCCACCATCTTCATAATCACGCTTTTAACTTGGGATAAGAGCTGTAAATGAATCATTCATTTTTGAATTAAGTCGCGAATTATTCGTGCATTGAATTAGCAAAATTTTTAATTAATTCTTTTCACAAAAAGCACGAATGGAAAGAAATTTGAATCAATTCACACGAATTTGGCAAAATGAATTGCAATTCATTTCCAATTCAAATGAATTGGCAAAATGAATTGCAATTCATTTTCAATTCATTTCCAATTCAAATGAATTGGCAAAATGAATTGCAATTTATTTTCAATTCATTTGCAATTCAAATGAATTGGCAAAATGAATTGCAATTCATTTTCAATTCATTTGAATTGAATTGGTTTTGAATTAATTCAATAAAATTAGAAAAATGAATTGCAATGAAATTATGAATTGTTTCTTGAATGTTAAATGTGTTTTTGTCGTTCAGCGTATGTCAAAACCAAAATAAGTAATATTTGAAGAAACAAACTCCAAACACCATGTTTACTTTGATTGATTGCAATTCATTTTTAATTCATTTGAATTAATTCAAAATCGATTCAATTCATTTGAATGGGAATGGATTTGCCAAATTCGTTTGAATTGGAAATGAATTGCAATTCGTTTTGCCAATTCATTTGAATTGGAAATGAATTGCAATTAATTTTCGCCAAATTCATTTGAATTGAATCAAATTTCATTCAATTCTTTTCCTTGGTGAAAAGAATTAATAAAAATTTAGCTAATTCGTAACGAATTGAAAGCAAAAAAGAATGATTCATTTACAGCACTGCTTGGTATGTATGACTATGTACTAAGACCACCACCTCTTCCATTGGGCTTGTTACATTACATGCATATGTATAAGCATTATCACCATCAATCCATGCTGCCACTAATGACTCTGATGTTTATTTGTTTTTTTTTTGTTTGTTTGTTTTTTCTGCTGTTGCACATATTTCTTGCAACTATTTTCGAGTCATTCGCAGGGCTTCAGTTTCAATTTGACATTCCTTGATAGTGCATGTTGGTTGTGTTACTAATAGTACCTAGGTACTTAATAGATTTCAAAATAAAAAAGCCTTCATTATGAATTGGGCCATATCAAATTTAACCGGAAGTAATCGCGTTAGTCGCGCTATTTTAGTACGTTACTCTCAAGTTCCTTTGGCTGAAGCCGCCGAATCAGCCCCACAAACTCCTTCATCGTCTTCCACGGCAACAAATCAAACCTCATCGTCTTCTTCTGCCTCGTCTTCATTTGCTGCTACATTTTTGCATGCTTCACGTCATGTTCCTGGTCGTGCTGTGCCTCGCAATAATAACAACCATAACAATCACGCAACAACGCCAGCTACTCAAATTTCCTTACCGTTAGATGTTGAGGAAACGGTAACCTGTTTTTGTAGGTAATTAAAAAAAAAGGAAATATTATATACTTTATGTTTTTCCCCAATCAGTAATTAAAAATTTAATGAAATTTTGTCAGGGGATTAAAATATTGAAGATTATGTATTTCTACATACGTTGAACATATAGGAACGATTTAATGGAAATATATGTTGCATACTTTTAAGCGACTTTGTTATAATCTGAAATGGAAGTGACCAATCAGAAAGTGATGGCAAATCACTTTAGAAGGTGGTTCCAATATTGGCAATAATTGCTTTCTACCCAAGATGATAACGTCATTAGTCAAAAGGACGGGCTGTTCAAAAAGCGCCGGAAAATCACCGAGGAAACAAAAATTTCAACGTTGGCAAAACCAACAAATAGGTGGTCTGGAAATACATTTTCCGAGATAAAATTTAAAATAAAGTTAATATGTATTTTTTTTTTGCCCTACCTTGATTTGAACCCCCCAATAAATAGGTGGTCTGGAAATACATTTTCGGAAATAGAATTTAAAAAAGTTAATATGTATTTTTTTGCCCTGCCGTGATTTGCATCTTGGCAGACGAGAGCTCTTCCCACTAACGAGACATATAATACTTAGTGGATAAAAACATAAATGATTGATAACAGCTTGACAAAAAGTATGTTGGAACTAACGTTCCGTCGCTGGGGGGAAAAAATGGTCTTAAATCCGCTTTTCCACAAACAAAAATCGACTTTATGAAACTGAATTTTTTTCGATTAAAAAATCCCAAACACCTTTTTTGCCTGCAATCGGATTTGAATTCGGAGCCTTCTGTATACAAAACTTTTTGAACAAAGCGTCATCATTTTTATAAAATAATTGCCCGACCGGAGCATTGATTTTATAGCCTTGTCAATTTCTGCTAATAGAAAAAAGTCCGTAAAAAATTTAGTTAAAAATACTAAGAATTAGTTAAAATTAATTAAAATTAGTTAGGAGATTATTTTTGCTATATATTAGTAATATAGGAACAGCAAAAATAAAACTGTTATATTTGAGTTAAATTTTTGTAAATGAAAAATAGCAAACTAACCTGCTAAAATCAGCAAAAAATCAAAATAATTAGTAGCCCAAAAAATCAAAAAAAATTAAAATTTTCGAAGTTTTTTTCGATTTTTTTTTTTAAATGCAAATAAAAATCGAGCCTTCTGAAAAAGCAGTTTACATTTTTTTTTAGCAAATATTTCTGCTGATTTTAGAAGTATTTTTTTTTTTTTTAAAGAGAAGCAACACTCAAGAAATTCTTCCTATTAATTAACGTGTTGCTTCCTTTGGAATGGGGATAGAGAAGAAGTGAAAGGTGGTGAAAGATGAAGGGCTTCAAATATGGCAGCACTGCAATTGCTTGAGATGTTGAATTTTCGAACAGTTGTTGCACGCCATCTGAACTTTCCATTAATTTTCCTTCGTTCGTACCCCAAGGCTTTTAGAGGTTGGGGTCAAAAAGCAGATTATGCGGACAGAATTAATTTCTGAGTGGGGTTTTTCAAATAGATGCACCTAAGACCCAATGTTGTATGTTGATTTGAAGGGCTGTGTGTCTTGGTTTTTAGAAACGGTGTAAAACTCTTTGTCTGGTACATCTCCTTACTACGAGGCGGATCAATAAGTCCACGACTTTTTGAATGAAGCACAGTTCTTTTTTAGGAAAATGCAATATCACTACATTGCTAGATCTGTCAAAACAACAGAGTAGTACATTAGAAGATGACAAAGAAAATTGTGGAAAATTTTCTGTTGTTTTTTCTTTGATATTTTAAATGTTTAATAACGCTCCTAGACGAGAACAAAAAATTCTCATTGAGTTTGTAATTTAACTTAACAAATATTTCCAGAAATTCTAAAAACGTCGTCCCCTGACGATTTCCTTAGGCAAGAATGAAATCCGGATAGGGACATGCCTGCAGCGGATTATTTTTAACAATTTGTTAAATACGTTTGGGATTTTTAGCATATTTAATTCCTTTGATGCAATTAATGTATATCCCGATAAAATAAAATTAAAAAAAAAAGTTTTTATTTTTCAACATAGTCTCCTTTTAATTTAATGCACTTAGTTCAACGTTTCTCTAATTTTTGTATTCCTTCCAAAAAATAGGATTTCTCGAGGTCCTCAAAATAGGCATTTGTTTGAGCAATAGTTTCATCGTTGGAGCTAAATCTCTTTCCACCGAGATAGTTCTTTATAATTGGCAATAGAAAATAGTCACTGGGCGCTAAGTCCGGAGAATATAGCGGAGGAGGTACCTATTCGTAGCCCAATTCATGTAATTTTGCCATTGAGACTACACACATGTGGACCCGTGCATTGCCTTGATGGCTAAACGGGGTCGTTTGGCATAATACTCATCGTTTATTGTTTTTCCCTTTTGAAGGTAATCAATGTTGATTATTCTGCGTTCATCCCAAAAAACTGTCGCCATGACCTTGTTGGCCGACAAACCCACCTTAGCCTTCCTCGAAGCCGATTCACTCAGAGAAACCCATTGTTTCGACTGCTTGGTCTCCGGTGTGTTGTAAAGGATCCACGTTTCATTCTCAGTTATAAAATGCCGCAAAAACTCATTAGAATTGTGGTTAAATAACTCCAAACAATCCTTTAAAGTTGTCACACGATTGTGTTGTTTATGTTTTGACCTCAATTGTCCGTCCGAAAGTTCAGCGTCACTAGTGCTTGTGCGACCTCAACGAAACTCAAATTTTTTAGCATTGAAGTTCTTGTTGCAGAGTCCTCATAGTACTTGGCCAACTTTTCCTTGGTTTGAGTGACGGGGTTTTTTCGCAAAAAATAATGTTTGATGAGCTCTCGAAATTCACTTTTTTCCATTTAAAAAAAATCCACGGGATTGTATGCTTTGAACACCTGTTAAACAAGATTGTATGCTTTGAACATCTACACTAATAGAAAAAAGTCCGTAAAAAATTTAGTAAAAACTACTAAAAATTAGTTAAAAATGATGCTGCAGAAAAAAACTGCTAAATTAGCAGATTATTTTTGCTATATATTAGTAATATAGGAACAGCAAAACTAAAACTGTTAAATATACAGAATTTTAGTTATATATGAGCTAAATTTTTGTAAATGGAGATTAGCAAATTAACCTGCTAAAATCAGCAAAAAATTTTGCTAAATAATTAGTAGCCTAAAAAATCACCAAAAAATTTAAAATTTTCGAAGTTTTTTTTTCGATTTTTTTTTTAAATGCAAATAAAAATCGAGCCTTTTGAAAACAGCAGTTTACAATTTTTTAGCAAATATTTCTGCTGATTTTAGCAGAATAGACTGCTATTTGCATTCAACTAAATTTAGCTTAAAAATAGCAAAAATTTTGTAGATTTAACAGTTTATTTTTGCTATTTTTAGTCTACAAATATTTAGCAAAATTTTCTGCAGATTTTACAGTACAATTTGCTATTTTCAATTAACTAAAAGTTAGCCTAAATATAACTAAAATTCTGTAAATTTAGCAGTTTTAATTTTGCTGTTCTCATTTTACTAGTATTTAGTAAAAAAATCTGCTAATTTTAGCAGTTTTTTCTGCAGCATCATTTTTAACTAATTTTTAGTAACTTTTTCTGCTATTTTTACGGATTTATTTCTATGAGTGTAATAACGGTACTTGCTCAAAATTTGACAGTATTCTGTTAACAGATAGTACTTGTCCGGAGCAGTGTTGCATTTCATCTTTCTACGAGGGAAGTTCGAAAAGTCACGGACTTATTGATCGGCCCTCGTATCTAACCTACAAAAGGAATATAACTCTTATATTTTTTTGCTTTGCTTTTTGCCATTAAATACCATTTTTTCTATTTTTCCAATTATTTTTGTAAAAATGCGATTTTTACAGATCCTTGCAGAAAAAATGTTGGGGATTTTTTTAAAACTTTTAGTTAAATATACCTTTGTAGTTCTTTTTTTGGAATAAAATTACAAAAGCAAAATATTTTTTTTAATGTTGCAACATTTAACCAACATATTGGTGAAATTCCGGAATATTTTTTTTACAGTATCGATAATTTCAAACTTTAGAAATCATACTTATTTACGTCCATTTAAAAATTTTTGGAATAAGCATGCCATTTTTGCCTTTTATTGTCATTTTAAACTTGCCTTGCTTATAGATGATAAAGGGCTTTAAAGCCTATTTTGGAGCTTTTGTTAACTGAAGTATGCTCTGAATGTGGGGTGTGTAAAACTCTTCTATCGATGTTACAGTGAGTCCGTAGTCCGAAATACTCGCTTATCCAGGTGAACTCATCCGTTTGTGGTCTGTTGTCAAGTGGACCGCACAAGGCATTAAGGAGAGAATTCGCTATTTTGTCGAACAATCCGTATATGGAATAACTTCCCATACTTCGACTTTCTTAAAAACCGATTTGTCGGTTAACCGAAAATGGACTATTTTAAAAAACCGGGTTTTGGTTTTTGTAAAAAAAATTCCGGGATGCACCGAAATAACTGACTACCGTTATCCTTAAAATACCGTTACCGAAATAACTGAAATACCGTTAACCTTAAAATACCGTTACTGAAATAATCAAAAAACCGTTATCCTTAAAATACCGTTACCGAAATAACTAAAAAACCGTATATCCTTAAAATACCGATACCGAAATAATTGAAATAGCGTTACCCTTAAAATACCGTTGCCGAAATAATCTAAAATAGCGTTACCCTTATCGATAACCGCATCGTTTCGGTTACCATCCATGATTTTCGGTTAACCGGTTTGCAAAAAACCGAAATATGAACAAAAAACCGGTTTTTCGGTTAACCGGTTTGGAAACACTACCCCTAACACTTACAACATATAGCAATATAACTCAAATATCCATAAATGCCACTCCTTATTTCCTCCTTCCGCATAACCTATTTTCCTGATACCTACATAATGCACTACATTAAAAGGGCTCAACCTCTAAGTGCAGTATTTTAAAAATGCAATATTTTTTGTCGCACAGTACAATGCATTCTTTGAAACATAAAATTTTCCTTGGACTGAAATAAAGAAAAGCTTGTCATAAAAACTACCCATCAAAACCTTGGTAATGACTGGTCATTACTACATGCATTACTTAGATCTCATATCTCATTACCCGTTGAATTACTTTTAAACTGAATGTAATGAGTTACCGATAATTATACCCCACACATTACTATTTCACAATAGCTGAAACCAATAATATATGTTCTAAATCATTAAAAACCATAACTATGGCGTAGCCTAGTGGTTATCGTTTTTGTCTGACAGACATGAGGATCGCTGCTCAACTCGTGTTAGCTTCCATTGTTGTTTTTTTTTTTGAAATTTATATTAAACATCTATTAATAGAAATGTTGATGTTCTTAAGCAGTATTTAATAACAACAAGTTTTGTGAAAAATAGACATGTATAACAGTTGCCACAATAAATGTGTACATAAGTTAAAGCAATAAAAATCATAGTGATGTCGTGGTCTAATGGTTAGAGTGTTTGCCTGACAATCGTGGGGTACGCTGATCAATACGTATCAGCTCCTATTGGTTTTTAAATTTTTATATTTTTTTAAATCTATATTCAACGTCTATTTATAGAACAGCTGATAAACTACTTACAGGTAACATCAGTGTAATGACTTTCCTCCAATGACATCACCATGTTAAAATAAGTAGTTTAGTAATTAAAAGGTAACTAGTGAACACTTAAGATTTCAATACCTAAAACTCATTACATGGTAATGAAAGGTTTTGCTGGGTACATACGAATGCTTCAGTTGTCAAATCGATTAACTCTACTTTCTAAATTTTATAAAACTTTAATTTCGCAACATTTTATTGACTCCGAACTATATAAATATTAACACTACTAAATGACAAAATTTATAATTTAATATGAATTTTCAAAAATAATATACATATATTGTAATATTTTCTCATTTTTCTCATTCAGTCTCATTCATTTTTCTTTATGGAATTAATCTATTTGGCAACTGAAGAATTTATATATAAAACTAATTAACTACCCAATTTGAGAAAACTGAAAAAAATATGTACAAAATGTAATCATGTCTATACTCTTTCCGTTAATAATAAACTGATAATTGTTTTTCCATCATCCTTACACCAATTCTTCAAATGCACAATAGGCTGGAGCGTGAAAAACGAACTTTCGGGTTTCGACAATGGTCTTTAAAACAATGTATTTGAACTTTCAGCCCGATCGGAGATCATCTTTAGGTTCTCCCCAATCTACAAAATTCCGGGTTATTTAATTATTCCAAATTACAAAATTTCTAAATTTTAAGATTGTATATAATTAACTCAATAGGGATACATCATACATCCGCTGGACACTTTTCAACCAAACTTTGTATACCCGAGTAAAAAAGTTTTGATATAATCATATATTATTTTATGTAATTGCATATAGTAACTTATAGTTACATATGGCCACATATGCTTTTAAATTCAAGCAGATATAATTTTATATAGTCATATGTTAGATATTTTTTCCTCAAAGGTTTTAATATGGAGACATATGTGATTTTATATTATTACATACTGGCCTACATATAATTGCATGTGCTATATATAAGTACATAAAGTAACATATTACAGATATAATTACATATACGTTTATATATAATTTAGTATGACACTATACATAATAATATAAAACTATATGTGGAGCCATATAAGAAATATTTCATAATTTGTGTTATATATTGACGAATAAGAACCCATATATAACTTAATATGGTTCCATATGTACAATATTTCATGATTTCTTTAATATATAACAATTAGGGTTTATGTCCCGGGAATTCCCGGGACGGGATTCCCGGGAATCCCGCCCTTTTTCGGATCCCGTAATCCCGGGAATTTTGTGCGGGATTTCCCGGGATTTTTGTTTATTCTTTTACAGAAGTTTTAGCTAATATTATTGCAATTTTGGAAGCTTTATTTAAATTTAAAGCACTGTTTTTTTTTGAAATTAATTTGATCAAAAAATATTTTAAATTAAAAAAATACGATTTAAAATTTAATAAACTGAATTAAGCCAAATTGTTTTTAGATGTCAATTGAATTTGGTTTAGTTAAACCGAAAAAATTTTATCAAGTTTACCAACAAAAATTCTTGTATGTACTTCGGAAATTTTTTTTCTTTAAAATGATCTTTGTTAAAATAAAGAAATATTTCTATAGGCTGGTTTACACTATATTTTCGGAAAAATTCTGCAACCTTGCCTATATGTTTTGCATGTGTACTAAAGTAAAGTCGTACCGAAAATCTGATAGAGTAAACCAGCCTTATTCAACATTCCAACATCATTATTTCAGTTCCAAATACCTCAAAAAAGCTAGACATTAAAATTAAAATATTTGTAATGTTTTCTTATTTTCAATTGACAAGTATTTTGAGTTTCTTTTATTTAAAATAATTTAATTTTAAGTTCAATTGTTATTCCTTTATTTCAATTGTATTTTTTAAATATTAACTGTTTTCAAAATAATCCATCAGATGCTTTTTAAAATTATTTTGGATTTTTTATATGTTAATTTAAAATGCAACTAAATACGAAAACTAAATAATTTATTTTTAAGTAGCTGTGGCATAAAAAATGTCTATTCCAGAAAACCAATTAAAGTTAAGAAATTATTTAATAATGTTGTAGTGTCTTTTTTTATAAAACGATTTAGGCGAATTTGCCTAAAAATTTGTATGAAAAATACTCACTTTTAAGCTTTTTTATAAAAATAATTCTAGACGGATACTTTTGAAAATCTGCATAGAAAGATATATATAAAATATCTAGAAATAGAAATTTTTGGATTTCTTATTTAAGAAATATTTTAGCACAAATCGATCATATTTCTGACTATAAAACTGATCCGACACGATTTTGCACCCATTAACAATTCCAATATATTCTGAAAAAGGAGATGAAGATAAAATACTCGTGTCTTTCACTTTTTCTATATCAATTGGTTTAACCGTTTAAACCGCGAATTAATATTTAATTAATATATTTCTAAGAGTTTTTTAAAATTAAGACGGCCTTCCATATAAATATATTACTTAAATATTAATTAACGAATTAAATTTTTAAACGAATTGATCCAAAAAAAGTGGAAGACATTGATATTTTATATTTAGCCATCCTTTCAGAATATATTAAGTACATTTTCTCATGGGTACAACCAAAAGATGAACTTTGTCAGACGGTGTTTAAACAGTAATCGAGTTTTTCAAGTGCAACATATGTCGAACTATTATATTTTCTAACGAGCGGGAATTCCCGGGATCCCGGGAAATTCTGAAAAAAATCCCGATGTCCCGGGAAATGAAAAAGTCCGGGAAAAGAAAAACCCTAATAACAATATAACGTTCTTTATAAAATCATCTATAATTATATATCATCCCACATAAGCAATTATTTCAAAGTGATTTTATATAAAAATATATAAGGTCAATATCGTCACCTAAAATGCAAAAGGGCGTAACAACACTTTTTATTTTTTTACACTAGAACCAAAAAAAAAAACGTTGTAGAATTAAAGATATTCTATATTTTCTTCTTTTGTTTAAAACACGACAATAGACTTATTTCGACATATACGTTTAAAATTTTGTAGGGGAATGTAATTTAATTTAGTGCATCATAATCAATCAGAAAATCGGCTTAAATTTTTTTGTTGTTACGCCCTTTTGCATTTTATGTGACGATATAAAACCGTATTATATTATATGTGGTTCTATGTTAACAATGATTTTGAACTAGTTTTAGATTTAGTAATTACTAGGGATTGGCGCGTGACTAGAAATGTTCGTGAGTCACGTTATTCACACAATGATCGTGAGTAATAATTACTATACTCAAGTGATTCGTGCGTGAGTCTGAGAATATATAATTCGTACTTGATTCGTGCGTGAGCGTGAATAAGAATATATAACCCGTGCATGATTCGTGTGTGAGTTTATTTTTTGCATCATATATTTTTAGTAATTTTTACTATTTTTTAATATTTTACTATTTTTTTTACTATTTTTCTTAAATCTTGGTTGTGTAACATAATCCTCTTAACTTTAAAATTTCAGTCTTGTTATTACTAAAAATAAAGAAAATTTTGTTCATGTTTAATGCACTGTCATGGTAAATCTGGATAAAAGTAATGGAAGATTTATCGAAATTATAGCATCTCCAGCTGACCTTTGGGTTAATCATTATATTTGGAAATTAATTACACATGCAATTACACAATTACATGTAATTGTAATTTAAAAAAATTCAATTACAGTTACATATTATTTGTAATTGTAATTCAAAAAAAACAATTACATGTAATTTGTAATTGAAAATTTTCAATTATAAATTACATATAATTGTAATTGAAAAAATGTCAATTACATTTTTTTCGGAAAAGAAATAATGACAAAAAGCACAAGTGAGGGGTCAGCCCAACATGACGTATTCTTTTTATATTTATCCACGCCTATCCAACCTATCCCAGTCAGTTTTTTCTACAAAATTTTAACAAAAAACACTAATTCTAAATGTAATTGAAATTTGTAATTGAAATCACTTTCAATTACAATTACAGTTACATGAAATGTAATTGAGTTTTTTTTTTTAATTTCAATTACATTTATTTGTAATTGTAATTGAAATCCCCCAGGTCTGATCTCCAGATATTGCATATCTTTTTTATTTAAAAAAATAATTTTTGTATATTGTTAGATGTGGTCATATATAATATGATCTAAAGTATAAGGTAAATTTTTAGATATAATTGTTAGTGTCCGACCGAGTATTCGGCTTCGGAGTTCGGCCAAAAAGTGATGTTCGGCCAAGTTCGGTGTTCGGCAAAATTTTGGCCGAATACCGAACTTTTCTATAAATCAATATTTTGCAACATTTAGCTCTTTAATTTTGTATAGTAACTTATAAATATGCACATTTTTAACTTAATTTTTACTTAAAGAGCGAAAAATACAACTTTTTTATGTTTTTGCAATTTAAAAATATTTAGAAATTGGTTTCCGCGTTTTTGAATTTGAAAAAGTTGCATAAAATTGTGTTTTTATTCAAACACAAAAGTATTCGGCTTCGGTTTCGGCCGAACTTAGTAATTTTGGCCGAAGTTCGGCTTCGGCTTCGGTTCGGCCTTAAAAAGTGAGTTCGGTCGGACACTAATAATTGTATCAAACTATGTCCACTTTTATAATATTTTATATAATTTTATACAAAAAGATATAATTTGATGTAATTGGATGAGGACAAAATTCGGATACAATTGTATCGAATTGCATAAAATTGTATCAAATTGTACCAAATTCTATACAATTGTATACATTTCGATACAATAAGATACAATAAGATGTTCTCATTTTTCGGATATATTTATATCTAATTACATAAAAGATTATATATAATTAAATATAACTTCATATGGCTCCATATCATTTTTTTAATTGGGTATACACCCAGAAAACAGATTCAGTTCTGATAACCGCATTTGTAGCCAATCGCATGGTTCGCTTGTGGTAGCCGAATTTTTCAGTTGTAGCAACAGAAGACTGATTGAGACAGACCTAATTTGACTGTGGCAACAGAATTGTAGTTGTATCAACAATAATTCGGTAGCCGCAACAGAAAAATTCATTTGATGCAACTGAACCATTCGATTGGCAACAAATGGGGTTGTCAGCACCGAATCTGTTTTCTGGGTGTACATATATGTATAGGCCAATACTTCAATAATAAGTTTTTAGAATTGTTTCTGAATTATAGCGCGCTCTAAAAATTTTATTCTTGTATATATTTATGGATTAATCCTTATTCAAAAATAAAAGAGATTTTTAATTTTTTAAATACACATTTAATTAATTTTTTTTGGAAAAATATGTTGTTTTTTAAAGTGGTCATATGGCAACCCTGACATTGTAATTTTAATAGATGCAGTAATATTTTCATAAAAGCTAGCAATTATTTATGTTTTAAGCACCGTAAGTTGTTTTTCACGTGGAAAAATTTCACTCGAACTTTAAATACCTCAAATTGCAATTTAATTTAAACAAATGAAAAAATTTTTTTTGTCCAGTTTGTACACAATATTTTGAAAAAAAAAACGGACTACCTACACTAACAGGAAAAAGTCTGTAAAAATTTTTGTTAAAACTACTAAAAATTACTTAAAAATTATAATATTTATTAAAATGTAACCATAGAACTTAACCAACCTATCACCTTCTGCAAACTCTATAGATTTTATGCTCGTTGGTTAGACTAAAAAAAATGTTACCTCTTATTTGCCCCAAATATGTACCAACATTAATTTTAAAATGATTTTTGAAAATAAACACAGCAAAACAATTTTAGATTTGTTCTTAAAAATTATAGAATCTAAATCCACTTAAATGATTAGATGTTGCAAAAGATATTGAGCTTTAGTAAAAAATGCCCTAAAGATGATTTATCATTTTTCAAAATATTTTGCAGAAAAGCTTCTGCATGCACCAAAACAAACAAATTTACTGAAAAATATCAATTTTGGCTTTTCCACAAAACCTAACAAATTCTGCCAGAAACACAATTTTACAAAATTAGTAACTAAATACACTAGCTTAATCTTGCGCAAGCTTTAAAATATAAATAGCCAAAAAATAGAAATAAGTTCCTAGCAATCATGTTTTATTCCGTACAAATCCCCGAATTCTTAAACGCAAATTTTTTTATATCAATTCACAAAAAAATTACGATTTGGCAGCACTGCCGCTACATATTAAATTATGTACTTTTCTACATGTAAAAAATGTATAACAGCTGTAAGATATTTTTTCTCTCATTTACTTTGTATTACTGTTATATGAAGTCAGCTGTTCTGTTACTTTGCGGTTGGCGTTAACTGCACAGTAAATGTAGACAAAACATTAATTGTGTATTTGTTTGTATCTTTTCTCTGTTTATAAAGTTTTTCTGTTTTTTTTTCTTATAAAACAGCTGATTTTTGTTTTTGTAAAAAACTAAACAACATCTGTTGGTATTTTTTTTAGGTTTTCGAAAACAGAGAATAATTTTTAAAGAGAGTTATTCGAACAATTGAGGGCAAAAATATTGATTTAAAAAATATATTAACATAGGTGGTTAAAATTCTCATTTCTTTTAGGGAGCATAACTTATTTAAAAAATAACAAACTAAACATTGACTTTAGTTATTGCCACACAAATTTGACATGCGTAGTTGTAGTTATTATGATATTGGTTAAGAGGCCTAACTTAGATTTAATTTAATATTTATTTAAAAATTACATGTTTTTTAATACTAAGTCTGTTTGTTTACATTTCTAGTAAAATATAGTAAATTTAGAAAGTGCGAGAGAATTACCAAAAATTAATTTCTTGTCAAATAGCCTGAAAGAAATTTGTTGTTGAATTGTAAATAGAATCAACTGAATTAAAAAATTTGCAAATCTCGCGTCAAAATTTAAGAGAAAAAACTAGTAAAAACTAGCATGTAAACAAACAGACATGCTGTATCTTTGTATTCCAATAAATTGCATTTAATATTTTCAATTAACTAAAAGTTAACTTAAATATAACTAAAATTCTGTAAATTTAACAATTTTTATTTTGCTGTTCTTATTTTACTAGTATTTACTAAAAAATTAGCTAATTTTAGCAGTTTTTTAAGCAGCATCATTTTTAACTAATTTTTAGTAATTTTGCAGCTATTTTTACAGATTTATTTCTATGAGTGTATTGTTTATTACTCTGTTTTTATTTTTACTAATTTGGAATATTTGTATATATTCAGTTTTTTGGAAATTCTTCTAATTTTCATGTAAAACATAAAGATCATGAAAAAAGCCTTCCAAAGAATCGGTTGCAAAATCAACTTCTTTTCCTTTGTAGCCCGTTTTACTGTCTGTTCTAAACATCTCTGAATTTTGTTTGAAATTGTCCCAAAGGCAGATGCTTCTTTAGCTCCAAAGTAGAACTGGTACAACCGGTTCTGGAACTAGTTCTAGAACTAATTCTCTGTCAGTTTCACTTTATACTTAAGTTCCAAGGAACTAGTTCTATTGAATTGGTTCTAGTGGCATCACTGTGAGAATTCGGGTGGTTCGCAACCGTTTGTAAACATTTTTCTTGACTGTATACGAAGAAATCGGCTAAATCCAAACCTTTCTCAGAGTCTCAAAATATTTATATTTGATTTTCTTCAAAATTTCTTTTATTTAACGTTATTTTTGGCTTATCAGATTATATTTTTTAGGTACGAAAGTGGTACAAATCCATGTCGCCAGTTATGATTTTCAATCATCATACTGTACAAATCATTTTCAAATTAAAAGTCCATTATTAGATTGTGATTCAGGATCATTGTTGTTACTATTCTCATCAGAAAGTATTTCTTTGTTTAAAACTATTCTAAGAACTTTTCCATAATAATATTATTTGACATCCCTGACATTTTTGCTGCTTTTATACTTCCAATCGAAAGGCAATGGCGTAATCCAACAATTTAACTGGTGCACGTCTTTAGTAAGGTCACTAAAAAGGAAAAAGGAAAGAAGAAAAAACGAAAAAGCCGCTTTAAAGTTTTTGATGCTGCTACAACTGCAACAGAAAACAAAAATGAAAATTGTTTTCAATTATAGCAAAAGTTAATAATGAACGACGATTGCATTTATAAAATACTCAATTTACAGTGGGTTAGCTTACCCAAGTTAGCTGAATAGATAATGAATTCTGTGTGCTTTTTGTATAAACAGTTATCTGCATTAACACGCTTACTGCATTTATTTTATCTATTTCTCTGGCTGGCTGATTAGTTGGTTGGTTGAAAACATAAGCCGTTATTTTTCGATGTTAAATAACGTTAAGTTAGAATTGTTTTGCTATTTTCTATTAATCTTTCTAGTCAATAATTCTTAATATTTTTAATTGTTTTAAATTAAAAAAAGAAACTTTCTAAAACAGCAAACAACTTTCAGTTAAAACTCGTTGATTTTCTAAACGTTTTTGTCAATACAACAGTTTGAGGATATTGATTAGAGTGGGCCGGAGTTTTCCATTCTGAAATTGTACCATTCCCAAATAGTTGCGAAAAAAGATTTGTTTCCTGTAAGCGATTGAAATTTTTGAGTTCCGAAAAATCGCATAAATTTTCGGACAGTTAACCCATTTTTTGCCGCTACCAGTTCCCGTCGAAGTTATCAAAGTTATTCTGAGCCTAATTAAGAAAATTCAAAATTTTTAAGTGACAATTTTCCGGAAAATTTGTGGAGATTGTAATCACTAGGGCAAGGAATTTCATGTACTTAAAAATGGAAAATATGCGCCTAAAATATGCGGCTAAAAAAGAAAAATATGCATTAAAAATATAAGAAATATGCACTTAAAACTATTATTTTTGCAAAAATAATGCAATTTAAAACTTAAAAATATATTCAAGTTAGTTATTTTGCAAACAGACACAGAACTCGAAGATTTTCCATATGTCAATAAGGTTTTTAAGAATTTTTATTTTGATTGAATCAAAATATAAAAATTTGAATTTTTACAAAATAAAAATTTTTGATTGAATCAAAATATAAAAATTTGAATTTTTTACAAAATAAAAATGCTCCTAAAAATTAAAAATATGCACAAATATGCATTAAAAAGCACAAAATATGAATTAAAAAGGCACCAAATATGCACTTAAAGTCAAAATATGTAAAAACATGCATTTATGACAACATATGCAAAAATATGCAACTACAAATCGATGCCATTTTGTTCTAAATTTGATTATTCAGATAAATATTTAGTCCATATTAGTTTTGAACTATCGACAAAAAACATGTATTTGTAATCATGTAATCACCATTGGCGGAATATGCATACAAGGCTGATATATTTTTCCGATTTCACTTGAAAAACCTGTTATGCTCCATATAAAAAAAAAAATGACTTCACGATGAGTTCCACGTGGAAATTCTGTAGACTTTGTTTTCAAGACTATTATTTTTCTTATGGAAAAGTGACACTTTGTGTTTATTGTGATTGTGTCTTTCTAAAAAATAAAAAAAAAAATAATTTTAAGAATTTAAATTAATTACTAATTATTTTTAGAATTTAAAATAATTATAATTATTAAACGTGAAAACTAACTTATGGTGCTTTAATTTATATAGTGCGATAGGTAGGTATGTACATCGTTTTTAGTTAATTTCGGAACACGAATATTACCTTAATTTTTCAAAATATGGCAACACTGTTCTGTATGACAAATTTGTTTTTGTTTGTTACTTTAGGAATTAAAAAAATCCTAATCCTTTAAGCTGAAAAAATCTGCATAAAATAAACTGACATCTGAATCCAATTTAAATATATTGAGTATATTCCAAACGGGGAAAGGGATCGCCCTCTTGAAAATTTAAGGATTTTTTGAGATCAGTTAGAGATTTTATTAAAAAAAAAATAGGTTTTTGAGTATTTGGATTTTTTAAATTTTAAAATTGAAAAAAATTTAATTTTTTTATTTTTCAATATTTTTTTTTTAATATTTTTTTTTTTAATACGGCTAAATATCCTCTTTAAAACGAGCTAAGAACCATTTTTGTAGCTATTATAGTTTTCGAGATATTCAAAAAATAACCTCGTAAAAAAGCTAAAAATTAGAAAAATTATGACATTTTTTGAAATTTTAAATATTGCATAACTTTTGAAAAAAAAATTTGTAATTTTTTTCCTTTGGCAAAACTTCGTTATATGATGAAAGAAAAGTTCTGACCAAAATTCATCCAAATCGAAGGGGTCGAGTCCAACCATTGGTCGATTTGAGATGGAATGACCCATATACAGTGGTGGCAAATTTGATAGGAACGATTCAAGTTTTTTATAATTTTTTTTTCGTTGCCTTTATTTTTAAAAATCAAAATAGTGGCTAAATTCGCCCCGGGAGGCAAAAATGTGGTTTAGAATATTGTGCAGTATTTTAGCGTAATGTCTGTTTTTTTATTTTGTCACTTGTTTTAAGTGGGCGTGGCTTTCAATGAAAAATTAGCGATATTGACCTGTTATCAAATTACAGAGTAAAATTTAGCCAGTACTGATCGGATCTATACGAACTGTATATTTTTGGAAATCCTACAAAATTTCCTTAACTTCTGCATTATTTTTATCTAGAAATAGTCGCCAGACTTAAAATGACAGTGCCTTAAACATAAAAAAAATTTTCTTTGTTTTTAGCGATTTTATAATAATGTTAACAACACTGAAATATCATTTGTAAATTCTGAGCCTAATTAAGAAAATGATAAATCTTTAAGCTTCAATTTTCCGGAAAATAAGTGGAGATTTTAATCACCATTGGCGGAATATGCATACACGGCTGATATTTTCGAAGCGTTTTTATACTGAGTATATCATAAAACAAACAGGACCCATAATAATTGATAAAAAAATAAATTAAATAAAAAAACATTTCATTAGCAAGTTATGAATAGTAGAAGTGCTGGTGATTGTAATCACCAGTCGGCGAAAAATTTGTTAATAATATGATTGCATCAACCAGTAAGACATATTTTGTAGCCGTGATCGTATTGCAACCATATCTTTTCTCTGCGCCTTGTTGAACTTTTTGACCACTCTGGAAACACATTGCCTGGTCACTCGTACTTCTATTGCAATTTTTTATAGTTCACAATTGATTATTTTGAATTATTTCAATATTTTTTTGTGCACTTGTCTTCGATTGTCTATTGTAAACTAATAAGCCACTCGAATTAGAAAAACCAATGCATTTTAAATCTCACATATTTCTCAAAGATATTTTGATCAATAAAAATAATTTTAATTTAAGGTGGAAAAAGTTATTAAGAAAAATATGTGCTACATTTTTTAATGATTCACTCCTTATTTCCGAGTTAATTGAACCAGTACTCAGAAATGACTGAATGGTTTTTCCGTAACTGCAAATAGTGAGCCACACTTGGATTTTTTCGGAAATTTTGTTTGCTTTTGGGTCCTATATTGTATATGGTGTTTTTTTAAGCCCGATAGAACTTACGAAACGGTTAACTGTCAAACAATTTTTCATACTGCGCTCACTTTTTGGCATTTATGATTAGTATACTCTGGCAAGTCATCATGACTAGATTGACGCTTGAACAACGCTACACTCATAGAAATAAATCTGTAAAAGTAGCAGAAAGAGTTACTAAAAATTAGCTAAAAATGATGCTGCAGAATATAGGAACAGCAAATATAAAACTGTTAAATATACAGAATTTTAGTTATATTTGAGTTCAATTTTGAAAATGGAAAATAGAAAAATTTTGCTAAATAATTAGTAGCCTAAAAAATCACAAACAAATTTAAAATTTTCGATGTTTTTTTTTCGATTTTTTTTTAATGCAAATAAAAATCTGGCCTTTTGAAAACAGCAGTTTCCATTTTTTAGCAAATATTTCTGCTGATTTTAGAAGAATAGACTGCTATTTGCATTCAACTAAATTTTAAGCAAAATTTAGCAAAATCACAAAAAAATTTTAAATTATCGAAGTTTTTTCGATTTTTTTAAATGCAAATAAAAATCTAGCCTTTTGAAAACAGCAGTTTACAATTTGTTATTTTAAATTAACTAAAAGTTAATTTAAATATAAATAAAATTCTGTAAATTTAACAGTTTCAACTTTGCTGTTCTTATTTTACTAGTATTTAGCAAAACAAATCTGCTAATTTCAGCAGTTTTTTCTGCAGCATCATTTTTAACTAATTTTTAGTATCTTATTCTGCTATTTTTAAAGCTTTATTTCTATGAGTGTACCAAATTCTCCAGATTTATTTTGAAAATCAGTCGTCAATTCGCGCAACTTATAGACGGGTTTGTTAATAAACATTGCATCCAGAAAAATGCACCGTTTGGTGCGGTTTACACGCTGGTGGCATTATTGCACCTTAGTTCTTCAATGTAGATGGTTACCACACCATGATCAATGATTTTTTGTTTGAAAATATGGATTACATTGTGGTTTCAATAGGATGGCGCTACGTGCCATACGGTTACCGCAAACATCGACTTATTTAAATCAAAATTTGGCGATAAGTTGATTTCGAGAATTGTACCTGTTAATTGGCCTCCAAGGTCGTGCGATTTGACCCCACTCGATTATTTCTTGCGGGGCCACATGAAGTCACTGGTTTATGTTGATAAACCAGCAACAATTGACGCCTTGGAGGCCAACATTGTTCGTGTTATTCGTGACATACTTCCGGCAATGTTCGAAAAATTAGCCAAAAATTAGACGTCCAGAATGCGCTTCTTCAAAAACCGCTGCGGTAGCCATATGCCCGAAATCATTTTCAAATGTTAATGCCATGTATTGATCTTTGTAAAAAAAATTTTTTTGGATTAAAATTTAATTTTTTGTGTTAGTTTTTACAATTTGAATTTCTATCGGGTTTAAAAAAACACCCTTTACTTCGCCATTTCCTCATAAAATAAAAATAACATAAAAATCTTGATCTGACATCTGCGAAAAGTTGGCCAGTACGTATGTCTAGTCGTCCATTAGGCAGCATGTATATATTTTTTTTTATAAAAATTGATTTTAATTTTTTTGCTCTGTGCCTCAGAGTTCTTTGTTGCATTTTTGTCTGAAACTTTTTGAATTTCAAACGTTTCCGTACCTACATTGGCTTCGTACAAAGAAATCCAAACATTGTTCTAATCGCTGCTCTTCTAAGGAAGTTCTCAACTTTTGTCGCCAGAAGAGTATCCTGTGAAAACGGTATTTAGAAACATCACCTAAGAGGCAGCACGTGTCATCTTTCTGCAAAAAAAAAAAAAATTATCTGTTTTTGGCACACAAAGAACAAATCTTGCCACACCACTTTCATCAAAACCAGAGTTGCTATCTGTTGAAAAATTTTCCACCGCCCATGTGAAAATCCAAATATATATGAACATACATGATCATACATTAACTAGTATATGATCATGCATAGTCATACATGATCATATACGTCAATGCATAGTTTAATGTTTAACCATACATGATCTCATATATTTCCATATATTTTCGGAACCGAAATTTGAGGGTATATGACCGTACAAGTTCATATATGACCATATATGCTCACATACGATTCGTGTATGCTCATATATGATCATATATTGCCATATACCTCCATATACCCTCAAATTTCGGATCCGAAAATATATGGAAATATATGAGATCATGTATGGTTATACATTAAACTATGCATTGACGTATATGATCATGTATGACTATGCATGATCATATACTAGTCAATGTATGTTCATATATATTTCGATTTTCACATGGGCGATTAAATTAACTGTTACAAATTTCCGCTATTTTTCGGAACTAGGCAACTGCGATCGCTTACGGAAGACATAAATCGATTTTCGAAAATGTATGTCTCCCCGATTTTCCACAACTTCAGAATCGGAAAATTGTTAACTTTGGCCCACTCTAATATTGATTATGTTTAACAATCAATTAGATTTATGGATGTAGAACTAATATTGTCACTAATTGTCGTATATGCCACAGGTCACAATGTGTCAGGTATATATGAAGGTTTTCAATAACATAATAAGATAATTGAGATAGGTTTAATTATTAATATACAGTGAGCGAAATAATTATAGGTTCACCCAATAAATTGTGAGTTTTTTTTAACTATTTCAAATGTTTTAAACTTTTTCCTACCTCATGAAAGTATTAATAATTGTAGTCCAAACCGAACTCCGTTTGCGACTCATATGGTTATATCCATAAAAATGATTCTGGTTTTGAATTTAAACAAAATAAGCTTGTTTTTTTGTTTTTAATAACAGTGACTTACGACTTTTTTGATGCACAAAAAATGTGTGCAAAAATCACAAATTTTCGAAGTCTTATGTATATCGAAAAATCGGATAATTTTTCAAGCAAAAAGTGGATTTATTAATTTAAAAAAAAAGTGTTGGATTTATTGATCTGGGTTTACACATAGCAATAAAAATGCAAATATATGAAACAGCCTATTAATTTGATGTCAGAAAAAAATACGAATGAAAATTAAAAGAGAAACAAAAAAATTATAAAACTAACAAATAAAAGGTTTTTCTTAAAATTTTTTGTATGAAATATGTTTAGAAAAAAGCTACACCTCAACAAATACATATTTTCCATCTTGGAAATAGAAATGCCAATTTTTTTACTGTAAGTAATTTAATTAAATCCAATTAGTGAATATTAAATATTGCAATGAAATATTTCAATTGTGTAAAAATATAAATTGAAATGATAAAACTGAAAAAAGCAGACTGTTTATCGTTGTTTTATATAAAAATATAATTAAAAATTAAAAGTTAAAGTATTATCATCGAATTCGGTACAGAAAATTCTTCGGACAGAAAATTCTTTTTTAAATAGTGAGAATCTAACCCCATCAGTTGAGCACGTTTTGCACTACTTTTTGGATTTATTAAATCCAAGTGATTAGAAAATGCGGCTATTATTATTCCTCAAACAATATTTATTTCGCAAAAAATAAAAATGTTTTAAAAATGAAGCAGAAATTTAAGCAAATGGATCAAACTATAATCAATTTTGACTAGATTTATTGTTACTCTAATGTTGTAGAAAAAAGTTAAAATATTCCAAATATTTCTGAAAAAACTTTTAAATTAATGGGCGAAATTACAATTGTTTTGCGCACTGTACCACTTGTGAAATAAAAATTAGTTGTTAAGTAAAACTTATAATGTTAGTCAACAGTTGTAAATGATTTATATAAATATATTTCAGCTGAATTAATATCTTTTTAAATATAAAAAAACATAAAAATATAATAACTACGATTTTAATGATTTTGTTTATGCTATAAATTCCTCAAAATAATGTCATTGAGAAAACTTTTTCCTGTAATCATGATATCAATAATATTCATGTATAAGATTACTTTTTATACAAAACATTTCCTTTGAATACATTGTTTTTGTTTTATTTCCTCCCTCATATATTCCTGCTGGCAAATTGTTTCATTTCCTATTTTTTTCAGCTCATTTTTTCACATTCAAAATGTTTATTAAAGGGTTGTTTAACATCTACTGCAGGTGTCCTACTGCATACTAGCACTATTAAGGATACAATTCCGGTCTCTCTTTGCTGTTATTAATTTATTAAACCAGCAGGTTTCTGTCTTGCCCTTTTCTCTATTGTTTTAACGATTTCTGCTTCTTCTTGTTTCGAATTGTATGCGCATTTTTGTACTGCTGTTTTTTGCATAATTGTTTTTCATAAATACCTTTGTCCATAACAAAATGCTTTTTTTTACAAATAACATTGACTGAGTTTCTTCCTGTCTATTGTTTAATAACAACATAATTCAGAAGAATCACCAGTTAACCAACCATGGAATAAAATTAAAAAAAACAGTCGTTTATTTAATGTTGTACATTTTGATCAATGCCAAAGAGGGGGCCACTCCCTCACTTCGTTCACTAGAGGTGGTTAAATATCTAACTATTTTCTTTATTGTATATTGTAACAGTTTTATATGTTTATTATTATAATAACAACTACGAAAAAATAAAGTTAACAACAATTGCAAGAAAAGCTTTAAGCAACAACAACAGATTCGTAACTTATTCATTTATCTTTATTTACACCCTCTCATTAAATGTTTTCGCCCTCTAATAAAATTTTTTTTCTTCCTTTTTTCAAAATAAATTTATTTTTACAATACAGTATGCTATATAACTCAGCACACGGTCACAAATTTTTACACCAAATTACATTTTAGGTTCGTTACAATGACGCCGAAGCAAGGACATAAAAAATAATTTGATAACACGATTCGGTACTAGATATACCCAATATCATACTTTTCTTTACTCTGATATTACACAGAGGGAATTTTACTGGACGAGTTTTAATGAAAATTTTCAGTAAACTAATGAAGTTTTCTTCACAATGTAAATTAAAAATTATTTAAATTTGATGAAAAAGCTTCATATATTTTATGAATCCAGTTTTAATGAAACTTTTTCATTGAGTGTATGAAATTTTTACTAAATAAAATGAAATTTTTTACAAAATTTTATGAAAAATTCCATTAATTCAATGAAAAGTTTCAATGGACGAGTTTCAGTGCAACTTCATTGGTTTTATGCAAAAATTTATTGTTTGAGCGGCAAGCTATCAACGTTGCTTTATGTCATTCGCATACAAATTTGACATTAGCCAACGTTTAGTGTTAACTGTTAACGTTACTAATGTTAAATTTGTATGGGAATGACATAAGCCAACGTTGATAGCTTGCCGCACAAACACAGCTAATATCACGCAGATAATTCTCTCAGTGTAGTTAAATAATTAGAGGAAATTTGATATGGAAAATACCTATTTAAAAAAAAATCAATTGGAATTCTTCAAATTTTGTTCGGAAAGCTATTGTGTAGTAGTTTTTTAAGTTTTCTATAAAGGATTAATCCAGACAGTTCTTTTGGAAATTCTGAGCATGCCCTGTCTAAGATTAGCGTTAAATCCAGTACTGTCTCCGAACCTGCAAACTTTTTTACTTACAAAGAAACGAAATTTTGGTTTATTGTCGCAGCATTGTTGGCCAACAATACCTTTTCATAATAACGCTACCGCGCGCGCCTATATCAAAAGCGATATGAACATTTTATTAGAGCAACGGTCCCCAAATACGGTTCTGTTCATTTCATGTATAAAACCCTACAAAATTAATAATGTTTCAAAAATTTTGATTGGTTGAAAATAAATTAACCAATCAGTGTAGTTGAAAAAACATTTTCGAATATTTTAAGGTGAAAATTTCAAATAAGTTCCCTGCATTTGTTTAATAATTGTAAGGGTTGGCAGGCAATACCGCTAAAATACCGTTATATATTCAAAACCTTTTCAACTGACTACCGTTATCCTTAAAACATCGCTACCGAAATAACCAAAATACCGTTATCGTTAACGTACCGTTACTGAAATACCGTTATCCTTAAAATACCGATACCGGAATAAATGAAATGTGTATACCCTTAAAATACCGTTACCGAAATAAATGAAATAATGTTATCCGTAAAATACCCTTACTGTTATTTTTAATTCTCTGCTTTTGGTACTGGGTTGGACCTTTTTTACGCATTGCCTGGCAAGGGTAACCCTTTACCCTGGGCTTTGCTTAGAACTAAAGTAATACGTTACTAATATTTAAAATAATATATTACTGATATTGTGTGTATTATCCAGACAAAGGTTGAAAGTCAACTAATATTTTGATACTAAATTCGAATTTGTTAAAATAGACTTGTGTCAAAATTTGTCTGTAAAATGACAGAAAATTAGAAAAATCCTAAGATATTTAGATTTTACCTTATGTTAGGTACATTTAAGAGAAAATCGGAAATATAGTCCATATGGGTGATAGGTCCAAATATGGACCTATCCTATCTAGAATCTAAATTTCATTAAAATATCTTCGCATTTGCGACCTGTAGCTTGAGAACAAGTCAATTTTGGAGGAACCTTTATATGGATACTACATCTAACTATGGACGGTATTTAACCGTAATCAATGGACTTAATCTTTGGGCCAATATAAGTCGGTGTACCAAATTTTATCACAAAATCTTAATATTTTCGACCTGTAGCATGCGAACATACCCTTTTTTGGGGAACCTTTATACGGGTACTAAGTCTAAACATGGACCGATTTTAAATTGGCGGCCCTATGTTCCACTGGGAATTAAAGGATTAAATATATTCCAAAACTATTTAAATATCGCACGACAATTTATTAAAGTTTTAATCATCACTGGAAAAAAATAACATTACGGTTCCAGATTAAACACAAAAACTAAAACAAAAATTTTATTAATTTCTATAATCTTTTTATGCACAATTTATAAAACTGCGTGAATTTTTTGTAAAATTTTTTATTTTTTGTAAAAATTTTATAATTTTGATATGTACTAAACTATTCACAGAAATATGGTTTTACATGTGGTTACGGTTAATTAGTACGGTTAACCCCGGTTTCGGTTAAAACGAAATCCAAACTCTAATTAAAAGGCACCAAATATGTATTTGAAGTCAAAATATGCATTTTTGTCAAAATATTTAAAAATATGCAACTACGAATCGATGCCATTGTGTTCTAAATTTTATGATTGGAATAAATATTTAGTCCATATTATTTTTGGACTGCCAACAAAAACATGCATTTGCATGGGATTGCTTGCCCTTGTTACAATATATTGGTGTGAATTGCCAGATAAGTCACTTAAACTTATTGAAAGTAAAATATTGTATCTTAAATTGATATTCTCAACCTTAGAAAATATAGTTGCAGTTTCCTTACGATTGTTAGTCACTGTATCTCTTTCAACTTTCTTTTTGTTCATCACTAGCCTCAAGTTATAAAATAGTTTATATTTCACAATGACATTAATTCCATTATACTTTATAAGTTTGTATCCTTAAAATTCCTTACAATCAATTACATTGACGTTTAAGTATTTTTTGTATGTTTAACCTTGTTCTGTTATTTAGAGGTTCTCGTTTCATGTTGTTTGTTTTATATTTAATTTAACACCTTAAATATTTAGTAAATATTTGTGTATTTAGTCTCTTGTGCTTAATTAACACTTTATTTACCTTTAAATTTAATCATTTTATTTTTTCTTCGTTCTAGAGTAAACATTACGTATAGACTTAGTCCCTTACGGTGGGTCTCATACTGCAGGTTTAAGATCTAACTAATGGTTAACCCAAAAACTTGTTGTTGTTTTGTATACAAATTTTTTACATTTTCTTTTGTTTAATAGTTAAGTTAAAGTTAAACCTTCACTATGAGACCCACCGTTAGCTACTACACCAACTTTAGCAGATACTTGTCAGGAATTCCTTTGAAACAAATAATTTTTATCAATCATAAAAACTAAACAGCTGTTTTTTTTTTTTTGGTAATTTTTGTGCCCTCTCTCTCACTCGCTCTGTAACTACGAATTTCTTCTTCTTTTCCTTTAACATCTCTCTCTCTCTCTCTCACTCTCTCTTATGAACTTTTGTGTCGGCAATTTTGTTTCTATTTTTGAAACTAGTTTTTGTAATAAAAGAAAATTCTATTAAAAATAACAAAAAACCCGAGCCTTATCAATATAATTTCTTAATTCGATATTTAAATCTCATTCAATTTTGAACGAATCGACCTTCAAAACTCATTTTATTGATTTAGTGGACCCAAACGAAGTCAAATAGAGCTTCGGGTTATATAAATGCATATTTTAATTCATATTTTGGCATATTTTGCTATAAATGCATATTTTTGCTTGTTTTGCTACAATAATTAACTAACATTTTTTTCAAATTTTTAAATATTTTTTGATTTTTTTAACCACAAAGTCAATAATATCAGATATGCGGCTAATTATGTAAATTGAAAACCTTGGGTATTAACCACATTTACGAAAACGTGGACATAGTATAAATTAGAAGACAACAAAGAACTAAAAATCATTAACATTGTTTTATTGTTAGATTTGTTGCTTCTGCAATAAAAGCATACACGCAGAAAAAAATCAGGGGAAACATTATCTAAGTGCTATGTAATTATACAACTACATAAGTTCCAAGAAAGTTTTACAATTTTCTAGTAAAATGTATGTAATTTTTCGGATATTTTTCACTACACATGTATATATTTTGCAAGGCTTGAATTTACTTTCCAAAAAATGTACACAGTTTACTAGAACTTTGTAAAACTAACTTGAAAATTATGTAGTTGTATAATTACATAGCTCTTAGGTAATATTCCCCCTGTTTTTTTTCTGTGTGTACAATAGAAAAAATGGCGTAAGATAGAAACTCAATCTTAAATGACGGCATCACAAGCCTGACTTTAGTCCAGTGCGTTAAGCTTTAAATTTCTAAAGTTTAGTACGTAGTGTATGTGGGATAAGGCAACATTTTCGATTCCTACGGCTGGCGATTGTACAACAACTTTTTATATAGTTACAATCAGACAATTCAAAAAACATAATAATTAATTATTATGTTGAGGAAATATGCTTTCATTTTCTCTACTATTTACGACGCACACATTAGAAAAATTAAATTTCTTACATTTTGACGATTGTTAAAATTTAATTGATAATATAAATTGAGTTAATAATATTGAAAACGTTAAAAAATCAATAATAAATACATATTTATAAATTTTTTTCAATGCATATTATTCGATTTTTATTACATATTTTATATACAGTGATGTGCAATAAAATAGAGCCATTCAAGTTTTTTTCTAATTTTATTCTCGTTGCCTTTATTTTTAAAGACCAAAATAGTGGATAGATTCGCCCAAAAACGCGAGGAGATATTTCAGAAAATTATGTAGAATTTTAACGTGACGTCTGTTTTTTTTATATTTTTACTTGTTTTAAGTAGGCGTGGCTTTTAATGAAAAATAAGCGATATCGACCTACTATCAAATTACATAGTATAATTTTGCGAGTACTGATCAATTCTGAAAACACTGTAAATTTTTGGAATTCCTATAAAATTTCCTTAAGTCTTACATTATTTTTTTCTACAAATGGTCGCCAGACTTAAAATGACAGTGCCTTAAACATGACCAAATTTGTGGTGTGATTAAATATTTACATAAGAAAGGTTTATCGGGACAAGAAATTCATAACGATATGGTAAATGTGTTAGGTGAAAGTGCTCCTTCATGTGCAACAGTAAAAATTGGGTTGCTGAATTTAAACGATGTCGTACAAGCATTGAAGATGAACCACGAAGTGGACGTCCAAAAACTGCAGCAACGCCAGAAATCATAGCTAAATTCATGATATGGTATTAGACGATCGAGAGTGAAAGTGCGTGAAATAGGGAATGCCATAGGCATCTCAAATGATCGAGTACATTTTATTTTGCATCAAGAATTACAGATGAAAAATCTTTTTTAACAGTTGACCAAAAACGCATTCGAATAAAAATTTCTCATTTCTCATTATTTCTGCGATTTAGCTTCCTCTGACTTCTACCTGTTCCCAAATCTAAAAAAATTCCTTGCTGGCAAACGTTTTACCTCGAATGAAGATGCAATGGCAACTGTAAACGATTATTTTGATGAGCTTCAGGAAAATTATTTTAATCAAGGGGTAGAATTGCTAGAAAAACGTTGGACTAAGTGTATTGAAGTTTCAGGAGATTATATTGAAAAATAAAATAATTTAAAAAATCTAGCTCTTGTTTTTCATTGTTGGGCTAAGAAGAACTG
Source organism: Leucophora obtusa (assembly GCA_949987735.1). Lineage (NCBI taxonomy): Eukaryota > Metazoa > Arthropoda > Insecta > Diptera > Anthomyiidae > Leucophora > Leucophora obtusa. The sequence goes on from OX465296.1 coordinate 50,262,521, forward strand.
CCCTCGTACGTATTACTACACGAACAACTGCCATGTAGTAACTAGGGATGCCGAACGGGACTGTTGTTTACAAATCCCGGGATTCGGGATTCGGGATTTTGAAAATTGAAATCCCGGGATCCAGTGATTTTTCGGGATCTAGGGATTTATCGGGATTCCGGGATTTTTCGGGATTTCGGGATTTTTCGGGGTTTCGGGATTTTCTTGTTTCATCATATTTTTAATGATGTGGAGTATATAAAATAGAGATAGCATGATACAAAAAATATGTAGTACTACAGCATTGTGAATCTGGCTTTAAAGAGAAACTCCATTCATAGAAATAAGTATGTAAATATAGCAGAGAAAGCTACTTAAAATTAGTAAAAAAGGTTCCGCGATCTACCTACTGAAATCAGTAGAACTTGTTTGCTAAACAATTGTTAAATTTCCGACATATAAGTAATATACTTATGAGTTAAATTTAAGTAAATTTCAAATTACAATTTACTTCTGAAGAAACTTTTTAACTAGCCTAAACACTGCTTATCTACAAATTTTTAGTTATATTTGTAAAAAATTTATTGAATGCAAATACAAACTACTCTGCCGAAATCATCAGAAATATTTAGTGACTATTAGTTTTTTAAATCAACTAACATTACATACTATATTAAACACATACCTCTGCTGATTTCAGAAAGGCAGTTTGTGAGATTTTTATAATTTAACAAAAACTTGCTGTTTTTAGTCGGCAAAATTATTTTGAATGAAGTTATGATTTTAGCAAATCATCAATAAAATAAATAAAAACATATCCGTTTAAAGAATAAATAAAGCTGAATTATGATTTTTAAAAGTTTCACAGCTGAATAAAAGTTTTTAAATTATTAAGGATTTTATTCAGATTTATTCAATCTGTAATCTATTTGAATCTATTACTTACACTCATAAAAAAATTACGTACAAATGCATAGGTCAAAATTGTGCTGGCGCAAATACATGTACTATTTCCTGTTATTTTAGCAGAATTTTGACCTATTTCTACGGACTTTTTTTAGAGAAAATAACAGAAAAATTAGTTCAATTTAATCAGAACGCGTTTAGCGTTTGACTTTTGTACTAATTTTTTTTATAAGTGTATGAATAGGAAAAAATAGTTTTTTAATAACATTTAATAAGATATTAGATTTATGTGATTTTGGTCGAATATAACAATAAAAACAAATACAAAAAGAGGTAAAATATGCCAAATAATGAAATCGGAAATCCCGGGATTTTTTCAAGTCCAATCCCGGGATTTCGGGATTTCTAAATCCCGAAAATCCCGGTATTTTCGGGATCGGGATTTCGGGATCGGCATCCCTAGTAGTAACTGTCAAACTTTAAGTGAATGTTTCCATTGCACTATGGCCGAAGATCGCAGAGTCGGCTCAAAAAATTTCAAGACAAGCTATCGTCACCAAATTTAGTATGCAGACTTCACTGCCAAAATATATGATTTGTGAAAAAATGGGTAGTCCACCATATGGGGAATTTCGGAAAAAATGTTAATGTTCACGAAATTATATTTACTAAAACTGTCGCCATATACTTTGCTACAGAGATTTGTATAAATCGTAGAAGTATTTTCGAAAAAATTGTGCTGATCGAGAAAGCTTTTTCTTTTGGAAAAACTGGTCATGTGGCAACAGTTCCGTTAGAAGAACGTAGAACAGTTAATCCACCATTTGTTTGCTAAAAGTGTTCGGAGAAATGAGAAAAACCATCCCCAAAAACGCATAATAATTCACCATGACACAGCGAGCATTCACTTATTTGTACAAAATTCCGTCCCATTGAATTTTTATAGGTTATGTAATGTTTCGTTTTGTGTGTTCCAATCATCATTTTCTTATTGCAGACAACTGAAGAGTTGGGGTGATGCCTATGAAACAATTGTATTATCTATCATGAAAGTGGTCAACCTTTTTGATACAATTTGGACTTGAGGAGAACAATATTCTAACCAAGTTTTTTTTCTAGTAATTTAAAAACAAATTGTTTATAAAATGTTTCCCATTTATTACCAAAAAAATGCAACTGTGGACAAAAATTTATGTTCTATTTTTTTTTTTTGTAATTTTTCTGTTAAAAAATTTTTTTTTACAAAACGTTAGGGACTTATTTTGCAAAACACCAACAATTTTTTTTTGTAAAATGTCGAACTGCAAAAACCCAAAAATTCTGTGGCAATTTTGCCGTAATCTGCTTAAAATTACTCATAGTTACATAGTTACACGCTATTCGCAAATTTGGGGCCAAATCCCCTATTGGCAACACCGATTTTTGGTGATGTTATTGTTATCGGCAGGTGTTTTAATATTTTCTAGGTTCAATTATGCGTAAGTCTTGCTGTTATTTCTACCTTTGTTGTGATATGTACCTACTAATTGCTTTACTGCTGCTTACCTTTCGTTTGTTCCACTTTACTCCATTTCAATCCCATGACATACCTTGTATAATAGCCAACCTATTCAACAACCATCCGACCACCACTGCAGTTGTAATGTTTAATATGTTTTTTTTTTCTTCTGTTAATTGTTAGCTGCTGCTTTGTTTTAGTGAAAGAGACCGTGACCAGTTTTGTTGTTTTCTATCCATTTATCCATATTGTTCTTCTACTTCCACTTCTCTAGACATACAAATACTTTTCCTATACAGTTTTATAGATTTTCTTTCATGGAAATCTATCTAGAACCGTATTTGCTTGGCTGGCTACTTTTTGTCTATGATGATTTAACGTCTTTGCAACTCTCAGTAGGCCTGAACTTTAGCGCATTTGGGTTTTTTTCTATTTCATCCATTTTTATGTTTTAATGGTTATTGTAATTTCCTTTAAATGATTTATGAAGAAGAGTTATATTTATACAAAAAACAACACTTTTTTTCTTTTGAATATTTGTTATAATTGTTGGGTAAATGAACTGATGGTGAATGTTCAATACCACCCGTGTTTGTTCTTTGATCTTTAATTGCATATAAAAAACGTTTAAAACTGTATCAATAATAGTAAATGCAGCGGTAATGCTAATGAGCTTTTCACAATATTCATACCGGACACTTCGTAATAATTCAATCTCAGACCTTAACAGACTAGTATTAAGAAACGATTTGGTTGAATGAACTTTTAGAATCAAGAGGTTTGGAATGCTGTGAACAAATAATCATAGTCTTAGAATCAGAAAAGGATTTTACAGAAAATTTCAATAAAATTTTTATTTTGTTTCTAATTTTAAGTCACACTCAGGTGGCAACATTTTTAATGCATTAAATGCATTTTAGCTAGGAAGGTTAAATTTTCATATTTAGATTTCAGTCTTAAGAAAATTCGTTTTTGAAAAACCAAGACATAATTAAGAAGAACATTAATGTCTAAGTATTTAACGAAGATCCTATGTAGATGCTACGAATTGAAATCGTACCTGTAATTTTTATTTGGAAAACAGATGTGGGGAAGGCCACAAAAAAAAACTGTGACTGAATATGCAAGTGTGATTTTGGTGAAGTTCAAAACTGACCAAATAATGTTAGCTTATAAACTGAGAATAAATGAAATGTCTGTACCAGACCTGGGGGTTAATCATTACATTTTGTAATTAATTACACATGAAATTGCACAATTACGTGTAATTGTAATTGAAAAAACTCAATTACAATTAAATTTAATTTGTAATTGTAATTTAAAAAGAGCAATTAAAATTACATGTAATTTGTACAATAATCGAAAATTTTCAATTACAGATTATTGTAATTGTAATTAAAAAAATTTTATTTGTAATTGAAAATTTTCCATTACAATTACATGTAAATGTAATTGAGTTTTTTAAAATTTAAATTACAATTATTTGTAGTTGAAAATTTTCAATTACAAATAATTGCAATTGTAATTAAAATGTAATTAAGGTCCCCCAGGCCAGAGCTTTGAAGAATTAATTCTTTTTTGAATGAATTCACTACCAATCGAATTAAATTTTTTTTAGAATTGAATGAATTACTTTTTTTAAGTAATGAATTCGTTCAAACAACAAATTTAAAGAATTAGTTCAATTGCAATATTTCTTTTTATTAAATCAAATGACTTAATTCACTGGTGGATGCGTTCAATTTTCTAAATCGAATGGAAAAAAGTGAATTAATTCCCTTCCTTCTTACTGAATTAATTCACCACTGAATTCGTTTACTTTCATTTTCGTTCACTGAATTAAAAAAAATAAAATTACATTCAGCGAATTAAAAAAAATACGTGCACTGAATTAAAAAAAAAAATTATGTTCACTGAATTGAAAAAAAAAATTACGTTCACTGAATTTAAAAAAAAAATACGTTCACTAAATTGAAAAATAAAAATTACGTTCACTGAACTCAAATGAGAAGCAACAACATATTTTAATAGCTTGTAGGGTTCTTAGTATTGTAAAAACGTATAAATGAAATACGCCATAGTCAAGCATCTACATTTTACGGGGAAGTTTTTTTCAATTCAGTGAACGTAATTTTTTTTTTAATTCAGTAAACGTATTTTTTTTTTGTTTAGTTCACTGACCGTAATTTTTTTTTTTTAATTCACTGAACGTATTTTTTTTTTTAATTCACTGAACGAAAATGAAATTGAAAGAATTCTGTAAGAAATTCTGTAGTGAATTAATTATTAATTCAGTAGGCAATTAATAAAATTACGTTCAGTGAATTAAAAAAAAATTAAATTACGTTCAGTGAACTAAAAAAAAATACGTTCACTGAATTAAAAAAAAAATTACGTTCACTGAATTGAAAAAACTTACCCTTGCGTATTTCATTTATACGTTTTTACAATACTAAGAAGATATTAAAATATGTTGTTGCTTCTCATATGAGTTCAGTGAACGTAATTTTTATTTTTCAATTTAGTGAACGTATATTTTTGAATTCAGTGAACGTAACTTTTTCAATTCAGTGAACGTAATTTTTTCCTGGTTTTATGCAAAAATTCACTAATATCAAGCAGTGTTCAATGCCTAAAACAAACAAATATAATTGACGAAAACAGCATTGGTTTTCCAAAACATTTATTTTAGAATACAAACAAATTAAAAAAATTTTTTTTTTTTAAATTCGCCTACTTATCTAAATTTTCGCTATTTCTTCAAGTATACATTACTAGAAGCTGTTCCATCTAGACTAACCAAAGAAGAGTGAACAGCGTGTACTTGATACAACTTGGTAAAAGAGCGAATATTTCTAATGTTAACATATAGATCTAAAATTTTACATTCCTGTCTTAGTTTCCGATTTTTTCAAAAAATTTTCTTTGTATACAATGTTTTTTTCCTCAATTATAAATGGTTGCTTTGAGGCGTTGATGAACATTTAATCACAATTGGTTTAATCAAAGCAAATTGAAAAGAATTTCATTGACATTGAATTGTAATGAAACTTTTTGGCATTTGCAGTGACATCAAGTAATGCCAATTAAATTTCAATGCTAATTCTCAAGTATGAGTTTTGGTCGATATTAGTTTTTAGCAAATTCCTAAATAACAGGCCACAGGTCCTGTTCCTGTATATGGAATATGACCAGTTAAAGCAGGACAACAAATGTCAGCAATTAAAATAATATTGTCAATGTACACAGAGAGAAATGTATTGTATGGAAAATAATGAAAATATATAAAAGTGGACGAAAATTTTTCTAAAATTAACGATAATTGTCAAACTTTGTATGAAACTAGATTTTTAATGAAACTTTTTCATTGAGTAAATGAATGTTTTTTAGTTCGATTTTAGATCATAAATTCATATCACTTTCTGTTTAAATTATTTTTTAAATTAAAGAAAGATGATACAATTTCCACAAGTAAATTACAAAGAATAAAAAATTTGAAAGAATTCACATAAGTAGACGATTATTATTGTTTAAGCCATCAAGGCAAATGACACTGATGATGGCTTTGTATCGAAATCCGAAAATACGTATTCTTTCTTGCTGGCCTTATCGAATTCTTTCAAATTTTTTATTCTTTGTAATTTACTTGTGAAAATTGTATCATCTTTCTTTAATTTGAAAAATAATTTAAATAGAAAGTGATATTAATTTATGATCTAAAATCGAACTAAAAAACATTCATTTACCAAATAAAAGATCAACTATACCTACTTCTCATTCATCTTTTTCATTGAGTTTAAAAACTTTTAATAATTGAAGTAATATTTTTTTATAAAATTTTATGAAAACTTGCATCAATTTGATGAAAAACCTTGTATAGTTCGTGAACATTAGTTCGTTAACGAACTATACAAGGTTGAAGTTTTCACTCAATTGAGCGAAAGATGTAGTTCACCACTAATCACTTTTTTAGTTAAATAATTATTTAATAATAAAAACTTTTGCACAAAACACTTTTCTTAAAATTCTTAATTTGTCTGATATTTTATGTCTTTGTTAATTAAAAGGCGAGCAATATGATTAGGCAGCTAACAAAATTGTCAAGCCAACGATTGGAAAGTGTTTTGAGAGCGATTTAACGAAATTGTCAAAGAGCAATTGAACTAGATGAAAAGTTTCAATGGACGAGTTCTAGTTTTGCTTTTTTGCAAAGCTTCATAATTATCATGAAGATAATTCTCTCAGTGTACTTAAGCCTAGTTTCCCTTTGAAACAGTAACAGACGATAAACGCAACCCCACAATAAATAAGACATTATTTAATTCTACGGCACATCTATAAGCCGACATTGGAATATCCACAAGGTAAAGTCGAACGTATCAGTGTTTATTTGATAATATTACATCTTAAAAACTTCACAGCGGTATTCATAATGAAAATTTAGCATAGAGTTGACATGAGTTTTGTTCACAATACTGTTGTTAAACTCATTTTAGTATTGTTGCTAAATTCCTAATGTTCTGTTAAAATAAAAAAAACCTTATCTTTTCAAACACAAAAGGAAGCTGTCATATTTACAACTTGTTGTTATTGTCACAGGAGGGGAAATTGACGCCTTCTCGCAAAACCAACATACTATCATAACACAAATTTATCCTATCTTGTAGAACAGCAGTTCTCAAGTTGTAACAATATAAAGATAGAAAAATGTTTCTATTTCATAAAACTCAACAGAGTTTGAAAGATTTAGCAGAGAAAATAATTCGGTAAAATATTGTGGGTCCCAATCAAAAGATCCTTAAGACTAGATTTTGCTGTTCAGTTTTATTCGAAACCGAAACCGCGGTTTTTCAAGCCGCTAAACCGAAACCGAAAACCTACATAAATAAGTCGGGTTTTCTTAAATACTTTAACCAATCAAAGTAATTTAATAAATTGCATCGGAGTGTACGAGTACACTTAAAATCCGAAAAGATTCTTAAAAGAGCCCTAAGGCCTTCTGATGCAGCCTCTTTCCAAGCGCACTTTTGTGACTCATAAAAGACTCCGAATAATGAGAATTATTGGAAAATTTATAATTTTCTGAGCCATTATGAGTCATTTCCCAGCAAAATATTGGTAATGACACCTCATTATTGTCTGCATCACCAAAAATGATATATCATTACCTTTTGCATTATTGTATAATATAAAATAATGAATTCCTAGTAACGGCCTATTGCATTCATTGTTTCTAAATATAAAATAATGACTTACTCGTAATAGTTTAAATAAGTACTTTTTACACAGTTAAATTTTATACATTTTTATTTATTATATGTAAATATGTTTTATGTTTACATTTTTATGACGAGTCCTAAAATTACACACTAGAGAAAACTTAAATTTTTCTGAATGTATTTCTTCGAGCTAATAGTATTTGCCTAACTCCTTATTTTTAAGAATCAAGTAAGCAATCTGATATCCACTTATAATTCAACTTTTTGTAAGCATGTGTGTAACCACTTATTATTCAAAACCTCATAACTACTTATTTCTCATTTTTTCGTAAGCGAGCGGGTAAGCGTGGCTACTTATAAAAACGACCACGCCAAACAAATATAATTAGTTTAGACGCCAAAAAATAAGTTGTGCGGAGCTATGAATTTCTATTATATAACCACTTATTTGGTAATGAAAGATTTTGCTGGGTTCCCGCGTAAAAAAGTTTAGATCTGAACAGATCTTTTTGGATCTAAATAGATATGATTGAATCTAATTAGATCCTGTACCAGATCTCATCAAATATGATCAGATATGGAATATGTGATAATACCTTATGGCAAGATCTGATCAGATCTAGTGCCAAATCTGTTCAAATCTAAAGTGATCTGGACAAATGCGCCAGATATGCCTAGATCTGATCAAATCTCAAATTTGTCCCCAATTTTGAGATCTAATTATATCTGGTAAGATCTACTAAGATCTGGCGAGATATGCCTAGATCTGATCAGATCTAATTAGATCTCAAATTTGTCCCCAATTTTGAGATCTAAATAGATCTGGTAAGATCTACTGAGATCTGGCCAGATCTGATCTTTTTTACACGGGTTATTATTAATTTTTCAATAAAGACAAAATTTTGAATGCACTCATAAATACGAGTCTAATATGTTTCATTTATAACTTCAAAATTTGAGTCTTTTTACGAGTAAAAATTTCTGAGCGCTCAGAAAAATGTCGGCTGAGATATTATTGAATCTTGAATTTCAAAAAGGGCTCAGCTATTTTAGAAAATTTTTAATTGTAATTAACATTTTCTCCATTAAATATTACTTTAAAGAATTTTTTATTTTTGTTATTGCGGGTAACATAAACTGAGGCTTATAATTTTAGAAAAAAATTGCACCAAAAAGTCAAGTGGTTTAAGAGATATTAAGTTTCCCATATTCAGTTCAGATTTTAACCATGAATTTTTCAAAAAGTCCTTTTTCGCAGTCCGCGAAATTTATGAAATTTTATCTTTATATTGTTTTAAAAAAATTGCTAAAATTTAAATTTATAATCTTGAAATACAGCCTTAGTTGCGGACAAAATAATAAAAAAATTTAATTCATAATAGTTTTCCGCGTTTTTTTTTTTTCTTTCGTAAAGGGCTCGAAACGGCGTTATTGCATATATTTGAGTTTGAAATTCAAGTGAATTTTAAGTAATAAGTATATTGTGCGTTTTAAACTATTTACTTTTTATACTTATTTAATTATTTTAAAACAAGAAAACCGAAAATTAACCGAAACCGCGGTTTTTATATTTTTAAAAATCCGAAACCGCGATTTTCAGATTTTTCGGTTTTTAGCAAACTCAACTTACAACTCAAAAAAGATAAAATTTTAAGTGTTTTCCGTTCAAAAAGCTTTTGAAAATTATTGTTGTATAGGAAAATTTAATTCTACACTTTTGGCAATTGTAATTTATAAAACATCAATTGGAATTCAGAAAATACCAACTGAAATTCATAATTTCAATTAGACTTTCCATGCTTAATCCAGAAAATATCAGTTGATTGTTTAGACTATATCAATCAAATTAAGACAATCATCAATATCATCATCAATTAAAATATAGAAAATTCACAACCCGGTTAAAAATTGTTTTAATATAATAGTATAATAAAACATTACAACCACATTACAAACATTTATATCTAAAATAATAATTACGCTTTTAGAAATCGAGCGATATAATCTGCCGTATGGTATGGATGTGAATCATATGCTCGAATAGATAAGAGTATAATAACAAATTGTTAACCACGAAACTAATTAAATATTAAACTACTACTAAAGTCATACATATTTATCGAAGTTTACAGAAAAAAACAAACATATTCCAAAAAAAAAAAAATGGGATTTACTAGGATTCGGTAAAAAGTGATACTTGCCTTATCAGACATAAAGTTAACTTGTGGATATTTTATTTAATTACTTTAATGACACATGCACTCATAGCAATAAACCTGTTAAAATAGCAGAAAAGGTTAAAAATGACCTTGCAGAAAAAACTGCTGAAATTAGCAGATTGTAAAGTGAAATTGAAAAGAGTTCGCAATTTTTTTTACTCACATTTTTTTCCGGAGTATAATGACTTTGTGCAGATATTTGCTAATACGAAAAATATTTCACCGAGACCCAATGTATGTTATCTGTAATTGAAATTTTCTTCCCGGAATTTAATCTGCTTCCATGAATATATCTGAAATCGCACTGTGGTGTAGGGTTTCATATGGTCATTATGACCGACTTTAATTCCACTGTGAGACAAATGGTAGGGGTCAGTGATCGGGAAGGGTTCAAACTACCGGGGAAAGTTATATCGGTAAAAAAGAAGTTATACGTGTCCCGGCGTTTCGCTGGGTCACCCCTAGGAATCGAGATATATAGATTTGACCTTTGGTGGTCTTTTTTTTTGACATAACTCGAGAACCACTAGTCCGATTTTGTTCAAACAATTTTAAAAAAATTAAAAATTACAATTCCTTTAATCTGTTCATATAACGTTTTTCTATATACTCAACAGTTTTGCCGGTAAAAATAAATGTATGAAGAAAAAAATATTTTTTGCCTAAAATATTAAAAAAAAGTAATAAACAAAAGGTTATTGATTTTTATGGTAGCGGTAACAAACATTTATTTTTACCGGCAAAACTGTTGAGTATATAGAAAAACGTTATATGAACAGATTAAGGGAATTGTAATTTTTAATTTTTTTAAAATTGTTTGAGCAAAATCGGACTAGTGGTTCTCGAGTTATGTCAAAAAAAAAGATATATCTCGATTCCTAGGGGTGACCCATCGAAACGCCGGGACACGTATAACTTGTTTTTGACCGATATAACATTTCCCGTTGGTTTCATCCCATCCCGATTTTGACTGTCGCATAGTGTTCTTAGACATACTTGCTTTTCATTACTTTTCAGTTTATTCGAAGACAATAACGTAATATTGTTCCAGATGAGAAAAAATATTAATTAAAAGCCTTTTATTTTAAACTCACTCTGTAATTAATCTTTGTTACGATTGAATGACTCAAAAAAATTTGCAAGGTAGCAGCAGTTTATATTAGTTTTTTAATTTAACCAAATGCTACTACGAAAGAATGGTCATTTGCCCAAATTTAATCTGTCTACTTAAAGCTGACATATTGTAATTTATCTGGTTTCTTTTGTTAACCCTCAAACTGACCTAATTTTTTTCGCAATGAAATTTATGCAACATGTTTAAGCCTATATAATTCTTGCAAGTTTGTAGATGCTAGGTTTTTATCATTTTGACAGCTTGTTTTTCTTTAAAGTTGAAGTATTCACACACATTATTTCCCACATAGGGAACTTCGTGATTTATACTATTTCGGATTATTAATAATGAAACTGGCAAGTGCCATATACATAGCATTTAGCAGGAATAAACAAGAATCTAACAATTTAATTTTTTGTGCTTCGAAAACGCACCCTAACTTCAATATATGTTTTTTCATATTTATTCCATCTATTAAAACAATGTCCTTTGAAGGTATCCTGGTAGGACCCTATGTGTCCTTGAACAAAAGTAAAGACTTATTTTTAATGCTGAACCCTCAGCATTAAAAATAACGTTACTTTTTGTTCACAGTCAACTTAAATATGTTGGTTAGTTTTTTTTTTAAATTTTCTCATTCCAAAAATTTCTTTTTTTTAAGTTTATTTTTTCGCTTTCAAACTGTATACGAAAAATTGCTTCACAACGAATTTAGTAAATTTTGTTTTCTATTGGAATGGCATAATTTCTAACTATAAATCATTCAATCGCCGCAATTTTATGAACTCCGCCTGCAGGCGGTCTTTCCAGTTAGAGGGTTAAAGACAGAAATTTTAATCGAATAAAATTGGATAAGGCTATACTGGAAACATCTGTTACCTATAACTATTACAAATCATTGATATGGAAGGACGAATACCCTTTATTGTAATCATGATGTTTGAAGAAACACATTGAACATGTGATGTTCGAATTTCCTTTCTCGTAAAAGAGAAAACGTGTGTGCAAGCATAATACAGTGTTATAAATTATAAATACTTGTCGCGTGTATTTTACTCACTCTATTCAAAACTCTAGTTATTGTGGCGAGAGTATTAGAAATATCGCAAATTTCCTTAGTAAAACAACAATATTAAATTGAACTTGTTTTTTAATTATTATAATTTTATTATTATTATTTAGAATTTGTAATATTTGATCTTAAAACCGTTCAAAAATAACACTCATTATAATTTTATATTATGTTGTTTTTTATTCTTTGCATATTTAATTTTATTAAATAATTCGTCCTTCATAAATCATGTGTTGCTGTTTACAGAAACAAACTGAATGAAATAAAGCAGAAAAAACAGAAAAATCATACGAGTCAGAGCTTAAATGAATGCCTGCTTTTGAAAACACATTTGTTTTAAAAGTATTAACACTTTAAAGGAGAAACTTGGTACTAAATATCAGCTAACGGTCCAAGCTAATATTTAGGGGGCTAAAAATTAATTTCAAAGTTGTTCGAAACTTGCTGCTTTGAAAACTTTTTTATATTGGATAGATCTGCAAAGTACCTTTCATTTGATATTCGATTTGCATATATTTTGTTGAAATAGACATACAGTGATGTGAAATATAATAGAGCCATTCAAGTTTTTTATAATTTTATTCTTGTTAAAGATCAAAATAGTGGATAAATTCGACATGCATAAATCAAATTCACTAAATCACAAAAAAAACGTGTACATTTTGACACCACTTTTGAAATTTCAAACATGTGCTTGGGCCGCTAAAAAAAGGTATACATTAGACCGTACACTCATACAAATAAGTCCGTAAAAATAGCAGAAAAAGTTACTAAAAATTAGTTAAAAATGATGCTGCAGAAAAAACTGCTAATATTAGCAGAATCAGTTTGCTAAATATTAATAAAATGAAAACAGCAAAAAAAAATTATTAAATTTACAGAATTTTAGTAATATTTGAGCTAAATTTTTGATAATTGCAAATAACAATTTAACTTGCTGAAATCAGCAAAAAAAATTGCTAAATAATAGTAGAATGAAAATAGCAAAAAAAATTGTTAAATCTACAAAATTTTTGCTAAAATTTTCTGTAATCAACAAAACTTTTGCAGATTACTAGTGGACTGGAAAAAGTTACAAAAGGAGCAAATGAAATGAAAATTAATAAATAAAAAATAAATGTGTATTTAAAAACATACTTGGGACCGGGTTTATTGAATGTGTCAATTAATTGAAATTTGTTCAATTGGCATTGTTCAATGCCTAAATGCCCATTTATAATTGATGAAAGAAGTATATGTTTTCATGTTTTAATAAAAGAATAAATTAAGAAAAAAAATTAAAAATTCTCGTATTATATTTTTTTTTATTACAATGCTTTTTCTTCAATTATGTGTACATTTCATTACCATTGTTTTCATCAATGCAAATTGAAAAAAATTTCATTGGCATTGAATGGTGATGAAATTTGTTGGCATTGAAATTGATATAAAGTAATGCCAATTATATTTCAATGCCAATGAAAATTTCCCAAGATTTTTGTAAAAGTGGTAATATTTATAGACAATAATATGTTAACCATAACAAAATGTATTTCAGAGACCCTTCTTTTGATTTTCATTGTTTGCTGATCGGATATGTACATACTTCCGAATTTATTTGAGTTTCCATTTTCACCTCTAAAGCTCCACCCACAGGAAAGAAGGTGTGGACGATTAAAAATATCGTTTTCTTTAAATAAGCTTAAAAAGTACAATATTGGGGGGAAAAAATTAGGGTCATCCCCTAAACTCCACTTGCTCCCCAGAGATACTTTTAATCACAATTTTCATATTAAAATGGTTCGTCCAAAATAAACCTTGATCTTTAAAAATTAATGTATTACGATAAATAGAAACTTTTCTCATAAATTTTAATAATTTAGATATTTTATGAGTAGGACAAATTTTCAACCATTTCAATTTAAAAACTTTTTGCATTATTTTTGGCGAGTTAAAAATATGCAGTAATTTTTATGAGTCATTTAACATTCTGTTTATAAGCGCTCCAAAATTGGTGGTTTAGTTTACAAAAAATTTGTAAAATTAGCAAATCTTCTGTTAAAAATTAGTAACTAAAATTCAGCAAAATACTGTAAAGTTAGCAAATTTATTGTTAAAAATTAGTAACTAAATTCAGCATAAAAAATAGCAAAAAAATTTGTAAGTTAGTAATGTGGAGGTAGCAAAAAAATTAACTAAAAATTAAATTTTAACTAAAAATTAGTTAAAAATTTGTTAAGTTGAAGTACTAACAGTTTTACTAACTTTTCTACAAACTTTTTTCTATGAGTGTACCTCAAAAAAAAAAAGTTCGCCGTACACCGTCCAATCAAAGTTATTTTTGCAAGGAGGTTCAAAAAAATTTTTTTTTTTTTTGCATTTACAGTCGGATCTTGGCATTTACAGTCGGATCTTAAAGTATGATCATCGATGTTTTTCTCTCGAGGGGACCAATGTTTTGCTCTAAGGGCCATTGACCTCAAGCATCCCGTTCTAGTATTTACCCACCAGATCTCAGTTGCTACTACCCTAATGTCAGAAAATTTAAGCTCGCAAAAAATCATTAAACTTTTGCTAAGGAAGTTTTTCGATAAATCCAGCAGAATTTTTTCTATTTTTTTTTTTTGTTGCCGAAAGTAGGGGTCGCCGATTTAAAATTTTTTCCATTGGATTTTTCCTTTATAGCAAAACACTGGTCTCATCGAGGCAAAAAAATCGACATATCACACTTTAAAATCCGACTGTAAATGTAAAAATTAAAAAAAGCGACCCCTACGTACGGGAAAAAAATTTTTTTTTTGAAATTGCCTTGTAAAAATACTTTATATTTGAAGGTGTACCGCGCTTTTTATTATTTTTTGCCTGTAAGGTGGTACGGTCTAGTATACATGCTTATTTTTTCTGTTCCCACTATAACCATAGTTCCCAACATGGGGGGTTCGCCCCACTGGGGGCAATTTAAATATTTTAAAGGGCAACGGGTGAATTCTTTGTTCAAATTATAAAGATTTGTTTTAAAAAAAAAAAAACACAATTTTTTTGATAAATAGCATTGCGGCTCTGAAGGCTGAGTTACCCAACCGTAAACGTATCTGTAACGAATCAGCTGTTTCGAAACCACAAGAAGAAATGTGTACGAATGGTTACTAACACGTAAATGTAAACGTACTTGCCGGATCATTCTGTTGAAATCAGAATTTTCTATCCGAAATCGAAACAGCTGAATGATTTTAGTCGGAAAAAATATGAAATGAATAAAGAAAATTGATTCAAACAACAAATAAGGAATAAGAATTAACAAATAAATGGAAAATTATAAAACCACATGAAATAGATGCTAAATAGTAATGTCGTTTACCGTAATCTATAAGTGTACTTTTTAGCTACGGCACGGTACAGTTACATCACATTTACGTTTACGGTCCCATAATCCGCCCTTAACTCTCAAAAAATATATGTATTTGGGATCTGTATTCCTGACTGTCAAAAAAAAAAAGAAAAATTGCCAATCCTTAAACAAATGTCAACACGACGAGGGTGATTCCCTGTTTATCAAAGCTTGTATGTGCAATCTTATGCCGTGGGTCGTAAAATTACAAATATTTTAAAACACTTTTTAACACACAAAATACCATGGCCGGCGGATGCGGGAAAAATCCCCAGTATATAAAGATTTACTATTCCCATCGTTTTACTTAGAGAAAACCAGATCCGGAACCGGAAAGATGAACATTAGGGCTATAATGAAAAACATTATTTATATTATTTTGCAAAAAAAACTTCACCCAACAAATTCATTTTCTAAATCAATATATTTTTTTTTAACAATTTATATATAAAGTCTCTATAGTAACTTTACCGCCATCCCATATTTTAATTTCGAGTTCACCCTCAGTTTTTATTAATATTTAAAGGAAAATTAAATTTTCGCGTAGGCTGAATAAATTAGAAAAAATAAGCATTTTTGCATCGTTTTTGGTGGGTGAACTTTTTTGATGCCAGCGAAAGATTAAAAACATATTTCTTCATAGTTTTTTATAGCCTATTTGGCAATGTTATGCCAATTTTGATGTTAAAAAGTTATAGCCCTAATGAACATGTTATATCAGTGTACCAATTTCATTAACTTTATCTTTGCCACCTGTAGCGTGCGAAAAAACATATTAGCCAATTTTTGGGGGGACCTTTATATGAGCACTGGCTCCATATTAATGTGTCGTTGGCCCCGCCAATGTGGTTGGTTTTTTTTTTGGCCCTTTGAACGGGCGCTAGGCTCAAAGATGTACCGAATTTAAACCAACACCATACGCGACCTGTATGCCTGGTCACAAAGATAGACGGGCTAAATCGGCAAATTTATTCAGAAAGTGATTCTGGGTGTACACTCAAAAAAAAAGTCAGTAAAGTCAGCAAAAAATGTTGCTGTGTCAGCAAATTTTTAGTCAGGAGCGTGCTTGCAAAAAAGTTGGTAATTTCAGCAAAAGGTTTGCTGAAAATCAGCGAGCTGATTTTTACCAAAAAAAATAGTAATCTTCAGAAAAAGTTTTGCTAACACTTAGTCGACTGCAAATGAAAAAAATCCTTGCTAAAATCACTAAACTTTTTTGCTGAATATTAGTAGACTGAAAAAAACTCAAAAAACTTGTAGCGAAATTTTACTTTAGTTAATTTATTTGCTGAAAATTTAAATATAGAATATGTGTAGAGTTGTTTTCCTTTTTTTGTCATTTCCGTTTCCAGACAAGCTGCGAAATTTTTGTAGCAAAATAAATTAGTAAAACATTAGTTCAAAATTAGTTTAGTGCTAAAAAAATATAACTAAAATTTTTGCTGAAAACGGGATTTTAGGAAAAAAATTGCTGAAAACTAGTACACTTGATATACAAGACGTTTTACTAATTTTTCTACTAACTTATTTTTTTGAGTGTACTAAAAGTTGGGTCTAGGTCCAATATTTTGTGTTGTTTCAAAGGAAAAGAAGTTGTGCTGCAAACCGTTCTTCGGAATAAAAAATTTAGATTTAGATTTAGCTTTTGTTTCTTTGTGTAACATGAAATTTCTTTATCAATGGTTCCAACGCGTATTGAAGTACATCATAAGTTTAACAAAATCCCAAAGGGTTTTCCAAAGTTAGCTCGAATATTAAATTTATGGAGTCCTGAAATTTATATCTGTTTTAATGATGAACACGGCGCGGAGGCGCAAGAAACGTTGCTCATTTTTACTCAGATTGTGTTCTGAACAGTTTAATGTTAAACACTATAAAAATCAATTCAGCGGTTCAAAAGTTGTAAGTAAAAATATAAGCACACCTGCATTAACCGGTGAGCCGCCTAGGTCAAATAATTGAAAACACTAGGATTTTACATTCATTAAGTTGATAAACACAAAAATTAAGGTACACAGAAAGAATTTACAAAATTCTAATTAAATTTTTAAACACCTTTCTCATACCAAATTTGTAAATACAAAAAAAAAACTGTTTAAAAAGGCAACAAAAAAAAAATTTGTAAATTCCAAAAAAAATAATTCTTTTTTTTTTGTAACTTTGTTTTTAAACAGTTTTTATATGAAAGATAACAATTAACAAACAACCCAATAAGCACATAGGTTTTAAAAATTCAAATGCTTTAAATTTTGCTTGAAGTAAAGTAGATTTCAAATTCTAGCATTTGTATATTTAACAAAAATATTTCAAACTTGAAATTTTGTTTCCCTTTTGCTGGAGTATGCTATTGAAATAAAATGTAATTAAAGTTGTATTCAAGCCTTAAAACTGGAAAACAGCGCTGGAATTGAACTTGCTTTCAACTTGAATTCCAGTGAAATTGTTTATAGGGAAGTTACAAATATTTAGGAATAAATTTAAAATTTAAAAGAAAATGTGATTGCTTTTACAAATTCCATTGTTGGTGCCTACTGTTTTTTCTGTGCATGCATCGAAATAACTGTCATCCGTTACCCTTAAAATGCCGTTACCGAAATAACTGAAATACCGTTAACCTTAAAATACCGTTACCGAAATAATTCGGCGTTACCCTTACCGGTTACTATGAATAATAATATATACTTCTAGCATAAGAATCATGTTAATGAATTAATTCCTTTGGATTTCTGAAACGAGTTATTAGTTTGTGTGAAATCTAAAACAAGCAAAACAACAACAACTATATACGAGTATAACTAAAAATATTGCCTGAGATAGCCAGTAGCCTGAATCTTTTTTTGTTGCCTGTGTGCAGGCACATAAACACATCGAAATTTATATTTGTTTTTTATTTTTCCAAAGACCGAATATTAAATAATAAGAAGACCTGCCTCCAACAAGAGTTAAGAGTTGCAGACTTGAAATTTATCTTTATGTTTGGGTATATAGTAACATTTGGAATTGGGCTCTGTGTTGAGAGATGTATTACGGACTTACCTGACTACTATCTCAATGGTTGTTTTGTTTGGTTTTTGGTTTAACAATATTTGTGTGGCATCGTTGATATTAACGTCGCCATCACACCGCCTGACTGACGCTCGATCGAACTGTCAGGATGACGTCGTTGTAGTGCTTTGCCTACTTATGAATGTATGTCTGCTGTTGTTTGGAGTAGAAACCATTCAATTGAGAGGTATCATCCTAACACAAGAAAAAAAAAATACTGAACAAGTTGTATTTGTGAATTAATTTTGTAAATGTTATTTGAAGTTAGGTAGATTTTAAAACCAGGAGACAAGTCGAAATAACACAAATGTGATATGAAATTAGTTCAAGATGTTAAAACTCATTATTGCTATTTTTTATTAAGTTTCTAACGGAATTTCAATCCTGAGAAAACTTGTTTTATACAAAGTTTCGAAATGTTAAATTAAAAAAAAATTACTAAGAAAATTATAAAATAAAGCTTATTATGAGACTTAAGGGCCAGTTTTATATTTCCCTAGTAAAAATGATTTCTATATATTCATATATGATTTTTATACAATCATTTATGATTTTATACCATTATAACTTGTCGAGTATTGTGAAACATATATTTTATGATTATATCAAAAGATATTATTTAATTATATAAAATTATATTAACCAGATCCACCATTTTTCGGATCAGATAATATATTTTTTATATAATTATATTAACCTATGCATGATCGACAGCATGGTTTCCATTGAATTCGTTCTAAGGGAGAACTGTTAGCTTTCCTTTCAGGGCGTTGGAGCGTTGCTTTCGGTAATGACTTCTCTCTTTTTTTATATCGAACTTTCCCAACAAAAAATAACCACGGTTTTAGGAGAAATGCTGAACTAAAAGCGCATTTTTAAGCGTTACTCTCTTCTTTCACATTCAAAAATGCAATAAAAGAAGGCAAAGTTTTTGGTGTTGTTGTACCATACTTCTGTTGTAATTTATTACTTCTATGGTACTTATGTGGGACATCGCGAACAAAAATCATGTCATATACCCGCAATAAACGAAGTGCAATGAGTTTTTGGTTGAAGCTTCTTTTATTGCGGGAATATGACATGATTTTTAATCGCGATGTTCCATATAGAATTAACAAATGATAATAAAAGTACAACAACATCAAAAACTCTTCCTTCCTTTGTTGCATTTTTGGAAGGGAAAGGAAAAAGTAGTGCTGAAAATGTGCTTCTATTTTTGAACTACTTCTAAAGTCATTCCTATTTTTTTTTTGCTGGGTCGAGATCGTAATATACATGTTGCTATAGATAAATTTAATTTAAGGTTCTGTTTTTTTCCTTATCTTTCTTAAAACTCTTGGTCAAACTTCCCGCTCTTTCGCAGATGAAAGCAACATTTGTCATTCATGTCAATTACATCGTATGCCATAATGTAGAAATGGGACCGTGCGATGAGGGTTAACTTTAATGCTCGTAAGATCCTAAGTTGTATGTTGATTTAGCGTAAATCTTCGCCAATCATTGTTTCAGGTTTTGGAACAGGAAAAAGACACCGGGTGCTGGATCTGGAGAATATGGGGGACGCGGAAGAAATTCGTGTTGTGATATATCCAATTTCTTTCAAGTTTTCCGTGAGCAGTAAGCTGGTGCATTTTCGTGATCAGAAAGATTTTCTTTTTTTTTTTGCCAAATGTGGTAATTTTTTCTGTATTTCAACGTTCAGTTTGTTCAGTAATTCCAAATTAAAATTTCCTGTGATTGTTTTTCATCTATTAAGATAGTCGATGAGTTTTACACCTTTTGCTTTAAACTGACTGCACGAATTTGTTTTTGATCGATTGTCAACAAACGCGTCACACATCTTGCCGGCATTTTTTTCAATCTGCACTGCCTGTTGAGATACTTGCGATGTCAGCTGTATCAGGAATTGCATTCGGTGGTTTTTTAAAACGATATCACTGATATTTTCGATAATTTCTGGGTTGTCGCTTCTTTTGGTCGACTTGGCCAGTGCTTCTACGACCACGTTTAAATTCTGCAAACCAATAAACCACAGTTGTTTTCGATGTAGCAGATATGCCATAATATTTACCAAGGGTTTCCTCACTGCACGAAATTCGGTTTTATCCATTAATTTCTAAGAATTCAGAACATAGATTACATACATATATATTTTACTCTTCTTATTTTGTCAACAAACACATTTTTTCACACACATTGAAATATTTTTTGTAAAGGCATAGGACGTATGTTCAACACATTCTCATGAAATACATACGTCCACTGACAGCGAATGTTAAAGGATAAGAGATCTATTGTAATCTATGATTCAGGGTTGATTTATTAAATTTTATAAAAATTGTCTATCAATTCATTCCATGTTATTTTTGTAAAAATTGCTTTAATGTCAGATGCGGGTCTAATTCGGGACATGGCGATAACATTCACTCTACAAACATTTTGAAATTAGTGCTCCTCAGCAGTGAAAAAATGATATTTGTACTTTCTTCTTGTCATTAAAAAGTCTTCATATTGCTCTTTTTAATTTAATTAAAAAGTCATTAAAGTCTTCATATTGCTCTTTTTAATTTAATTAAAAAGTTTTCTTTTCTTAGGTTTGGCAATTTAATTACGATTTTTCATTATTTACCTCCTTATATTTTATTTTAGATTTTGACTTTTCATACACATTTTAAACCACCTTGTGTTAAAATTTTATTTATACATGTTTATGTACATATGTACGTATAAAATAATCAGACCATTAAGCCCAGAAAAAAACAATAATAGCAACTCTAACACTATCAAACAAACGGTATAAATGAAAACGTATGACTTCATTTAAAGGTGACCATATTATATCAATAATTTAAATTTAGTTAGGATTGCTGACCTTTCTCATATTGAATTCGTTTTTTAATGTCCTTGTATCGTTTTTTATATATTTAATTAATATTTGTTCTCTCTTTTTTATTTCTAGGTAAGTTTTCATAAAACTGATTGTAAGTATTAACAAAAAAATTAAGTTATGTTTCTTTACGTATGATCTTCGTGGAATTGATATTAAGGCTTCAATATCAAATAGAAATTCCCGACTGAGAATTCAGATTTTGCTGCAGTTAGGATATGTGAAGACTAAACTACAAGACTCAGTTTTTTTCTTTTTAGCCTAATCTCATTTAACCCCCGTTCGATATATATCTAATTTTTGTGTTTTTAAAACAATTTTTATACACATTTAGATGAGATTATAGTGTCACAGCAAAATACACAGTGGTTTTACCGTCATATCTTATTGAAACTTGGATATATGTTAGAGGAGACAAACGTAATTAACATTTACATTAAAATTTTTTGGTTGTAAAATTAGCTTTTAAAGTTTTTCGAAACTTTTTTGGAGAACTTTTCATTATTGTTTGTGTCTTATTGAAAATATCTATCTAGATATACGAGTACCTATCGCTTGGTACCCAATTTGCATTTAGTTCCTTTGAAATCGACGTGTAAAAACTAGAGATATTCACGGGAATTCGCGGGACGGGATTCGTAAAATTGTTTTTTGTAAAGTGGAGATTTCAAAGATAAGGCATTTCAAGAATTCATCCCGGGTAAAAATCAGATGTCATATATAAGTATATCTTAAGGACTGTGTTTGAAAAAATTGTCCATCACAAATCACATCAAAAATTCTGCTGAACCAGTCATTCAATTTTAAAAATAAAAACTACTTTATAACCGAGTTTTTATTTTTATAAAACTATATAAAAATTTTTATGTTTTTTTTACAAAATTTTCTAATTTTTTTTGGTACCCCTTCCATCAACGCTTTTATGGTATTAGTAGATATCGTTCGAGCTGCTAAATACCACTTTCCGCGGAAATCTCTGGCGACTTTTTTGTTGCCTTCATTTCTTTGGTGGATTTGCTTCTCAAGGCACGAAAAGCACATTATTATTTAAGTACCAGTACAAGGCCGCTTTGCTATAATGCTAAGAGGCTAGGTCGGGCCAAAAGAAAGTAAACACTTCATGCTGTCTAAAAAACGGCTTCAGTTGCTTCTTTAAACACTCTTTGATATAAATTTCCGAGTTTGTTTCACCTGTGGCCACAAAAGACATGCTCGTCTCACCACAACTGCAGATATCTTGCCATTCCAGGAATTTTCGAAGCAATTTTCGATTGTATTTTTGTCTTAAATTTGTCGTCCACATTCCCTTGTGAGTCTGCAAAGTAGAATTCCTGGGCTGGAAGTTGTGAGAAGTCGGCTAAAACATACGTCCCGTCGTCCATGATGCAGCAAATGAATTTTTTTTTTTAATTTTTGGGCTCGCTGTTTTGCTTCCTTGTTCTTTATAGCATTCCTGTCTGGAACTGTTTGTTCTTTAAAAATGTTCAGGCCAACGTAGAAACCCGCGAAGAAAAATAACGACATCCCCACCAACTACCACCAACGTGCTCAAGCTAAAAGATTCCAAAGCTGCCGGTCCTGATAGATTAAACTCCTTAAATATGAAGCTATTCCGATTGCGAAGTCCCTCAAGCCAATTATACAATCAGCATGGCGTTGTAATATAATCCCGGAGAGCTGGAATGTAGGTATTATCATAATAATTCCTAAGAAGGGGGATCTTCGCTATTGCAAAAACTGGCGTGGATTAACACTACTACATAATAAATAAATTAAGGGCACTATTCCTACCTCAAAGAATTGACCCAATTATTGAGCCCACTTTAAGCCAGGAGCCAGCAGGATTTAGAGCCGGAAGATCATGTACGGATCACATTAATACCATTCGCATTATTATTAGGTAGTCACAAGAGCACAACTCCCATATACATATGGTGGCAAATTTAATAGGAACGATTTATGTTTTTTCTAATTTTATTTTCGTTGCCTTTATTTTTAAAGATCAAAATAGTGGCTAAATTCGCCCCGAAAGGCAAATATGTGGTCTAGAATATTGTGCAGAATTTTAACGTAATGTCTGTTTTTTTATATTGTCACTTATTTTAAGTGGGCGTGGCTTTCAATGAAAAATTAGCGATATCGACCTGTTATCAAATTACATAGTAAAATTTAGCGAGTACTAATCAGATCTATACAAGCTGTATATTTTTGGAAATCCTACAAAATTTCCTTAAGTTTTGCACTATTTTTATCTAGAAATGGTGGCCAGACTTGAAATGACAGTGCCCTAAACATAAAAAAATTTTCTTTGTTTTTAGCGATTTTATAATAAAGTTAACAACATTGAAATTTTATCGAAAAATAAAGGCAACGGAAATAAATTAGAAAAAACTTGAATCGTTCCTATTAAATTTGCCACCACTGTATGTTGTTTGTAGATTTCGAGCGATCCTGTCTTTAGACCAGTAATCTTAGAAGTAATAGTGTTCCCGATAAAATTGTTGATCTTATTCGCGAACTGTATGATGATGCCAAATGTAAAGTAAGGCTTGATAGACTGGAAAGTCGATCGTTCATGCATAGTACAGGTATCAGACAAGGATGTGTTTTATCTCCAACATTATTCCTTATCCTGTTGGATGGGGTAATGGAGCAAACAAATATCGAAGCTCCAAATGGTATACGTTGGAACTTGCAGGAACGCCCAACCGACATCGACTATGCGCATATGTTTAATGGCGCAGCGCTTCGATGACATTGAACAAAAGTTTATAAGTTTTGACAGGAACGCAAGCAAAGGTGGTCTTAAGATAAACATCAGTAAGACTAAACTGATGAGAATTGGTACCAAAAATACAACCCCTCTGTCATTATATGGATCCATAATCGAGGACGTTGAATCCTTCTGCTACCTTGGTAGTCGTAAAACAAAGGATGGTTGTTCTGTTAGAGATATCGAAGACCGCATTAACAAAGCCAGAGTCGCATTACGCGCGCTTCATAAAGTATGGCGTGCAAATTACATCTCGCGACCCACAAAACTTAGAATCTTCAACTGTAGTGTAAACTCGTTCTTGCTGCACGCACCACTTGGAGCACAACGAAAACCAACCGTAACAAACTACAAACTTTTGTAAACCGCTGCCTGAGACAAATCTACCAAATATTTTGGCCCCGCTGGGTAACCAATGAACAACTGCTGTGTATTGCTAATTGTGAACCGATTGAGACCAAGATCAAACGTTGAAAATGGTCTTGGATTGGCCATATATTACGCAGGCCTGTAAATGAAATACACAGAGCCACTCTTGACTGGATTCCCCAAGGCCATCGACAAACCGGGTCGCCCACGTAACACATGGGTGAGGATGGTGAGAAAAGAGGTCGAAAAGCGTAACATAACGTGGAATCAAATCAAGTCTTTTGCCAGTGATCGTTCCAATTGGAGAGATTTGTAGACGCCATATGTTCAACATGAACTTTTATATAAAATAACATTTCAAATATGTATTTTATTTCACTTTACCATTTTTATACTAATTGTTAGTAAAAATACATAATTTAGTAAACATTTTTGCAATTATTTTACAAATTGCTGAATTTTTAACTAATTTTTGTTGCTGATTTCAAAACAGCATTTCACAAATTTTTATAAATCCTTTAGCTGGTTTTGGTCTGGTTATAAAATGAACCTTTTCTTCGAGACTGATAAAAAAAATTAACTTATTAAAAAAATGTAACTACGTTAACAAATATTGGGACTATTATGCCCTGATGAACAGTTTATTTTTTTTTAACAGAAGCAACACTCAGGAAATTCTTACTATTAATTAACATGTTGATTTCTTGGGAATGGTATAGGGCAGAGATGAAAGGTGGTAAAATATGAAGGGCTTCAGATATAGCAACACGGTAATTGCGTGAGATGTTTAACCTCAGAACAGTTCTTGCACGACATCTAGATAATACTGAGTTGGCGAACTTTGTTGAATCTTTTTAGTTTATAGCCCTGTTACGTTATTTTACTTTGGTGGGTTAAGTCCTCTGGGAATATCGAAGGAGGATGCTGCTTATGTATGAGGGGTAGAAGACTCATATGTATTATTTTTTTAAATTGATGTTGCCGTTGCTGGGTATAACCCGCGTAAATACAAGGAAAGTGAAAGGGTTAACCAATTTCTGGGAACCTTTATTAGGGCACCAGGTCTAAACATAAATCGATTCGCACCAAAATCAATAGGCTCTGGCCTTGGGCCCATGTGAATTAATGTATCAAACAACAAGCATAAGAGCCAATTTTCAGGGGAGCTTTCTATGGGTGAAACGTCTAAATGTGGACCGATTTTAACCAAAATCAATTGGCATCGTTCTTATGAAGATATAAGACGTCATCAAAATATCTTAATATTTGAGGCCTGTAGCGTGCGTATAAGAATTTCTGAACAGAGAGGCGGACATACAGACATTCGTTAAATCGAATAAAAATGTGATTCTGAGTCGATCAGTGTACTAAAAGGTGGGTCTACGTCCAATATTTTTTCAAGAGGAGCAGAGTTAAAGCATTTTTTCTTCCTATCCCGACAAAATTTGACACACTGTATGAAAATGTTGTTGTAGAACGCAGTCGAGTTGAGCATTTCTAAATGTTGGGTTGTATAGAGGTTGACACGACCCCT
Source organism: Leucophora obtusa (assembly GCA_949987735.1). Classification (NCBI taxonomy): domain Eukaryota; kingdom Metazoa; phylum Arthropoda; class Insecta; order Diptera; family Anthomyiidae; genus Leucophora; species Leucophora obtusa. Next base: position 50,288,503 of record OX465296.1, read on the forward strand.
CGTCTTATTCCCTCCATATTTAGCACATTGCTTAAAAATGTATTTATAAAATTTCGTGCCAATAGGACCTCAGTTAAAACATTGCAGAAAATGTTCGCCATCTGTAGGAGAAAATCTAAGCTATATAGAAACACTCCTCACGACTAGAGCTGGTGAAAATATGATTAGTGGATACTCGATACATTAAACTAGTAAATATTTTTAGCGTTGGACTTTAGACGTAGAATAATTCAAAAATGTGCCTCCACTAAAATACTTATCACAAAAAAGCAACTCTGCTAAAAGAACAAAATTAAAAGTTATAAATTTAAAGTCATATTTTAAAGAACTGTGAAATATATTGATTAGTTGGTGAACAAGTCTATAAATTTAAATATTTGAAACCATTAACATTTTAATAAAAATTAAAACTATCGAGTAGTATCGAGTATGCAAATTAAAAATATCGGGTAGTATTGAGTATAGAAAACTAACCGAATTTACCAGCTCTACTCACGACCGATCAATATTTATGTGTGTGAACTTTTGTCGAAATCTGTGCAGCAGTGCTTGAGTTACTCGCGTACAAACAACCAAGACACTAAGAAATAAGATTTTAAATGTTAAATATCGATATATCGCGGGAATGATCAGTTGGGATTTTGATTTTTCAAGATTTTAAATATACAAGTAATGAATTAATTTTATATGACACCCGATTTGAATCCACTTTAGTAAAACTTTTCTGTGATCACGCCACTGATATTTGATGTCTTGACAAAAGAAATCAAATTAGTATTGAATTTATTGTTGTATTTTGATAATGTTAAAAAAATTGCATCTGACCTCCTTAGAATACCCAGAGAGGGATATAAAAAGTGGAAGTTTTTATACCTTTTGCATTATTTTATAATATAAAATAATGACTTCCTAATAACGGCCTATTGTATTCATTGTTTCTAAATATAAAATAATGACCTACTCTTAATAGTTTAAATAAGTACTTTTTACACAGTTAAATTTTATACATTTTTATTTATTATATGTAAATATGTTTTATGTTTAAATTTTTATGACGAGTCCTAAAATTACACACTAGAGAAAACTTAAATTTTTCTGAATGTATTTCCTTAAGCTAATAGTATTTGCTTAACTCCTTATTTTTAAGAATCAAGTAAGCAATCAGATAACCACTTATAATTCAACTTTTTGTAAGCATGTGTGTAACCTCTTATTATTCAAAATCTCATAACTACTTATTTCTCATTTTTTCGTAAGCGAGCGGGTAAGTGTGACTACTTATAAAAACGACCACGCCAAACAAAAATAATGAGTTTAGACGCCAAAAAATAAGTTGTGCGGAGCTATGAATTTCTATTATATAACCACTTATTTGGAAATGAAAGATTTTGCTGGGCTAGCTAGTTTATTGAAGGTATATTTTTTTGTATATAAATGAGAAAATCCATAGTGGTTTTATATCATCATCAAATTGAATATAAAAAATTTGGTTATAGATTTTATTGTGTTGTTTTAAATTCTGACAGCAGTTTTTTGTTGTTAATGTGCAATTTTCTCGTTTATTATGCTTAACAATAACTTAATAAAAATTTTGTTTATTGTTAAAACATGACGTTGACGGGTTTAATTTTAAGTTTCTTATTACCTTATTTATTCTACAAAAAACATATGTGAGCGCAGATTAAACACTCAGAGAAATTTTTTGACAATAAAATAAGGCTAAACTCATAAAAATTTAAAAACAAACCTGACTGAAGTGGCGCCAGACTTTTTTGGTTAAAAATCGCCAAAATTGTAAAAATAAATCGTCAAAGTCGTCACTGATTTTATAAAAAATCGTCATAAAATTGTCATCTGTAGCATATAAAAACACAAATTTCTTATGTTTTTTCGTTCAAAATTATTTCATAGAAACTGGAGCAAGAATTCATTTTATTGTAATTGCTTGCCTATAATTGCGCTCTTTAGAAAATTTAGAGCTTTTATTATTCAGAATATAACGACGTTATTTTTTTTTTATATCATCTGTACAATGGTGCTATTTATTATACTATTATTTACATAAAAACACCTCAGCAAGGGTTGTAGTATTAAATTCTGATAAGTAATTTATATAGAATTTGCGTTCTAATTCCGAATCCAGCTTCTAAAGCTTTCAGTCACGTTATAATTGTTCTATAATTTACAAATAAGGCCAGCAAAGAACATTTCTTCAATTTCCACCGCGATTTTCTAAAAACTTTGATGGATGTAATTGGAAACAGATCTAGAATCAGCTATCTAACTGCCTGTTTTTATAAAAAGAATCGGAGGAATTCATTAAAATATTTGTGTGAAAAACACAAACTTAAAAAGATTTAACTTAAAATTTTTTTAGTCACATTTGTTCTACTTAGAAGTCCTAACAAATTTGTGCAAACATTCTGAAAGAAAAACATTTTTGAATTAGTGTTTTTCACACAAATTTGTTAACGAATTCGTCTGATTCTTTTTGTGAAACACCCAGTAAATCTATAAAAACTACAAACGGGAAAGCAATGCAAAGGCAAAAAGTACAAGTACTGGCAAAAAGTGCTGTCCCATTCCCAAAATAATATCATTATACAAAAGGCCCGGCCTTTCGAAAAGCGCCAGAAAGCACTGTGAAAACAAAATTTTTAACGTTTACAAACCCAATAAATAGATGGTCTGCAAATAGGTTTTCCAAAATAAAATTTAAAAAAGTTCATATGCATTTTATGGCCATTCCGACATTTGAAAACATGCCGTTAAAATGGCAGACGAGAGCTCTACCAACTGAGCTAACGAGACATATAATATGTAGTTGGTGGCTAAATACATAAACTGGATAACTGCTTGTTGCTCAAAAATGGTAGCACTAGCAAAAATTTTGTTAGAACTAACATGTCATCGTTGGGAAAATTATTTGGAAAAAATATGTATGATTTTTCAGCGTCCTCCTTCGGTGCTCCCATGGCACTTAATCCCAACGAAGTAAAATAATATAACAAAGCTATGAACTAAACATCTTCAAAACAAAGTTCGCCAACAACTGTTCTAAGATTAAACATCTCGCGACATTATGGTCTTGCCATATTTGAAACCCTTCATCTTTCACCACTTTTAATCTCTTCTTTCCAAAGAAAGCAACACGTTAATTAATAGGAAGAATTTCCTGAGTGTTGCTTCTTTTCTCTGCTTTTTTTAGAGCGTCACAATTTTCATAAAATCATTATTTTACCAGTTCATTAATTTTGTACCGTTGGCTATTTCTGATTGGATACTAATGGATCACCTCTGTTTTCAAACGGTGTCCCTCTAATCCACTGACATTTTTGTTGAACAAATACTGGCGAAACGCTTTTTGTATTGGGTATACAAGTTAATAATGTCGATTTTTTTTTTGCTTGAAAAATGGATTTATTATAATAACAAAATGAATTGATACATTATTCAAAGTATTTTCCGTTGTTAGCCACTACTTTTTCCCATCTTTCTGGTAGCATATGGATTCCGCGCCAAAAGAACTGCTCCGGTTTTGAGGTAAAGAATGAATCAAGCCTATTTCTGATACCCTGTTCTGAAGAGAAGCGTATTCCAGTAAGGGCATTCTGCATCGATCGAAGCAAATGATAGTCAGAAGGGGCAGGGTCTGGGCTATAAGGCGGGTTAGCCAAAACTTCCCATCCACTGCTTTCCAAATAGGTTATAACCGGTCTTGCAACATGTGGCCAAGCGTTGTCATGATGGAAGATTATTGACTCATGTTTGCTCGTATATTCTGGTCGTTTTTCGTTGATTGCTCTCTTCAAACGAATCAATTGTGTTCGGTACAGGTCCCCTGTGATCTTCTGATCCGATTTCAACAGCTCATAATACAAAAATTTCAAAAAATTGTAAATGAAGAAAAGTTATATATCCTAGCTTACCACATGTCCACCAAATTTGGGACGAATCGGTTAATGGGTATTTGATATATTAAACCTAATAGTCTTAAAAACGGTGGTAGATATATTATCTCTATATATAAAAGAATAACGTGACTGACTGACTGACTCACTCAACATCGCCCAGCCCAAACCGCTGAAGCTAGGAAGTTGAAATTTGTTATGTAGGTTCCTCTTTCGGGGTAGACGTCCACTAAGACGGGATTTTTGGCAATTCCTACCGGAACGGGCAAAAAGGGGGAAAGTGTCCCCCTTGACGGCCTGCCAAAACCCCTTTGGCTAGAAAGCTGAAATTTAAGATATGTGTTCCTTGGAGTAGGGGCTAACTTTTCTGGAAAGTACTTTCTAGAATTTTGGACAGGGACGTTGTAAAAATGGGGGGAAAAAGGCCCCCCTTGACGGCCTGCCCAAACCGCTGGAGGTAGGAAGTTGAAATTTGGTATAAAGGTTCCTCCACTATCGTAGACATCCACCAAGACGGGATTTTTGGAAATTTTTACAGGGACGGGCAAAAAGGGCAAAAAGTCTCCCCCTTGACGGCCTGCTCAAACTGCTGGAGCTATGAAGTTGAAATTTGGTATGTAGGTTCCTCGACCGGTGTAGACGTCCGTTGAGACGGCATTTTTGGAAATTCTTATCGGGAGGGGCAAAAAGGGGACAAAAAAAGTACCTTTTTCCAAAAAAGTACCTTTTCCCAAAATAAGTACCTTTTCCCAAAAAAAGTACCATTTTCCCAAAAAAGTACCTTTTTCCAAAAAAAGTACCTTTTTCAAAAAAAAGTACCTTTTTCCAAAAAAAGTACCTTTTTCCAAAAAAAAGTACCTTTTTCCAAAAAAAGTACCTTTTTCCAAAAAAAGTACCTTTTTCCAAAAAAAGTACCTTTTTCCAAAAAAAGTACCTTTTTCCAAAAAAAGTACCTTTTTCAAAAAAAAGTACCTTTTTCAAAAAAAAGTACCTTTTTCCAAAAAAAATTCCTTTTTCCAAAAAAAGTACCTTTTTCCAAAAAAAGTACCTTTTTCCAAAAAAAGTACCTTTTTCCAAAAAAAGTACCTTTTTCCAAAAAAAGTACCTTTTTCCAAAAAAAGTACCTTTTTCCAAAAAAAGTACCTTTTTCCAAAAAAAAGTACCTTTTTCCAAAAAAAAGTACCTTTTTCCAAAAAATAGTACCTTTTTCCAAAAAAAGTACCTTTTTCCAAACAAAGTACCTATTTCGAAAAAAAGTACCCTTTTCCAAAAAAAAGTACCTTTTTCCAAAAAAAGTACCTTTTTCCAAAAAAAGTACCTTTTTCCAAAAAAGTACCTTTTTCCAAAAAAAGTACCTTTTTCCAAAAAAAGTACCTTTTTCCAAAAAAAGTACCTATTTCCAAAAAAAGTACCCTTTTCCAAAAAAAGTACCTTTTTCCAAAAAAAGTACCTTTTTCCAAAAAAATTACATTTTTCCAAAAAAAGTACCTTTTTTCAAAAAAAGTACCTTTTTCCAAAAAAATTACCTTTTTCCAAAAAAAGTACCTTTTCAAGAAAAAAGTACCTTTTTCCAAAAAAGTACCTTTTTCCAAAAAAGTACCTTTTTCCAAAAAAAGCACCTTTCTCCAAAAAAAAGTACCTTTTTTAAAAAAAGTACCTTTTTCCAAAAAATGTACCTTTTTATAAAAAAATGTACCTTTTCCAAAAAAAAGAGTACCTTTTCCAAAAAAAGTACCTTTTTCCGAAAAAAGTACCTTTTTCCAAAAAAAGTACCTTTTTCCAAAAAAAGGACCTTTTTCAAAAAAAAGTACCTTTTTCCAAAAAAAAGTACATTTTTCCAAAAAAAGTACCTTTTTCCAAAAAAAAGCTCCTCTTCCAAGAAAAAGTACCTTTTCCCAAAAAAGTACCTTTTTCTAAAAAAATTTTCCTTTTCCCAAAAAACATACATTTTTTCAAAAAAATACCTTTTTCAAAAAAAGTACCTTTTCCAAAAAAAGTACCTTTTCCCAAAAAAGTACCTTTTTCTAAAAAAATTTTCCTTTTCCCAAAAAACATACATTTTTTCAAAAAAATACCTTTTTCAAAAAAAGTACCTTCTCCCAAAAAAAAGTACCTTTTTCTAAAAAAATTTTCCTTTTCTAAAAGAAGTACCTTTTCCAAAAAAAGTACCTTTTTCCAAAAAACATACATTTTTCCAAAAAAAACACCTTATTAAAAAAATACCTTTTCCAAAAAAAGTACAAATAAAGTACTTTGTAAAAACAAAGTATCTTTTTCCAAAAAATTTCGTTTTTCCAAAAAGTACCATTTAAAATAATATATAATTTAAAAAAAAACTACTTTTTTCCCTCCCCCACGGATATCTCTACTAAAACAAGGTTTCTTGATATTCGGCATAGAAGTGCCTACCGGAACGGGCAAAAAGGTGAAAAGTCTCCACATAAACAGTCTCACAAATTGGAAAAGTGCCTGCCCAAACCACTGGAGGTAAGAAGTTGAAATTTGGTATAAAGGTTCCTCCACTGTAGTAGACATCGACTAAGTTTGTATTTTTGGAATTCCCTACAGGATATCCCAAAAGGAAACTCGGTATGTGAGTTCCTCCTTCTGTGTAGGCGTCCGCTTAGACGGTATTTTTGAAATTCCTATCGGGAGGGGAAATAAGGTAAAAGTCTCCTCCTGACGGCTTGCCCAATCCCTTTTGGTCAACCTAAAATTTTAAATATGTATTCCTTGGAGTAGGACTAACTCACCGGCAACGTAATTTTTCTATTTTGGAACAGGAACATAGTAAAAATGGTGGTTGAAAGGGAAAAATGTCCCCAATAACGGCCTGCCCAAACCGCTTAGGCAATGCAGTTGAAATTTGGTATGAATGTTCCTCATCCATCGCAGATAGCCGCGAAGATGGAATTTTTGTAAATTCCTAAAGGGAGGGGCAAAAAGAAGAAAAGCCTCACCTTGGGGGCCGGTAAAAACCCCTTCGGCTAGAAATCTGAAGATTAAAATGTGGGTCCCTGGAGTAAGGGCTAACTTATTAGAAAGATACTTTTTTGAATTTTGGACAGGGTCGTTATAAAATGGGGGCTCAAAAAGGGAAAGTTGCCCCTTAACGACCTGTCCAAACTGCTGCAACTAGGAAGCTACAATTCGGTACTTAGGTTCCTCTTCCAGCCTAATTCCAACCGGGAGGGACAAAAAAAGAAAAACTGTCCCCCTTGACAGCCTGCTCAAACTGCTGGAACAAGGAAGCTGAAATTACTTGGAGTATGGGCTTTTTGGACCGGGAAGGTGGTTTTTGGACAGGGACATTGCAAAAATGGGGATTAATGAAGCGAAAAGTGCGGCTTAAAGGCCTGCCCAAAGCGCTGGAGGTAGGAAGTTGAAATTTGGTATTAAAGTTCCTCCTCTATTGTAGACATCCGCTAAGATGAGATTTTTGGAAATTCATACCGGGAGGGGTAAAAAGGGAAAAAACTTCCCCCTTGACGCCTGGCCAAACTGCTGGATATAGAGACCTAAAATTATGTATGTAGTAGGTTCCTCCTCCAACGCAGACGTCCTCTAAGACGGAATTTTTGGAAATTCCTACCGGGAGGGATAAAAACGGAATAATTCTCCCCCTTGATGGCCTAACCGAACCCTTCGGCTAGAAACCTGTAATATATAATATGTTTTCCTTGGAGTATGGGCTAACTTATCGACAAGGCATTTCTAGGACTTTGGACAGGAACGTGGTAAAAATGGTGGTTCAAAAGGGGAAAATTGCCCCCCCCCCCCTTAACGTCTGCGTCTTTAGCTAGAAACCTAAAACTTAAAGAACAAGTGTATATGAAACACTAAAATTAAGAAACTAAATAGGAAACGAGTGGAATGAAACACTACACAAGTGGAATGAAATGGATATAAACGTTGAACGAGTAGAATTGAAATTATAGAGAATGCAAATGGATTGGAAGAGGGAATGACCTGTTCAAACACTATCCACGGAATATGAAACTTATGTAGCATTGAAACTTACTCTCCAAAAAGTTAAACAAATTTTCTAAAAGAGAAAAAACCTTAGAAAAGGAATGGAACTTATATATTCCGATATTTAAACTTCATGTAACGAAGCACCGGTGGAAGAAACCGACGCAGTAAATTTTCCAACTGAATTTGTGAATTTACTTGAATTGCCAGGTCTACCTTTACATAAACTGGAACTAAAAAAAAAACTTTAAGACACGCTAACAACACGCTATTTTTAATATTATAAAATGCTTTCCAACCCTGCTTTAAGTTATTTATTTTCATTCAAAACACAAATGAACAAAACTACTTACGGGTCTATCTACCTAAGTTCGCACTTTACCAAATTATCTTAACATACACACGTATATTGCAATTTATTATGGATTCATTACTAACAATCTACTTTCATGAGAAAAAGTGATCAAATATTTATTTATTTTAAACCCATTGTTGTGCAGAATTATTTATTTGTGGTGGCTGGAATAAAAAAACTTTAAATAAAAAAACGAATTTAATAAAAATTGTGGGGGGCGCAGCCCCCCGGGGGGGAGGGCGAGCCCCCCCCCCCCTTAACCTTTAAGGCACGCTAAAAACGTAGCGGGCTGCGCCCGTTAGTTATACATAATGCTACTCATATTATTTTGTAAAAATGCTATAATTTTGTACATTTTTTAATTTATTTCGTATTTTTTCCCCATTTTTATATATATTGATTACTTTTATAACTTATATTGAGCCATCAGCACCTGCCCCATATGACGTGTCTTCAACATCAATCAAGGAATCGTCATTGGCTTTCTTTGAAAACTGCGTGCAATTTTACATCTTTTGATGTAGTTTTTATCTTTTTATTCTGCCCTGTTATAATATATACGATTTCTAATAAAAATAAGTTAATAAAAATGCAAACAAAAAGTGTTACACACCAATTTAGCACATAGAGTATTACTTTGGGACTAAAACATATTTTACAAAAAAACATGTGAAAATTTAATTTCTTCGAATTTTTTATTGAAATTTTTGGAGCATATAGAGAAAAGTATGCTTCATCCAAATAAAATATAAAAAAAAAATCCAAAAAAAAAAAATTTCCTAGAGTCGATAACACCCTTAATTTAGAATCGGTCCATGTATAGACCCAGTGATGTAATTTGCTTATATCTACAAAATGTTGAATGCCACTAGCAGTATGTCCTGCTAAAATCAGCAGAAATATTTGCTAAAAATGCCCAAGGACAGAGCCTATTGCTTCTAGATAGGATCGGTCCATATTTGAACCTATCGCCCATATCGGCTTACATTAGGTAAAATCCAAATTTCTTACTTTTCATCATTTTATGGACAAATTTTGACGCAAGTCCATTTTAAGCCATTCGAAACATTTGTTGCTCTTAGCCATACTGGTGTAGGGCATCATATAGCCGACATGCCCGACTTTAAGTTTTTTAATCGTTTTTGTTATAATGATGGTAAAATCCAAATTTCTTGATTTTCATCATTTTATGGACAAATTTTGACACCAAGTCCATTTTAAGCCATTCGAAACATTTGTTGGCTCTTAGCCATACTGGTGTAGGGCATCATATAGTCGGCATTCCCGCCTTTAACTTTTTTAATCGTTTTTGTTATAATGCTGGTACTAAAAAAATACGCAAAAAGTCAGATAAAAATTAACGTTAAGACGCTGCTGCAAAAATATTTGGCGCTGACGACAAATATGTTGCTAACGCCGATTATTATCCGTGTTCATTATGTCAATTGTCAATTCCTGACTAAAAAATCGTCAAAATGAAGTAAAATCGTCATGTCTGGCACCACTGCCTGACTGACACATTGAAGAAAAATAATAGTAGTAGACATAGAACAAGTACATTTGTTGTACAATACATACATAGTAAGTAGTGTATTTCAATATGGACCATTTTATAAATGCCAGTCACGTAATGCATCAAAAAGAAAGGGAAAAAAACCTAACTACACTTGAGTTAAAGTTTTTGAAAATCTAGAATTATGGTAATAAGACTCCAAAGAGTATTTTTAATGTGAATTCAGTTTAAAGCCATAAATACAGAAACATACGTTAGTTAGTGGGTTAAATTATAAGTAATTAAAATGAGTTTGAATTGAATTTTGACAAAATACAATATTAATATTGATTAATTGTTGGGACTATATATTTATTTATAGACTAAACACAGAAAAAAAAACAGCGGGAATATTATCTAAGAGCTATATAAATAAACAACTACATAATTTCCAAGTTAGTTTTAAAATTTTCTAGTAAAATAAAACTGACAAAAATGATAAAGCTTTTTTTAAATGCAAAACAATGACATGTTCCTTTATATTTATGAAATGGTAGTTTTTGATTGTTAATTGTCAATGTCGGTTGTTCTGAGTATTTGTTTGACAACATAATTTAATATCCCTTTTTTACAGGTTGGTTGAAAAGTTCCTGCACTCACCAAGAGATGGCACTGCTAGCTCCAAACTTTTTTTTTCTCAAGTTGGTATAACTGTCCTGAGAAGACATGCAAAGTTGCAAGTCATTCTGTCAATTCATTCTTTGTTTACAAGCCATTTGAAGTTGACGTGTCATTGATTTTTTTTTAATATGGGAAAAATTGAATATCGCGCAGTCATTAGATTCTTTGTTTTGAAGGGTTTAAAAGCAAAGGATATTTATGAAAAATTGTTAGAAGTGTATAAGGAGTCCTCACCATCAAAACGCACCGTTGAATTTTGGGCTGGTGAATTTAAACGTGGTCGTACTAGCCTTGAAGACGATCCACGCCAAGGACGACCAAAAACTGCAACCACAGCAGAAATCATTGAGCAAGTACATAATAAGGTTAGTGAAGATTCAAGTTTGACTAAGCGTGAAATTTCTAATGCCATAGGCATCTCAGACGAACGAGTACTCCATATTTTACATGAAGAATTACGTATGAAAAAACTGTTTGGAAAGTGAGTGCCGCACACATTAACAATTCAACAAAAACTGGATCGAAAACAAATTTTTCAGCGTAATTTGGAGCGTTTTAAGCAGAATAAAACCGACTTCTTGCGTCGTTATATAACTATGGATGAGACTTGGATCTACCACCATGATCCTAAATTGAAACAAGAACGTTTACACTGGACTGAAGGTGGTTGTTCAGCTTCAAAGCAGGTGAAGTCACAACGATCAGCAAAGAAGGGGAAAAAAATATTATTCTTTCATTTCGAGCGCAGAAACTTTTCAACCAACCTCTATATTAGTAGAATATTTTGATAATTTTACCAACAGGGTTTTCAAAAATTTGTAAAATGTTTTTTGAAATCAGCATTGCAGATTAGTTAAAAATTCAGTAATTTGTAAAATGAGAATAGCAAAATGTTTACTAAAGAATATATTTTTACTTACAATTAATATAAAAATTGTAAAGTAAAATTGGAAACCCTTTACAAATGTTTCTACTAATATTTTTTTCTGAGTGTAAAATATTAGCAGAATTAAGGTCGCGTTACTAGAACGTAATTGTAATGAGAACGAGTCGTAACGTGGTATTTTATTTTTGCTAAGTTACTCAAAATATGTAACGTGCTATCAGGGATGAATAAATTTAATTTTCAGAATAGTACCAACCAGGTTAAGAATAATACATTTTCGACCCCTATAGTACCAAAACTTACATTTTTTTTATAAAATAACAAGCAAGAACTTTCATAAAAATTCATTGGGGATTATATTTTATCCCTGAATATCGGATTCAATTTCATTTTAAATCGAAAATAATTTGTAGTCAATTTAGCTCATTTGATTCATTCAATCATTAAATTAGTTTATGCCAAATTTTATTTATTTGTGAATTCAACTGATTGTTATTTACTTAATATGTTGACTTTTCAAATATAATATTTTAAACACAAGTTTTTGTATGAAAATTAAAAAAAAAAATTTTTTTATTGGTTTTGCCAATGGATTTCTTTTTTAAATAAACCAGATTTCTACAGAATTTTTGGAAATAACCAAAATGTGCCAGTGTACCAATCAAACTTTGATTGTGCCAAACATGGTACAATTGTGGCACAAATCCCATCACTGATATGCAACTAAAAACAGCTGTTTAGCACTCTCACGTAAAAAAGGGGAAAAATTTCTGTCTTCAACAGAAATGTCCGGCACGTTACGACTCGTTTACGTCTAGTACTCAGCACTATAGCCCAAACCACATAGTGAAAGTGCCAGTGGACAGTGGCAGTGCTGTCAAACTTTGTTCTTGAATTTCGCGAAAACGAATTAATATTTTTTAAAATTTCTTATCGCGTTTTGTTTAAAAACAGCTCTTGTTTATTTAAAAACTTTTCTAGTTTCTCGGCAGTGACAAACAGAGAAGATACAAAAACTGCTTTATCGACAAAACGTCGCACTGCAGTCAGTGTTGTCAGTTTAGGGGATTTATCCCCAAACTGGGGATTTTTTTTTCGTCAATGGGGATAAAAATTTCCCTTTGGGGATCCGGGGATTTATTGGGGATGACACGAAATTTTAGGGGATTTTTTGGGGATAACATATTATTGCCTTTTTATATTTTTATGAATTTAACCCTGATAATTCTAAATATTTATATATTTCTTTTAAGTATGATGATAATATTGCATTATTTTAGGCTACACAAATTTGTGTCTGGAAAGTTAATGTGCGTCCAAACCTTAATTCCTTTTGGTGAAAATTTGAATTCCTTTTGGTTCCAAAATATTTAAGGTTATTCGGATGTAATATGAGTTATAAGAAGCTCTTCTTAAATTAAATATATACTTTACATGTTATTCAATTGTCAAAAATTCAATCCATCTGCTGAAATATTTAAACTTTTTTATACAGTACCATACGCAACAAAATGTCTGAAGCTGATGAATCGGAAAATTTTGATTCTGAAATATTTAAAACGAAAAAATTTTGCTCACAATTTTTCATGCTGTTATTTAAATTTATTTGTTCTTTTTATAATTTGTTAGAATTAAAAAAATTTATTGAGTTTGAGTGTATAAGGTACCGAAAAGAATTAAATAAATATGGTATTTTTACATTAATTTAAAAAAAAGTTAACGAATACGAATTTTTTCCAGAAAATAAAAATTGGGGATTTTTGGGTATAATAAATTGAAAATTGGGGATTTTTGGGGATAACAATTTGAAAATTGGGGATAAAGTCTGAAAAAAACTGGCAACACTGACTGCAGTCGACACTGCGTTTATGTGGTTTAGGCTTATGTGTTTCTCATTAAGCAGGGTAAATCAGCTGATTCGTCACGTTACATTTACGTTCAAGTAATTTGGGCTTTAAGGCTCCATTAGTCTGGTAGTATCGTAAAGTATCGTGTCAGCTGTTTACTTCTAGTTAATGACAGTATACACAACTACTTAGTTGGGAAGTACATTTGAGGTAAGAAAATCTATTGAAAATAGATTTCTACTTCACGATACCTCATTTCGCCGCACTTTACTTCTAAACTAATTTGAGCTTTAGAGTCTTTAGAAAAATTTCGCCGTATTATACCGGGCGGCCGCCGTATTTAGTGCTGAGTGACCAAAGTAGGTCTCCACTACTTATCAACCTCTACACGTACATATATTGTGCAGTATGTTATGATGCTTTTGATTATTGAACATTTAACATAAGAGTAAAAACCGAATAGAGAGAATTTGCTATAACAACATTAGTGTTGCCATGTGATACAATTTAAGATGTTAAACGGTTAGATAAAAATTCTAAAGCTGCCTACACACGAGGAACATTCGTCACAAAACATGTGTCTCTATTTTTTTTTTTTTTTCATTTTTTAGAGATTAAGCACAATACAAATGGAAAAGGAATCTTAAATCGTGACGGAAAAAAAGTGAACAAAATAGCAACGGAAACGGAATCTCACTTTTACAACACAGAACACATAGAAAGTCAAGTTGGTTATATTTTATATTTTTCTTCTTGACACATTTCAACGTATTGTTGTTGTTTTACATTAGTTAGAATAAAAGGCTGCGAAAGTGTTATTGTGTTGTTGCTGTTTTTTATATATTTTATAAATGTATAAAGTTAAATCCTTTGATATTACTAATGCATGTGCATGACAAAATCAACCATGTAATCGTACTATGCTTGTACTGTGATTGAAATTGTGTGAAAATCTGGCAGCATTAGTAAAATAATTTGAGTGTAAAAACAGGAGAATAAGAAATTCCGTTGAGAAAATAAAATAAGTTTTATCTCTCACGGAAATCGTTGCACGATTTTAATTGTCAAATTGTATGGAAAAAAACTGACACCTTTGCATCCCAGTGTAGAAACGGTAATGACATATCATTATTTTTTGGACTACCAGTAATGACACCCACTTACCTTCTGTATTATTTTAAAACATATAATAATGAGTTACTGATAATTACTTATTTTTATCATTATTTCAAATAGAAAATAATTTTTTAGATTTTTTTTTAAATTTTTTGAAATCTATTTTTAGACTTAATATTTTTTAAACACTGGTAAGGATATATGTAACCACATATTTTTTGATTTTTTGTATGTTGGCGAGTAAGCTTACTTGTGTGCAGCAGGTCAATTATGTTTTTATCTATTAAAAATTACATGTCGATATAGCTCAGATGGTAGAGCTGTTGACTGGCAATCTGTAGACCCAGGTTAGATTCCCGCACCAGCAAATTTTATTTAAAAAAAAAAATACAATAAAAAATATTTTTTTTTTATATAATTAATTTTTTTGAAAATCTATTTTTAGACTCATTATTTTTGTCAGTACTGGTAAGCACATAGGTAATGATATATTTTTTGATTTTTCGTATGCTGGTGTGTAACGACAACTCATTATTTTTCGCGACATCGCCATATAAAGGTAATAAGAAATGCAATAACAAAAGTAAGTAGTTACCATTACCAAGTATGTAGTTACATAACCACATATCTGGTAATGATTTTCTACACTGGGATTGTGCTTATACTCTTATACAGACGATGCCACACTACAACAAAATCTCAAACGAAACATCAGTTCACTTTGTTTGTCGAAATTATCACATGAAATATACGCGGAAGAAAATCAAATTAAATAATTTGTTAATTTTTCATATGCTGCTGTTTTTTTAGTTTTATTATTTTAGTTATCACATTTTATGTCCCATAATAATTCTCGCAAATATATTCATTTATAAAATTAATCCAGTTTTCATTATTTATAATTGTCGTCATTTTCATTTTCCTAAATGCGTAGTTACAAAAGCATGACTGCTCTCAATGAACTAACACAGCAAAAACAGTAACATCGACACATACGATGAAAAATTGAGTTTGGAAACAAAAAATATCAAAAAATTTTGATAACACGAATGTCAACACGATACATTGACATACACGAATGAGCTTTCGTCAAAAAATGGGAATTTTGTGACAACTGTTCCTTCGTGTGTAGGCAGCTTAAGAGATATTCTAAGAACTTTATGGTACGATATATATAAACCTTCTAATTTTGAGCAATTAGGGGGAAGAAAAATTCGACTTTTTTACCCTTAAAAAACTTACAATATTCTAAATAAAAGTTTAATAAAATAAAAAACAAAATTACACTTTAGTGGGCGTACCTACAAATTTTGAACCATTCTGTAACTAAAAAATATTTTTTTCTGTTATGGGATTAAGGCCGTCGAGGCCCCCCAAGTCCTAAATACCGGGGCGCCTACTTACTTATAAGTGTAAGTACTCAGATAAAAAGAAATTTCCCAACGATTACAAAAATCTATGAAATATTTAAGTCTAAGGGGACATAGGGGTACTCTGATATAGAAAATTGTATAAAATGGAGTGATTTGTAGTTGTTATCGTTGGCATTACCCAATAATTACCGCGTGGAGGTGATAGTAGAAATTGAATCCCCCGGGATGTTTATTAATAAATATGGTGTACGTAAATCTACAATACTTTTATGTTTTTTGAGTAGCTTTTTGAAATATAAAGGAAGTGCGCTTTATCGGGCGTTTTTTTAAGTGTTTCATAACCCGGGAAATGCGGCTCCCTCTAGATCCATTTAAGGCCCCTTGGGTGTCTGTGATAACTAGTACATCAGCCAAATATTAAGCGCGCGTACTCAAACTAACAGATATTTGCCCATTTTGCCAAGTATGCACTTTGTTTTCAAATAAAGATGAACTTAATAAAAAAGTAGAATATTTTCCAAAAAAAAAAAAAAAATATTAGCATGCGGCGCTACATGACAAACAATTTGTCACTTTTTTCTTTTTACTAAAATAGAACAACAAAAAAAAACAATCTAAAAATATTATGTAGACAAAATAGGGGGAATATTTTCCGTAAAAAATTACACATTTTACGTTCACAAAAATTTAAAAAGTTTTTATAAAAATCGAGTGATTTTTCATTAATTTTGCAATAAATTTCACAAAAACTAACAAAAAAAAAATATTAAAACAGTTCACATGCACAAACATTAAAATTTCGTACAATTTTCCAACTCCTCTCCAATTTTTTTTTATCCATTTTCTGGTGAATTACTTCTGTAGATTTTTTCAACACTAAACCCAATTTAGCACAACTTTTTGTTTATGTTTTGCGAAAATAATTATCAAGCTTCTTTTTAAAATTCTCTTGGTTTGCAAGACCATTTAAAAATTCAGCGAAAGAGTGGGAAAGTTTGAGTTTGTTAGATTGTGACTTTCTAATGTCTGAATTTTTTTTTCTGTAGTTATCATGATACTGGGCGTTGACCAGACAAAATTTTTTCTAACGCAGCAAATTGGAGCAGAATCAGAATATTTTAGAATTCTGCAACATGTTTCGGATTTTAACAGAATCGTATGAAATTTTTGAAAAAAATATTATATTTTTATTTTTTAAAAGAAAATTTGTTGATAAACATATTGCAAAGAAATTTCATATTAAGGTTTGCCTTATTACCATTACCATTAACATAAAAATTAAACATTTAAAGCTAGGGTTGAACAAGGCTTATGCCATCACATTACGGACGCCTCGGAGGATATACTCCAGAGAAAAATTGGTTTAATTTAAATATAAATGGTTAAATTTTGAGTAGTATGGGAGAGAATAATTAACTTAATCCATTTGTGGACAAAAATAATGCATGATTTGGGGAAATTTTATAGGATTTCCAACAACATACAGTTTATATAGATCCGATCAGTACTCCCTAAATTTTACTATGTAATTTGATAAAAGGTCGATATCGCAAATTTTTCATTAAAAGCCACGCCCACTTAAAACAAGTGACAAAAATAATAACAAAAACAGACTCTACGTTAAAATTCTGCACAATTTTCTGAACCATCTTCTCACCTTTTGGGCCGAATTTAGACAATATATTGATCTTTAAAAATAAAGGCAACGAGAATAAAATTAGAAAAAACTTGAATTGTTCCTATTATATTTGCCACCACTGTATATTTATTACAATATTAATTGCAGCTATCTACATGATGTTAAAACAATACTGTACTAAAAAAACTTCGTTGTTTACACTATTTCGCTCAATGATTAAGTGAAAATAAATGACAGATGTTTACCCTCCAAAATGCCATATAAATTATTAAAGACACAAACCATGTGTAAAAGATACGCCATCCGTTGTGAATCCCGCATTTTTAAGTTATACACCCAATACAATTTTTTTTAATCAAGCACAAACAACATTAAATTAACCCTTTCAGACCCAACCAGCTTGCAAAAATGTATTCATTTTATAACTTGAAAGTATTTTATGAAATATAATTTAGCTAAAAGTATAACTGAAATTTTTTTTTATCTAAATGAACCTATTAGTATAGAAAATATTTGTAATTTTAAGAGAAAACATCACATCTCACAATCATGTATGCTGGGCAGGGTTCCAAGCCGACCCAAAATTTTCGGCGGCGGCGGCGCAACCAAAACAACTACGGCGGCGGCGGCGTTTATGTATATATACTGGCGGCGGCTGGATTGACGGCTCGAATTGTTTTCTATGCACTGTTAATAACAGAGATTTGAAAAATTAATTCTTTTCTGATTGAATCGGCTTAAGACCTGTTAACTTATCTCAAAATAAACTGAATTTAGTGCTTAACCATAGTTACCAGTTAGTTAGCCATACAAAATATATGAAAAAGCAATTGTCGTTGTCGACCCAGTTCTGATTAATCTCTAAAATAAGAAAAATAAATTAAAAAAAATTGCGGCGCGAAAAAAATTCGGCGGCTCTTGTTTTGGTCGGCTGCCCTTTTGAGCCGAAGCGAGTCGTTTGAAACGACGGCGGCTAATAAAGCATATAAGTGGTCGGCTTGGTACTCTGATGCTGGGTCTGAAAGGGTTAAATAGGAACAAACAATAAAGTATTGGCATATTAATTTAAGTACGAAAAGCTCATTTTAAATAAAATCATATTCACCTCAATACACACAGAGAAAAAATATGCCATTTTCCAACTGAAATTCGGTTACATCTACTAAAATAGGTTGGTGTAACTGAATATGGGTTATCACAACAAAATTCGGTTTATACAACTGAATTTTAGTTGCAACACCCAAAATATTTAGGAATCACATTCCAATATGGTTTCACCAACCGAATTTATTGTTTGTGGCAACCAAAATAGGCTTAGCAATTCGGTTGGAAATTTTTTTTCCTGTGTGTAGGATTCATACATGATTCAAAAATGTTCCTAAAAATGATAGTTGATTTTACTATGATTTTTTTCCTGTGTATTAATTAAAATAATAATAGTATCTTAAATAATAATAAATCATTAAATTGTCGGTTTTGGGTTTCCAATTTATGACCATCAATATATTTCAAAGTCGAGACCTTTAAATTCATATTGCCTTAACTTTATTAAATTCAGTTTTTAAATCCAAAAAATAAAATATAAAAAAATATAACCAACGTAATATTTTGTAAAATAAAAAAAAAATGGATGTTTTCAACAATTTTTTTTTTCCTAAAATCATTTGGCAAAAAAGTGCTAAAAAACTATCATAAAACATCTTTTAAAAAAAGTGCTGGATCTAGCAACTGAGTGCTAAAATGGCAAGCATGTATTTTTGAAAACAAAGTCTCATGAGCTAGGTTGCCAATTTAGTCGTTTTCCCGCTTAATCGCGCGATTTTTTTATTCAGCTATAAAAAAAATAGAATATTTTGGGAACTTTTTCCTATCCATTTATTATTTTTATTTTCCCTTTTTTTAATGTTTTATTAGGTCTAAAAATAGCTTTTTTTCAAATTTACTTTTATCGGTATAAACAGGAGTTAAATGTGTTTAAATCACAAAACTTATTTAACAAATTGTGAAAAATAATCTGTTGAAGGCATGTCCCTATCCGCATTTCATTCTTGCATAAGGAAATCGTCAGGGGACGATTGTTAGGTTAAATTACAAACTGAAGGAGAATTTTTTGTTCTGGTCAAAGAGAGTAATTCAACATTTAAAATATCAAAGAAAAAACAAAACCAATAACAAAAAAATTACCACAATTTGCGTTGTCATCTTCTAAAATACTACTTTGGTATTTTGACAGATCTAGCAATGGAGTGACATCTATTTCTGTACAACCAACAAAAGAAAATTCTATGTTTTCGAGTTACATTGAAATTTGCACAAGCACTTGCATATTCGTTATTTCAAATTTATTTTTATCGGCATAAACATTAATTGCGTTAACGGAATTTGTAATATGTGTATTTCCATTATACGATTTTAAAGAGTGTGCCATTGCAAATGTAACACGGAGAAGTTTTGGTTGTTTTTTGGCATCAACGTTTTTCTTACCATTATTTCTGAACTTTAAATGTTGGGCTTATGTTAACTCTGCGCACAAGAGTTTTCTTCCAATTATTATGTTCTCGATGAATTTTTTACTTACTCCGGAAACAAATTGCTTGGTCACGCCTACTTCTGTTGCAATTCTTTTATAAGTCCATAATGGATTATTTTGAATAGTTTCAATCATTTTTTTTTGCGCTTGTCTTTGATTCTCCGTTGTAAACTAATAAACCACTTGAATTTGATGTTGGGCAATTTATTTTAAAGAGATTTTGTTTTTTAAACAGAACGAAATTGAGGTGGTTTTTAGGAATTATAACAATTATTGTTAAATAAATAATCAAATTTGTGCGTTTTTATGAGTGATTTCTAGCGACTTTTATTTTAAAATCTGGTAATTTTTTATGTGTCTTGTAGAGTTGGCAACCTTTGCTCATGAGTCAGTAATAATTTCCATTAACATTTTCTACGTTCAAATTTTGGTTTGTTTTTGATTATTGTTTTTGTTTTTTAAGAGGGCTTTTATGGCAACACCAGGCAGGCTTGCCACATACTTGTTTTCGTTATCACCAAATAAATCTAAAAATATTCCCAAAAAATCCCCAACTAGAAAAAATGTTGAAAAAGGTAGTAGAGCTTATTTAATTTGCTTAAAATGAACATTATCCGCATAAAAACTACAATTAAATATTAAAAATAGCACTAACAATAACTATTTTTAAAAGTTCTTAGATTGCTTTTGTATAAATGTTCAGAAAAATTTTCAGAATTTAGGGACTTTTACGAAGAAAACGTTTAATTTTGATTAAATTATTTAAAAAACCAATCAAACCCTAAACATATTTTATTTTGAAATTTTCAAGAATTTAAGGCATTTATTTTAAAGAATTTTTAGATTTGAATTTTTCAAGTTGGTCTGTTTAATACAATAGACCTTTATCCATAATCGATATGATGTTTTTTTGTATAAACAATATTTTAGATTCTGGGACATTAATCATATAAAACTCTCAGGCAAAAAGGATTTATTTGTGTTAATAACTTTAAATTAATATAGAAAATCCTTAAAAGGGTGAATTTGTTACTCATTTTGAAATTATGCGAACAAACTTCACTGATGTTTTCTAAAAACTATACAAAGTTAATATAATCTTCAAAATTTTAAAATATCCCCAAAAAATTCCCCTGTCCCCAAATGCAAATTTTTGTTCCCCAGACCAACAAAAAATCCCCAAATTTGGGGACAAAACCCCAAGTCTGGCCAGCCTGACACCAGGCAAGAGCATACACCAAGCAACCAACACTGCCAACATTAGAGCAGAGCAAGTTAGCAAACAAATAAACAACCAAATCGTCGTCGTCGTTATTGTAGCCGTTTGTTAAAATGACAGCAGCGCACAACAGAACAAACCGAGAGTTATTTTAGTGTGAAATCTTCTTTTGGCATGATTAGATCGTGGAATTTTATTGTCGGTCGTCTCTTACTCCTCGTACATACGGAATCTTAACGTGACGTGTACTACGTGTGCACACGATTTTAAACGTTTATTTTGTTATAAATTATGTTAAAGTTTTAAGAAAACTTGTTTATATTTTTTAATTATTATTGTGAATGGTTTCGTTAAACGAATGTTATTTAAAATAACCCACAAAGAAAATATCAAATTTTTCAAATAAAAACATCTTAATAAAAACGTTTAACGTTAAAAGGTTTTTAAAAATATACAAAAAAAAGTTAAATGTACAAAAGTGCTTTAAAAATAAACAAAACAAATACAAATATTTAAAATTGTGGTAATAATATGTGTTAATTATAATTTAAAAATAAGAAGTCGTAAAATATGGAATACAGAAATTAAAAAAGTGAAAAATATATTTCTTTAAGATAAAAATTGTAGCTGACTAAAGAAATGTCTTTGTTGTGTCTGAAAAATCTGGGAAAAACAAAATAAAAAAAATTGATAAAGTCATATCAAATTCTGTTTTTAAGTATCAAAAAATAACGCTAAAAGTCCATTAACTAAAAAAAACAACAGTTGTTAAAAATTAATTTTTTTTTATCACAATTTTTATGAAGGAAAACAAAAATATCTGTAAAAATTTGTTATTTGCGTGTTGTTTAGCCAAGCAAAAAACCAAAAGAAAATCATCATCGCTATCATCATCAACTCCATCAACAAACATCATCATAACGTCAAGTTTTAGTCAATTTTTTTTGCCACTCTAACTCACTCGGCAACACAATTTTTTTAATTTTTGCTGTTACTGTTTTTTATTACTGCTGCTAGTAGTGCAACCAAGCGCAACATATTGCTAATGCCTGCATAACGTTGCAGTTTTTATTCATTTATTTTTTTTGTAAAAGTTAATATTGTTTGTTTTCATACACTGCCTTACATAAGTAAGGACATATCATTTAAAGTTACAGTATTTCAGTTTTAAATAAAATACCAAAATTTTACTAATCAGGTTTAGATCACGATTCACCTTCAAGAATAGTAATATTACTACACAAATGTAGAACAACTTTATCCTCCTGATATGAAAATTGTTGAACTAGAAGCTGAATTTCGGAATAACTCGGAAACTTCAGTCAAAGCAAGTTTATTGTTTGCTTCAAAAAAGTCGTGAATTAGTTAAATTAATTTTTTAAATTTGCAATCGCGTATTCGTTAAAAAATGGAAACAGACCAAAATCTATTTAGTTCAACTATTTTTATTTCAGCTAGGATTTCTGGTGCAGCAGTTTAGTTTAAATTTAAATCAAGACCAGTTGTACAATTTTTAACCCATTTATTGATAACTTACCAAGTTTTGTAGTTAATGCGTGAATGTGTTTTTTACCCCTATGCGAAAGTAATGTTCCGTGAAACGGTTGTGGTTTGAAACGTTTTATAAAGAAGTTTTTCTTTAAAAGATGTTTTATTTGTCCTTGCACCAATGTTTGGCTTTAATATCCATCTATTAGGGCTACACTCAAAGAAATATGTCGATAAAATTAACTGCAATTGCAGTTAAAAAGTGTAAACTGCAATTTCATTTAAAGTTGCAGTTATTTTTAACTGTCCGTGTAGTCAAAATAACTGCAATATCAGTTAATTTTAAATGTAATTGCTGTATAGTTTTTTCTTATCTTCAATTGCAGTTTATTTTACTTCTATCTTTGGAAATGATCTTCTTGATCAAACTTTCAACCCTCCCCAGTGCAGAAAATCAATGCCAGATGTGTGGTTATATAGCTACATATCTGGTAATGGTAACTACCCAGTCAGAAAAATACAAACGGGAAAGCGGTGGCAAAGCACTTTAACAGGTGGTACAAGTACTGGCAAAAAGTGCTTTCCCATTCCCAAAATGATAACATCATTAGACAAAAGGACCGGCTGTTCAAAAAGCGCCGGAAAAGTACTGGAGGAACAAAATTTTTAAACGTTGGCAAAACGCTGGGAAAACCAATAAATAGGTGGTCTGGAAATATATTTTCCAAAATAAAATTAAAAAAAGTTCATATGTATTTTTTTTGGTCCTGCCGTGATTTGAACCCAAGCCGCCAGATTGGCAGACGATTGCTCTACCCACTGAGCTAACGAGACATATAATATTTAATGGCTAAACACATAAATGAGTGATAATAGCTGGACAACTACTGGCTGTGCCAAAATGCTAGTACTGGCAAACAATTTTTTGTAACTAGTATGCCAGTGTTGGGAGGGCAAAAAAAAGTTGGTCTTGAAGGAGCTTTCCCACAAACAAAAAAATTGATTTTATAAAACAAAAAAAATTTTAAATAAAAAAAAATCCAAAAAAAATTTTTTGCTTGCAACCGGATTTGAACTCGGAACCTTCCGACTACAAACATTTTTTACCGAATCGTCAGCATTTTTATAAAATCATTGGTTTTCCAGTGAATTGATTTTTGTACGCCTGGTAGCATTGGCTAGGTAGCACTGGATAACCACTGGTTGCAAACCTTGGCATATCACTCTAAGCCAATTCTTTGCCAGTGGTTTTTTTTTATAAAACACCGAAATTTTTGTAAAACAAATACTGGTAAAACGCTTTTCGCAAACGCTGTCAAAGCGTCCCAAATGAGTGTTTTGCCAGTTATTTATTTTTAATACCGTGGTTACCCAGTGGTATGCCAGTGCTTGATTTTTTGTACCACTGGCGATTTCTGACTGGGTACTTACTTTTCTTATTACAATACATCTTTTATTGCTTTTGTATGGCAATGCCGGTAAAAATTATGAGTTAGGCTTACAAACCAGCAAACGAAAAATAAAAAAAAGATGTTAAAATATTTTTTATTGTAAATTTTTTTTTAATAAAATTTGTTTGTGCCGGGAATCGAACCTGGTTCTCCAGATTGCCAGTCGATAACTCTGCCAGCTGAGCTATCTGGACACGTTATATTTGATAGATAAAAACAAAATTGACCGGCTGCACATAGTGTTGAAAAAATATTGAGTCTAAAAATAGATTTTCAAAAAAATTTACAAAAAAAATCTAGAACATTACTTTATATTTGAAATCTTACTTGGATTTTTTATCATTGGTTTCGAAATTTCATTATTTGACTAATGCTAATGCCTACAAATTTCATTACCATTTAATGCCACTGAAATTTTCTGGCATTAGAATTTGTCCTACTGCAAATGAAATCGCAATAATGCCTTAGAAACTAATAACAATTGAGCAAAAAAGCATATGTTTACTAAAAAAAAGGGCATTGTTAGATTGCTTTACCTTGGCTGTTTTATAAAAATGGATCCCTCTCGGACCTGGGCTATTTGCATTATCGGAGTGGGTTAATACTCCAACGGTTACAAAATGGCCTGTATCTCGAAAACTAATCGAGATAGAGGAAAACGGACAAAATTTTTGCAAGCTCCAATGCTATGTTAACGCAACGTCCGAGAGCAATCCCCAGAAATCAATTTTTTTAAAATAGCTATAGGATGACCCATTTATTTAAATTTTTTCAATTTATAGGATAATATATATAAATACACTAAGATAATAAGAATTCCGATCCCAGTTTCATTTAATTTCGTTCCCTGCTGCAAGTGTTCCGATTTCCCTCGTTCCTCGTTCCATTTCATATCGCAGCGATTTGCACTGATTTTGCAATCCATTGTCGGAGTGTGTTAATTTATATTATCAAGTAAATTGTTAAAAAAATAAAAATGTCACGCTGTGACCGTTTTATAGAAACGGATCCATCGGAAGCTCTACAAGAACTGGCCTATTTACATTATTGGGGTGTGTTAAAACTCCAAAGCAGCAAAAAATTTGTCCGTTTTTCGCTATCTTGCTTAGTTTTGGAGAAACGAGCCATTTTAAAAAATCGACATTTTACGAAATGGCCTGTATCTCACAATCTAAGTGAGATAGAGCAAAATGGACAAAATTTTCGCAAGCTTCAATACGACGTTCACGCTCCTATTATTCACATGAGGTAGGTCCGAGAGCGATACCTATAAATCAGTTTTTATGAAACAGCCACAGGTTATGTGATAATATATATAGAAATTGATTCATTTCGTTCCCTGCGGCATATGTTCCACTTTCACTCGTTCCCCATTTCATTCCATATCGTTCCAATTTGTACCGATGTTCCAATCCATTATCGGAGTGTGTTAATTTGTATAATCGCATAAACAAATCGGCTGAAAAGTCGGTAGGATAACCAATAAAACAACAATTGTTTTTTGGCAAAGTTCGATTTTATTCATTAACAGAGTCTCCTTCAAGAGCGATACAATTACTCCAACGCCTTTCTAACATTTCGATACCTTTTTTATGGAGATATTTATCTTTGGCCTCAAATAAGGACTCTGTTTCGGCAATCGCCTCTTCATTCGAACCAAATCTATTTCCAGCGATCATTTTTTTTTAAGTCTGAAAACAGGTAAAAATCTCTGGGAGCCAAATATGGGTGCGGAAAGAATTGAAAATGTAATGGTAGCATGGTAGCCAACTACTTGTGACGCGACACATTGTCTTGGTGAAAGAGCACTTTTTTCTTCTTCATATGGGGCCGTTTTTTTCGATTTCCTCCTTCAAACGCACCAGTTGGGCCATGTAGCGATCGCTATTGATGGCCTTTTTCAAGGTAATCAATGTACAAATTTCCAGCCGCATCCCAAAGTACTGATGCCATAACTTTACCAGCTAACTGTTGCGTCTTTGGCTTCCTCAGGCGAGGTTCGGTAATTGCTGTCCACTCATCTGACCAACGAGCATATAATTAAAAGAGGTACCAACTCACCCAACCTCTGTTAAATCACTCTTTTCTTTTTTTTTATCGAAAATGTTACCATATGAATTACACATGTCTGTAAAGGCTAACATTTTTCGATACAAAATGTTAATCTTCGTAAGAGAGCGACGAATACCGCCTGATCTGACTGCCGATTCGGCTCTGGAGTGAAGTGGCAGATCCAAGTTTCGTCCATTGGTATATACCGACGCAAAAAGTCCTTTTCATCTCACCGAAACAGCTTCAAGCAGATCTCAGAATCATCGACAAACGCGGCACCGATTTCGAAAACAGTTTTCTCATGTTCAAATATCAAATGCCTTTACGGTATCAGATATCTCCTGCAACCAACGAGCATATAATTAAAAGAGCTACCAACTCACCCAACTTCTGTTAACCCGCCCGAGTAAAAATAGTTATATAGGAAATTATATAATTTAATATGGACTAATATGTTTATATATAGTCAAGTGTGACACTATCTTTGCGGATATAATTATGTATAGCTTTGAGTTTTTCAAAAATTTCTTATATGATGTCATATATAGATCAGTATAAATATATATGTCCCCATATATATTAATATGTACCATTTGATATGACAATTTTAATACAGCGTCATATATAATTAAAAATGTCTTTATCGGAAAACATATAAAGTTTTATATAGCTCAATGTTAATTTTTTTTTTCTAAGTTGTTTTAGATATGTTTAAGTATAGCGCAATGTAAAAAATTCCATATTTTTTTGAGATATGTTTATGTATGATTTCAAAATATAAAAGACGTACTCATTATAACTCGTAAATTCCTTGTAAACCTTGTATAAATACAAACAATATTTTTTATTTATCGAATTTGACATTAAACTCATAAACATACCAGGTTTACACAGTTTACGGGTTTATATGAGAAGGCTTACAATTAGGGATGTGCGATTAATCGATTAATCAGAACTTTGATTAATCAATTAATCGATTAATTGAAATTTTGATTAATCAGAATTATGATTAATCGATTAATTTGAATTTTGATTAATCAAAATTCGAATAATTTTAATTAATATTGAAAAATGTTTGAAAATAAAAAATTAAGGGAATTTTATCTTTGTTTTGTGGCGATGCTTTATAAAGGTCAGACTTTACCAACGTCCATTCTTAAATTTCATGTTTCTTTAATAAGGCGCCTTCAACGAAGAAAAACAAGATATTATTCGATTATTTATAAATTTGATTAATCAAAACAATGATTAATCAATTAATCATTATTTTGAATAATCGAAATAACTGATTAATCATGTTTTTGATTAATCAAAATTGGTGAATAATGGATTAATTGATTAATCATGATTTTGATTAATCAGGAAGTTTGATTAATCGATTAATCGCACATCCCTACTTAAAATGCTTGGTTACAATTATGTACAACTTATTTTAAAGAATTTTTTATTTAAATTTTGAATTCTTAACTTAGGGATGTTATTTTTTAGTACTTCTTAATAGTTTTTGTTTTGAACCTGAAATATAAAGCGTTAATTATGCTTAAGACCTAAGGATTCCAAAAGTGATGTTAGTTTTTCAAAGCCATCTTGTGTTTGCGAAATAAGAAATTTAAAAAATCTCCAAAATAGAGCGATCTTTTCAAAATGGTAATGATAAAAAAATGTCAATGATAGATTTCCGAAGCTTGAAATCGATATGTATTATACCTTTTAATTTAGGAAGGGAAATTTTATGTGAATTTACCGAGCTGGAGCGATTTTAAACAACAAAATTCGGGAGTTAAGTTCTGAGTTTAGTACGAATTTTATCATTTACAAGTTAGACAATCGCTCCTCAGTTGTTGAATAAATGCAGGACTTGTCTGAAAAACATTGCTGTGTCCTAATTTTTGTGCAGTACTGTATAATTTGTTTTTAGAACTTGCTATACAAAAAAAAAAACAGCTCGTTACTTTGTGAAAAAAATGTGCATTTGTTTGTTTTTTCGATACGTTTCAAATGTAGCACACTTTTGTTCAAATATTCAATATTATTTTATGTACATCACATTAACGATTGCTGTAGTTGTTTTGCTGCTGCCAATTCTTTACTGCTGCCGTTGTTTGTATAATTACTTTTTTTTTTTTTTTTGCTGACACGGTTACTTGCTTTGCAATCACTGCTGCCAACAATTTTTCAAAAAAACTAAAAACAAAAGAATTGCTAGATCAGACCTAAAAATCGCTAGAAAGTCACTAGATTTATAAGCAATGCTAGAATTTGGCGATTTTAGTGGCTAGATTATCGAAAAATTATACTTTAAGAACCAGTTTTAAAGTCAGAACTAAAAACATTTTTGTCTTAAATATTTCTTAATTTAGAAATTTTGTGTGAGAAATTATGACTTAGGTAAAATTTTGGAAGAAAAATCGTTCTTGGTTCTGACTATAAAACTCGCCCTTACTGATGAAATACCTTCTTTTTTTTTAACAAATATACTTATAAAATATTAAATAATGACAAAATCTTCGATTTACCTTAAAGTTGTCAATTTCGAAATTCACTGAATTAATGTTATAGTATATTTAGACTGGACAAAAACTAGTAGTTTTTTGACATTTTTGGTTTTTGAGCCGAAAACTACAAAATTACTTTATTTTCTCTATACAATTTTCATACAAACTAAAAACCACATTCTACCTGGTTTTTGTTTCTTTTATAAGTAATTTTCAATACAACCTGTTACAAGGAATATAGAAGTAAAGCAAGTGTCAAAAATATATTTTTATATTTTTTTAAAATATTTCGGTTTTTTATTTTAAATTGTGTGTTTTTATCCATTTTAAAATGTGTTAATAATTTTTTTAATTTAATTTAACAATAAAAACAGAAAGAAAAGTGTGTAATAAAAAAGTGATGTGACAAAGAAAAACTAAATGAGCAGTGTAATTGGCTTTTGTAATTTAGTTTTGTACAAAAACCACCTGGTTTTTGCTCAGTCTAAATTCAGTTTTAGTGTTTAAAAAATGTAAAAAATCCGTTTTTTTATCGAAATATTAATTTTTTAAGTTTCTTATAAACAAAATCGTTTTGGAGGTTGTTTTTTATAATACAAGAATTATCAATATATGAACTTTATAATATTTTTAAACATACAGCTCGTTTTTAAAACTGATTTGACGGCTAATAAAAAATCGCTAGATATTTGGCTAATAGCAACTATGAGATTTTTTCCGCTAGATTCAAATTATAACCGTTATGTCTGACGAGAAAACCGCTAAATTGGCAACAGTGTTTGCAATATAATTTTTCCATGACTTGATTCTCATACACAAAAAAAAAATAATTTCAATGTTCACAACACAGCCAGCCATTATACCAAACAGTTGAACAGTTGTAGAGTCCTCCGCATGTGTCAACTTATTGCATTTTTGCACACAAAACATATGTTTGATAGAGAGCTTAAAGCTGCCTACACACTAGGCAGTGTTGCCATTTTAGCACATTTTCTGCTAGATTTAGCAGATTGAGTTGGGAAATTGCATATTTTTTTTGTAAAAATATGCTTACTGCTTTTTAGCATATTCTGTTGGACAAAAGCAGATTTTTTAGCATATTTTGTTTTATTTAATAAAAGCATATTTTTAGCATATTTTTTAACAAAATAATTTTTTCTGTAACACTATTTATAACAATAACAATGTTTTCATAACTATTTATTTCATGCGTAATTATTCAATTCTTTTTTCAGTGTAAACTTTTTTAATATTATTGATATACTACTATAATTTGAAAGTGCTACAAAAACCATAAAAAAAATCTTGCAAAAATTTTAAATCAGTTACATTTATTGTGAAAAAATTAAATGAGAAAGTTTATTTTTTTAGTCTCAAAGAAAGATTAAACAGTATTTACAAAAAGTATCTTAAAGTATCTTAGAATAAATGTAAAAGTTTACCTCTCAATTCATAAACACTTTGCAAAGTTCTAGGAGGTTTACAAAACAAATTCTTCACATAAAATTTGTTCGATAAACCTCCTATAAGTTTTGAAAACATTTATGAAGGGGTAAGATAGTTTGAAAAAGTATGAAAATATAATTTTTTATAAACATTGTTTAAAAAATGTATTTTTTCATAAATAAGACTTTATTAAATAATACTAAAAAAATTATTTAGCAGATTTTCAGCATATTTTTTGTATTAAATTTAGCAGATCTTTAGCATAATGAATATAATAAAAAAATTGATTTTTTTAATTTAGCATATTCTAAGCATATATTTTTTATTTTAGGATTTAGCAGATTTTAGTATAAATTTTTTAGGAATTTAGCATATTTCCTTCTAAGAGTTCTGGCAACACTGACACTAGGGAACATACTTAAAAAAAGAGAGCATTTTTTGTGAATGTGTGAGTGCGTTTGTGTGTGTGTGAGTGTTGAGAGCGTGCATTTCGTGTTTACAAAATTTTTTGATATTTTTTGTTCCCTCAACCATGTTCCCTAGTGTGTAGGCAGCTTAACAAGTTCTCTAAAGTAAAAACGTGAGAGCAAGAAAGAGAGAGAACTTTTAATAAACTATACAGCTGTCATGTATGTTGAAATTTTAAAAGGTAAAAAGGATTGCCTGTTTATTCTTTTTACAGAGAACTGGGGATAGCAATATATTTTGTGTAATTTTTAAAGGTATAAACAAATCGTCAGCTTATTATTGGTTTGAACCATACGCCAAAAAGTCGTTATGGAGAAAAACGGTAAAGAACCCAGTGTAGAAAATCATTACCAGATATGTGGTTATGTAACTACATACTTGGTAATGAATGGTAACTAGTTATTTTTGTTTTTACATTTCTTATTACCTTTATATGGCGATGTCGCGAAAAATAATGAGTTGTCGTTACATACCAGCATACGAAAAATCAAAAAATATATCGTTACCTATGTGCTTACCAGTACTGACAAAAATAATGAGTCTAAAAATAGATTTTCTAAAAAATAAATTATATAAAAAAAAAATATTTTTTATTTTATTTTTTTTTTAATAAAATTTACTGGTGCGGGAATCGAACCTGGGTCTACAGATTCCCAGTCAACAGCTCTACCATCTGAGCTATATCGACATGTAATATTTAATTGATAAAAACACAATTGACCTGCTGCACACAAGTAAGCTTACTCGCCAACATACAAAAAATCAAAAAATATGTGGTTACATATATCCTTACCAGTGTTTAAAAAATATTGAGTCTAAAAATAGATTTCAAAAAATTTTCAAAAAAATCTAAAAAATTATTTTCTATTTGAAATAATGATAAAAATAAGTCATTATGAGTAACTCATTATTATATGTTTTAAAATAATACAGAAGGTAAGTGGGTGTCATTACTGGTAGTCCAAAAAATAATGATATGTCATTACCGTTTCTACACTGGGAAGGTTTACATTTCTTAATTTTTGTATGTAAAATGGGCAAGTAGACGAAAGTCGATACTGGATATACCAGATAAAATACGAGATATCGATAAATGGGTTGCGGAATCAGAAAGAGTATATTCACATTATATGTAATCCATTGCCAACTCAATTTTTTTCAAAAATGGTCAGTAGGTCAAACCAATAACAGGCTGACGAAATATCTATTCAAGTAGAAATGTTTTGTAGATCACAACAAACGACAAAATACCATCGCGGCAAAACTAAAGCAGTTTATTTATAAACAGTGAGGAGCAAAAGTGTAACATCGTTCACTGTGTTGAGAAATAAAGTTCAATATTTTCAAATGTGAATGCAAACGAAAACGAAAAAAGTGCATTCTTAATTTATTTATTGTCCTTTTTTATAACACAAACATAATTAATTCCAGCATGATTAGTAAAGAAGATAATGATAAATAAAAAGATTTATTCAAATGTTACACCCAGCAATTTTTACTTGTTGAATGATCCGTTTTTGTTGTTGTTTTAATAGTTGGTCTACAAACCTTTGGCTTTTTGGAGTTCTTCAATATGGTTTGACATACTATTACAAAAATTTGCCACCATCTCGTTTTGAATAGACTCCTTAATGGCCTTTACTGTTTTGGCCTAATTTTTTGGTCATTATCTTGATAATGGAGAAAAAAGACCCGTTTTTTCAATGCATCTGGTAAATTCTTTTGTAAAATGGTTAGGTATTGCTCCTTTTTCATAATACCATCAATTTTAACTAAGGGACGCACTCCATTTTTGTAATACAACCCCAAACCATTATTTCCCAGCAAAATATTGGTAATGACACCTCATTACTATCTGCATTACCAAAAATGATATATCATTACCTTTTGCATTACTTTATAATATAAAATAATGAATTCCTAATAACGGCCTATTATATTCATTGTTTCTAAATATAAAATATTCAGCGTGTTCGTTTACTCGAAATTCTACTACTACAATTGGAAAGTTTTGTTTACTTTTTGTATTGAATTTTTCCAGCTGTAGTAAAAGCAGTAACTTGTAGTAGGTAAACGAACACGCTTAATGACTTACTCGTAATATTTTAAATAAGTACTTTTTACACAGTTAAATTTTATACATTTTTATTTATTATATGTAAATATGTTTTATGTTTAAATTTTTATGACAAGTCCTAAAATTACACACTAGAGAAAACTTAAATTTTTCTGAATGTACTTCCTTAAGCTAATAGTATTTGCTTAACTCCTTATTTTTAAGAATCAAGTAAGCCATCGAATAACGACTTATAATTCAACTTTTTGTAAGCATGTGTGTAACCACTTATTATTCAAAATCTCATAACTACTTATTTCTCATTTTTTCGTAAGCGAGCGGGTAAGCGTGAATACTTATAAAAACGATCACGCCAAACAAAAATAATGAGTTTAGACGAAAAAATAAAAGTTGTGCGGAGCTATGAATTTCTATTATATAACCACTTATTTGGTAATGAAAGATTTTGCTGGGGAGTCCTAAAATTACACACTAGAGACAACTTAAATTTTTCTGAATGTATTTCCTTAAGCTAATAGTATTTACTTAACTCCTTATTTTTAAGAATGAAGTAAGCAATCGGATAACCACTTATTATTCAAAATCTCATAACTACTTATTTCTCATTTTTTCGTAAGCGAGCGGGTAAGCGTGACTACTTATAAAAACGGCCACGCTAAACAAAAATAATGAGTTTAGACGCCAAAAAATAAGTTGTGCGGAGCTATGAATTTCTATTATATAACCACTTATTTGGTAATGAAAGATTTTGCTGGGTTAGCCACCATCGTGTTTCATTCTTTGGGCGATCTGGTTTTGTGTAATGATATTGGGGTCTTTAGTCCAGTACCAGGAACGACCATCCTACTCAAATCGGTTAATTTTGGTTTCATCAGAACAAATAGCCTAAAAAAAGTATTTGCACTAAAATTTAAAAAAGTTAACTTAATATTTACACTACCTGACTCCAATCTTATTCTGTCCATTGTACACCTGCGGTCACGCGCATCTAACCACTGAAAATGCACCGCAATTGGACTCTCGACCAATGGCGAAACGTTATTGCATTAAACACATAGACGACTGCAGCTACATGACTACACGACTACAAATGCTGCTGGCTGCAATTGTAGTCGTGTAGTCAGCTACTTAATTTTTTTGAAAACGATAGCAACATAGTAAACAGATGATGCAAAAAATTTGACGTTTTGATAAATGTTAATCTTTTTTGGTTTGTGCTTCTAAAATAATGGCTGAGGAATATTTTGTTAATTTTGTAAGATCCATTTTTTTTACAAAACATCACAATAAAATTAGTTCCAAATATAAATTAATGAAACCTTCAAACAATTGTAAAATATAAACAGCTGTTTCTTTAGTGTTCCCATAACGGTGATTTTTTAGTCAGAACTAGCGATTTTATTTCGCCTCTAGCGGGAAAAATTGTCCTGTTTTACATATTTTGTTATATTGTCAACACTATTTTTGTTTTGTAGCCAACAAAAATAGAAATTATCCTAAGTTGACTACAGCGGCAAAAGTAGTCGTGTAGCCATGTAGCTGTGTTGGTGACAAAATAATCGTTTTCATATAATCGTTTGTATTTTATTTTTGACAGGCTGTAGTCGTGTAGCTGCAGTCGTCTATGTGTTTAATGTGCCGACAATCTTCCGTACGTGCGACGTTTTCCAGGAGAAAGATTTAAGGACACGTGTGTAATTAGAACGGTCAAGCATCCTCGAAGTCAAATGATCTGGGGATGTTTTTGTTATTATGTACGGAGTCCTTTGTTGTTTGTGGATGGAATTATGAACGGAGAAAAATATGGGACTTGTCGTACGGGCATTCAGTGAGGCTATCTTTCAGGATGACTTCGCACCATGTTACCATGTGGTATCATTATATTCGTATGTTTGTAGCTAAAAATTATGAAATAATCTTTTTAAATCTTTTTTACAGGTACAAAAAACATTCAAGGACCTCGGTATTCAGTACATGGGTTGGCCTGGAAACTCCCCGTGAGGAAGTGTTTTGTTACTAATAAGCTATAAAAACTACAAAAAATGGATAATTTTTACGACAAAATAATGAAATAAAATTGTTACTCGAGTAATTTTAAACCTTACACGATTAATCGAGTTACTCGAGTAATTTTAAAATCCTACACGATTAATCGAGTAATTTCAAAACCTTAAAATCGAGTTACTCGGTTACTCGAACAAAGCAAAACCCGAGTAATTTGAATACCCTAGTACGTTTATATTTTATTAATAATAATATCCGTATGCGAGGATGACATAATCGTTAGTCGAAATCGAAATTAGTCGTTTTGAGATCTTAAGGCATTTGTATAAAATTGATATCCCTAGTAAAAAAGATTTTAATAAAATATTTTGTAATTTGATACAATTATATCTAATCAGGTGTGGTTAATGTGATATCATATATTATTGTATATAATTGAATCAACATAAATAAATTTAGACAACTTAGATCTAATAACATTGGGTCAATTTCCCTATTAAATTGTATATAAGTATATATAAATTGTTAGACCATATACAACCATATAAAATTTTATATAATTTTATAGGGAAAATGACCCAATGTTATTAGATCTAAGTTGTATAATTTTGTTTAAATTGATGAAATTACATACAATTTTATATGATATCACATTAACCACACTTGATTAGATATGATTGTATCATATTATATACTATTATATTATAACCATTTTTAATAGGGATAATAAAAATTTGTTATAACCAGGGCAAATTTTTTTTGGCATTTGCCATTAAATGCCATTTTTGCCATTTTTTCACTTATTTGGTAAAAATGCCATTTTTACAAATCCTTGCCAAAAAAAGCCAGTTTGTCTATTTTTTTTTAGATTTTTCATTATAAAAATGCTATAAAATTCAGTAAAAACTCAATCTTTGTAAATAATTTTTGGAAAAAATTAAAAAAAAACGATATAATTTTTAGAGTTGATTTATAGGAAGAAGAAAACATTTTTATTGAAAAATTTAACAGACACAAGGGAATCATATTTAATAAAATTCCAGATTTTTTTTTTAAATCATACTAATATACGGCAAATGCAGTTCAACGATAAATTAACAAAAATACAATAATGAAGGAATTAAAAACATTCAGAAAGACACTTAAATCAACTGTTATACTTTAAAATTTTTGGAATAAGCGTGCCACTTTTGCGTTTTTTGTGCCAATTTTACTATTTTTTCGTGCCGTTTTGCCTGCCAATGTCAACTTTTTTTGTGCCATTTTAAACTTGCCCTGGTTATAACTATTGCACTATAAATAATTTTGAATAGAGGT
The DNA here is from genome assembly GCA_949987735.1 of Leucophora obtusa. Taxonomy (NCBI): domain Eukaryota; kingdom Metazoa; phylum Arthropoda; class Insecta; order Diptera; family Anthomyiidae; genus Leucophora; species Leucophora obtusa. Next base: position 50,324,322 of record OX465296.1, read on the forward strand.
ATAGGCTACCACATGCGTCAACAATAATAACCAAAAACAATTTCATGTTTATGTTGCTATTTCCAGATACAAATGTGTTTGTAGAAATGTCCTAATTCACAGAAACTAATCCATTTTAGCTTTTTCTTTTTATTAGTTAAATTTTTTTTTAATTTTTTCCAATTTAAAATGTCAGAGTATTTATTACTATTATAAGTTAGTATATTTACCAACTTTGTGCTTAAAAATTTTATTTAATAAAAGAATAGTAGTTTATAGTAGTAAATTTACAAACATTTAGAGTGTAATTATATTGAGTCGTAGAATTTATTCAAATTTAGGGTCTCGGGAACCTTTCCGGGCCTAGTCCATATCATTTGAGGGCATATAAGGGCACTCCAGTGGAGCACACATTTTGTTCCTTTTCTATCTATCTGTCATAGTTGTCGAGATATGGGCCATTTTAAAAAATTGCGAGAGAAAGAAATAGCGCTACCTTTAAAACTTCGGATTCATTGGTGGCGCCATCTACCGGATAATAGTAACATGAAAATATTATATTTTGACAATAAATTTTTAAAATTCAACGAATGGGGTCCTAAAAATTAGTATTAAATAATTTTGAAAATTAACACTCAAAATAAGTTAAAGTACTGAGGATTTTTAGTGTTGTGTTAAATAGAGATAACTAAAATCTTTGCTTAAATCAGTGTTTTAACTAAAAATTTGTTAACAATTAGTCAAATCGATTTGAAACCGGGTTGACAGATTTTTCTACTGACGTATTATTTTAAGTGTGCTTTTGCTTTATTCTTTGCATGGTCATATGATTTGTTTTTAACGTTTAACAATTTCTCATTCATTCGTTATTTTTTTAATGAATTTATTATTTCATCAACTTTAGAAACTTCCATTTTCGATATAAAAGAAGTGTTAAATAATAGAATAACGATTGAAAAAATAACGGTAAATTTTAAAATTATTCAGCACTTTGTTTTGTTTACTTTAATATGGATTTAGAAAATTGATAGGGTGCAAAAGAGTAATATTTGCCGATTTCTCTTTACTAACTGCTAACTAACTGAAAATAAATAAGAAAAGTTCGAAAAAATATTTCATATATTACCGACCATTGTGTACCATGTTACACTTTTGCTCCTCACTGTATATGTTTTGATTCTAATAAATCGATATAAAGACTGTTTCGAATATACTTCATCGCGAATGACCTAAAAATGTATAAACTACCATCAGAAATGTTTTGAACAAGAATTTGAAATCTTTTCAATGCACCGGAGGAAGACTTTAAGAACTAATAAAACCTTTAAGAACTAAAATTTCCTTCAACTAATCGAATTACACTTTACCCAGTATCCAGTAGCAATTCCTTGACAAGGCCAGATAACGGCAAATAATAATGTGAAAATAATAACAAGAAATAATAAATAATAGTATGAACAACAATCAAGTACTGTCAGAAATTTTATGCTGGACATAAGGAAGAAAGTAAGAAAGGAATGGACCAAGCAATAATTCAGACATTTTCTGAACGTAAAACTATTTTTAGCATTATAATTTGTATTAATAAATAATAAAAAATTTCATGCTTACTAGATTATTTTTTTCTACAAATATAATTTTTGAAAAATAACTCGGTACAGTCTTTAAACAGATTTGTGCTGCCAACCAAATATATTGCCTATCGATTAGTTAGATTGAGGTAGGGAATTTGTGACATGTTACAACTAGATTATGTAACATAACCCTCTCAAAAACAAAACTCAGTTTTTTTCAAGAGTTGGCAAAGAGTATGAATTTAGTGTTTTGCCATAGCTTTTTTCAAAAATTGTAGAAAATTCTAAAAACAAATACTGGCAAAGCACCTATTTTAAGCATTGGTCACCTAGTGCTCTTCCAGTGTTTTTATAATACCACCCATAATTTCCATCTGTGTATGATTTTACCAAATCTGTTAATGAAAAATTTGGCAATCCTTTTTTCATACTTTAGCAGATATGCAGTTTTTCTACTTCATTTCCTCTAAATAACATATGTTTTGCTTGTGTCACATACACAATGATGTTTATTGTATTATATTGCAGTTTTTCTACTCCACTTCTCTCTATACATCAGCTGTTTCCCTTTTATATTTATATACAGTAGTTATTACTTTGACATCTGACTAAGTAGGAAAAATAAAGAAAAGAAGTTGAAACTTTTACCTGCAATGCACTAATACGAGTACATCAAAATGCTTAGAACACATTTTTAATTCTCCATTACTTTTTCATTTTCAGTACATCTATCCATACATAAAATAATTTTTGTGTGCAATTTTTTATTGCCTTTTATGTAGACAATTTGAAATTTGTTATAACTTTTTTCTTAAACAATTACTAGTTGCTTGTTTTATTTTGTTGTTTTTATTATTGCAGTATAATATAGTTGACTATTTGACCTTTAACGGTGGATTTTTTTAAATGGTTTTCGATTTTCATCTTTTGGGGTTTGTTTTTATTTCATTATTTTATTTGTAGATAGAAACTAACAATAAAAATTTGTTGTTTTTATGATGTGATGAACTGCAGTTTTAATAGTATTGCAGCTACTCTCTTTATTAATGTAATAGAGAGTAAAATCGTAATATATGGCCAAAACTTTTTGTGGCTTTAAACCAGTGTTGCCAAGTCTTTTTTTACAAATCCCCCTAAGTTGTCCACAAAACCCCCCAAATTTGCTCTACCACTAAAAAAGATTACCCAAAAATAAATTTTCCCAAAATTCAGCAATTTTCTAAGTTTTTATTTCAAATTAATTTTAGTAAATCCAAATAATTGATTTTTTGTTTTTAAAATAAAAAACTTCGTTATATTTTAGCTGGTTTTCTTTGCTTTCCTAGTCACAGTCTAAAATTTTTCAACTTCAAAATAATGTAGGCTAAAAGAAAATAAAAATTTCCCCCTAACAAATTTATACCCCCTAAAATCCCCCTAAGCGTTTGAAAACCCCCTAAATCTAGGGGGTAAACCCCCAACTTGGCAACACTGTTTTAAACCTTTAATGCTACTGTTTTTTCTACGACATGTGAGTAATGTAAGGAATCGAACCCAACACGCTTACACTTTAAAGTGAATTTTTTGTTGCTTCGAACCTTCTTTAGGTTTGCTTAAATTGACTGCTTTTGATTTTGTTTTGTTTTCTCTAAAATGAAAAACTTTACCATTAGATATAATAATTTTTCAAAATTAGATTTGAATACCTTCTCCACGGGAAATTTGCATGTACTGTCAAGGAAGAAATTGACCTCCTGCGGTATGTCACAGAACTAACCTGGAACACTAAGGTTATGACTTTTTGATTTTTTTTGCAAATATAAAATTTTACATACCCTAGCCAAAAAGGCCATAAAAAATATTAAGAAACACAATCTTACTTTTTCGCTGCTGTCAAAAAGTTCCCGCACCAAAAGGTTTGAAATTTGGTCTATATTATTTTAGTTTAATTAAAACATTTCTCCGAAGTTTTAAACAAATGAGACTCAAACGATTCGTACTAAAAGCTGTTTACTGTAAAAATTACCAAACCTTTTTGGAGAGACTTTTGGATACATTTTTTGTCATTTACAATAATTCTTGTAATAATTCGCTATGAAAATTACCAAAATCCCCGAGCAAAAAATTGTTTTTAGAAATTGCATTTGGTGAGGAAGGTTTTTTTGCCAAAATGACCCGCAAACACGATTTTTATTATTAATTTAGTATTGCCTATCAGGTGGTGATAGGTAAAATTTTTGTTAAAAACGAGTCATAACCCTAATGAACATACAGAAAAAACGTTTTTAATATCAATCAGAAGCAACATTTATTTGAAACAGTTTTAAAATCGAACTTTTTCTTTTGAATTTGAATATACAGCTATGGACATATAAATGGCACATTTTACCATGAATTCTTTCTTATGCTACTATATTGCAAATACTATTAACAACCACCAAGTTTTTGTTTTTTCCAAATGTTTATTATGTACATTTAATATTGCTATAAATTTTAATTGAAATTCATTAATGTAAATAAAAATTTATCATTATGAAAAAAAACCCATTGAAATGAGCTGGACACATAAATGGCACAATCTTAAAAAAAGAGAAGAAATGGTTTTAATATTGTATTTGTTAAATTTTTTGGTATGTACAATTATTTTACCGTTAATATTTAGTGCTGTGGCCTTTGTTTCTGATGACAGCTTCGCACCTGCGACCCATACTTTCCACTAGTTTTTGGCATTTTGTTTTGGGGATGGCGTACCAAGCTTCCTGTGCGGCCGACCACAGTTCGTCCATATTTTTGTAATTTTTCTTGGCGATTTCAACCTTGGCTTCATTCCACAAGTTCTCTTTTGGATTTAAGTCAGGGCTCTGGGCTGGCCAATCCAAAACATCAATCTTCTCCGCACAAAACCAGTTTTTTTACTAGTTTGGAGGAGTGTTTGGGGTCATTATCTTGCATGACTTTCCATTTTATTGGCATGGAGTTGAAGGCATATGGCTCCATATGGTTTTTTAAAATATCTAAATACTGAAACTTGTCCATTTTTCCATTGATTTTTATAAGCGGACCTACGCCATGCCAAGAAAATGCACCCCAAACCATAATACTGCCACCTCCATGTTTTACCGTCTTCTAAGTGAACCGAGAATTGAACTCTTGGCCTTTAGGACGACGAACAAAGATTCTGCCATCTGGTCCTATCCTGTTAATTTTTGTTTCGTCACTCCATAACACGTTTTTCCAAAAACTAATGGAATTTTCCTTATGGGTTCTGGCGAAGGTTAGTCGTTTTGAAATATTTTTTTTTTGGGATAAGGGCTTTTTTTCTGGAAATGCGCCCAAACAAATTTGCCTCGTTTAGTCTTCTTCTGACAAGTCTGCTTGATATTTCCATGTTAAAATTTTCATTAATATCCAATGCTCCTGTACTCCAAGGAGCCAACATTTTGTCCGTTTTGCTCTATCTCGCTTTGGTTTTGAGATGTCCCATTTTATGATGTGGAAAACTTTTATTAAAAACTTCTGAGGGTCTAAGGACTCACCATGGTCCATCACTGGGGTATTGTATGGTTAGGGGTAGTCGAAATTTCTTTACTGTATCTCTTTTAGTTTTCGAGATACATATTATTAAAAAAATAAGGAAAAAAGTGAATTAAAAGTGTGATATTTTACCAACATGTTTTCATTTACTTTGCCAGACTTCACGAACAAATAAAAAGAGAGAAGGTTAGGAGAAGAAGAGATGTGCAGAAGGCCACTGATTATATCAGCCTCTGTAGTTCTTGTTTGACAACAGGGGTAGTATCGGATGCCAGAAGGGGCACATGTAAAACCCAATATTAATTTTGTTTTGACTACCTTTCCCATCAGAGGGTTAATTAAGTAGCAGTATGTAGTTCAAATGTAAAACTAATCAAAAGAAATATTATATAGTATGTAGTAAGTAAAAATCCATAAAAATAGCTCTCATTGTTAAACAACATATGTTGGCCATAAAAACACCAAGAATATCTGGTAATAACACAGTACAACAGCCATTCTGGGGGGTGAGAAATTCCAAGTCAGGGTGATGGTACTAGGTCAGTATAGTAAAACCCTCAAAGGGTTTGGCGTTCGTATGTGTCATTTTTTTTTATGACCTTTTAAATTTTTTCCTTATCTTGATGTTTTTTCGCTTAGTTGTAACTCGAGAACCACTTGTCCGATTTTGATGAAACAAATTTAGAAAAATTTAGAATTACAATTTCTTTAATCCGTTCATATAACATTTTTCTTTATAATCAACAGTTTTGCCGGTAAAAATAAATTTGTGGAGAAAAAAATATATTTTTTTGCCTAAAAATTAAAATTTTTTTTTTTTAAATTCATAAAAAATTTTAATTTTTAGGCAAAAAAATATTTTTTTTTCTCCACAAATTTATTTTTACCGGCAAAACTGTTGATTATAAAGAAAAATGTTATATGAACGGATTAAAGAAATTGTAATTCTAAATTTTTCTAAATTTGTTTCATCAAAATCGGACAAGTAGTTCTCGAGTTACAACTAAGCGAAAAAACATCAAGATAAGGAAAAAATTTAAAAGGTCATAAAAAAAAATGACACATACGAACGCCAAACCCTTTGAGGGTTTTACTATACTGACCCAGTACCATCACCCTGACTTGGAATTTCTCACCCCCCAGACAATAATCCCAAAAATGTTCCATAGTGTAATAATAAAAAAAAAAATAGTACACTCAAAATTGTTTATTTCGTTTTCATTTAATATCATTATCATCATCATCATGATCATCGTCTTTATTAACAATCACATCTCATAAATGTGATGAAATGACGAAATTGAAAAAAAAACTAAACGAAAGAGAACAATTTTCATAGATGAAGGTTAAAACAGAAGGAAATTGTTTCATCAACCAAAAAAAAAAACAATAAAAACATTTTAAATATTTTATAGTTTTATAGTTTTATGACTTAAATTATTATTTTCAGTTTATGGTCAGTTATTTTTAATGCTTGGTTAAAACTAAAAAAAAAATCTTTAAATTCAACAGAAATTTACGAAAACGATTTAAGAAATTATACCCAATTATCATCACGCATTGATCATTAAGCATTTGAAAATATAATTTATCTTGATCACACTGTTAACGAAATTGTTTGTCTTTGACAATTGCAAATCGGATTGCTGCCTAATGGTTCCACTATATGAATAGAATTCTCAATTCTGCAACTAAGTATCGCTTTCTAGAACTGAATTTCAGTTAGAACAACCCCTATCTATAACTTATGATCATCACATCCTCAATTAGTCGATTTGTGACAACCGTTGCAATTTGGTTAGCAACACATTTTATGAAAATTTAAAACTAAAATTCTATTCTGTGAATTTTTAAAAGTACCCAGCAAATACTTACCTTACATTAACAAAAAATTGCATTTTCATCACAAATAAATTTTACCTTTAGGGAGAAGGTAATTCTTTTCTTACTACTTATAAAAGAGAATGGAACTACATACTTTCTTCCTGTGACATCCCTGATCAAAAATATATATGTATTCAGAAAAACACGTCTACTTTAAAAAAGTGCGGCCCTTAGAATATAAAATCTTAAAATTGTCAAGTGTGAACTGGGTCTTCTTGCGTTGTTAATTTATCTAAAATGTCATTAACAATTTTGTTGTGGTTTTATTTCTGGTCATATTTTTATTTAATATACAATTTCTTTTTTGCATTTTAAAAGTAACATTTTTCAAATAAAAATATTAATATTTTATGTACAACATTATCGCATGTATACATTTGTTAACATGGTCTTTCCTTCTGTCAGTCATTGTTATTGCGTTTCTTTCTCCCTCTCTCTCTCTCTCTCTCTCTCTCTCTCTCTCTCTCTCTCTCTTATCCAAAGCCCTATACTTATTTACCAAAATAAAAGATGAAAAAAAAAACATAAATGTTGCGAAAGTGTCAATGTCACCTGTTTTCCTCATTTATCACCATTAAGTGAATGTCAGTGAAAACAACAAAAACAAAATATCACTAAAATGGTGTGATTTTGTTATTTTCTAATTTTCTTTACTTTTTTGAAATTTTTTCATTCATGACATTTGAATTATTAGAGCTTTAAAAGAATTAATTCACCTTTTGTCTATTAACCCTTTCTAAATTAAAATTCCAAAGAACATTTTTAATATTTCCTTTTACTGCATACAAATCTGAGGTCTGAGATAACACGGAAATAAAAATGTTGGAAATTTGCTGTTTCGGATAAATTTTATAATTTATATAGAAAATGTAAAATAAATTTTTATATATTAAATTTTGGGAAAAAAATTATGTTCGTTTTGCTTTCACCGAAATAAAACGAAAAAATAATTCTAATGTGAATCACAGAGCAGCAAAAATATTCGGAATTTTTCACTTTAGAATTTTTTATGTGGATTCGGAACTCAGAATATCGCATATAGTTAGAAATTTAAACACAATTACTAATTCAATATATTTTTGGAAAATCTGTTGGAGTTTTTAAAAAGCACTCATATTCTAAGGTATTCTTTATTTCTAAACAGCTTTCAAAATTTCACAACTTTTATAAACTTCTACATCTTTTTCCTGAGAATTTTCATACAAATTAAATTCCCCACTATTGCCAATTTGGCTATTTTCTCATCAGATCTAGAAATTATAATTTGCATCTCTATTCGGTTTTCACCTCTATTGAATTTCTTAAAAACATATTAATTCAATGAGAATCGAGATTGATAACTTAAAGATAGCATTTATCATTATTTAAAAGTTTCGAACAAAAAAAAAAAACAAAAAAATTAGTTTGGTGAACAGTGGCAACCTTATAAAACACATGTTTTAACTTTGAAGGCGCCACGTTGTTTATACACAAAGCGAATTTTGCTGGACGAGTTTTAATGAAAATTTTCAGAAAACTAATGAAGTTTTCTTCAAAAAGTAAATGAACAATTTCTTAAATTCTATGAAAAACTTATTCTCCATGTTAAGCTCTATCGGATTATTTTTTGAAAAAATGGCTCGGTGGTAAAAGATTTGCCAACAATGAAGAGGTGGAATCTGCTGTTTATGCTATTTTAAGGAGCTAGACATTTCTTGCTATAAATACGGTATCGAAGCTATTGGGAAAGTGTTTCGGGCTACAAGGAGAAATAAAAAACATATCGTTTAGAAATAAAGAACATTTTCCTCATGTATACAATATATTTTTGAGAAGAAAGGCAATGCAAAAGTGGCTATAAGTATAATTTTTCGATAATCTAGCGATAAAATCACAACATTTTTATGAAGGTTTATAAATATAGTGATTTTCTAGCGATTTTTTAGTCTGATTTAGCTTTTTTTTTTTTTTTGCAAATTGTTGCAATTAGTGAAAATTCCACAAATTTGCGAGATTTCTACAAAATCGAATGAAAGTCTCCCAATTGTGGAGACAAGTGAAACTTAATGTGGAAACAATAAGAACGAGCCGTATTTTTCCACACAAATTGGGTGTAGGTCCAGAATAATAGCGGACAATTTTTTCCATACATCATATATGTAACCGCGATGCCAACTTAGCACTTTTCGCGCTGGTTTTAGTGCTTTTGTACTATTCAAAACACGCATTATTTTCTGTTACCGCGTTTAATAAAAAAGGTGTGAGGATGGCGCTTTTTGGTTATTTATTAAGCGCTTGTAACATTTTTTCGGTAAAACGTTTATTGGTATAAAGTTTTAACTAATTTAAACGTTTTTAAGCAAAAAGTCTACTTTTAATGTGTATTTTTCAAATTTGCATTAAAAATATTTAAATTTGTTCTCAAACAAATTTTTTGATTTAAATTTGTTCTGAAACATGTTTTTTGATTTAAATTTGTATTAAAAAAGTATTTTTTTTAATCTTGAACATTTTCAAGGCAATAACTACGTAGTATTAGTCTTATTTTCCAAAAGTAGTGCTTTCTAACGTTTTTTTTAACTATTTCGTTGCATAATTTAGTTCGAAAAGTACATATTTTGATGAACTTTAGTTGGAATCACTGATTTGTAATATCAAAGATTCCAACTCCCTTGTTCTTCATTTTAATGCATACAATTTACAAAATGATCAAAAATGTGAATTTGTTTCTTTAAATTAGTTATTGAATGTATTTGGAAGTCCATTACTTCTTCGTTTAAGCCCATATAACGCTTAATTTTGTATTGAATTTATTATATAGAATTGATGAAATAAAACGAAAAATGTTAGAGAGAATAATAAATAAAATTTGTTAACAAATAAATAGTGATGCACATTTTGTTCAAACGGAAAATCGCTAAAAAAATATTAAAAATCGCTACAAAACACAGAAAAAAACGCTAGAAACAGAGAAAAACTTAGGAAATTGATAACATTCTTAACAATTTAATTTGTAAATGTGAAATTTCTTACATTTTTTTGAGAGTTTGTCATTGATCAATCATCAGAAATAATAATAATAATTCAGTTTCTAAAAAACCCTCCAATATGAAGTATTTTTGCAAGGCATTGTTTCACTTGCCATACAACTTCAGACATTAGCAGGAAACATATCGTGAAATTTTGTTTCGAAAATTAATCACATGCTTACGGCATTCAAACATTTACCAGGCGGTTTGCAAATCTCTCTTTCGAAGATTGACATTTTGTATCGAAAAATGTTAGCATTTTGCGATACACATTAAGAAGAGAGTGATTTAACAGAGGTTTGGGAGAGTTGGCACCTCTTTTAATTATATGCTCGTTGTTTTTACAGCACTGATTGTTTTCTACATGGCATAAAAATTACCTGTATTGCTTGGTAGAATTTTTTGTGTTTTATTTAATATTCTGTTGGTTTTTGTTTATTTTTTGTATGAATTTTTGACATTTTGTTTTAGTTATCGAGAGAACATAATTCTAATGGTTCTACCATAGAGTAAGAATACTTAGAGAGACGCTTAACCTCACGGCCCCAACAAAATTTTATGCAGATTGCAAAGGTTCGGTAACGGGCTCTCCAATGAGAGAATTTCCCTATCTTTTGAGCAAATTTCCCTGATTTCAAAGCAAATTTGTCTGCAAACTGAGAGGATTTCTTTGATTTCAAAAAAATTTCCCCTATTTGCTTTGAAATTTGAGCAAATTTCCCATACCGAACATTCGTAATCTGCACATATAAAAACCAAGAGAAAGGTTTTTGCAGGTATTGTTATGCCATGGTTTTCTATACATTCTTAGCTCATTCTTCTCTCGCAATCAAAATAATATCTTGTTTTGAAAAACATTTAGAAAAAATCAGCAGAAAAAAAACTAAATAACGTCATCGGAAGTTCCTTATATTCTTAAATTCATTATGGGATTTTTATCTATGCAAATTGATGTATTTTTATAAGTGTTTTTTAAATCTTTAAATTGCCAATATTTATAAATAAAATGTACGTACTCAAAATAACCCAAACAAAAGTGCTAATTAATCAAAAAAATCGTTTAACAACAAAAGCCTTCAAAAACGTTTTATAAAAAATCTTAAACAAACCTCAAGACTCAATAACTTTTGTGAGTGATTCATCTTAAGAAATACATTTTTCTTTTGTGTGTGTTTTGTTTTTTTGCCTTCACTTGGAACGATTAATATAAAATTTATGTGTTTCTGCTGTTGTCCTGGTGTAACAATATTAAATCCCAGCACTTTATCATCTGCTAATGCAAATTCTTCTTCTCTTTCATCATCTTTTTCTACATCTTCTTTAACACAATCGACTTCCTTAAATTCTACCTCAACCTCAATAGTTACAACCACATTGACAACGTCTAAATTTATGGGTGGTGTTTTAGCATTATTTTCTTCTGCACCAGCAGTTGTAACATCGTCTACGACGTCTTTAAAACCGTTACAAAATTCAAACCATAAATGTGGCAACAACAACACCACCGCTAAATGTGTCAACGCCGCCACCACTTCTTCTTCAGCAGCAACAACAAGTGATGTGTCATCCTGTTCAAATGTACAAATACGTCAACCACAACAACATAACACGCATAATCTTTCAAAAAACCATCAGCAGCAGCAGCAAAAACAACATAATCGTCATCATTCGTTAACGAGTTATATGCTGTTTAACGGATTTAACATGTACGCATATTTTTTATGTTATTTTTTCTATTCTCCTATTTCATCTTCTTACTTGTATTTGACAGTTTGAGAAAAATGCGATAAGTAATTATGAGATTTGTTAGATTTATAATGTTTATATTGCTTCGCTTATATTTTTTTTGTTCTTATACGCTTAATTTATCAAAAAATCTTAAAAAGTTAAAAAGGATCATTATTGGGGCAGAACTTGTGATGCGTTGGATATTCCTTCAAAAAATCGTAGTAAAATTGTTAAATAATGTCACTTTTTATTATTCGCCAATTTAATATTTCTATTTTTGGCGCCCAACGTTTGGCCTTGTTAATATTTCTGCCTGGGTAGTTAGTTATTTCGAAATGCTTGCTGTAATTTTTCAATTTTATTAATTTCTTAAGGCTTTTTCGCTCTTAAACTTTAAAGTTTTCTTTAATAAAACTTATTTATGAATTTTTGAAAAAACCTCAAAGATTTTGGCACGCTATTGTGTGTAAGTTTTTATAGGTTTTGCTACTACAATTATACAGAATTTATTAACCACAACTTTGTATAAATTTTAACCAAACTTCGAACATCAATAATGGAATTTGAAAAACAATTGCCAAAAATATTTTGCAATATTTCTAACAAACTTTGTAAAAAACTTCTGTTAAACAATTGTACATAAAGATATTTATTAAAAATTTTAATTTCACTGTTACGTAAATATATATCTTCAAAATGTCCATTATTTTAACTGCAGTTTGTGGACATTTATTTACCACACAACAGTATTGTAGTCATTTGAAAATTTTCAAACGCAATTTGTTAGTTTCTACTGCAATGCCGAAAGTGAAATAAATTAAATAATGTTTAGACACACAAATATACATATTTTATAGCCAAGATTATGTTTGTCGATTTCGCATGGTAACAAAAAAATGTATATGTGTAGAAAATGATGAGAAGGTCAAAATACTTTGTTTTTTTTTCAAAATTTCTAATTTATTGAAATAAAAAAAATCTAAAAAATATATAGTAATTTCAGAATAAATCTAGCTGAAGGCGGTATTGCAAATTGGTATTCATAGAAAGGTAAAAGAAAGATTGTAATAAGTATTTAAAAAAGATATAGGAGATCATATAATATCATGCCTAAAGATTTTTTGCAAATCAAAATTTTAGTAAATTAACATAGTCGGAAAATATGGAAATGGCTCCAAATAGTTAATTGGGAGATTGGAAAGTGGCTGAACTCTGAGAGTTTACAGAAATGTGGATAAAAGTAGTCCAAATATGCGTACCATAGTATGCGTCAAGTTTCTGTGTTGTCGTATTTATATTATTTTACTTTTGATATTGTTTAATTGGAAGTCATCATATTTTTTAAAAACTCCTTAACTTTTTTGCTGGGTTCTAAGTAAAATTAATACAACGAATCGACGCTATTCTATTACAAAAACCCGGGATTTTCTTATTTTTTAATATTAATATAAACGCAAATAAACAAAGTGAGCAATTTAAGATAATCTACGTTTTTTCTTGAATTTTCGCATATTTACAAGAAATTGATGCCAAGATATTGGTAAAATTATAAATTAAGTAGATTATTCGAGTAAACTATGCAAAGACTTTGCAGAAAAATTTTAAAATTTGGTAAACAATATTGAGTTTTTGAGTAATTCATGTGAAAAATCAAGTTTGTTTGTTATTTTACCGGTTTATTCATCCAAGCAAAATTCGATTTCTGAAACCTAATTTTCGCTGGGACTGTAAGTTTGAATTCTTCCATGAAAAACATTTGGTAACGATAACCAAATAACTTTGTTGCTGTAATTACACGATCTAAATCCAAAATGATAACATCAATAGACAAAAGGACCGGCAGTTCAAAAAGCGCCGGAAAAGTACTGGAGAAACAAAATTTTTAACGTTGGCAAAACCAATAAATAAGTGGTCTGGAATTATATTTTCCAAAATAAAATTTAAAAAAAGTTCATATGTACATATGTATCTTTTTTTTTTTGGCCCTGCCGTCATATTGGCAACTGACAGCTCTACCCACTGAGCTAACTAGACATATAATACATGGTGGCTAAAAACGTAAATGAATGATAACAACTGGGGAACTACCGGCTGTACTAAACTTGCAAAAAGTTTTTTGGAACTAATATGCCAGCGTTGGGAAAACAAAAAAAAAGTTCGTCTAAAAGGCTTTTCCACAAACAATAAATTTAATCTTATAAAAAAAAAAAAGTATAAATTAAAAAAAAATTTTTTGCTTGCAACCGGATTTGAACTCCTAACCTCCACACCACAAACCTTTTTTAACGAAGCGTCATCATTTTTATAAAATCATTGCTCTACCAGTGAATTGATTTTTGTACCGCTGCAATTTTTGACTAGGTAGCACTGGATAACCACTGGTTGCTAACGTGGGCATATCACTCTAAGCCCATACTTTGCCAGTGGTTTTTTTGTAAACCACCGAAATTTGTGTAAAACAAATACATACTGGCAAAACAATTTTTGCAAACGCAAAGCGTCCCAAATGAGTGCTCTGCCAGTCATTTATTTTTAACACCGCGGTTACCCAGAGGTATGCAGGTACTTGATTTTATTCTATAAAAAAGTTAGTTACATAAAACATAAAATTTTTTACAAAAAAAAGGAAAATTTAAATCCCGAAATCCCGGAAAATCTCGGGTCCCCAAAAATCCCGTAGTCCCGAAAATCCCGATTGGCATCCCTAGTCTCCACTATCAATATCATACACACTCAAAATAGTTTGACTCTGACTACAGTTATTAAAAGAAAAACTAAAGGATAGTACTGTATTTCATAACAGCTGTTTAAAGCAGTGGTCGGCAGAAAGAGAGAATGTGAATGTATTGGGTGTCTTTACACTGTGAGAAATTAGTTTATAATTTTTAAATTTATATTTGTAATTAATTGTAATTTATTTCTTAATGGAGAAATGAATTAATGAATGTATGAATGAATGCATGAATATAAATAATAATAAAATAAAAATAATTCATAATAAATTTTATTAAACATATTATTTAAAAAATATTTACTTTTTGTTTATAAATTATTTATTCTTAAAAAAGTATTCCATTAGTAAATTTAAATGAATGAATTAAAGAAATAAAAATAATTCATAATAAATTTCCTGTTCTCGTGTTATTGAAAAATTTTAAGAGTGTACTATTTTTCTAAATGTTGAAAGCTACCATGCTACTAAATGTAATATTTTTATTTATTATGCTCTTAGTTGAGAGTTTTGTTGCCATTCGTGTTGTGTACGTGTGAAAAGCCGATTATGATCGGCCACTGGTGGCTATGGGTTCCGACCACTGGTTTAAAGCAATTATTTTTAATATTATAATAAACAACTAATAAAATCGTACTTTTGCAGTAAACAGTTATTTTTGTTAATTACATATTTGAAAACTAAAAAATTTCGTTGAGTTTTTGAAAATTCTTGTTTAGTTTATATTTATTATTATTGATATACGATATTCTTAGTTTGCAAATAAAAATCAGAAAATTGCATTGTATATCCAATGCGATATTAGATTTTATTTGTTGTTTCAAAAAAGTTGACCATTTTCATACAAGAGAATATAATTGTTTCCTAGGCGTCACCCAGAAAGAAAATGATAATTGGAACACATAAACGGAAACATTACATAACGTACAAAAAATTAACGGTGCGAGAATTTTGAATTGAGATTATAGTGAAAAAACTTCAATTATTTATGTATTTTTTAAAATTCTTAATCGTTATTCGTTCAATTAAACGAATAATTAAAAAAAAAAAAAAATAATCGCTTGATGGTTCGATCAAAAATTTGCTGATTCCCAGTGTAGAAACGGTAATGACATATCATTATTTTTTGGACTATCAATAATGACACCCACTTACCTTCTGCATTATTTTAAAACATATAATAATGAGTTACTGATAATTACTTATTTTTGTCATTATTTCTAATAGAAAATAATTTTCTAGATTTTTTTGAAAATTTTTTGAAATCTATTTTTAGACTCAATATTTTTTAAACACTGGTAAGGATATAAGTAACCACATATTTTTTGATTTTTTGTATGTTGGCGAGTAAATTACTTGCGTGCAGCAGGTCAATTATGTTTTTATCTATTAAATATTACATGTCGATATAGCTCAGATGGTAGAGCTATTGACTGGCAATCTGTAGACCCAGGTCCGATTCCCGCACCAGCAAATTAAAAAAAAAAACAAAAAAATACAATAAAAAATATTTTTTTTATATAATTTATTTTTTTGAAAATCTATTATAGACTCATTCTTTTTGTCAGTACTAGTAAGCACATAGGTAACGATATATTTTTTGATTTTTCGTATGCTGGTGTGTAACCATAACTCATTATTTTTCGCGACATCGCCATATAAAGGTAATAAGAAATGTAATAACAAAAGTAACTAGTTACCATTACCAAGTATGTAGTTACATAACCACATATCTGGTAATGATTTTCTACACTGGGTTATTTAATCGTTAAAAATAAAAAACCAAATAATTGACAACTCTAATCTATACCTATGACTTAGTTCTTGTACACTACCTATACTCCCAATAATAAATATGGGTCTGTCTCGGATCAAATCCGAAGAGTCCAAAAACTTAGATTTTATGTGAATTTTCAGCAGAAATTTTTAGTTAAATCAGAAGAATATATGTTTAATTTAGTTCAAATGTCTTATCTAATTTAAATAAATTTGTTTGTGTATTTAGCAACTTCATTAAAATTTCTGAAGGTGCAAATACAATAACTACTTTTTTCTGTTATCTTAGCAGAATTTTAAACTATTTCTACGGGCTTTTTTTATCGGTGTATTGTTATAGATTTGTAAGGCTGACATTAAAAAAAAATTAAAATTAATCATTGGCACCAGTAAAAATACATATAAATAGAGCTGTGGTATATTAAAATGAAACACACTGTCTAGTGACCTACGTTGGGCGCCAAAAACTTATTTTAACAAAATACAAATAAATAGAGCTATGGTGCATTAAAATTAAATACACTGTCTAGTGCCCTACGTAGGGTACCAATAATTTTTTTTAACAATTATATCCTTCTAAAAAATTACCTCCTGCCAGTAAAACTTAACAATATTTGGTACAATAATACCCACTATGTGTCCTAATGAACATAACTTTTATATTAAGTTGATTTTAAACTAATTTAAAATTCCCTTGAAATAATCTGAAGTTAACTACGCTTTTTCTACTCTATTGGTAACTACCTTATTTATTTGGTTTATGCAAATTCTTTGAAAGAAATTGAGGTCATTTCATACCATTTTCTTACATAGAAAAATAATTTTAAAATTAAATTATACGATACAACAAAATGCTGAAACCACATAATTTATTTAAAAAAAAAAATAAAGATTTCTTTTGAAAAAAAAAATCAAAATAAACACATGGTAATTTTTTATTTTTAAATACATTGCCTTTTTTATAATTTTTTATAGTGACCCATTGAGTTACTTTAGAAAATTATAACGATTTACATTTGAAACTACGCCTTTAAAAGTTAAATTATAACTAATCATGAAAATAATGTGTTAAAGATGAGTTTTACGAAAATACGAAAACAATAGACGTTTCTTCAAACAAATTACAAACATTAAATATAACTTTATGTTTCTTTTTTCGTTTTTAGTTTGCAGGAAAAACCTCTAATGCAATTTTCACATTATGAAAACAACAAAATATGAAATTATTACAAAAACACAAAAGAAAATTTTCAACACAATAACAAACTATCTGACTTAAACACTATAATCGTTAAAATTATGTTGTTTTTCAGTTTTAGTTTTTATATTTTGTGTAGTTTGTTAGAGAAACAACTACAAAAGGTAGTTAGTTACAAGGTTGTGTATTTTATATATAGAGGCAGTGGGTGGTTTGGTAATACAAGGCAAATACAATGGAACATAAAACAATAAATAATAACAGCAAAATGAAGACAAAGAAAATTCCACAATAACAAAAAAAAAAACAAAACTAACAAACATCTGAGAGTTTTTAAAAGAATTAAGTCTTAATCTTAACCTACACATAAAATGTTATGTAGGTAAATACCACTGCAAATGTAATTTAAAACAAAGAAAATTTCAGTTGAAAACAGGATCACTAAAATCCATTTTTTTTATTTTCATATCGGTTTTTTGACAACCGGTTAACAGAAATCTGGGTTTGTAAAAAGGGTCCATTTTTGGTTACCCCAAACGACCGGTGCCCTCAAAGTCAACATAACCCGTGTTATCGCCTTTTCGACTGTTAATAAAATAATAAATAAGTTTTTCAATTGTTTTTACTAACAAAAAATACTTGCTTAGTAGGTTTGAGGTTAAGAAGAAGAATAAACATTTTTTCGAAAGTTATAAACACATTATTAATTTGCAAATCAGACTAGATCTAGTTTCTGCCTTTTTCAGTGATTTTGATTTTCCATTAAATTGTATTATTGTTTATAATTTATTGTCAAATTGTCTCTATATGATAATTTTTTTCAACAACCTGTCGGCTGTAGGAATCGAACCCATGCACTCCTACATTACAAACGTAACTATACTAGAGTTCGACAGCTTAGCCATCTAACCCACGGTAAGGCCTTGCTTATAGTGTGGCTAATTAATAGTTTTCTTTCCTATTCAGCTTTCTGTTATTGGTTTTGAACTCAGAAGTGAACAAACGGACATACAAACATTCTACTTTAGATTTTTTTGTTTATCTTCTTTTCTCCTCCTTGTCACATTTTTCGCAAGTGTTCGTTTGACGTTTACTTGATTTTTTTTTTTAACAAAATGAATGTTACAGAATTTCTGTAGTTTGTTTTTTAAAATCTATACTAAATATAATTAAAACCTGTTTTTTTTTTTTAAATAAATATTTTGTGATTTGATATTAATAAAACTGAAATACTACTCAAACAACTAACAAATCTTGACTGCAGAAATTCAGAAAATTTCTTTGAAATTCAGAAAATTTGATATAAAATTAATTTGTAAGGTAAACATTGGAATTTGTTAGTGTTTAAAAATCCAGTTAAAAGAGATTTGTTTACAGTGTGAATGGGGTATTTGTATAAAATGAGAATTTGTTTACTTAAAATTAAATGTAATTAATTTAAACTTTTTTTTGCTTTTTTGACAACTAAGGGCGTATAACTTAGGTAATCTAAAAAAAAAAAACAGAATTAAACGATAACTATTGTTAAGTTTCATTCGCACTCAACATTTGTAACTCTTGTTAAAAACTAAGCTCTGGTTATTTTAAGACAAGTTATCTGCCCTATGTCGCTTTATATAAACAGGGGTTTATGTAGCTGATTTTCAACAAATTTGTCTTCAAAATCATGTTTAACATTAAAACTTGCCCCATTCACACTGACAGTGAATGACGTGTTTTAATTAATTCTGTTAATTCAGCCTTTCAAACTCTGGAAAGAATAAAATCGGCGAAAGAAATAAAGAAAATTCACAAACACAAAGTATAATCATGACTTAATAATAGAAAATTGTGAAAATTAAATTAAGACCTGGGCCATAAAGTTTACAATAATGAGGATGACGAAGATGTTGGTGGTGTTGTTGGTTATATTGCTCTGGTTCGTTGGTGGTGTTCGTAAACTACGCCGGCTTGATTTTTTTTGTTTATACTATTCTAAGTTGTTGTTAAGCCATTTCAGTTAATATTTTCTTAGTTAGTTTTATTTTACTCAATGTTAGTAGAGTATTGAATTGCTTAGCTTTGCTCTGCTGGGTGTTTGCTAGAAGAGTGTTGTAAAATTGTGGCAAAAACTAAATTTCACACGCTGTTACACATTTGAGTTGTTGTTGAATTGTTGCGACAGACATCACACAAATGCCATACAATACAAGTGTATCAAATAATGTACAATTTAAGTGATATTGTATTAACCAAAAACAGACATGTTGTGTTTGTGATGAAATCGACAAATTTATAGCAAAATAAATCACTTTTAAAATGTTTTTAACGAGAAAATTTGTAATTCATTATATTCAACAATTTGAGGTTTAATATTTATAAATTTACTTAATTTAAACTCACAGGAAAAATATCTTTACCCAGAACGTCAGATGCGCAATACGTTTCAGGCTTAAAAATTACGAATTTGAAAATCTACCTGAAATTAAGAAATTAAGATATATTTGTTCATAGAGAGAAGTTGGATGTAACTCGAAAGAACGCGAATATCGAGACACTCCGATAGTTTTTCAAACCTACGTTGAAATTAAATAAGCACTAATAAAGGGTTTTTCAACAGGGACGCTACAAAAGTAGAAAGACAGGGACAGCAAACGACGCCATATTTTTTGCCGCTCTTTTGACATTTCTCTTCAGTAAGGTTTGCCATTTCATGATGGAAAGATATACGAGCCAACAACGAGTCGAAATTATTAAAATTTACTACCGAAATTCGGAGTCAGTGGCCTCAACGTTAAGAGCGATACGTCCAATTTATGGTCGTCATAATCGTCCTAGCAGATCAACAATTGAGCGTCTAGTGGAAAAATTTGAATCCACAGGCACAGTACAAAATGTTCCCGTGCTAGTGGGACTAAGAAGTGCCCGTAGGTCGAGAATATTGCTGCCGCTGAGGCTTCAATTGAAGAAAGGCCAAATGTTTCTCTTACACGTCGTTCTCAAGCGTTGGGCATCTCTGTGACGTCGTTGTGGCGAATTTTGCGAAAAGATCTTGGCCTACATCCTTACAAGATCAAATTGACGCAAGAACTGAAGCCGCTTGACCACCAGAAGCGTCGTATGTTCGTGAATTGGGCTGAGCAACAACTTGAAAATGATTCGGATTTTCATCGAAAAATCATCTTCAGCGATGAGGCCCATTTCTGGCTGAATGGCTTCGTCAATAAACAAAATATGCGTTATTGGTCAGACAGCAATCCACACGTACTCCATGAGTCATCATTGCATCCCGAAAAAATTACGGTTTGTGCGGTTTATGGGCCGGCGGCGTCATTGGGCCGTACTTCTTCCGTGATGATCAAGACCGGCACGTTATTGTGAATGGGAATCGCTACCGTTCAATGATAACCGAATATTTTTGGCCCCAATTGGATGATATGGACTTGGAGGACATGTGGTTCCAACAGGACGGCACCACAAGCCACACAGCGAATGTCACAATCAATTTATTGCAAACCAAGTTTGGAGAACGTGTTATCTCACGAAATGGTCCAGTCGATTGGCCGCCTCGGTCGTGCGATTTGTTGCCGTTGGACTATTTCCTGTGGAGCTACGTCAAATCTATGATCTATGCCAACAAGCCAGCGACGATGGATGAACTTCGTATGAATATCGAACGTGAAATTGCCGATTTATGCTTGAAAACCGTCGAAAATTGGGTTCAGCGTCTGGACTTCTGCAAGCGTGCCCGTGGTGGCCATGCAAAAGAGATCGATTTCCATACATAATGGCATCGAACGTACTTTCACAGGAATAAATAATTTCATTGATATCCAAAACCGTTTTTGTTTTATTTAAAAAAACTTTTGTAGCGCTCTTATTGAAAAACCCTTTATATGTGAGTTTGAAACCTATTACCCACTATCCGCAACACTTCCCTATAAAAAATCACCTTATATTTTCATCTTTTTGAATAGTGCTTTAAAAAATTGTGCATTGTGCAAATGAAACAAATTAAAAAAAACCGTAATTTTTCAACCGACAACGACTATACAGCTAAAAAATCTGTTTCCCTTAGTTTTTTTTAAATCTTCAACATATCTAGGATTCATTAAGATCTGGTAGTCTAGGCAAGCAGACCTTCCTTGTCAGTCGATGAGTTTAATTTTTTCTTCTCGATTCTGTTTAACCTTTAGTGTGTTGAGACTAGGGATGCCAATCGGGATTGATATTTGAAAATCCCGGGATTCGGGATTTTGTATGAAACTTCGGGACTACGGGATTTTTCGGGATTTAAATGTTCCTTTATTTGTAAAAATTTTTATGTTATGTAACTAATTTTTTTTATAGAATAAAGCGTTTTATAATTATTTAATAGTTGTTAATTAATAATGTACATTTTATGAATATTGAAACATCTCAGTCAGAAATTGACAGTGGTACAAAAAATCAAGTACTTGCATTCCACTGGGTAACCGCGATGTTAAAAATTAATGACTAGCAGAACACTCATTTGGGACGCTTTGCCAGGGTTTGCAGAAATCGTTTTGCCAGTATTTGTTTTACAAAACATCATGGCAGGGCATATGAACTTTTTTTAAATTTTATTTTGGAAAATATAATTCTGGCAGCGTTTTGCCAAAGTTAAAGTACTTGTACCACCTGTTAAAATACCTTGCCATCGCTTTCCCGTTTGTATTTTTCTGGGTGGGTTAATATATGAAGGCCTGTCATTAAGTACACTTGCGCCCAGTATTTTGTAGGCAGATTTTAAAACAGATTCGTTGCGATAACCTTGCCCACTAAATCGTGTAATTACAGCAGCAAAGTTATTAGGTTATCGTTATCAAATGTTTTCATGGAAGAATTCAAACTTACAGTCCCAGCCAAAACTTACAGTCCCAGTTTCAGAAATCGAATTTCGCTTGGAAGAATAAATCGGTAAAATAACAAACAAACTTGATTTTTCCCATGTGTTACTCAAAAACTTAATATTGTTTACCAAAATTTAAAATTTTTCTGCAAAGTCTTTGCATAGACTCGAATAATCTACTTAATTTATAATTTTACCAATATCTTGGCATCAATTTCTTGTCAATATGAGAAAATTCAAGAAAAAACTTTGTTTATTTGCGTTTATATTAATATTAAAAAATTAGAAAATCCCGGGATTTTTGAGAAATAATCCCGGGATTCGGGATTTTGCTAATCCCGAAAATCCCGGGATTTCGGGATTTCCCGTTTGGCACCCCTAGTTGAGACGTGGTCGGAGTTTTGCTCCTAAATGCGGGATCGTGGTGAATAGAATACGGAAAATTAAAAAAACAAAATGTGGATTTTTTTCAAAATAAAATAATCCAGTGATTAAAAAATGGCCTATTGTTGAGAATGGTCTTGTCTTTTTAAATATTATATTTGGAGTCACCCCTTTTCAAAATAAAGTGCCCTATAGTGCAACAAGGATAACCACACAGGTGAGGAAATCCTTAAGATTGCGAAACTTTCTCATATATGAGTGGATTTCAAGATAAAAAGTAAAGATTTAGATAATGGTATTTGGAGTCACCCTGTTTAAAAACAATGTGAATAAGAGAGGGAGGTAAATGACTATTTCGAGCAATGGAGAACAACCAAGGCATATACTATATATTTTTCTATATGTCTTCTGATTTAAAAAAATATTTACGTAGAATATGAAAGAGATGTTGCGCTTTTAGATTATGGTATTAAGATTCACTCTTTTAAAAATCTCGTGCTATAGTTCAAATGGTCTAGACCTACTCTACAGTCCTGCAAATATTAAGCGTTTTTTTTAATCATCTGGATTTAGAATTTTTCATACAAAAAATGGATTTATTAAAACCAGAAAATAAGTTGCATTTATTTCTCTGGGTTTACATATAACAATACAAGCACAAATATGTGAAACACTCTGTTAATTTAATGTCAGAAAAAATACGAATGAAAGTTAAAAGAGAAACGAAAAAATTGCAAAACTAACAAATAAAAAGTTTTTTTTATTTTTTAAAAACTACACCTCACCAAATACATATTTTCCATCTTGGACATGGAGAAATAGCTGAAATAGATATGGCAATTCTTCACTCTACTGTAATTTAATTAAATCCAATTAGTGAAAAATAAATATTGCAGTGTAATATTTCAATTGTGTAAAAATATAAATTGAAGTGATAAAACTGAAAAGGCAGAATGTTTATCGCTGTTTTGTATAAAATATAAATAAAAATTAAAAGTTAAAGTAAAATCCTTCATCATTAGATTCGGTATTAAAAATTAGGATGAAAGAAGTGTCGGAGAGAGAATTCTTTTTAAAATAGGGAGAATCTAACCCCATCTGGTGAGCACTTTTTGGACTACTTTTGTGATTTATTAAATCCAAGTGATTAGAAAATGCTGCTATTAATTCTATTCACATTTAAGCAAAATACAATCTCCAGAACATTTTTATAAATAGTCAATTTTGTGGTCATCCTATGTTGTAATAGGACGCCGTCATAAACCACTATTTGAAAGCTCAACACATCTTCAGTAATCCATTTTATTACCATTTGAATCGTTTCATATTTTAACAAGTTTTACTCCACAAACGGTTTTCACCCCTAAAATAATCAGTATTTTCTCGGATTGGGATGAACAATTCAGTACTTTTGTTAAACTTTCAAAAAATTTTCAATTGCAAAAGTACAACTTTCCTGCGATCGAAAAAATTAATTAACACGCAAATTTTTCATCGGAGGTTAAATATCGTTCATATTTTGTATGAGACCATGTCTAAAATTTACAAAATTGAAAATTACTTTTATCTGGCTTCAAAATACTAGTAAAAAGAAAAATTGCCTATATTTTCGACTTAGATGAAATTTTTGAAATATGTGTAAAAAAGAGGCTTTGAATACCGAAGAAAGCCGAGACAACCTCGCTTAAAATGAAGTGACGAATAAGGTATATAAATTTGGTCGCTGCACACTTGCACTCCGCAAAAAATTGTTGTCCCAACCAAATTTGGTTTCAAACGAATCCTTCGATTGATACAACCGTAAATTCGGTTGGTACAGCCCCAAAATTATCTTTTCAAACAACTATAATCTCTATAAACGTCAAAATAGGCAGTGCAAACGATAAAGATTATATAAAGATTGAAATGAATGATATTATAAACTCAGGGTAAATACGCTACTAGGCAGTGATTTTCGTGATTTTTAATCGCCATAAAAATCGCCCGTCGCCATTTTCAAAATTAAATCGTATTCGAAAATCGCCACGTTTGGTGAGAAATCGTCACTACTGACAAACCTGGGTATCAGAGTTCGTTCGCTAAAAGCGTTGTTCGTATTAACCGAGGTAGAATTTGTTTAAAATTGTTTAACTAAATTAATATTTTTTTTTTCGTTCGATTTGAGATTATATATATTATATCTCTTTCTTTTTAAATTATTTTCAAATTAAAGAAAGATAATACAGTTTTTGCAAATAAATTACAGAGAATAAAAAATTTTAAAAATTCGATAAGACCAGCAGGACAGAATACTTATTTTCGGCTTTCGCTACAAAGCTATAGTCAGTGTCGTTTGCCTTGATGAGTTAATAAATGACAATGGTCTACTTATGTTAAGTGGGAAACAAATAATAAGATGTTAACCAACTAGACTAACATTAACGAAATCCAACAATGCTATTTTTATCCTTTTGTTATTACTGTTTTTGTTTTGAACTTTAATTCTTAGATTATCGGAGCTGGTTCTATTCAACTCTGTGTATGATAACCAGAGAAGACAAAATTGCTTTTTATGCTTTTTATTGCTTGTTTTACTCATATTTGCTTCTTTTTGCTTTTTTGGATTTTCCGTTTTTTAGCTTTAAAATAGCTTTTTCTTAAGATTTTTGAGCTTTGAATTGCTTTTTTTAAGACTTTGCCCAAAAATACTTTTTTTGCTCGCAAAAAAATATTTTTTCTCTTAATTTTGAATTTAAAAAGAAACTGTTGTTTTTCCAGGTTTTTTTACTTTTGCTTTTTTCTTGCTTTTTTACAATATTTTTTTGCTTTAAACTTATCGAATTTTGCTTTTTTCTCTCTTCTCTGATGATAACACAGATTTATGAACAACAACGAGCCGTTAAGTTTAAATGTATATTATAATCATTTTTAAACTACAACATAAATCCATGTTGATAGTAAACATTTAGACATATTAAATTATAGTTTTCACTGTATCTAGTGTGTTAAGATGAATGAAGGGTATGTATAGTTCATCTTGCATTTGGTAAATTAATATTTTTTTTTTTCAATTTTTTAACTATTCACAAAATATTTAAAATTCTCAAAAACAATTTAAAAAATTGCGCAATTCTTTCATTTGATTTCTTAAACACATTTTTTGCGATCGGTTCAGAATTTATCCAAATACAAAAAAAATATAAAAAATTGCATAATTTTGGAGAGTTTGAAAATGGAAAATTATTTAAAAAAATTTTTTTTTGCTGTATCAGAAGCAGTTGATCTTATCGGAATTCATATTAAACGAGTTTCGCCGTATAAAATTATTTGCAGTTTCCTGATTTTTTAATAATTCGGGAATTTTCGACTCGATTTGGCACGGGTCTACGTAAAAAAAATCTTTGAATTCGTATACCTGAGGGGGTGTTAGCATATTAATGAACATATTTGATACGAGGGGTACTATTTATATTTCGGGAACTGGCAACACTAATGTCAATAGCTAAAATCTGGCAACACCATAATACATTTTATAGCATAAACGTACTCACAATGTTTTGATGTACAAGTGTTATTTGTTTTGTTTACAGTAAGTTAAGAAATTCAATTTGGCCAAAAAATGGAAATTTCAAGAGAAGGTTTTCGTTGGACTATTTTTCACAACTTTCGACGTGGATTATCTCAACAAGAATGTGTCGATGAACTCAGTTCTTTGTTTGGCGATAAAGCAGCGTCAAAAATGACAGTATATCGCTGGTATAGTCAATTCAATCGTGGTCGTAGTTCGGACACCGACGAATTCCGTGAAGGTCGTCCAAAATCGGTTGTTGTGCCACAAAACATCGATGCAGCGCGTGAACTGATAATGCAAAATCGTCATGTGACATATCGTGAGATAGAGGAATCCTTGCACATTAGTTCCACTTCAATACATTCGATTTTACATGAACACTTAGGTTAGGTTAGGTTGAATGGGAGCCCGCCAGAACGGCGAGTTCACTCGGAGGCCATAGGGCCCATTGTGATTCCCTTAGTTTTCCCCACATGGAAAGAAATACCACGACCCGAGAAATCTAGAACCATCCCGATCCCCTTAAAAAGTTCGCAAGACCAGACAGAGAAACATCGCGTAGACTGTCCAGGTCGTCGAAGAACCTGCACCCCAGATATCTGAGTCGCCGTTCCTTCAGTCCCGGACATTCACAAAGCAGATGATGCACTGTCTCCTCCTCCTCGTTCCCACAGCCCCTGCAGTAGTCCGCCTGGGCGTAACCCCAACGCGCAGCCATTCGGCGTATCGCGCAGTGTCCCGTTAGAACCCCTACAAGCATCCCGACCGTCCGCTTGCCAAATCCAAGAAGAATCTTTGTCCTCCCCGGATCTGGCAGTGGCCATAGGGTCCGAGATATCCTACAATTGGTCAAGGTTGTCCACCTTGCCCTCGTCTCCCTATCCGATATATCCCCTATCACAACGAATAGCTCCACCAGAGGAACCAGGACCTCCGTCTGTATAGGGTCCTCAACCGACTCGGAGCCATTCCTCGCACACTCGTCAGCCCGCTCATTCCCCGCAATCCCAGCGTGTCCAGGGACCCACGCCAGCCTTACCGAGTGCCGACGAATACGGTCGAGGGATTCAATACAGTGCCGCACACACCCCGATCTGACAGTATCGGATTCCAGGGCTTTCAAAGCAGCAAGACTGTCCGCAAAAGATGCTAATGGACGATGGATCCAAATCCCGTTCCATTATCATCCGTGCGGCCACGTCAATTGCATACACTTCCGCCTGGAACACGCTACAATCGCCCGAGAGTCGTATGGAGATTCGAAGGTCCAGTTCGCCGGAGTAAACTCCCGACCCTGTCCCCATGTCCGTCTTCGAACCGTCCGTGAACACTGAGATATCACCACTCCGAATAACGGAGTCGGCTGCCCAGTCTTCACTGGTCGGTACAATCACCTCAAAAGTCCTCTGGAAATTCGTGACCGGTACAATAGAGTCCGTTTCACGATCCAGTAGTGCACCACCAATCCCATGCAGAATGGTACTGTGCCCCCAAGTGCGTTGCCTCAGCTCCTGCATCTCCCTGAGTCTGAGAGCTGCCTTTGCCGCCGTGCCGCTGATATAAATATCCAGTGGTGGGATGCCAAGCATCACCTCCAAACTTGCCTGGGGTGTAGAACGAGCCGCCCCCGTAATACCCAGACAAGCCAGTCGTTGCACCTTTGCGAGAGTGGAGAGATATGAACCCGTGCATGAACACTTAGTTGTAAAAAAAATTTGCTCTCGTTGGATACCCCATAATTTATCAATCGCTCAAAAAAAGGCTCACGTTGATTTGTGTAAGGGAATGATTAAAAAGTTCGACCGTGGTGCTTCAAAAGACGTCTATAAAATCGTGACAGGTGACGAATCATGGATATATGCGGAAAGAAAACAGCAATTGACCGTGTGGTTATTCCAAGACGAGCGAAATACAACAAAAGTTGTTCGTGGAAGAAGCACAGCGAAGGAAATGGTCGCCTGTTTCTTCGGCCGAGTGGGTCATGTGGCCACTGTTCCGCTTGAGCAACGTATGACGGTCAATTCTGAGTGGTACACGACCATTTGCTTGCCGAAAGTCTTCGGAGAAATTCGTAAAACTAACCCCCAAAGACGAATGATTCTCCATTATGACAATGCGTCAAACATTTCACACATCTCGTCAAACTGGTAAATTTTTGAGCAGTCAAAACATCGAATTGATGACTCATCCTCCGTACAGTCCTGACTTGGCACCCAATGACTTCTTCTTGTTTATCAAAGGTAAACTGCGTGGTCAACGATTTACGAGCGTCGAAGAAGCAGTTGAAGCGTTCAAAAACCATGTTTTGGAGGTGTCTCAAGAGGAATAGAAAAACTGCTATGACAAATGGTTTGAACGAATGCAAAAGTATATTGATAATCAAGGGGAATATTTTGAAAAACAATAAAGCCATTTTTATTTGAAAATGTTTGTTATTTTTTGCTATTCCCGAAATATAAATAGTACCCCTCGTATAATAGTGAAATTAGACTGATCAAAAACTACCTAGTTTTTGTACAAAACTAGTTTTTGCTTGTTTTTTATATATGCGTTTTGACAATTAAAAACTAACAAGAGCCAAAAACTAGGTAGTTTTTCCTCAGTCTAAATGCCGTATAAGATTGAGCTGCAAAAATATTTAAGAAATTTTCTATTTCAATTAAAGAAAACCCCTAAAAAAATATTATAATCTTTTGACTTTGCTTTTTAAATCTTCTTAATTATTGTCAAAAAATAAACGTTTCTCCATATTTTAATTATCATATTTGACAAGAAAATGAGATGTGTATTTTAAGATGTATTTTTTTTTTAAATAATATTCATAAAACTTAACTGTACATTAGTATTTATCACCTTGAACCTGATACAACCTTTTTTAAATGAAATTTCAAACGGTAGTTTTAACAACTGCTTCTATTTCTATTTCATTGTCTGTCATAATTTGAATAACCCCACTTTTGCCGCTCGAATGTTTATTTGTTTGACAGTTGTGTTTATCTTCTTTTTTCCTCTTCTTGATGTTACTACATTGTACAATTATCATTTTAGTTCTATCTTTCATTGACATTAATTTGACACTTGATGACATTTTACTCTTTTTCTACAGAAACAAAAAGAAAAGAACGAAAAGAAAAAACTCACAATTTTAGAACATTTGCACTTGCTACTATTAATGGTTTTTGTTCGTTGGCTGGTTGGTTGCTGATGTTGATAAAAACACTATTAATTAATTTTTGGAATTGAAATGAAATAAGTAAGAAGACAGCTAATTTTGGTTGGGTTGACTTTTTTTTAATACCCTTCACAAACTATGGAATGTAATAAAGACAATGCAGATCAGGGACGAAAAATTAGATTTTTGTAATGTTAATAAAACTTAAGCAAAACAGTACTTTTTGGAACCCGATGGTACTTTTTTAAATAAGCTTTATTTAAAAATCGCCAAACCAAATCAATAGAAAAGCATTGGCGTATTGTCAAATTCTTTATTTTTCGCTTTTAAGGCCTGAAAGCGAACGAATTTAATCCTAACGCCAACGAATTAATTCTTATGGAATACTTTTCTTGTAAAAAATAAAACATTTTATTTCTTCGATATTTTTTCTCAAAATTCATAGGTTTGGCAATTAAAAGTTTAACTTGACAGTCAAAAGATAACGTTGTCACTTTAAAATATCAATATTTGTCGACAGCGCAAAAATATTTTTGAGGCGCCTTTTTAACCTTAACTTTTATTATGACTTTGTGTGTGTGTTTTATTATTTTTAGTGTTGGAAAGCGTAGTTCTAACAAAACACAGAGTTGCACACAACTAGTAGTATGAATACAGATTTGTTAAGAAATAATAACTATTGATGAAAACAGTTTCAAATATGGTTCAGTTCGAACTGACAAATATGGTCAGTTCGACTTTTACAAGATTAACTTTTCTGTGTAAATTGATCAATTTTGATAATTTTGTAAATTGAACTTTTCAGTTAAATAATAAACATTTTTATTAAAAATTCATTATCTTCTCATAGCCGTAAACGGTATAGAGTCTCAAATCGATTTCAAATGTAATGAAAATCAAATTTCGAAGAGAAACAGACGTATCGAAGAACTTATATATTCCATCATACAGCGAAGGGCAATACACCAAAATTTTGTATGCAAAGCATTCATTTAAATGGTTTTAATTTTTGTTTGTTACCATTTGCAAGTTCAAGTATAAAACACTGCTCCGTGTTTACTATCTAATATGTGTTTTCATTTTACGTTGTTAGAATTCTTAAAAAAGAAAGTTTGTTTTTTGTGCCTGCTGATGATAATGATGATGTTTATTATTATTCACTATGAAAGGTTTCTTCTTCTTATTGAAAACACCAACAAAAGTGTTGGTTCGTGCTTAATTTATGTTTTTTTTTTTGTTGTAGTTTTATGAAAAATCAGTAACAATTCTTTTTCAAAAGAAAAAATACACTTCCTACAGATATGATTTTGATAATTTTTTATTTTAAAATTTTCTTTTGAAATTTAATCATATGAAGATTTTTTAATTAGAATATGTTTTTTTTAAGAAAATCATCTTAAATTTTAAAGTTTTTAATTTAATCAAAAACCGTGAAATGTCTGCATATGGAGCGCCGACTTTCTTTTCTTAATTCTTCTGACAAATGTCAATTTATACGAAAAATTATGAGGGCGTATCATATTATCTTTTTCAAACTTTACGGTTTTTGAATTGTTTGTTTGTTTAAACCTTTTTTTATCTGTTTCTTTTATCTAACTTTTTAAACAAGATTGTTGTCTTAACAACCGTAATCTAGGGATGTTTAACACCCAATTATATAAGTTTTGTGTTTTTATGTTCTTTCCAAACCCTTATATTTTATTTAATTAAATGAAATTAGTTTTTTTTAAGTATATTTAGACGCAAAAAAGGTGAAAAGGGCATTAGAGAAGAGGGCTTATGACTTTAAACAATAAATGTTAGAAAACAAACTTTTTTGTAATGTATTTTTGTTGTTTATAAATCCTCTATTAAAAGTTTTTGTGAAAGCAAATAAAAATAATGTAATTATAGATTTAAGAAAGATTATAGTAAGTTTTTTTTTTTGGTTTCAGAGACATAGAAGTTTTGAAATCTTAATGCAAAATCGTTTTAACCCTTTCGATGCAGATTTTGTGTGGATTTGTAGTTTTTGACTAAACTTTGTGAAAATAAAAGCCTTTGCCTAGAGTTTGCTGTTCGGTTTTAATCGAAACCGAAACCGCGGTTTTTCAAGCCTCAAAACCGAAACCGACAAAAATAAATCGGTTTTTAATAAATACATTAACCAATTAAAATAAATAATTAAATTGCATATTATTGAATCTGGAATTTCGAAATGAGCTCAGCTTATATTTTACAAAATTTTGTATTTATACCCTACACCACTATGTGGTCAGGGTATTATAAGTTTGTGCTGATGTTTGTAACACCAAAAAATATTGGTCGTAGACCCACCTTATAGTATACCGATCGGTTCAGAATTTTTTTTTATTTCGATTTAACGATGTCCGTCTGTCCGTCCGTCCGTCCGTCCGTCTGTCTGTCTGTCCATGCAATCTTGTACGCACTCTACAGGTCGCACCTATTAAGATATTTCGATGAAATTTGGTACATAGACCTATGTTGGCCCAAGGACGAACAAGTTTGATTTTTTTGAACATCGGTCCATGTTTAGACCTAGTGCCCATATAAGGGTCCTACCAAAATTATATTGTTTATACGCTGCAGGTCGTAAATATTAAGATATTTTGATGAAATTTGGTACACAGACCTATATTGGCCCAATAACGCAGCCTATTGATTTTGGTGAACATCGGTCCATGTTTAGACCTAGTGCCCATATAAGGGTCCTACCAAAATTATACTGTTTATACGCTGCAGGTCGTAAATATTAAGATATTTTGATGAAATTTGGTACACAGACCTATATTGGCCCAATAACGCAGCCTATTGATTTTGGTGAACATCGGTCCATGTTTAGACCTAGTGCCCATATAAGGGTCCTACCAAAATTATATTGTTTATACGCTGCAGGTCGCAAATATTAAGATATTTTGATGAAATTTGGTACACCGACTTATGGCAGCCGAAGGACGAAGCCTATTGATTTTGGTGAACATCGGTCTATGTTTAGACCTAGTGCCCATATAAGGGTCCCCCCAAAATTATATTGTTTATACGATGCACGTCGTAAATATTAAGATATTTTGATAAAATTTGGTATACAGACCTACATTGGCCCAGTAACGCAGCCTATTGATTTTGGTGAACATCGGTCCATGTTTAGACCTAGTGCCCATATAAGGGTCCTACTAAAATAATATGGTTTATACGCTGCAGGTCGCAAATATTAAGATATTTTGATAAAATTTGGTACACAGACCTACGTTGGCCCAAGGACAAAGCCTATTGATTTTGGTGAACATCGGTCCATGTTTAGACCTAGTGCCCATATAAGGGTCCTACCAAAATTATATTGTTTATACGCTGCAGGTCGCAAATATTAAGATATTTTGATGAAATTTGGTACACCGACTTATGGCAGCCGAAGGACGAAGCCTATTGATTTTGGTGAACATCGGTCTATGTTTAGACCTAGTGCCCATATAAGGGTCCCCCCAAAATTATATTGTTTATACGATGCACGTCGTAAATATTAAGATATTTTGACGAAATTTGGTACACAGACTTATTTTGGCCCACGGACGAAGCCTATTGATTTTGATGAACATCGGTCCATGTTTAGACCTAGTGCCCATATAAGGGTCCTACCAAAATTATACTGTTTATACGCTGCAGGTCGCAAATATTAAGATATTTTGATGAAATTTGGTACACAGACCTATATTGGCCCAATAACGCAGCCTATTGATTTTGGTGACATTAGTTGGCTTTTACCCAGACTGGTGTAGGGTATTCTATAGTCGGCATGCCCGACTTTAACCTTTTTACTCGTTTTTTGTAATGAATAGGGCAAGGAATTCCATGCAAATGCATGTTTTTTCGCGATAGTCCAAAACTAATGTGGATTAAATATTTATCCGAATCATCAAATTTAGAACAAAATGGCATCGATTTGTAGTTGCATATTTTGTCAAAAATGCATGTTTTTGCATATTTTGATTTTAAATGCATATCTGGTGATATAAAAAAATTGATATTTTTATATTTTGATTTAATCAAAATAAACATTCTTAAAAACCTCATTGACCTATGGAAAATCTTCGAGTTCTGTGTCTGTTTGAAAAATAACTAACTTAAATATATTTTTAAGTATAAGTTGCATTATTTTTGCAAAAATAATAGTTTTTAGTGCATATTTCTTATATTTTTAGTGTATATTTTTTCTTTTTTAGCCGCATATCTTAGGCGCATATTTTCCATTTTTAAGTGCATGAAATTCCTTGCCCTAGTAATGAACATTTTCGCTGTTAAATATTACTTTAAAGAATTTTTTGTTTTTGTTATAACGGATAACATAAACACATTATAAATTATAAATAAATAAATTTATAATAGCAAAAATTATAAATTATATATTATATTATAAATAGCAAAAATTTTTAAGATTTAACAGTTTATTTTTGCTATTCTTGGTCTACTAATATTTAGCAAAATTTTCTGCAGATTTTACAGTACAATTTGTTATTTTCAATTAACTAAAAGTTAGCTTAAATATAACTAAAATTCTGTAAATTTAATAGTTTTAATTTTGCTGTTCTTATTTTACTAGTATTTAGCAAACAATAGCAGATTTTAGCAGGTTTTTCTGCAGCATTATTTTTAACTAATTTTTAGTAACTTTTTCTGCTATTTTTACGGATTTATTTCTATGAGTGCAAGAATAAACAGTTTGTAAACTCAAAAAAAAAAAAAAAAAAAAAAAAAGTCAGCAAAGTCAGTAAAGTCAGCAAAAAATGTTGCTGTTTCAGCAAATTTTTAGTCAGGAGCGTGCTTGCAAAAAAGTTGGTAATTTCAGCAAAAGTGTTTGCTGAAAATCAGCGAGCTGATTTTTACCTAAGATCACTAAACTTATTGCTGAATATTAGTAGACTGAAAAAAACTCAAAAAATTTTTAGATAAATTTTACTTTAGTTAATTTATTTGTTGAAAATTTAAATTTAGAAATTGTGTAGAGTTGTTTTTTTAATTATCATTTCCGTTGACTGTACTACATCCAGACAAGCTGTGATATCTACATCCTGTCTATCTGGTTTTTGTCCACGCTATAATTGCTGTTATCAGCACAATTTTTTTAGCAAAATAAGTTAGTAAAACATTAGTTCAAAATTAGTTTAGTGCTAAAAAAATATAACTAAAACTTTTGCTGAAAACGGAATTTCAGCTAAAAAATTGCTGAAAACTAGTAAACTTGTTATACAAGACGTTTTACTAATTTTTCTACTAACTTATTTTTTTGAGTGTATGGATCCGATTAGTACTCGCTACATTTTACTATATAAAAGGTCGAAAATGCGAATTTTTCATTAAAAGCCACGCCTAATTAAAATGGGTAGGCAAAACAAACGCTCCATTTAAAATCTCAAGAATTTTCTGGACCATCCAGTTTTTCGAGGACAATTTAACCATTATTTTGATCTTTAAAGATAAAGGCCGCAAGCATAAAATTATAAAAAACCTTAATTGGTTTCATTTTAGATAAACGCCATTTTTATGTAACGATAGATCAAATTAAAAAAAATCAAGGTTGGCAACCGATACCGTTATAATATTTCAAAACCCTTTCAAATTGACAACCGATACCAATACCGAAATTCTTGATTTCAAAAAATACCGGTATTCAAAAGCCTTTTCCCTTAATACCGGTATCGTACCGGTATGGAATCGGTTTTAAAAAATTGTTTTTTTCACGTTTTTAGCAAAAATACAAATTTTTTTAATATAAAATTGTTAAACAATTAAACTTTATTATCCATTGTTAATAGAAAATCGTGTTATAAATTCAAAGTGCGGTTATCAGCCTTTAGTTTGCATTGGCAACATTGTTTTTAATTTATTTAACTTCATAAATATTCTCTAACTTGTGACAAATTTAGTAAATATAATTTAATATATAAACTGGTTTCTTAAACCTTTAATTGAATTTACAGTTTCTTTTAGAGAATCCTTTTATTAATTTTATAAACTTATTTTTTTTTATTTTATTATATATATATATATTTGTTCCTTTTACTCCTGCAAGGAGCATAGGGCCGATCATTTTATTATATGATCTCAATACAATTCCGAAAATCAAAAACAAAAAAAAAACACTCTAATATAGGGCCTATATTCTGCAAAATAACCATTGGTACTTTTTTGTAACTTAAATGCCTTTATTCCCTTATTTTATTTAACGACGGTTATATATATATATCATGTTATACATCACTGGAAAGCTTATAAAAAAATAAATGTGGAAATAAGTATAACATTTTATATAAAAAAGACGGAGTATGTAAAAAACGCATGTTTTTTAAACTTTTTGTATGGGAGCATATTTCAAATTTACGAAATTAAAAAAGAGTATATCACAGGATTAATATATCCATCAAAATATGAAGTTGGATGTACATATTTCCTATGTTTAGCACAGAAAGAGGCCTAAATTCTTTAAAAATGTACCAAAAAGGTGTTTCGGGGAAAATGTTGGCAAACCTGATGTAGTGCGAATATCGAAAAACGCAAAAACACGTTCCGCTTAAATTTAATAAGGAATAATATATATGAATTCAGCAGCCATAGCAATATAGTTCTCCATATAAAGTACCCAAAATTTTTGAAAATTTTATAACAGCAAATTCGAAAGAGCAAAAAAGTACCAATAAAAGCTACCAGTGAAAAGCCCTCAAAAATTGCTTTCCAACAATACCACACTTGAACATGGTTCCTTTGGTCGAAATATCTTAAAAAGCAAAAAAACCTAAAAAGGACCCATTTTTGAACCCCTTTTTGGACCCTTAAAATTCCGAGGTGGCCGATAAGCTGAGACAGGGCGATCTTAGATTTTTTTCTCAATCACATATCCAAATTTCATCAAAATCGGAGTGTTTTGGCTGAAGTACTTCCGTTGTTAGAAATTTTTAATAACTTAAATACTTATCCTTTATAAAAATTTAATAAAATTGAGTTTTTTTATAATTCAGAACGTTTTTTTATATTTTTGTAAATTTTTTCAATAATACCGGTATATACCGGTATTAATGTTTCGGTATCGGTTATACCGATACCGAAATGATTAAAATACCGTTACCGATACCGATACCGAAACAAATAAAAAATCGATACCAATACCGATACCTATACCGTTATTCGTTGCGGTTGCCAACCTTGAAAAAAATACATATTGTTAACAAGCAGTTTTTGAATACTATAATACACTTTGAAGATGCTTCAGTAAAAACAGTTAAAGTTAATAAGTTTATGAAATTTTTATTGTAAGACCTTAGAAAACTATAATCAGTTGAAATTCAAATGATTTCTCTGATGTGGAGGTTGATAGATGCCCCTAAAGTTCAATGTATCCACATGGATACAATATACTTAAAGGGTTAATATAGATGTTGAGGTTAAAAATAATAATGAAATCTTATACTTTTGGTATTATGAAAAAATCCCTCTTGTTATTATTAAATAAACTTTTTGTTATTTTGTTTCATTTATATTATGGTTTGTTTTTAGGTATCATCTGTTTGTCATGTTCACATTTAATATAAAATTTTGTGCGATAGAAACAAAATTTCTTAAAGTACTGGTAATGGTGAAAATAAAACCTTTGGCATATGTATTTTCTTCTAATGTGAATCGATTTAGTGGTGTGTGCACATATTGAACAGTAGAAATTTAAATTATTGTAACAGGGTGACTTTAAATACCATAATTTGAAAGTCAAAGCAATCTTTTTTAACACAGGTTAAAAAAAATTGCAAATAGTCAAGACACTGATACTAATTTAAAATCGTTTAAATACATGGTTAAAAAAATGATACCTAGAATAGACTACTTAGTTCTAATACCTGTAGCAACAGGAAAATTTTATTTTTAACAATTCCTATTAATAAACATTAGCTGTGTTTTCGACTTAACTATACCCGTTAACTGAAAAAAAACTCAAAGTGCATAAAAACGCGTTTAAGACGAAAACTAACACATTACTTTTCGTATGCACGTTAACTTTCAACACGGATAATTATCAACGTTGAAAACTCAACGTTTATACATTTTCACATCTAACGTAACTTATTCGCGTTACTTCCTAAAAGCTCTTACTGACGTACGTTCGATTATAACGAAACATTACCTGTTTAAAATTTTTTATACTACAATCGGTTTAACGTATATTTGCTTTAAATACTTAACGTTGATAGGCATGAGACAAAATACAGCTATTGTTAAAATCGGTGCGTAATTGACGAAATTATACTCTCCAAAAGCTTTTGCACCCTCCTCTAACAACTTAAAAAAAAAAAAAAATTGGAAAGTTCGACAGATTTAGAGTTTTGTTGCTAATTTTTCAAAAACGTTTTAAAAAGTTCGAAAAATATAGCTATTTTTAGTAATTTGTAAACAGAATTTGAAAAGTTCGTAAAATTTTGCATTTTTTATTTTATAATTTATTGTAGCTGTTTTCTAGTATTTTTTTTAGGTTATATTATTTTTTTTATTTTTATTTTTGTTAACGAAACTTAAATATAATTAAAGTTTCGTCACTCCATTGGAGCATCTAGCAAAAACACAGTATAATATCATCTAAATAGAATTTACAAACTGCCTCCATCTATTTCTGTCTTGCGCAAGAATTCTGAGTTGCGGCCAAGTCATCCCTCTTCTGTTCATTTCCGCTTCAGTTGATCTTCGCCACGTAAATTTAGGCCGGCTTCTGCTTCTTCTGCCTTGTGGGTTCCATTGTAGGCATACTTTGGAAATTTCGGAATTATTTTTCCGCAAGGTGTGGCCGATCCATTTCCATTTTCGTCTGAGTACTTCATTTTCTATGGGTTCGAAGTTGTAGGTTCTCAGTAAATCCATATTGTTTATGCGAGTAGGCCAGAATATTCTAAGAATTCGAGGTTATATTATAAATATCGCTAATTTTTAGTGAAAAAGGTGGCAACAGTGAATCCCATCAGCTGTTTTAAAAACATATCGACCAGTCCAATAGTTTGGACGATCATCATTTTCAAAATTAAGGAATTGATGTCCAGGTCATATATTATATGTATATGTAGATATCAAACTCTTCTTCTGACAAAAGAAGAGTTTTTTGATTTTTTTCACATAAATTCAAATATTTCTTGTATATGTATAGAAAGTATGTCCAACACATTCTTATGAGTTAAGGGCGGATTATGGGACCGTAAACGTAAATGTGATGTAACTGTACCGTGCCGTAGCTAAAAAGTACACTTATAGATTACCGTAAACGACATTACTATTTAGCATTCTAAATTTTTCCATTTATTTGTTGATTTTTATTCCTTATTTGTTGTTTGAATCAATTTTCTTTATTCATTTCATATTTTTTCCGACTAAAATCATTCAGCTGTTTCGATGCCGGATAGAAAATTCTGATTTCAACAGAATGATCCGGCAAGTTCGTTTACATTTACGTGTTAGTAACCATTCGTATACATTTCTTCTTGTGGTATCGGAACAGCTGATTCGTTACAGATACGTTTACGGTTGGGTAACTCAGCCTTTACGTGTCAAAGAGTAAGAGTTTAATCACAACTGGGTCGATTGTCGACCGACGACAGCAAAAGTCGTCGCGATTAATTTGAATTCAGCGACAATCGACCGTCGACATTTTTTGACGTTTAAAAAAAGGAAAGCAAAACAAGAATATGGTTCTATTTGTTTCACCACAATTCTTCACCAATTCAATTGGTCTTTCATTAATTCTTGTTGTTTTATATTTTATTTTATTTAATTTTACTTTTTTGCGGTAAATTATGTATTTTAAATTTCAATTATATTTCTTCTGTCAAAAAAATAAATATCTTGTAAACACAGTACCAATTTTTGCAGCTCTAATACGAATTTCTAACAACTCTGTTCTAATGGCAATCTTTAATTAGTTAAAAATATGGCAACAATTTGACAAATATTTTGAGTGTGTATTAGTGTGTCGTCAAGGAAATAGAATAGATTATATTACGACGACATGGCGACATTTTGTTTCCCATACAAAATATATGAAAAAACACATGTCGTTGTCGACCCAGTTCTGATTAATCTCGTAAGAGATCTATGTAATCTACATATAGTCCAGGTCATGGGTCTAAAATTTTTGGAACCAACTTTTAAACGATTTTAAAATTTATTATTGCAACAGCATTTTTTTGTTCTTTTAATTTGCAAAGACTCCATCTACGATATCATTACCCCGTTCGGAACTTCTTATGCCAAAAAGGGGCAATATACTCGTATTTTGGCATTCTATGGTTTTTATATTTAATGTGATTAAAAGTTATGATACTACCTCGTAAACTCTAAAAAAACTGTAACCATTTTATTTTTAAATATATTACCGCAACTATTACCTCATATAAATTGAATGACATAAAACTTCTTTAATTAATTTAAGCAACTAACAAGGAATGTCTCCTCAACGGTCCGTCAGATCTTAACGGAAATTTGATATTTTATAGAGGAGAAAGAAAATGAAAAAAATTAGCTGCTCAATCTCACATTATTCATTTTTTTATTTGTTTCATTTACCTCGAAAAGAAATTGTGTACCCTACGAAGGCAAAAAAAATGTCCGAGAATACATAAATTTTCATGTTATTACAAAATGAAAAATTAAAGGGAATTTTGAATAGGGAAGTGGGTATAAGGATTAAAAATCACATACCGACTCTGATGCTGCGAGACATGGCATATGTTTTTAGAGATTTCCAAAAAAGCGGATTTATTTGGCCTTTTTGCGGTATATTTTAAAATAACACTTTTTTTTAATATTTTAATAAAATATCAAATTAAAATGAATGTTTTTCGTTCTATTTGAGATCAACTATCAATTATCACATTTTTCTTTTCAATTATTTTCAAATTAAAGAAAGATGATAAAATTTTTACAAGTAAATTACAGAGAATAAAAATTGAAAAG
This sequence comes from Leucophora obtusa, assembly GCA_949987735.1. Taxonomy (NCBI): domain Eukaryota; kingdom Metazoa; phylum Arthropoda; class Insecta; order Diptera; family Anthomyiidae; genus Leucophora; species Leucophora obtusa. Next base: position 50,364,642 of record OX465296.1, read on the forward strand.
ATTCGGTAAGGCAAGCAGAATAGAATACGTACATATGTATTTTCGGCTCCCGCTATAGGCTTATCCTCAGTATCCTATGCCTTTATTGGTTAATAATTGATGATGATCTATTTATATTTAATGTGAATTCATTTATCAATTAAAAGATCAACTATACATACCTTATATATATCAAATTTATTAATTGTAAAAAAAAAACTATTTTAAAAAACATAGCTAGAGGACAAAATATAAGTGGGTTTTGAAACTTCTCAAAAACACATGCCGTTTGTCGCTGGCGAGCGTGTTTATTTAATTTAACCGAAGGAGTGTTTCGGCGTTTTTCGTTTTTCACTATTTTTCGCTGCAGTGAGAAAAAACTAAGGACTGTGACCGCAGTGAAGTGTGTACATTAGAGCGTACCACCTTACAGGCAAAAAAGTGCGCCGTACACCCTCCAATATGAAGTATTTTTGCAAGGATATTTCAAACAAAAATTTTTTGTTTTTTTTGCCGAACGTAGGGGTCGCCATTTTACATTTTTCGTTATATCTTTGGCATTTACAGTCGGATCTTAAAGTATGATACATCGATGTTTTTCTCTCGAGGAGACCAGTGTTTTGCTTTAAGGGCCATTGAGCCCAAGTATCCCGTTCTAGTACTTACCCACCAGATCTCAATTGCTACAACCCTAATGTACAATCCTAATGTGAGAAAATTAAAACTTGCAAAAAATCATTAAACTTTTGCTGAGGAAGTTTTTCGATAAACCCAGTATAAATTTTTTTTATATATTGGTTGCCGAACGTAGGGGTCGCCTTTTTAAGTTTTTTTTCATTGGATTTTTTCTTTATAGCAACACACAAACAAATTGATATATCACACTTTAAAATCCGACTTTAAATGCCGAAGCTATAACGAAAACTTAAAAAAGGCGACCCGTACGTTCGACCAAAAAAAAAATTGTTATTTGAAATTACCGTGCACAAATACTTCATATTGGAGGGTGTACGGCGGACTTTTTTTTGAGGTACGGTCTAGTGTGCATGTAGTGTATGTGTGGAGAGCTTGTCGCATATTATAGAAACACCACCAGAAATGGGAAATGAGGCATAGAAAAATATTAATTTTTCAGTTATTTTATTTAAACTTTCATAAAGATCATTAAAATAAAATTATAGGTTTAATAAGTCCAAAACCACCCAGTGTAGAAACGGTAATGACATATCATTTTTTACATTATTTTAAAATATATAATAGTTACTTTTTCTATTATTTCTAAACAAAAAATAATGATTTACCAATAATTAATAATTTTTATCAATATTTCAAATATAAAATAATTCACTATTCAGTCATTTTGTTTTTTTTTAAGTGTAGGCAATATGAGTGTTTTCTTGAGTAAATCTGAATTTCGGAACCCCTCTTTTTAACCTTAAACTAGAGACTGCGCTTCTTTAAAAAAACACGTGTATTTTTGTTTTTGTTCACATATCCAAGTTTCATCAAGATATGAGAGTTTGGGTAAGGAGATCTTCCTTGTCAGCTAACATTTATTAATTATAATTTTATACAAAACAAAAACTACTGAAATTTTGTTTTGCATGTATCCAGAACTACTATTAACAATATAGCACAATTTCTTTGTAAAAAGAAGAAACAACTAAAATAACAAAAATCACACCACCACGCAATTGCGTGATTTCATTTTACATTTTGTAGCTGTGTATTTAATATTATATTTACATTTTTTCAAAATAAAAAATACACCGATACCCCGCTTAACACGGAATCCAAATAAATAGGTCACAAAGCGAAAAACCTAGTGTCTTTGTGACACTAGTTTTTCATGAATCTTCTTAAAACAAATTTTTCATAAAAATGTATGGAAACCTGCGTTAATTTAATGAACATTTTCAATGCAAGTTTCAGTAATATCATGTAGTTAATTCTCTCAGTGTATATGCAACCAGTGTTCAGTGTACTAATTATTTTGGTCACATGCTTTGAGAACACCATAATAGCGAACTTCTGACGGCAATTTATATTTTAATCAGTCTGAACAAATTTCTATGGACTGAGACAGGACAGATTCCTTTATATAAAAAGCACATTTCAATTCAAAATGGCGTTTTAATAGGAGGGGCAGATTGACTCCTTTTGAGGCATGTCCCTTACTTGCGTAGGGATCGGCACAGAACATGTACACAGAGAAAACGGATTCATTGCGACAACAGAATTTCTTCCCAACTGAATAGTTTCGTTGCAGTAGCCAAATTATTAAAAAATACCTTAACAGCAATATCCCGTTTGGCGAGGTATAGATGTATTTATGGATTATTTCATTACGTATGTCTTATCGCCATAATTTTCATAGTAGTTTTTAAAAACAATATGCATATTTTGCAAAAAAAAAAAAAAAAACAAAAATAATCTCAGTCTTTATTATTTTTTTGACTTGTTGCTAAATTACAAGGTAATATTAAACAATATTTAATAAAAACCACAAAATATTGTGTGTTTTTATCGTTTTCGTTCATATTTGCCGAAAATATAGTGTCAAATTCATGTACAAATTTTTGACATGAACAAATAAAATTAAAACACATAATCCAATTAGTATTTAGGAGGTTTAAATTTCACATGTTTGTTTTGAATACTACAGAATAATTTATAAATTTGTTTTAAATTGTTGACTCTAACGGATGATTCAGATTTTGTATATAATTGTGGTTGCTGTGTGGATGTTTGTGTTGCGATTGGATTTAATTTTATCGTTTAAAGTTTTAAAACATGTTTATCTGTTTATTTGATCGCATCATTTTATATTAAACAAAATATTTTTATTATTTTTTTATTTTTCCTTTCAGTTTCGTTTTCTTTTCTAAGTTTTTTTTATTTGTTTAATACCTTCTTAACTTAATTAGCATTTCATTTGCATTATAATGTGTTAATAGGCCAACCTCATCGGAAAGTTGTTGCCGTAATCATTGGGCACATTTGTCAGAATTTAGAATTAATTTATACTTTAATTAACACTCTTGTTCGAAAACAATAGAATGAAGTGGGAAACAGAGAGGACAGAGTGTAGAAAATTAATATCAAGAGATATAGATGTGTAATAATAATGATTTGATACTTTGACATTTGAAAAACCAGCTGGCCATTTATTATATCATATTTGTTAATCTTTTTTTTATTATTATTATTATTTTAATTAAAGCGATGATTTATTTCGATTTTTAATTTATATACTACGAGTAACATGCTTATTGTTAGTTACAAAAAGCTTTTTGCCTTATTAAAGGCTAATTGAAGGATTTTTGTTGTTGTTTTGGATTTTAATTTGTTTTATTAAACTGTTATTAAATTCAAAAGATTTTGTTAATATAATACTAATTAATTAAAAACAATTGAGATACACTCAGATTATTATGTAGTTTATTGTTTGTAGTTTAATAAAAAAAGTTTTCAGTTAAGTTAAAAACAAAGGAAAAAAATATTTATTTCAATTGTTTTATACCTTTCCTGTGAGAAAAGGAACCAACCCCGTCACGTCACCGGTACTTGGGGCAGGGACCGGTCCTTAAACCGGTTATTTTATATGAAAAGGATCGGTAAATTTTACATGGGGTTGTCATAGAGGGTCTCAATTCCCTCTTGTGACATGCCGCAGGACTGACTAAAATAAATCTGTCACAGAACTAACCCTAAACAGCCTATCACAGGACAGAAATAAAAGAACCAGTCACCTGTAAAAAATAAAAACAACGTTCAAGAGAGAAAATATATCATGATGAGCTGTTGCTGTGCAAGTTTTTTCCCTTATAATAAATTTGACAACTTTTAGCTGTAGTATTTACATCATGAGATAATTATGCCAACCCTTGTAAAAAAAGATCAGATCTGACCAGATCTCAATCGATCTGATTGTACCAAATTTGAAAAATTTGGGACAAATTTGATATGTAATATATCTGACCAGATCTAGGCGGATCTGGCGCACCATATATAATCCGGTCCTATTTGATTTTGACTTGAAACTAAAATTAAAGAACTTATACATATATGTAAGTTGATTTGCTTACCGGGTAATTCCTCAAACAAAATTTGTTTTGTGCATTTATATTTTGGTACCAGCTCAAATGGGTAAGATCTGGTACAAACTCTGACCACATCTGCTCATATCTAGGCATGAAAATCGCCAAATTTTCCAGTTCATTTTAGATATGAACAGATTGGGCACTACTAGTTCTGATCAGATCTGGTCATAAAGTGTATGACGTTTGTGATCAGATCTGGCACCTGATCTTATTAGATTAAATCATATTTATATCGATCTTAACAGATCTGAGCAGATTTTTTTTTAACATGGGTGATCCCGGGTAAAAAAAATAATATGATGTTATATGTAATGATATCTTATTTAATATAATTGGAGATATGCTATGATCCGAAAAATGGTGGATAAAATTATATCGGATAATATCTAAATATATTGAATCATATAGAATCTTATCCGGATTTTGACCCGATATAATTATATCTAATTTGATGTAGAAAGACATAATTATATAACGCTTCATACTTCAAGATCAAAACAAAAACTTTTAAAAAGTACTGAAAAATAACACCCTTAAGTTAAGAATTAAAAATTTAAATAAAAATTTAGAAGAAGTTGTACATAATTGTAACCAAGCATTTTAAGCCTTCTCATATAAACTTGTATTCTACCCGTAAACTGTATAATTCTGGTATGTTTATGAGTTTAATGTCAAATTCCATACATAAAAATATGGCTTGTATTTATACAAGGTTTACAAGGAATTTAGGAGTTGTAATGAGTACGCCTTTTATATTTTGAAATCATACATAAATATATCTCAAAAAAACATAGAATTTTTTTACATTGCGCTATACTTAAACATATCTAAAACAAATTAGAAAAAAAATTTAACATTGAGCTATATAAAACTTTATATATTTTCGATAAAGCCATTTTTAATTATATATGACGATGTATTAAAATTGTCATAGCATATGTAAACAGATATGGCACATATAAATATATATGGGGACATGTATATTTATACTGATCTATATATGACATCATATAAGAAATTTTTGAAAAACTCAAAGCTATACATAATTATATCCGCAAAGATATAGTGTTAAACTTGACTATATATAAACATATTAGTCCATATTAAATTATATAATTTCCTATATAACTATTTTTACTCGGGATGATAGGATAAGAATTTTAATTATTTATGCATTTTTTAAATTATTTGTTATTCGTTCGATTAATCAAATAATTTTAAAAAATTAATCACAAGATCGTTCGATTAAATTTTGTTCATTAAAGACAAAACATAAATATACAATGCAAATTAATAGTCTTCAATGCTTAATTTGCCCAAAAAGAAATCCTATCCAATTTTTACAAGAAATTGATTATTGTGAAAAATAATTTGCTTTTTCTTGAGCACAACAGTTTTTTCACATGAGACCCGAACAACTTTATGAACAAAAATTCTATATACAGTAAACACTCGAGAATCTGAATACCGTTAACCCGAACGTTATATACTTCAACTCCTTAATTAATTACACGGTTCTCGAAGTTGGTGCTTAAATTAGTGTTTTGTCAAAAAAGTACATATGAGAGCTCTCAACAATTAATTTATTTTAATTCGGACAAGTTTTACACAGAGAGAATTTTATTGGATGAGTTTTATTGAAAATTTTTACTAAACTAATAAAGTTTTTTTCACAAAATGAATGAAAAATTTCTTAAATTTTGTGAAAAAACTGCATACTTTTTATGAAACTCTTTTTAATGACACTTTTTAATGACATTTTTTTATTAGGTGTATGAAATTTTTAATAAATGAATGTTCTTTATGGGGTCATTTTGTAAAACGAAACTTTGCTTTCGTTTGAACTTTTTTCTATTTTTAATTTTTTTAAATTTTGTAAAACTCAAAAAAATATGTATATTTTCTTTTTTTTTTCAATCTGGCAATATTATAATCGAAGACAAACTCCTTAATAAAACGGTATTTTATAAGAAGTAAGTAAACGTTTGCAAACGAATATTATGCCATATTCAAACGAACATAAATAGTTGTCGTTTCCTATTAAAAAGTTAAAGTTTTTGCATAAAAAGTTAGATAATTGCAATTTTTGGAATAAAAATTGTATAAATATGGGTTTAAAAATATGAAGTAGTTAAATATGATACTCCTATATCTTTTATTCTCAATAAAAAATAATCCTTTTAGGGTCATATGCACAATCACTTTTTATATTTATAAACGGCTTATAAAACAAATTTTTCACACAAAAATCGTTATAAAAAATCAAATTATTATGCATAAGCACTTAAATTTATATGCAAATTAGTGAAAATTTGGGCAATTTTGAAAATATCTGATTTTAATTGCGCTAAGACACGATTTACGTTTAAAAAAAATTTTCTTTATATATAAACTTCTACGTTTGAGACCAAATGAAACAAACTGAGCGGTTTTAAAACTAAAAACTGACAATTCGAAACTTAAGGGTCATCTTAACAAACCATACTTTGTACTCCTTCGCTATCCGCTAATGTAAGGTTCTTCTTATTTAGCTTGATTTTCTGTACAATTTAAAATTTTTCTTAAATATATTTGTTTCATATTATTAGAAAAAAATTTCAAAAAATATATCGTAAAAAAAACTACTAATAAAAAAAATTGCCCCACACAGGATTCGATACCTGGACTCTAAAAATATTAGAACTAAAAACAACAACTCATTTACCAATCAGCCTAAACAGACTTGGAAAACTCTATGAACAAAATTTTTATTTAAATAATTTGTAATTCCATGTCACAAATATTAATTTTTTTGTCTGGCAATAATAACTCGCAAATGGCAACAAACGCAAACTACTACCCGTTTTATAAAATACCAAATATTTTCGTTTACGTTTCAAACGAAAACGAAAAAACGTTTTTCATTCGAGTTACAAAATGACCCCATTAGTTTGACTCTAGATCATAAATTAATATCACTTTCTGTTTTAAATTATTTTCAAATTAAAGAAAGATGATACAATTTTTACAAGTAAATTACAAAGAATAAAAATTTTTTGAAAGAATGCAGAATGCGCATTTTCGGCAAAGCAAAAAAGAGTAATAATAACAAAGGATAAAAATAAAAAAAAGATAAAAATAGCATTGTTAGATTTCGTTGATATTAGTCTAAGTTGAGTTGTTGATAACAAATTCGATTTGCTTTCAACTGTCACATAAGTAGACAATTATTAATTATTAACCCACTTAAGGCGAAAGGCACTGATGATGGCTTTGTTGGTCTTATCGAATTCTTTCAAAATTTTTTTATTCTTTGTAATTTACTTGTAAAAATTGTATCATCTTTCTTTAATTTGAAAATAATTTAAAACAGAAAGTGATATTAATTTATGATCTAGAGTCAAACTAAAGAACATTCATTTACCAAAATAAGAGATCAATTAAACATTGCCCTCATTCATTTTTAATAAATAATATGAAATTTTTCTTAGAACTTTATTGAAAACCTGCAGTGAAAAGTTTCAAACTTCTTTAAGTCAATGTAAAAATTCATAAATGGCATGCAGATAATTTTCTCAATTTAAAAAAGAAACTTCCAGAAATCTTTTGTGATTTTATATAGGAAAAATGTGTTTTAAGACACAGGATGATTGCCTATACGGTAAAGTTGCCTAAATTAAACGAGTACTGTAAAATAAATATCCTGAAAATCTAAGTGGGTTTCTGTAGAAGAGTCCTCACAATTCGAGCAGTCTTTTGAATGCTAGGTACACTCACAATATTTTTTCCTTAAAATCAACCGAATATATGCATTAAAACAATAGAAAATAAGTTAAAAAAAGGACTACCCATTTTTCGTTTAAAACAATTGTATTTTGTCGTTTATTTTTAATTGTTATTTAATTAACTGGCAAAGTCGGTAAAAATAATAGATTTGATTTATCGTTTATTTTAAAATTAATTGTATTCTAACAACTGATTGTTTTTAACAGAAAATTTTGATTGGATATTTTAACTTCTACCGAAAGTCCGTATTTTGTGTATTTTATTTATTGAATGACTGATAGAAAAAGTTAAAAAATATATTTCTTTGCAATTTAACTACTTATTCAATTAAAACGACTTTACTGATTTACTTTTTAAACAACTGTTGAACTTTTACGGTAAAGTTATTGTGAGTGTATGAATTTCTCAAAATCTAAAATAATAAATTGTTACAATCTTTAAAACTTTTTAAAGAAATTGTGACAGATTTTATTATGAAATACAATAGTCCTCAGTATCCGAAATATTATTCGCAAAAGTAAGTCCCTATAGTCTTAAAATTACACATGTTGTAAGATACACTTACAATGGGATAAATTATAAAAATCTTAAAAAAATTAAATATTTTTTTCAAAAACTTACAATATTATACTCTAGTTTCATTTTTAGGATTTATAAATATTCAAATATAAATTTTTGTCTCTCTTGGATTATGCTAACTTTGTCCCAGGTTTGGCCAAAGATGGGGTTTTTTTTTGTAAATTTGCAAAACTCTAATTTTGAGTTTTTTAAAATTTTGTGCAAATATAAAAAAGTGGCCAACGCACAGAGTTTTTTAACTACACCTCAGAGAATAATTCTACGGAAAATTACAACTATCCCTCTTTTAACTTCCCAGCAAAAATTACAGCTTGCTTGGAAGCAGTTTTGTCAGGGAAAGTTGAGCAATGAAGCGATTGCATTATTGATGATATCATGCCTGATTTTTGTTCGAGATAGCTCGCGTAAAAGCACTTGTTTCGAGATCCGAAAAGGCATGAATTCACCGCTTTTAATTAGTGCTCCTGTGTTTCTTTTAAAATGTCGATAATTCATGCCTTCTCGGAAGTGCATATTATAAAGCTTTTCAACTATTTAAAATCATGCCTTCTCAAAATCACAATATTCCTTCATATTTTTCCCTGAAGAGAAAATTCCTCTTATTTTCAGTAAAACTTCTTATTTTCATTAAAATAACTTTTTTCCGCATTTAAAAAATTTTGATAAAAGAACCGCAAAAATATTTAAGCAATCAAAATTTATTGCTCATTTCATGCCTTTTTCAAAAGCGCAGCAAAAAGCGATGTAAATAATTAATCAACTTAGGCTGTTTACGAAGCTATACATTCTTAGAAGCGGCAAAAGTAGCAGTAAGGAAGCAGTAAACGTTTTTACTGCTTCCACATTTTTGCAGTGACGGCGTTTTAATTTTGAAAATTTTAGAGAAAAGTATGATTTTGGCCAATAATTTAGATAATAGTATCCATTTTTGTTTTTTTTTAGCTTGTTGTAACAAAATCACTTCCGATTTTTTCAACTCAGATAAAAGATTATTTTCCGAAAATTTTGTAAAACTCTTTACCAAGGCCAAGGGGTTAAATTTTCGATTTTTCCTGAAAGCATGTCAAAACATTGTGTTGTTCCTTTCGGAATTTTGCGAAAGTTGTCCAAATGACCAAATTTTATGTATAGTAATAAAAAATGAGAAACTAACCCTTATAGGCACATGGCACAAATGATCCCAAATTTTTAAAATGTAAAAATGTGTTATTTGACATAAAAATCGACATAAAAACCTTCAATTAAGCATTTTATACACTAAGATAAAAAAGTTTGTAAAAAATTTTGTAAACAGTTTCCAATCTGATTATTAGTACAATTTTTATTTTTAGTAATCATTTTTGCTATTCTCTTATTGCAAATTACGGATTTTTTTTACTAATTTTCGCTGCTGATTTCAGCAAAACATTTTACTAAATTTTCAAAACCGAGTGCTAAATTTAGCAGAAAAATATACTAATTTAAAAATATTTTTTTTTTAATATTATTTTATCGGGATATACATTAATTGCATCAAAGGAATTAAATATGCTAAAAATCCCAAACGTATTTAACAAATTGTGAAAAATAATCCGCTGCAGGCATGTCCCTATCCGGATTTCATTCTTGCCTAAGGAAATCGTCAGGGGACGACGTTTTTAGAATTTCTGGAAATATTTGTTAAGTTAAATTACAAACTCAATGAGAATTTTTTGTTCTCGTCTAGGAGCGTTATTAAACATTTAAAATATCAAAGAAAAAGAAAAACAACAACAGAAAATTTTCCACAATTTGCTTTGTCATCTTCCAATGTACTACTCTGTTGTTTTGGCAGATCTAGCAATGTAGTGACATCCATTCATGTAGAAACAACAATAGAGAACAATGTTTTCTAAAGTGTCAGTAACATTTAAATTTGCACAAGCACTTGCATATTAGTTTTTTAATTTTATTTTATCGGGATATACATTAATTGCATCATTTTTTAATTTTTTACAATTCTTGTTTAGTTTATATTTATTACTATTGATATATTCTTAGTTTAGAAATAACACCCAGAAAATGTTATTGCATCTCCAATGCATAAAACGTAGTGTTTCCAATTCGGTTAATCGATTAACCGGTTCCTCGATTAATCGCCTTTTTTTGGGTTAATTTCGAAACAAATAATTTAAAACACAAATAATTATTCGACCCGAATAATCGGTTAAAATAGATCGATTAACCGGTTAACTTTTTAATATAGAATTGTTCCTTTGTTTTTTCCAAAAACTTCATAATTTTCTTAATCTTGGCTTAAAAATTGCAAGAAAAGCTTAACAAAAATAAATACTAACTAATGCACAATCAAATTCTTTTCAACTCGAGTGAAAAAGGTTCTTAAGCCTTTAGATACTTCTTTTTGAGCAACTCCAAGCAAGTCGACATTGCACCAGCTTTCTTTTACCATTCTGCAATTCATTTTTAATACACTTTTTTGCAGATATTATAACAAAAAATAAAAATTTATATAAAAAAAAGTTTCAAAACCATCGCGAAAGGCCAAAATAAAGGTGTTTTTTTGAACTTCTCATGTCTGGCTACAGCAGCGTCGAAGCGCTATATAGGCTTTAGTAAATGTAATAGAGAGTTTTCCATTTCTGTTTTAATTCTTTTAATAATTAAAACTAATGCAAATGATATTTCAATGTCCTTCAAGACAAAGTTTCTATTGTTTAAAATTTGTGTCACACAATTCTCAAATGACATGCTACTTCCATAGGAAATCTAAATTTTCCCAATAAAGTGTGTATAGTCGGTTTAAAACCACATAAATTCTACAACATATTCCAATCCGTGGAGCCCGAACCCATTTCACTGAATTTAAATCAGGGTTGGCAATCGAAAAGAATTAGGGTCGATTTTATAGTTCATAGTTTAATTCAGTTAGCGCCATACTATCAAAAATGAAGCCGATTTGAATGGATGAAGAGTATTTAAGTGCTGTATATTCTTAAATATATATAAACTTTGCCACTAAAAAGTTAATGTAGACTGAAAAATCGTCCATTATTTGTTTCGGTTGCCATCCATGATTTAAATTTTCATTCGCATTGGTTTCATGAACAATAAACAAATAACCTTAAGTTAACACAAAATGAATGTTAAAAATTCAAATTTATATAAAATTTGACATCTGTAGCTGTACTCTGAGAGAATTGTCTACATGCTATTTATGACTTTTTTCATTGATTCGATGAAGATTCGCTGGAAGTCGTCCATTGAAAACTCTCATTATATTGATGCAGTTTTACATAAAACTTTATGAAAATTTTTATTTTATTTATTAAAAATTTCATACATCCAAAAAATTTTATTAGAAAGAGCTTCATACTAAAATTAAAAAGCTTTTTTATACAATTTAAGAAATTTTTCATTAATTTATTAACAATTTTCATTAAACCTCGACCAATAAAATTCAAACTTTAAGTTATTTGTTTATTTTTAATGTCCCTTCAAAACCGAAAAAGACTGAGAATTTAACAATTCTTTACAATATCCTTTAGCAAAAATTTTTGCTGATTTTTGCAGAGTAAATTGATATTTTCAATTGACTAATGACTCGATGGCTCAATGAAAAAATGCGCTAGCTCGTTTTTTTTTTATTTCTTCAGAGGAGAAGGAAGAATCTTAATAAACTTTTAACTTCATTTATATTTTATTGTTGGCAGTATTGATTAAAAATTGCATTAAAAAATTGTGTCTAATTCTAAAGAAATAAAAAATCTACATTAAGTTATCGATATGTAACAGTTTTAGATTTGCTGTTCTTAACTTACTCTGTTTAACTAATTTTTAGTAGCTTCATCAAAATTTTTAGAGATATTTTCTATTAAATAGTACAGGATCTCTAAATTTAATTTCAATTTACAAAATTTCAGATATTTCAGATTCCGAAATTTTTCAACCAATATGAAATCTTTTTTAAATACATCGAGTTTATATGCCACGTTGATATTTAACAAAAACCAACATCTTTTTGTGATTCTATTAATAAAAAATTAAGGAAATATATTAATTTTGCATTATACGATTAATCGATTAATCGCCAATTTTCTCGATTAACCGACCCGAACAACCGGTTAAGCCTATGTCGAATAATTGGAAACAGTTATAAAACGGCAATAACTGGAGAACCGTTTGCAATTTTGATTCCAAATTTCAAGTACGATGAAGTAATTATACAATTGTTACAATCGAAAGAAAAAAAAAAATTTTTTTCGATATTACAGTTTTTTTATTTTTTAGTACAATTTTTTGCTAATTTCAGCAGATTGATTTTAAATTACAGCTTACAGTAAAATTTAGTAGCGGCTACTAATTTTATTGTACTACAGATCAGCAGACATGTGTTGCTAAAATTAGCAAAAAATACCGCTGGCCTCAAAACAGTTAAATTTCCCGTAATAACAGCAAAATTTTCAGTAGCCGTTACAGACTTTTTTGGTTGAGTGTAGAAAAAAAATCAAAATGTTATGTAAATAACGCTGGTTGGCTCAAAAACTTATGTAGGTAGAAACTATAAATTTTTGAGCCAAATATTAAATGTTTTCCAACCGTTTTTGAGATGGTATGCCTTGTTAGAAATGTAATTCAGTCGAGATTACGATTCTATTGACATTTTCCAGAAATACAATTTTCCAAAAAAGCCAAAAAAGTAATTATTTCCTCTTGTAAATCGTATTTAAAAATTTTGAAGGGCCAGGGATAGCCCAAAAATTCTTCGATTGAGCTGAAATTTTTTATAGATTAGTTTTTTTTCCAGCAACCTCAAAAAATAAGCCCTGGGAAATGGGATACGGAGCAACTTTTCAAATAAGGGCCAGTCTAACACCCAGCAAAAAAATTTTAGTATTTTGGAAGCAGTAAAAATACGAAGCGCTTAAAAACGCTTAACAAATTCTGCTTTACAGAGTTGCGCCACTTTATGCGTATACAATACACACAAAATTTTGCAATTTGATTGTATACCGTGCAAACCTGTCTTAAACGAAGCAAATCGTAAACAAGTTATTTAAAAAATTATAGTGCTACGCTATTCCCTTACGACGGAGCAGGTTGTAAGGGACTAAAATAAAATGTAAGTTACCCAACGATTAATGCGCACGAAATCGAGTTTATAGACGCCACATAAACATGAGTCAGTCAGCATTTTGAAGTCGGCAAATGAATGCATTTATTTTCATAAGAAGTCGCGTTTAAATGCGCTCAATGAAAATCATGAATTACTGCATCTTTTCAGCAGCAAATGAAGCACTTTTTCCAAAAGAAGTGCATGAATTTATTCGCGGTTAAATGTACTTACGAAAAACATGAATTTACTGCAATTTTTCAGCAACGAATAATTCGCCTTTTCTCACGAAAAAACGTGGTTCCAAGCGGGCCCTTTGTATGGAAAAGTCATGCCTTCCGTAAGCAGCTTTGTAAGGGATTAATTTTATTTATTCCCTTACAAAGCTTCATCCAGCGAAGCAGGTTTTTTACTGGGTAAGTACTCGCAATGTTGGAATAATCCACGCTGCAGAGTGTACTAAATTAGAGATGACATGATACAATTCAGCTTTGAAATAAAAGTTTTACGTTTTACCAAAAGTCCTAAATAAAATAGAAAATATCGTCTCGTTTTTATAAACGCGCAAACAGAATTTAATATACACTTTTGGTGGTCAGAAAGTGCAAAATTGGTATCACTGTAATAATACCATCATCATGATAAAAAATGACTCAAATCTAAACAACAAAAAAAAAGTGGTTTATTTGCAATGGCAAAATAGTTAACGCACGATATTAAATTACAAAAAAAGTCAACAAAAACAGATCAACAAATATGAAATTAAAAAAAAAACATTAAACTAACAATAATATTTGCTAAAACTTTAAAATAGAGACACAACAAAGACTTTTTTCACCGTCATGCCTTTTTCTTTAAAATTCTTGTTGCCTTGGAAAAATAAATTCCCATGAAAAATCCAATACAATTTCAAGTCATTCGGCTTAGTTTATTTTTCCTTAACAAAGTATAATTAAAAAAAAATGTTTTGTTTTCTTTTGTAGAAGTAAATATAAACAGAGATAGACTAGAGAAAAGAGAATATTATGAAAAGAAAACAAATATTTTTGTATTTTACTAATGACTATTTTTTAAATATAAACAGAAAATAAGTGAAAAAATGTTAATGATTTGAGAAAAACTCTAAGAACAAAGAATTTTTTTTTTTTTTGAAAATTATTAAAATTATGACATTTTTCTTAAATAACAAATGAAATATGACAAATATTTTAGAAAGTGACAACAACATTTGGGAAAAATTAAATTTTCCATATTAAAATACTATAATAATAAATATACACAGAGAGAATCAGAAACAAAAGATTTTTTTAAACAAATGCCAAGATAATGTTGAGAACACCTACGCATATTGTTGAAATTGGTACAAATACAACTACAACAACAAAAACACCATTAATAATACAAGCAACATCAGTAGCAGCAGCAACGGTAACAACAGCAGGTACAAAGTACCAGTATCATGATCAATTTTCCAAAGCAACATCTGCAAAACAACAATCTTTTCTTTATCAACATCATTTTCCAACTAAAACAGCTGAATATCAATTACAAACAAAGAAAGAACAACAAAAACAGTTACAACAAACCACAAAAACTACTAAAATAAAGAAAAATAAACTGTCTACATCTTCTACCTCGTCATCATCATCTTCATCGGCCTCATCTGCATTATCGTTATCGTCTAACCAGTCAACAGCATCGTCGTCGTCGTCTTCTTCATCATCAGTGTCAGTTAAAACCACAGTGACAAATTCATCATCAGCCACTTCACAAACAACATTAACATTTAAAGAACATTTATTAAGTCGCAATCTATTGTCAACAACACCATTTTCATTTATGAGAACAAAAAAATCAAAAACGGCTGATATAAGAAAAAAATCCAAAACTTTTGTAGTCGACTGCAATGATGATAATAATACGGGATTAAACAATAAGCATAGACTACAACAACAACAACTACAAACTGGTGCTGCAACTAAAGAAACTAAGTCAACAACAACTCGTACGGGTTATTTTACAAATATTCTTACAAGTAGTAATAACAACAACAACAATAATAATAATACCAAAAACATTTACAACAATAATAACAACAATTATATAAAATCATATACAACATTACAAAGTTGTACAACTTCATTATCACCATCTTTCCCACCAACAACATCATCATCATTAATCACTTCACCTTTATCAACAAATACAACTTCTAGTTGTAGCAACAACAAGTCCTCATCTTGTGCTATTGCTGCCCCACCATCATTATTGGTTGCCGTTGCCGTTGCTTCACCTTCCTCAATTGCCACAACAACAACAACATCAACCACAATGTCACCTACATCACAAACACCACCGTCAATACGAACCTCGCTATTCGATTCCTGTCATCGTAAAATACGTTTAATTGGCGGTGGTCCGGTTGCATTTTTAGGCGGTTTAGTTGCGTAAGTGTTAATGGCCTACTTTTAAATTTTTATTTTTATTATTTTTGTTATAACCCAATTTGCAGTTTCTGTTAAATGTCAAAAGCTGTTAACTGTAATTTAGTTTACTTTTAAATACACTTTTTCAGAATATATGTACTTGGTTAGCCGTTTTTTTAAATATCGGAATATGTTCATGTTTAGAAATTTGTTTTTCCGTAGCTTCCAAAGTATCGATTAATGTATTGCTACTGCTTTTTTAGAAGTAATTCTAAACAACATCCAAAAAATCACCTAATTATTGCTTCTAGAGCATTAATGGTTTAAAAGTGATCCCAAGGTTTCAAATCTTGGCGTTACCAATATTTTTTTAATTTTATTTTGTTTTAGTATTTATAATTAATTTGTTTAAATTCAAATTTTTTTTTTTAATTTCTATTTTAAAAAATAAGATAAAATGATAAATAGTTGCTTTTTATGCACTCGTGAAAAAAGTACTGAAAAAATATTGAAGTGCAGTGCACATTTTGCACCTGTTTAATTATTACTTCAATTCAAACTCTTTGGTTCCAATCTAAATGGAATACAAATTATGTTATATTTAATATTTTTTATACATTAATAGAAATAAATCTGCAAAAATAAGATAAAAAGCTACTAAAAATTAGTTAAAAATTCCCTTGCAGAAAAAACAGCTGAAATTAGCAAATTTATTTTTTTTGCTAACTACTAGTAAAATAAGAACAGCAAAAATAAAACTGTTAAATTTACTGAATTTTAGTTATATTTCAGCTAACTTGAAAATGACAAATTATATACTGTAAAATCTGCAGAAAATTTTGCTAAATATTAGTAGACTAAAAATAGCAAAAACAAACTGTTATATCTATTAAATGTTATTTTTAAGCTAAATTTAGTTGAATGCAAATAGCAGTCTATACTGCTAAAATCAATAGAAAATTTTGCTAAAAATATCAAACTGCTGATTTCAGAAGGCTCACTTTTTATTTGCATTAAAAAAATCGAAAAAAAAATTGAAAATTTTAAATTTTTTTCTGTGATTTTTGGTCTACTAATTATTTAGCAAAATTTGCTGCTGATTTTAGGAGTTTAAGTTATTTTTTTTTAAGAAGCAACACTCAAGAATTTTCTGCTATTAATTAACGTGTTGCTTTCTTTGGAAAGGGGATAGAGAAGACGTGAAAGGTGGTAAAAGACAAATATGGCAACACTGTAATTGCGCGAGATGTTCAATCTTAGAACAGTCGTTGCACGCCATCTGATGAAGAGTTGGCGAACTTTGTTGCAGCTTTTTTAGTTCATAGCCCTGTTATATTATTTTACTTCGGTGGGGTTAAGTGCTATGGGAACATCTAAGGAGAACGCTGCGATATGTGTGAGGGATAGAAAAAACTCATATATTATCACTTTTCATAAATTGATATTGTCTTGGTTGGGAATCGAACCCACAACCTTATGTGTAACAGTCCAACGTGCTAACCATTACACCACAGCGCCCACAAAGGAAAAAACAATTCTATTAACTAAAATTTTACTCATATATATAACAAAAATTCTGTATATTCAACAGTTTCTATTCCTATCTTACTAATATTTAGCAAAAATAACCTGCTAATGTCAGCAGTTTTTTCTGCAAAGTAATTTTTAACTAATTCTAAGTAGTTTTAACTAAAATTTTTACAGACTTTTTTTTTTTTTTATTAGTATACACATTTTTTGAAACAAAAAAATCCCCAAAATGGTAAAAAATCACAAAACCCAAAAATTTCGGGATCCCGAAAAATACAGATTCGTCCCTGAATACCTTTTTTTAAATTTTTGGGCCTTTTTTTAATCACTGGATTTATTTTATTTTGTTAAAAAATCCATATTTTGGTTTTTAATTTTCAAAATTTATAATTATTATTAAAATCTAATACTTGTGGATGTGGATTTTTTAACAAAATAAAATAAATCGAAAAATAAATCCAGTGATTAAAAAAAAGGCCATTTAAATCCCGAATCCCAGCATTTTAAAAAAGCAATCCCGATTGGCATACCTAGTTCCTAGCCAAAGCATTACGGGCAGATCGTTAAATTGAAACCCCAATTTTATAACGTTCGAAAAATGTCCTTCTCTGTGGAACACACACCCAGAAAACAGATTCGTGCTGATAACCGAAATTGTTACCAATCGATTGGTTTAGTTGCATCATCCGAAATTTTCGGTTCTGACTATTGAATTGTTATACCCCCCCAACCATGGTGGTTTTGTTGAATGGATCTTTTAGTTTTAATAATAAAACTTTAGAAGGAATTTAGCAACAATACTTTAATGTATTCATAAATTATCATTATGAATACAGCTGTAAAAGTTTATACCTGGGATTGTTTCCAAACCGATTCTTTGGTACGATCAAAACAATTTTCTGAACCATTTTTAAAGTATTTTTTTTGTGTTTGATTTTATAGTCCATTATTATATTTTCAACCATACTTGTTTTTAAAACATTACTTTTTGATTTATTTAAATTTTGTTTGTTAAAAAAAACAAGCCATCCCAAAATGTTGTTTAGGAGTTACCAGCAACAACCACTAGCACCACCTACACGAGCGCTTCAGAATTTTATTATACCCTACACCACTATGTGGTCAGGGTATTATAAGTTTGTGCTGATGTTTGTAACACCAAAAAATATTGGTCGTAGACCCACCTTATAGTATACCGATCGGTTCAGAATTTTTTTTTATTTCGATTTAACGATGTCCGTCTGTCCGTCCGTCCGTCCGTCCGTCCGTCTGTCTGTCTGTCCATGCAATCTTGTACGCACTCTACAGGTCGCACCTATTAAGATATTTCGATGAAATTTGGTACATAGACCTATGTTGGCCCAAGGACGAACAAGTTTGATTTTTTTGAACATCGGTCCATGTTTAGACCTAGTGCCCATATAAGGGTCCTACCAAAATTATATTGTTTATACGCTGCAGGTCGTAAATATTAAGATATTTTGATGAAATTTGGTACACAGACCTATATTGGCCCAATAACGCAGCCTATTGATTTTGGTGAACATCGGTCCATGTTTAGACCTAGTGCCCATATAAGGGTCCTACCAAAATTATACTGTTTATACGCTGCAGGTCGTAAATATTAAGATATTTTGATGAAATTTGGTACACAGACCTATATTGGCCCAATAACGCAGCCTATTGATTTTGGTGAACATCGGTCCATGTTTAGACCTAGTGCCCATATAAGGGTCCTACCAAAATTATACTGTTTATACGCTGCAGGTCGTAAATATTAAGATATTTTGATAAAATTTGGTATACAGACCTACATTGGCCCAGTAACGCAGCCTATTGATTTTGGTGAACATCGGTCCATGTTTAGACCTAGTGCCCATATAAGGGTCCTACTAAAATTATATGGTTTATACGCTGCAGGTCGCAAATATTAAGATATTTTGATAAAATTTGGTACACAGACCTACGTTGGCCCAAGGACAAAGCCTATTGATTTTGGTGAACATCGGTCCATGTTTAGACCTAGCGCCCATATAAGGGTCCTACCAAAATTATATTGTTTATACGCTGCAGGTCGCAAATATTAAGATATTTTGATGAAATTTGGTACACCGACTTATGGCAGCCGAAGGACGAAGCCTATTGATTTTGGTGAACATCGGTCTATGTTTAGACCTAGTGCCCATATAAGGGTCCCCCCAAAATTATATTGTTTATACGATGCACGTCGTAAATATTAAGATATTTTGACGAAATTTGGTACACAGACCTATTTTGGCCCACGGACGAAGCCTATTGATTTTGATGAACATCGGTCCATGTTTAGACCTAGTGCCCATATAAGGGTGCTACCAAAATTATACTGTTTATACGCTGCAGGTCGCAAATATTAAGATATTTTGATGAAATTTGGTACACAGACCTATATTGGCCCAATAACGCAGCCTATTGATTTTGGTGACATTAGTTGGCTTTTACCCAGACTGGTGTAGGGTATTCTATAGTCGGCATGCCCGACTTTAACCTTTTTACTCGTTTTGTTATGAGTTTATTAAACTTGTTTAACTTGCAGTCATACAAATTGTATGAACTATTTTGTTTAACCTATTTTTTTTTACAAATATGTAAATAAATTAATCTCTGTGGAAAAACAAGTAAGAATTATTTTAGTCATAATAGATTACAACAAATAATGGCCTACGGAACATAAAGATAGAAGACAAAGTTTGAAATTAAATAAATATGCACTAGATTGACTTTGTTTAATATGCTCATTTACTTCAAGGTTTGATACCGTTGTAGTTTTAAAATAACGGTCTAGCATAACGAAAATAAATCAGATATGAACATTTTAAAACCCAGATATCATTTGGGTCAATTGTCTTCATCTATTACGGTTTATATATATATATTATATATATATTAGGGCGGGTCGATTTGTAGGGAGGTAAAAAATCGCTCAAGTGAAAAGGAAAATCGTATTCTAGGGATCAAAATAAGAAACTTTGCCCGAGGAACCATACCTCTAAAACGAATTCTGATGTCCCAACTTTTGACCCGTAGGGTCAAATTTTGAAAAATCCAACTTTGACCCATTCGAGTCCAAGTGTATGACCGACCCCCACTAACTTTGCAGGGCCGTAAGTAATCATCCAGTATAACAGACTTGAAGCTTTTCTGCAGCATGTAACATTCTCGAGATGAAAAAAGATGTCTTTAATAAGATTTGAAAAAATGTTGTAAACTCCGTTCCTAATTTTTACACCAAACTATTTAACGAGTAAGAAAAACAATGTCATATTTGGATTCACCTTGTAGGCATCATGCGATTTTGTTTCGGAAAAAAAAATCTGACAAAGCGTTTCTGAAAGAAAACGAAAAAAGTAACCAAATGTAAACTCCGTAACTGTAACTCTGTAACCACAATTGTTTGCATCAGGTTTCATTCAAATAAATGTAGATAAATGTTTAAAATATTTTAAAATAACCATAAACAGAGGTGATTCAACTAATATTTATGCGTCAAAATACGATTCAACTAATAATTTTGCGTCAAATCAAAAAAAGTTATCAGTTTTTTACCCTAAGCTGCTGGAGCGAAAAACGATTGATTTTGCATTTCATTAGTTTTGAATCGATATTTCAAGTCATTACTGACATTAGTTTGACAAATTAAATTTGTTTCACACAATTTAAGAATTTTTGATCGCGAAATGTTATGTTTTTAATATATTATTTTGTAACTGCGCAACCGCTGTTTGGATTTTAAAAAATTTTATATTTTTGAAAAGCATTTAAAAGGACCAAAAATACAAAACTAAAAAGAAATGTAAATTTTTTTCGCGGAATGAATTCTATTTTTGTTCGCGAAACCGCCAATTTGATAAACACAAATTATATATCATTGGAAAGCAAGTTGAAAACCCAAATAAGAAAAACTAATAAATTGAAGAAAATTCGTACCCAATTTTTTTTGTTATATCTTTTGCTTGCAGAAATGTAAACTCCGTTACAACAAAAAAAATTAAAATTGTGCAAAAAAAGTTATTGCGACAACTTGTAGAAGAGATTTTTTGCAATTAGGTTTATAATGACTAAACTTACTGATTCCATTAAGAAAAAACCGAAATATTAACACTTTTTGCTTCTCACAAATTTGGCCCAAAAATTTATCACATTTTTTGATTTCATCCTTATACGCTTGTTACAATCGAAAGAAAAAAAATTTTTTTGTTAGATTTTACAGTTTTTTTTATATATTAGTACAATTTTTTTGCTAATTTCAGCAGATTGATTTTAAATTACAGTTTACAGCAATTTACTGAAATTTAGTTGCTGCAACTAATAATTTATACTAATTTCATTGTGCTAAAATTATGATATTTAGTAAGTTTTTTAACTGATTTTAGCAAATCGATTTTGAATTGCATTTTACATAAATTTTACTAAAATTTAGTAGCGGCTACTAATTTTTCTACTAATTTTATTGTACTACAGATCAGCAGACATGTGTTGCTAAAATTAGCAAAAAATACCGCTGGCCTCAAAACAGTTAAATTTCCCGTAATAACATCAAAAGTTTCAGTAGCCATTACAGACTGTTTTGGTTGAGTGTATGTAAAATTAAGTATTAACGAAGTATATACTGAAACCCCCTGGGGGGTTCCCCATACAAACATTTCAAAAAGTCACCATTTTTGGCACTTTCGTACTTATCCCCCTGGAACCCCCTGAGGGGTTCCCCATATAAATATTTCAAAAAATCACCATTTTCGGCACTTTACATTAAAAAATTAGCGAAATGGTTATGTTTTTTCTTTTTGTGAACCTTCCATTTTAGGTATATGATGTGTTGAGAGGACTTTTGTAAAACACTACGAGGAACATTTTTGTGGAACATTCTAACCCTCTAAATCAATTTTAAATCCTTTATAAGCAATATGTATTTATTTTCATTTGCAATTCAGATACAGTAAATTAAAAGATCTCGATCTTGTTGTATGTGGAATCGAAAAAATAAATAAATAATACATATTCGCGCTAAGCTAGGGGAAAAAAATTCCCACACTGAGAGAATTATCTGCATGATATTAATGAATTTTTACATAAAACCAATGAAGTTGCACTGGAACTCGCCCATTGAAACTTTTCATTGAATTAATGGAATTTTTTATAAAATATTGTGAAAAATTTCATTATACCCCACACCACTACGTGGTCAGGGTATTATAAGTTTGTGCTGATGTTTGTAACACCAAAAAATATTGGTCCTAGACCCACCTTATAGTATACCGATCGGCTCAGAATTTTTTTTTATTTTGATTTAACGATGTCCGTCTGTCCGTCCGTCCCTCCGTCTGTCTGTCTGTCCATGCATTCTTGTGCGCACTCTACAGGTCGCAAATATTAAGATATTTTGATGAAATTTGGTACACAGACCTATGTTGGCCCAAGGACGAAGCCTATTGATTTTGGTGAACATCGGTCCATCTTTAGACCTATTGCCCATATAAGGGTCCCCCCAAACTTGGCTTGGTTACAAACTGCAGGTCGCAAATATTAAGATATTTTAATGAAATTTGGTTCGCTGACTCACATTATAGAAAATTTTGACACAAGTCCCATTTTAACCCATTCGAATTTCGGATCCAAACATTAGTTGGCTTTTAACCAGACTGGTGTAGGGTATTGTATAGTCGGCATGCCCGACTTTAACCTTTTTACTCGTTTTATTTACTACACACTCAATGAAAAAGTTTCATTAAAACTGCTCTCATAAAATATATGAAGCTTTTTCATAAAATTTAAGAAATTTTTCATTTACATTGTGAAGAAAACTTCAGTAGTTTACTGAAAAATTTCATTAAAACTCGTCCAGTAAAATTCCCTCTGTACATAGTGGATTTTTTTTTTCAAATTAGACAGACAGTGTAGCATATGTGAGCATCAAAAGAAAATGTACACGTTAGACTTTTATGTTTTCAACTTTATTTTACTAATTTGCTTTATCACTTAATTTAATATTTTATATTTTTTGAAAAATATACCTACACTAAAAATATTATTTCAGTAACTGACTATAGTTTATTTAAAAAGTTATCCGTACCCCGAGTAAAAAAGATGTTATATAATCATATATCACCATATATAAACCAATATATACGTCCATATCTAATTTGATCCGAATATTGGAATATATAATTATATCAAGCGAGATAAGCATGTTATCTCACCTGATACAATTTGATCCGAAAAATGGGTCTATCTAACTGCATCAAATTATATATAAATACATATAATTTGATGAAGATTTTTAAAGAAAATTTTAGTAAATATTATTGGGATCACTTATTTCATTCATATTAAATCCAATGCTTAATGTTTAGAACAATTTTTGCTAATAAACTTGGAAATAGGTGACAAAATAAAACATTACAAAAATTTATCGGAACAACTTTTTCTAGGTTAGAGTTTTTATCTTTCTTTTATAAGAAAGATAACTGAATAACTGAATTAACTAATTAGAAATTTATTAATTCAGTTCGAGGCCAATTTCCTTATTATGAATTAATATAATAAGTACTTTTTTTTTAAAAAAACTGCTATTTTTCTTCATCAGGATACTCTCCTGACAAATACTTCACAGAATTTTTGCTTTCAAAAAACCTCTACACTTTCAGGAATGAAAAGACGATCGTTTCGGGGATTACGCCACCACTCTCTAAAGAAAACTGATGAAGGGGACCTGGAAAATCCCCGAAACGATCCTCTTTTCATTCCTGAAAGTGTAGAGGTTTTTTGAAAGCAAAAACTCTGTGAAGTATTTGTCAGGAGAGTATCCTGATGAAGAAAAAAAAAACAGTTTTTGAAAAAAGTACTTATTATGTTAATTCATAATAAGGAAATAGTCCTCGAACTGAATTAATAAATTTCTAATTAATGAATTAAAAAGGTCGAAAAAAACAAATTTAATTTTTTTAAATAAAAATTAAAAACCAACATGATAAAAAATTAACTTTCACAATTAATTTTTTTTAACGGAAAAATAAATGAACTTAAACCATATTTATTTCAACATATGTTTGTCTAATTTTTAAATTTAAAAGTAAAAATAATTATTTCGACCTTTAATTCCACAATGAAAAAAAAATTTCCTTTATTTATTTCTTTAAAATAATTTTGAGTTTAATAAAGAGTATTTCGCTAACTATTTGGAAAATATATGTTAAATTCAATTATAAACACTTATTTATATGTCAAAGTGCAAAATTCAAAACCAGATCCACAATTTCGGAGTTTTTTTTTTAATTTTTATAGTGCAATTAAACTTTATAAAATTTTGTATAATTAGACATCATGTCAGATAAATTTATACATAAAATTATTACAATTTTATATTAACTTTGTTATATATTTTGATATAAGATTGTTTAGAGAAGCTTATACGCCATTATATATAATTATGTATAAACTATATTTGCAGATCTCTTAATATATGCCTGGAGACCAAATCGCATATGATTATATATAACGTCATATCAAACATATTTATAAAACCAAAGTGTTAATATAAATGTATATGGTCATATAAAGAACCACATATAAACATTTATAATTATATCAAATCATATAAGATTATATGAAAACTTTTTTAGTCGGGACATTTATTTTTAAATGATTATACAGTTAAAATGAAAAGAAATATATTTTTTAACTTTTTTTGTCGTTTATTTGAAAAATTAATAACCTATAAATACGGATTTTCTGTTACAAATAATATTTTCATTTAAAATGTTTTGCTAAAAAAAGAAACCCTTTTAGATGTCTAAGTCACTGAACTGAACTCTCATAAAAAACAAAGTTCAGGGACCTGTCCTGGGATTTGTCTTGTGACATGTCACAAGGGGTCAATTTTCCCCTCCTATAACAACGCCATGTAAAAGTGACCAGTCTATTTCATATAAAGGGGCCAGTTCGGTGACAGTGGTCCCGTAGGGTGGTTAAATGAAAACTCGTTTTTTTAAAAAGGATCCATTTTTGGCTAACCTAACAACTCGGTTTTAAAAAAGTGGGTTTTTGGAAACACTACACCATTTCCAATTGTATTTCAGAAATTATCAATTGTATTTCAGAAATTATCAATTGTATTTCAGAAATTAACAAATGTATTTCAGAAATTATATTCTATTAACTATTAAATACAATCAATAAATTCTGAAATACAATTGATAATTTCAGAAATACAATTGATAATTTCTGAAATACAATTGATAATTTCTGAAATACCATTGATAATGTCTGAAATACAATTGACGATTTCTGAAATACAATTGATAATTTCTGAAATACAATTGACAATTTCTGAAATACAATTGATAAAACTGAAAATCAATTGATAATTTCTGAAATACAATTAATAAATCTGAAATACAATTCATAACTTCTGAAAAACAATTGGAATTTGTGTAGTTTAATTAGTGCAAAATATTACTTGGTAGCATTATAATAACTAGGGCAAGGAATTCCATGCAAATGCATGTTTTTTCTCGATACATAGTCCAAAACTAATATGGACTAAATATTTATTTGAATCATCAAATTAAGAACAAAATGGCATCGATTTGTAGTTGCATATTTTTGCATATTTTGTCAAAAATGCATGTTTTTGCATATTTTGACTTTAAATGCATATTTGGTGCCTTATTAATGCATATTTTGCGCTTTTTAATGCATATTTGTGCATATTTTTCATTTTTAGGAGCATTTTTTATTTTGCAAAAAAATATAAAAATTTCATACGTTTTCATATTTTGATTCAATCAAAATAAACATTCTTAAAAACCTTATTGACCTATGGTAAATCTTCGAGTTCTGTGTCTGTTTGAAAAATAACTAACTTAAATATATTTTTAAGTTTAAAAGTGCATTATGTTTGCAAAAATAATAGTTTTTAGTGCATATTTCTTATATTTTTAATGCATATTTTTCTTTTTTAGCCGCATATTTTAGGCGCATATTTTCCATTTTTAAGTGCATGAAATTCCTTGCCCTAATAATAACTGTAGACATCATTGAGGGTAATCATTTATTAAGGCAAATATATGTCATGATATTTCAAATGCATACAAAAATAACCAAAAGAAATATGTTTGGAAATGTTTAGATAAACCAAAATTACAAAAATCACAATTTGTCTAAAAACCGCAAATACCCCTAAGATTATAAATATGAATTAACTACAATTCAAAGATTATGTTTCTGTGGGAACTATATATATTGAATGCAAAACTTTTTCTCATTGTTTGCACAAATTTAACTTTAAACAGATTTCTTTATTGTAAAGCAAAGGATTTTTGTTTAATCTTCAAACCCATTATTATAATTTTAATAAAACAAAACCACATTCAGTAATTTCCTTATTATTTGACGATTAATAAATGTAGTTTTTGAAACCACATTAAATATTTTCTCCTCTATTCGTTTTTGTAATATTTTATCTTTACGTGAACATATTGTCACCAATAAATAAAATTATAATTTCAACCATTCACCTATCTATATGTATTTATAAAAGTTTTTAAATGCATAATATCTGCTTTTTTTTTGGTTGTTTCTATTTATTGCTAGTCTTTTGAGCACAAGGAATTTAACCCTAAAGAACCGTAAGTTGTTTTTCACGTGGAAAATTTTCACTCGAACTTTAAAGGCCTCAAATTGCAATTTAGTTTATAAAAGTTATAAATTTTTTTATTTTATAACAAAGACACAATCACAATTAACACAAAATGTCACTTTTTCCTAAAAATATAATAGTCTTGTACATTAAATTTGCGTGAAAAGAAACTCTACACACTTTTCACGTGAAACTCATTATCGTGAAAAATTATTTTTTTTTATATGCAGTATAACAGTTTTTTCACGTGAAAACTGACCAACTTACGGTGCTTAAAGAACAGAGATTACCCAGTAATTAACAGAGTACTAGAAATATATTTACTCGCTTAAATACTTTTGTTCGCGATGTCCCAAAATTCATGGGTGAACTTATGGGTAACCGAAAAAGTGAGAATAACGAGATACCAGCATAGTTACTCATAGTAAAAGAATAAGTGGTTACTCATAAAGATAGAATAAGTTGTTACCCAGAAATTGGGAAATAAGTGGCTACCCTACATTATGAAAAAATTGGTCATATTGGCAAAATAACTTTTACCCTAAAAAATTTTCAGTTTAGTTGTAGAAATGTTCAAAACAAATGACTAAATTATTTAATCAATAACCAGTAAGTGCTTAATTTACAATAATATATAAGTTCTTCTATAAGTTATTATGAGTAAGTCATTATTTTGTGTTTTAAAGAAATGAAATAGGTAATGACCTATCATTACTTGGTAATCTATACGGTCATGAACTGCCAAGGTAATGGTGGGAAATAATTGAAAAATTAGTAAAGTTTTGCTGCTAATAATTAAAACCATATAAAATCAAATGAAATAAGTGTTAAATGTAAATAACAAAAAAAAAAAAAAAATAATAAATTTTAACTATGAAATTAACAAAATTGCAGTTTATTATTCATCAGGATTTTAATTAATCAAATTATGTACACATTTCTTATGTTACTTTGGAGGGTTCAAAAAAATAAAGTAACCAGACTTTTTTTGTCCACTGCTTAACTGTTTGTTTACTTGTATAAGTGAGTGAGTGGATTTCCTGTTTTCGGTAATGCCACTCAAGAATTTTCAGCCTGGCACAGCTGTTTCAGCATTTTGCGTATGTGTGTTGTCTTTCTTGTCGTTTGTGTTGGAAGAAGAAAAAAAAAAACAAAAAAAGCAAAATAAGGTTCCTGTTTGTTATTTGGATGACGTTAGCTCTGGGTTAATATTGTTGTTTACCTAGTTTTTTAAGTGTTGCTTTAAGAGTTGTATGAATGCATTAACTTACAACCAGTATACATTCACAACCAACTTACCAACCATGTTATTTAACTATGTATGTCACATTGACCTGCTCCAACAAACTAGATAACAACAACTACATTAACTACTAACTTTATTCACTTACAGACATTGCAAAGCCACAATATTCTCTGATGTTCTGTTTATTACCCACATTACAAGTAGTGTTTTTTTTTTTTTTTTTTTTTAGATATACATTATTTCTGGAAGAGATGTTTAGAGACGCCAGGTTTTGGAGAATAAAAAATTATCTATTTATTCTATTGGCAAAAGTAAACCAAATGTTTATTTATTACAGGAAGTTTTTTTTATAAATCTCATAACACTTCAGGGCAAACTTTTTTCAATGTCTACTTTAGTTGTACTATAATTTATTTAAACTTCCTATAAGAGTTTAACCTAATTTAGAAAATTGACTCCAACATGTCTTTGATAGATTAATTCTTATTTTGTTAATCGAATCCTGATGGAAAGTTAGCATAGAATATGGGAAAGAATCGCGACTAAAGACTGTAGTATAATGAAAATATAACCCCATTTTTTAATCACTTGGATTTAATAAATCCAAAAAATAGTTCAAAAACCGCTCAATAGATGGAGTTAGATTCCACATATTATAACTATATTTTTCTATCCGACTCTTTTTACACCCTAATTTTTAATACCGAATTCAAGGATGAAGGATTTTACTGTGACTTTTAATTTTTCATTAGATTTTATATAAACCAGCGAGAAACATAATGGCCGTTTTTTTAAATCACTGGATTTATTTTCGGATTTATTTTATTTTGTTAAAAAATCCAAATTTTGTTTTTTAATTTCCAAAATTTATAATTTTTATCAAAATCTAATACTTATTCGCCAATATAATCTGCAAGAAAATCATTAAATTTTTTAAAAATGTGAACACAGGAATTGAAATAAGCTAAATCCAAAATGGATTTAAAAAATAAATAAATCCGTTTTGGATTTAGCTTAATTTCATTCCAGAAATTGCATTTTCGCAAACTTTAAATTTTTTGTTTCACATTATATTAGGGAATAAGTGTTAGATTTGGACAAAAATATAGAATTTTGAAAATTAAAAAACAAAATGTGGATTTTTTAACAAAATAAAATAAATCCAAAAATAAATCCAGTGATTTAAAAAAACACCAAATGTCTTTTCAGTTTTTTCACTTCAATTTATATTTTCACACAATTAATATATTCAACTGCAATATTTAATATTCACCAAATAGAGTAAATTAAATTACTTACAGTAGAATAAAAAATTGCCATTCTATTTAAGCTATTTATTAATGTCCAAGATGGAAAATAAGTATTTGGTGAAGTACAGTCTTATTTTCTAACATATCTTATATAAAAAATATTAAGAAAAATCTTTTACTTATGTAATTTTTGTACCAAAAAGGACAACCCACTAACGGGATATCCCGCACAAAATTCCCGGGATAGCGGGAATGAAACATTAGTGGGATTTCCGAGAATTTCCGGGACGGGATTGTCACTAATTGTCACTGAACATTATATATTGTTAATATTAATATAATATAAAATACACTGAAACAATAATTCACTTAAAAAAGAATTCAATTAAATTTATTTTCCCATTATTATACGACGGGTACTATTTATATTTCGGGAACTGGCAACACTAAAATTAATAGATAAAATCTGGCAACACCATAATAACGTTTGACATTTTTTTAGCATAAACATACTCACAAGGTTTTGATGTAGAAGCGCTATTTGTTTTGTTTACAGTGAGTTAACAAAATCAATTTGGCCAAAAATTGGAAACTTCAAGAGCAGGTTTTCGTTGGATTATTTTTCACAACTTTCGACGTGGATTATCTCAACAAGAATGTGTCGATTAGGGATACCGATCCCGAAATCCCGATCCCGAAAATCCCGGGATTTTCGGGATTTAGAAATCCCGAAATCCCGGGATTGGTCTTGAAAAAATCCCGGGATTTCCGATTTCATTATTTGCCATATTTTATCTCTTTTTGTATTTTTTTATTGTTATATATTCGACCTAAATCACATAAATGTAATATCTTATTAAATGTTATTAAAGAAATAATTTTTCCCATTCATAAATGAATGCTTCCTTTGCCAAATCGATTAACTCCATTTTCTAAACTTTATAAAATTTTAATTTCAAACCCCTTTATTGACTAACTGTGAAATATTCAAAACAAATTTCTCTGATAAGAAATATTAACACTACTAAATTACAAAATCTAGAATTTAACGGGAATTTTAAAAAACAGTATATGTGACGCGCAAAATAGAAAGGGACCTAAGGATAGAAAGGGACCTAAGGTCAGGAGAGCATGGGATCGGTCTCATTCGATGCTCAGATGTTGTCCACAAAAAAAAAATGATTTTTTTACCCTTAGGTCCCATTCTCTATGCGCTGTCACATATAATATTTTTTAATTTTTCTCACTAATACTAATTTATTTTTCTATATGGAGTTAATCGATTTGGCAATTGAATCATTCAAATAATTGATTACGGATTAAATAAATCTGAATTTAATAATTTAAAAACCTTTATTCAGCTGTGAAACTTTTGAAAATCATAATTCAGGTTTATTTAATCTCTTAAAGGACATGTTTTTATTTATTTTATTGATGATTTGCTAAAATCATAACTTCATGCAAAATAATTTTGCCGACTAAAAACAGCAAATTCTTGTTAAATTAGAAAAATCTAACAATCTGCCTTTCTGAAATCAGCTTAATATTTTATGTTAGTTGATTTAAAAAAAAACTAATAGTCACTAAATATTTCTGATGATTTCAGCAGAGTAGTTTGTATTTGCATTCAATTAATTTAAGCCAAATATAACTAAAAATTTGCAGTGTTTTAGTAAAAACTTTTAGTTAAAAAGTTTCTTCAGAGGTAAATTGTGATTTGAAATTTGCTTAAATTTAACTCATAAGTATAGTTTTAATCGCGGAACTTTTTTGCTTATTTTTAGTAGCTTTTTCTGCTATTTTTACATACTTATTTCTATGAGTGTAGTTTCTGTTTAAAGCCAGATTCACGATGCTGTAGTACTCCACTCTGAGTGGATTTTGTTCCTTTCTTTTTTGCACTTACATAGTTTTTATTTCTATTTTACACACTGCACTCTGCAGCGTTGAGTACTACAGCATTGTGAATCCGGCTTAATTTGTTTATTTCTTCATACTGCAAGAAATAATAAGTACATTTTAAATGAATTATTTTAATTTGTAGGATTTATTTCAGCTATTTATTTTTAAAATTAAAAATATGATGAAACAAAAAAATCCCGAAATCCCGAAAAATCCCGGGATCCCGATAAATCCCGGGATCCCGATAAATCCCGGGATCCCGAAAAATCCCGGGATCCCGGGATTTCAATTTTTAAAATCCCGAATCCCGGGATTTGTAAAAACCAGTCCCGTTCGGCATCCCTAGTGTCGATGAACTCAGTTCTTTGTTTGGTTATAAATCATCAGCAAAAACCACAGTATAACGCTCGTATAGTGAATTCAATCGTGAATATCCCATAAATTATCAATCGCTCAAAAAAGGCTTGCGTCAGTTGGTGTCAGGGAATGATTAAAAATGATTTGAACGAATGCAAAAGTGTATTGATCATCAAGGGGAATAATTTAAAAATGTTTGTTATTATTTGCTATTCCCGAAATATAAATAGTACCCCTCGTAATGCTATCAACCAGTAGATTTCGTCATTTTGTTCCAATAAATTTGAGGAATTTTTCCGTATTTCTAAAACTAACAGAAACTGATAAATTCGGACTATCACCAAGACAAACAACTTCGTAATAATTTCTTCTTACCTACCAGTACACTCGAAAAAGGTTTTTATTAAAACATTACATATGTATGTATATCGAAAAATTTATATGGATCAGCAGAAAAACTTTTTTTCTTCCAATTTCCTTTTATTGTGGTGCAAATTTTGGAAAAATCGGAAAGCTAAGCCTTTGGAGACCTGCAAATATAGTTTTCGATTTTGAAAAAAGAAATGTCTTTTTTAACTGCCGATAGAGAAAACAATTAAGATTATTAAAAAAAATTCTAGAATAAAAGAAAAACCATAATGTTTCACAAAAATCGAGAAAACCGTTACTGCTATTTCTAAAATTTTAAAATATTCCTATTCAGACGGACAATTCTGTAAGTTTTTATTTTGCCGTTAAAAACCTAGAATCCCACTACAGCACTCCAAAATTAGATAAAAATTATACATCACATGATATATTTTACTTATAAAAATTTTACAAATGTTTTCAAAAATCGAAAACTTTAGTCGCAGATCGTCGAGGGTTAAGCTTTCCGATTTTCTTCAAATTTGCAATACATACATTTTAGACCATAATTCCAACAATAATTGGAAAGGTGAAAAAAATGCCAGTACAATGAACCAGGTCGGATAGAATCTGAAATTTCAACTACAGTTTTACTTTTTTGTGTGACTGAATTAAACTGTTCTGTTAATTTTAACTGTTCTTATTTGCAGCCAAACGTTAATTTTTACTATAGTTAATTATACTGCTGTAGTTTTTATTTACAATTTTGCATTTATAAAAACTGCTGTAAAAATTGATTGACAATGGTTTGTTGTTTAATGTCTTTTAAACGGTCAGTGGTTGGGTTATTGAATGTTTATATACGAAGATAGACAATAGAGACTTTCAGTTCAGTTCATTTGAGTTGAGTTCGTTCATTTGGTCGATGATTTTTATTTTTTTTTTTTGTTTAGTTTCCCGATTGTTTATTCAAGGTATTTGTTTATATTTGAACTTATAATGCCTTTAGAAAAAAAAAGTATATACAATATTGTACAACTGTATATTCATATAAAAAAGAGTACATTGTGTTTTTTGCTCTATAAAATGACCTTGACTTTCAGCAACCAACTCAGCACATAGGCAAAGAATGATTCAATGAATGAACGGTCGGTTGGGTTGATTGTTGGACGCTTGGTTGGGGTTTAATAAATGGTAATAAAAAATATAAATTATTAAATGTTGCTTTAAATTTTTTCATTTTAAAAAAGGTAGTTATAAATTTTTAAATAGTTCAGTGACTTGAAAATGTATGAAACAAAACTCATGATTAAATCACCGTCACATGGAGCAAATACGAGAACAATTATTTGGCTTATTAAACAAGGTCATACGTAGTAGTACTGGCAGGACTGGATGTCTTACAATACCAGTACGGTCCCACAAACGTATTGTGGTTGCTCAGGGTTGGTAACCCAGTCATAAAACCTTATTACCCAAGAAACGGAACAAAATAATGAAAATCAACGGATCCCCCAGTCGACGACCTTTAGCTTTCGAAAAAGGACAATGATAGGAACATGGAACGTCCGAACATTATCAGATCCAACAAAACTTGCCCAAGCTGCGTCAGAAATGGATAGATACAACTTGGATATACTAGGGCTGGCGGAAACTAGATGGATTGGTCAAGGAGATATGAGGCTGATAACTGGACATTACTTTATGTATAGCGGTAATAGTGATGAACGTGCAAGAGGAGTTGGAATTCTAATCTCGCCAGGATGCAGAAAATCTCTAAAAGAATTTAGACCAGTCTCAGATAGAATAATAACAGCAAGATTCTATACAAAATTTCGGAATATAACATTAATACAATGTTACGCCCCAACGGAACCATCCGATGATGACACCAAGGATAATTTCTACAGTCAGCTTGAGTTAACTATGGGGAACACACCAAAGGGTGATATAGTTGTTGTGCTAGGTGATTTCAACGCGAAGGTTGGCAACAATAACATCGATTCTCGCTCCGTCATGGGCCGCCACGGCCTTGGTAACGTAAGAAATGACAACGGTGAACGATTAATAGAATTCTGCTCAACACATGATCTTTTTATCGGTGGTACCAAGTTCCCTCATGAGGACATACACAAGTACACTTGGAAATCTCCGGATGGCATCACACGTAATCAGATTGACCACGTATTAATCAGTAGGCGATACCACAATACATTGTTAGATGTTCGTACCCGTAGGCGTGCTGATATTTATAGTGACCATAACTTAGTAGTAGCACAGTTTCGATTACGTCCAGCGGCTCTAAACAACCAAGTGTCTTTAAATAGGCGAATAGATGTTAATAAACTTCATCTGCCAGATGTTAACACCAGCTATCGCGCATCTCTTACTGGTGAAATAGGGGCATTATACGAACCTCATACCTAGGAAAACATCGCCACAGTGTGCAAGGAAGCAGCAGAGGCCACAATAGGTTTACAACAGCAACAAAGAAAACCATGGATAGGTAATGAAACATGGGAATGCATAGAAAGACGACGAGAGCTTAAAGCTAAACTTATGAATAATAAAAATCCAAATGAGAGAGCTGTTTTAACATGTACGTATAATAATGCGGAAAAGGAAGTAAAGAAGTTGGCTGAAATAGGTGGACAGGAATATTATAACAATATCGCGTTATCCGCAGAAAGAGCAGCGTACCGGAACGATCTACGTGGCGTATATGAAGCAATAAATAATCTTGCAAATGTAAAACCCCACATACCTCCGTTAAAAGACTGTGATGGAAATATTTTGACAACAGATGTGGAACAATTACACCAATGGAGAAAATTCTTTGAAGACTCTGTGGAACCAACGGAGATAAGTGTTCAAACCCCAAACAATGCATTACGGCGAAACCCATCCAGAACCATTTCAACTGAGCCCCCATCTATGGAGGAAATCCAAGCAGCAATAAACAGGCTAGGGAATCACAAAAGTGCAGGCCCTGACAACATTGCAGCGGAATTGATTAAATATGGCTCTGATATTCTTGCACCTGTACTGCATCCCGTCTTCAGGAAAATCTGGGTAGACAACATCATCCCATCTCAGTGGAAGGAGGGTGTAATTATAACAATCCCAAATAAAGGGAACCTAAGTGATTGTAAAAATTGGAGAGGAATTACTCTCCTCAATACAATTTTAAAAATTCTTGCTTTTATAATTCTTGACCGTATATCACCTAGCCTCAACGCAACCTTACGGCAAGAACAAAATGGCTTTAGACCACAAAGATCATGCGTGGACCATATAAACACTCTACGTATAATTATTGAGCAGTCCGTGGAATGGCGTTCCCCTCTGTACTTACTTTTTGTAGACTTTGAACGAGCTTTCGATACCATCTCAAGGGATGCGATATGGTACTCCCTGAAGCATAAAGGTATACCAGGGGAAATAATTTCCTTGATTCGCGAACTGTATGCAAATGCCGAGTGCACTGTTAGATTGAAAGGGAAAAATAGCGAAAAATTTACTATGAAAAGAGGTGTAAGACAGGGATGCGTCTTGTCCCCACTGTTGTTCATTGTTGTACTGGATAATATCCTCACGAAAACGAACGACGAAGTTCCCGACGGCATACAGTGGCGACCTTTCCAAAGACTCAATGATTTGGACTATGCGGACGACATTTGCTTCTTGTTTCATACATTGACTGGAACGAGAACTAAGCTTGAAATGTTAATTAAAAATGCAGCGCAAGTTGGTCTACGAGTCAATATTAAGAAAACCAAGCTAATGCGGATTGAAACCTCTAATCAGACACCGCTTAGTGTTGCAATAAGTGGCGTTCCAACGATAATAGAAGACGTAGAACAATTCTGTTATCTTGGTAGCACAGTTTCCAAAAATGGTGGTGCAAATAACGACGTCATAGCACGTATAAATAAGGCCCGTCACGCATATCACAAGTTAAGGAAAGTATGGTCCAATCGGAATATATCCCAGCGAACAAAATTAAGAATTTTCAACACCAGTGTTAAACCTGTTCTCCTATATGGTTCTGAAACCTGGAAAGTCACAGACTTCATATGCAGAAAACTTCAGGTATTCATCAACAAATGCCTGAGACGAATCTGTAGAATATTTTGGCCTCAAACTATTTCCAACGAAGATTTATTGGGAAGGACAAACACCGATCCAATAATTATGGAAATAAAACGCCGAAAGTGGCGGTGGATAGGCCATACGTTGCGCAAACCTGACAACGATATTGCAAAAATGGCCTTTGAATGGAACCCTCAAGGCGTCCAGGAAGACCTTTTACAACGTGGATAAGATCTATTCATGCTGAACATCGATCTAGGGGAACATGGCAGCAGATCAAACTATTGGCGCAAGATAGGCAACGATGGACTGATTTTGTTTCCGCCCTATGCTCCGACTAGGAGCTATAAATATCTAGCATAAGTATTATATTTAATATTCGTTTTACATATAATTTCAAATGCTAAATATTTATTAAAGGAATAAAAAAAAAAAAAAAAAATACGTAGTACTATGTAAATTTAAATAAATTTATTTAATAAAAAATAACTGCATTTGCAGTATAAAATAACTGCAGTGGTAGTTAATGGAAATACAATTGCAGTGTACACTTGCTAACTGCAATCGCAGTTATTTTTACCGGCATAATTTTACAACCACCGACTCAGAATGACTTGCTGGGTCGATTTGAATATGTACGTTCGTTTTTCTGTCCATGTAACATTTACGTTCCTTGTAAACACAATACCTATTGCAATTCTGAAGGTGATTGCATGCAATTTGGTTCATAACTTTGTATTGCCCCAAGGACGAACGATATTGAAAATAGTTAAACTCGGGTTTACCCTAGTAAAGGCAAAGCGATTACCTGCACAGAACTTAATAATTTTATTCATTAACCAGATAATGTTTATTCCAAGCAAACACAAAAAAAAACTATTCCAACTATTGCTCAGTTCCTGCCAGTTTATCTATAGCATGTTGAATGCCGAAAAAGTACGACATTCTTTTTTATGAATTTTCCATTTTTCGGCATTAAATTGTTAAATGAATTGTACAAATTCGGAACTGAATACCTAACTGCTGAACTCGATACCTAACTTTAGGACGCCTGCCCCCGCTAGAATGCAGAAGTTTGACCTGTCAAGTTTCAAGACCCAAAGAAAAAACCAAAAATATTTCGGATGTATCTCGGAATTTATCTGAGATTTGGTAATATTTGATTCAGTTAGCAATATCTACCTTCTTTTCTTAAAAAATAGATGGCTTTAATTAAATATAAGCCGTCAACATATGCACTATTAGAAAAAAGTCTGTAAAAAGTTTGTTAAATCTGCTTAAAACTAGCTAAAAGCATTCTGCAGAAAAAAACTGGGAAAAACTTAAAAATCAGTGGAATCTCTTTGCTAAACAATTTCAAAGATAAAACCTGCAAGAAAAAATCTAAATTTACAAAATTTTAATGTTATTTGAAAATAATATCCAGTCAGAAATTGCTAATGGTATAAAAAATCAAGCACTGCCATATCACTGGATAACCGTGGTGTTAAAAGTAAATGACTGGCAGAACTCTCATTTGGGACGCTTTGCCAGCGTTTGGAAAAAGCATTTTGTTAGTCAAAAGATTTCTAGTTCAAATCCGGTTACAGACATAATTTTTTTTTATTTTATTTTTATATAAAAACATTTTTTGTGTTAAAAAATTTATTTTTTTTAAGACCAACATATTAGCGCAACCAGTGGATAATTTCCTTAATTTTGAAAATGATGATCGAGTCGATTGATATCGTTTTCTGATAGCTTTCTACACACTCATCACTATCGTATCATTTCGAACATTGTTTCAAAGATGATAGTTAAAGTGGTGCCAACTTTTTCCTAAAAAATCGCTAAATCCAACTAAAAAAACGCTAGAAAATAGCCGCTAATAGTTAAATCATGTTCATCTCGCTAAATTAGTTGAAATATCGGTAGATTTGACGAGAAAAAGTCTTCGCTTGTCATCAATTCTGGAAAAAAGGTGTGCAAACATAAATGTTGAATTATTTATATGATTTTTAAATATTTTTTTATATGAAATTATAATTTTAATGACTAAGAGTGGAAATAAATAAAGCAAAAATAAATTGTTTTTTTTTTGTGTTTAAGAAGAAAATATTCGACGCGATTGCTATTTTGCTATCGTGCATTTTTACGATATCGTTTGGATGATTTTGTGCTTATGGAAACTGAATTAGCTGTCTAAATAATAATTTCGAAAAAACGATTACAAAAATTACCACTACGTGAAGCAACACCATCGTCAAAACGATATCGTCAGACGTTAATCGTCCTATTTAATTCGCGCACAGTATTTATCCAGTGACCAGATTCTATAAAAAATTGGCGATTATCGTCTACACTCATTGAAATAAATCTGTAAAAATAGCAGCAAAAGTTACTAAAAATTAGTTAAAAATGATGCTGCAGAAAATATTGCTGAAATTAGCAGATTTTTTTTGATAAATACTAGTAAAATAAGAACAGCAAAATTAAAACTGTTAAATATACCAAATTTTTGTTATATTTGAGTTAAATTTTCGTTAATGGAAAATACAAAATTAAACTTCTAAAATCAGCAAAAAAAATTTGCTAAATAATTTGTAGCCAAAAAAATCACAAAAAAAAATTAAATTTTCGATTTCTTTTTAATGCAAATAAAAATGTCCCCATTCGAAAACAGCAGTTTACAGTTTTTTTTTAACAAATATTTCTGCTGATTTTAGCAGGATAAAATAGCAAATATTTTGTATATATAACAGTTTAGTTTTGCTATTTTTAGTCTACTAATATTTAGCAAAATTTTCTGCAGATTCCACAATACAATTTG
The DNA here is from genome assembly GCA_949987735.1 of Leucophora obtusa. Lineage (NCBI taxonomy): Eukaryota > Metazoa > Arthropoda > Insecta > Diptera > Anthomyiidae > Leucophora > Leucophora obtusa. Next base: position 50,403,790 of record OX465296.1, read on the forward strand.
TTACTTTAAATTAACTAAAAGTTAACTTAACCTTCTAATGCTCTTTCTTCTGATTACGATTTATTTACACTATATATTTGGCTTTGAACATCTACTATGGACAAATATTAAAATTTTAATTTTTCGCTTTATTTAGGCGATATAGCACAACAAAGGTTGAAGACGTATCTAGAAACCCAGTAGTCGAATAATTTCGGTTTTTGATATAAATAACACTATCAGTAAAATAAAATTGCGTACCGAAAGTTGTGGATCAATTGTTGGTATTTCAGAAGTTATGGCGATTTTCGCTTTTTGAAAATTATGAAATTTAGCGAATTTGATACTAAACATCAATACATTTTGACGAAATTAGTTCTGCTTACTAACACATTTGAGTATATAATCTGTGTTTAATTTTAAAACAATCAGTTGGCTAGTTTTTGAGTTAAAGAAATATTCGTAGGACGTATCCTGGCGTTATCCCGTGAGTCCTGGATAAAAATTTTTAACTTATTTTACAATTAGAGACTCTAAACTAGCTTTGTTATTATCGATAATATACACCAGATCGTAAATGTATTCTTGGGCGATTTTTCAAATATTGTTTTCTGTTTTAAAAAATTAATTTTTTCAAATTTACTAAATTTTCACTTTACATGCTTCTCGCTTGAAAACCGTTCCTTATACAAAAAAAAGTTTGAAGGCAGAAAAGGGGGTAGTTAAGTTTTCTGTAGATTTAATGCAACTTGTTTAATAAAATATTGTTATTTATTCAAAAACTATTTAAAATCTGAAGACCGACCAAAGGCGGCCTTGGGCATTAGAGGGTTAAGTATAAATAAAATTCTGTAAATTTAAAAGTTTTAATTTTGCTGTTCTTTTTTTACTAGTAATTAGCAAAAAATCTGATAATTTCACCAGTTTTTTCAGCATCATCATCTTTAACTAATTTTTAGTAACTTTTTCTGCTATTTTTACAGATTTATTTCTATAAGTGCACTTTTCGAAGTAGAATTTCTAACATTATAAAGATGTTGGTTATAAAAATCTTAAAATATATGGTGCAAAATTGTTGTCTTTTACCAAATTTGTTACAATGTTTTAAAATATTTATATAATATGTTAGATATTAAACTTCGAAAAGTGGAAGTAATCGTCTTATAGAATCTGGGCACAGATGTTATAGTTCATGTACGTTTATACTCGTATTATACTAGTATGTCCTGTTAGCTGAGCGGTTAGAGCTCTCGTCTGGTAACCTGAAGGCCTTGGTTAAAATCATGGCAGGACAAAAAAAAATACAAATGATTTTTTTTCATTTTATTTTTCAAAATCTTTTTCCAGACCATCCATTTTTTGGTTTTGCTGGAGTTATGCCAATGTTGAAAATTTTGTTTTCCCAGTGCTTTTCCCGAGGTTTTTGAATAGTCTTCCCTTTTATGTAATTACGTTATCCTTTTGGGAATTAGAAGGATGTTTTTGCCAGTACTTTTAGTACCTGTAAAAGTGTTTTGTCATCGCCTTACTGTTTTCTGACTGGGTAGCTATTCTATAATATTGGTATAGGTATAAAATTTTAGGAAGGAATCTCCACATTTTAATAAAAAATTATTATTTTAATCTAACAGCAATATATTAGAAATGTTCGACATTACTAAATATCACATTTTCGAAAGGACATTTATAACCTCATTTAATCCTGACCTAATTTAATCCTAACAGAAGTGAATATTATATATTTTCATTTGATACACATATTATAGGTGTTAAACTTAACCAAGTTCTAGTATAACTCATAAAAAAATGGCTGGAGCTATTTTCGAAAATATTTTTTTTTTTCGTGTATATATAAAAAATTATAGCAATTTATTAAAATAATTTTATTTTATAAAAATAAATTTAATAATAATTTTTTAAAATTTTCAAAATGTATTTTCAATTCTACTTAAAATTTCAGCATCAAAAAATCGAATTATCTTTTTCACATTTAATTGTAACTAATTTATAAATATCTTTTTCTCTTTTTAGGTAAGTTCCATGAATTTTAATTTCTGATTATTTCGTAAATAATTTATTAAAGTTGAGTAAGTAAATCTTTGATAATAAATTTAGGTCACTTGCTACAATCTTAACATGAAAGTTGTTATATCTTCTAAACACAAAATTATCATTAACCTGTTAAGCGAATAAGAGAAAGATATTTTGTCGTCGCTGAGTAAGATAAATCCAAAATGCTTATAACACTTAATATGCAGTTGATGGGTTACATATTATTTAATTATGCTATTTGTAATAGTCGGAACTTTAAAAATTAGTGTTTATCGCAACTAACCTTTTAAAAGCATAAGACGTAAGCAGGTGCGGATCTGCAGAAAGGTTTTGCGGAAGGAAGTTAGATTAAAGTAAAGGGTGTTTTTTTAAGCTAGATAGAACTTTAAATTGTAAAAAGTAACACAAAAACTTAAATTTTGATGAAACATTTTTTTTTATTTGTTTCAGTATACTCTGACAAAACATCATGAATAGACTCACGCTTGAACAACGCTACGAAATTATCCAAATTTACTTTGAAAATCAGTCGTCGATTCGCGCAACTTATAGACGCAAAATTGTGTTCAGCGATGAGGCGCATTTTTGGCTTAACGGGTTTGTTAATAAGCAAAATTGCCGCATATGGAGTGAGACCAATCCACAAGAGACCCTACAGACTCCATTACATCCAGAAAAATGCACCGTTTGGTGCGGTTTTCACGCTGGTGGCATCATCGGACCTTATTTCTTCAAAAATGAGGCCGGAGCTCGCGTTACGGTCAATGGAGATCGTTACCGCACCATGATCAATGATTTTTTGTTTGAAAATATGGATGACATTGATCCGGAGGAGATGTGGTTTCAACAGGATGGCGCTACGTGCCATACGGCGAACGCAACCATCGACTTATTGAAATCAAAATTTGGCGATAAGTTGATTTCGAGAAATGGACCTGTCAATTGGCCTCCAAGGTCGTGCGATTTGACACCTCTCGATTATTTCCTGTGGGGCTACGTGAAGTCACTGGTTTATGCTGATAAACCAGCAACAATTGATGCCTTGGAGGACAGCATTGTTCGTGTTATTCGTGACATACGGCCAGCAGTGCTCGAAAAAGTGGCCCAAAATTGGACGTCCAGAATGCGCTTCGTCAAGAACAGCCGCGGTGCCCATATGCCCGAAATCATTTTCAAATGTTAATGTCACGTATTGATCTTTCCAATAAAAAAAAAATTTTGATTACAATTTAATTTTTTGTGTTATTTTTTACAATTTCAAGTTCTATCGGGCTTAAAAAAACACCCTTTATTTTTAATAACTTTTCTATTCTCCTTTATATTTTTGTATTGAAAAACTTTATTCACGGAGAGGAAATGTACCAATTTTCCTCCGCCTCGAATATAGTTTTTTTCAAATTTCCAAATAATTTAACAATAATCAAAATTTCCAAAAAAAAAGAATAATTCTTGGAAACAATACAAAAAAAGTGACAAAAACTTATTAAAAAAAGAACATTTACACATAAATTATAGCACCAAAATGATTCACTATTCAAACCGCAAACACTATAAAATAAACTTACGACATATTCCCTTTTTATTTAATTTATGCTTATGGATTCAAATTGGCAAAATTCAATATGGAAAATTAAACAACTAAAGTCAGTTGGGTTGACTTTTGTTTACAAATGCTTAAAGAATTGAATTAAATATTACGGATTTATTGCAAAAAGAAAAAAAAGAAAAGGCACGTACTACAATATTGAAAAAGGGGGTCTATGAGTCATGGTTAAAGTAAAATTAAATAAATCGTATGATTAAAGTACAATAATACAATAAAAATTTGAATATACACTCAAGAAAAAATATTTGGTTTGATTTGAAAACAATTCAGGAAGTCTGATTAGCTGTGTTTTATATCCAACAGTAATTTTTTCCCTTTTAATCCCCCTACGATCTGATATGGCACAAAAAAACACTTTAAACTTTTTGCTTCGAGTCTGGTCAGACACCCAAAATTCGATCTAACAGTGAGGTCCCAATTTCTGATTTTCCGCCTTCAAAGCTTTGTAAAAACGGGGAGATCTGACTCAAAATTGCCTGGAATGAGCGCTATCTGATTCATGACTAAAATTATATACACTCAAAATAATACGTCTGTAATTTAACAGAACTGTTTCTAATTTTTGGCATTTTTTATTACAAAAACAATTAATTAATCAACTTAATTTATGTGAAATTACCAAGAACAAAAAATTAAAAATAACGGTAACGATATTTTAAGGATAACGGTATTTCATTTATTTCGATAACGGTATTTTATGGGTATCGATATTTCATATATTTCGGTATCGGTATTTTAAGGATAATGGTATTTCATTTATTTTGGTAACGGTATTTTAAGGATAACGGTATTTCGATTATTTCGATAACGGCATTTTAATGGTAACGGTAGTCAGTTGAAAGGGTTTTGAATCGATAACGGTATTTTATTTTTTTGAATCGATAACGGTATTTTATTGCCTTCCAACCCTGCATATACAGCAAATTTTGCATACAAAAATAAAATTACTTCGTTATGGTTGTGCTGCATTACCATAACAACCAAAGAGTTGTAAGTGTTGAATATTTGGGTACTAAGTACTCAATACTGCCTGCTTTTATGAGTACTCAATACCCTATTGAGAAGTTAAATAGTTTCAGTTTGTATTTTCCCAAATAATTTTTGTCATGGAAATAACCTACGACAATATAACTTTTCCTTATAACTCTTTTGGAAAAAGATTGTATGAAAAACTGTTGAGCAGTATCGAGTACTCAATTGAAAAAGCATTGAGTAGTATCGAGTACACAAAGTTATCGAGAATTTACAGCTCTAGTAAATTAAAATAAAAAAGGAAACTGCTTTTAGGCGCACATAAATGTAAGGGTATGCAGCAAAGATAGCTAAACTGAAAAACAAAACGATATGCACCACAAAATAAGAAAATTTATTTTTTCGAAAGCTTAATAACTTTTAATTTATTGTATATAAATTTATGAAAGTTTAAACATTATACTTTGTTTATAATATATGCAGAAATTAACCCTCTAACCGACCTAAGCTTTTTTGCAATGAAATTTATACCATGTGTTCCTCACGAAAAATAAACAATAAGTTCTTCTACAACATTTTTTTTTCATTGCTTACTTTAGGCGATATGGGCCAAAAGAGGTTAAGAGTGAATCTCGAAATAAGCATAAATTATTCCTCTTACCAATTGCAATAAAAAATTAAGAGGATGTGGCGATTTTCGTTTTTCGAAAAATACGAAATTGAGCGAAAACGCTTCAACTTCAATATATTTATATTATGCAAACTTATCAGCTTTGCTACTTATACCAAATGTATTCTTTTTACTAAATTTTAGGAAAATTCGTCCATTCGTTTTCAAGTTAAGGCGATGTCCTTTAAAGGTATCCTTATGGAATCCTGTGTGTCCTTGGCCCAAAGTAAGGAATTTTTTGAATAGCTTAAGCTTCAATCTTACTTTGTGGTCATTAACAATTGTTTAGTCAATTTAAATATGTTTTTAAGATTTTTGAAAATTTTGTTTGATTTAAAATATTTATTTTTCGAAATTTTTCGAAATATTATTTTTGACACTTTCTCTGTTCCAAAAAAAATTCTTCACAAAAAATTTTTAAAATTTGTTTTCTATTGAAGCTTAATTTTTTATTATAAAATACTCATTTGGCGCTTTTGTGGTCAATTTAATATACCCCACCTGGAGGCGGGATTGCCGGTTAGAGGGTTAAGAGTGGAAATAAAAAAATATATTTATCATGTAGGTTTTAAGAAGGATTAATATAAACACTCTTTATCGTTTTCCTCGATTACAACTTTTTTGCATAGGGGCCAAACCAATAATAAGCTGTAACCACATACTTTGTATGCTGGCGCGTAAGCATACTTGTGTGCAGCAAGTCATTTATGTCGATTGACAATCTAGACTCCCAAGTTCAATTCCCGGCACGTGCACATTTTATTAAAAAAAAAAAATTTAACAATAAAAAATGTTTTTTATAGATTTTTTTAAATCTATTTTTATACTCTTTTTTTTTGTAAATACTGGTAGCAAATAGGAAATTTAATAAGAAAATGAACTGGTTATTTGGTAATGATTTTCTACACTTGGTATTTAAATTCATTATGGTAATAATAGTGTACAATTTTCGGGATTACTTATATAAAATAAATTTAATAATCCGGCAGATTATCGGATAATCTTCAATATGGACAACAACTTTTTCAGTGTTGCCATAAATAAAAATTTAAAAAACCCCCTAAATCTGCCGTGACTTTTTAAAGCAAAAAAACTGCTAAATTGTTGTCATTAGTGTCAAATATATGCTTTTCAAACAATTATAATCCTCATAAACGTCAAAATAGACATAGTAAACGATCAAGATTGGGCGTACGTAATAATGGAGATTACTAAGCACAGCTGGTAATCTCCATTATTTAACATTTAACTCAGTAAATCATCAAGAATTAATTATCCATAATTTTTTTTTCCATTTATAATATAAAAAATATATTTATAATTAACACTAGCTGTGTTTTCGAACCAATACATTATTACCTTTCGTATGCACATCAGAGAACTGCATCTGCTGATTGCAAAACCATCATACGTAATCAACATCCGAATAAACATTCGTTTGCGTTCAAGCGCCGAATAAACTCAAATACACATATTCGTTGCTGATTTTAAATCAATCAAACCAAGTGATTTTTGTTGCATCTTTGATTTAATCATTGGTCGTTTTCATACCATTCATTTCATTCATATTCGTTCGGATCAACGGCGATTATTTTGATCTAGAATAAATCAGAAAAAACTAAAATGAACGCGTATGAGTTTATTCATGATTGAATCCAAATAAAAGAAAATAATTTCATAACAATAAAGAGGGGGTTTACAGTATCAGATTTTGTAGAAACACATTTATTAAATGGTACAGTCTACATTCCCATTATAAAACAATAAGATTTATTTTTTTTTTATTTTATAAAACCACTAATACTTTGATTTATTCATGTGGGTTCAAATGTTCGATCAGCCGACTACGCGTTCAGCAGCATGATGGTGATTTTATTCAACAGTGAGTTTTTTTGAGTGATTAAATGTGAATAAGAATTTTAGTGTATGATTAAATCAAGAAAAAAGTTGATTTTGCAGTTCTCTGATGCACATTAACTTTCAACGTTTCCACATCTAAAGTAACTTTTTCACGTTACATCTTAAACAATTTTGCTCACGTACGTTCGGTTATACCGGAACTATTATAAACACTATATGTTTAAAATGTGTTTGTACTTCAATCAGTTTGACTTTGAATTGCTCTAAATACTTAACGGTGATAGGCATGAGCGAAAATACGGTTACTATAAGACCCGAATAATGATGAAGGGCGTAGCTGGCCAGAAAATGTATTCTATTCAGCTAGTAACTATATTTTTATTCATTTAGAAAATTTTTTTATAATCTTGATATTGTTGAAAAAAAAAATGATTCATACATTTAACAAAAAAGTTTCCTTAAAAAGCTAGATCATAAAAATTAAGATTTTCATTTAAGAAAATCTTTGTTGTTTCTTATTGACATTTTTAACTACTATTTTTCTATGAGTGTAAAAATAAAATACATACATGCGTATATTTAAATATTTGTTCTCATTTATAAACTATAAATTTTTTATTTGCTTTCAATTCCAATTTAGCTTTTATTGAGCCAACAATTTTTGTAGAATTATCGAAAATATAAGAAAATTTGATCATAATTGGAGCCTCTATAAAAAATGATGGCATTTGTTCTATATCCCATTTAAAACCTCGTATATAATAAGTAGTGTGAGCCAGTAAAGGACATTTCTGTGGTAAATTACTATAATGTTTCAAAGAAACCAGAGCCGAATACATTAATGTAACTTGATGTTTTAAAGTCAATAAATCACATCCATTGATGGAAGTTAAATTTAATAATATGAATTCTTTTTCTGTCACGTGACGAGGACGTTGTAAAATAATTAAAATATTAAAATTAAAGTGATTTATTTGACGTTTAAATGACATTTCCATTTGTAAATAACGTCTTTTGGCATTTTTATTTAAATTGCAAGAGAGTTTTTCAACAATTTGCTTATGCTCCATAGCAGAATGTTTTAAATTATCCTCATTATCATCGTGTATAGTTAAACAAGTGAAACTTTCAAAAGTCAACTCAAAATCACGCTAAAAAAAGAGCAAAACAAAACAAAAATTAGAAAGAAAAATTATACAAATTTATCTAGATTTACAAAAAAAAAACAAAATAAATGAAATGAAATATAAACAAAATGTATGTCAAAGTGTTTCACCTTTACTATAAGATTATCTGTTGATGATGAAGATGACGATGATGAAAGTACCGGTGTTTGGCTTTTCTGTTTCTGTTCCAACTCATGACTTATAGGTGAAATGTATAATAATATTAGTAATAATAACAGTAATTTTTTATAACCAAATTTAGTTGTTTTTGTTTCTAAGATGTTAAACATTATTTAAGTTTTTCTCCTTTTTTGCCAGTTATTGTATTTTTTTTTATTTATTACCAAATTTTTATTTTTTATTTTTGCTTTAATCTTCTTCTAACCAAATATATAAACTGAGATTTTTTAAAATGAAATTTAAACTTATTATGGCAAATGTAAAACTATTTTAAATACTGAAATAGAAAAGTTTTTAAGCCGAGACTAATGATTTAATAATGATGATGTTAAACTATTTAACAGTCTGTGATCAACAACATTAAGATTTTATTAAACAATTTCAATTAGTTCAAAATATATTTTTTGTTTTAAAAATCGAAAGTACACTTGAATTAAATAGTAGAAAAAGTAGTAAAACGTTTTGTTTATCAATTTACAGTTTTTTTTTTTACCAATTTTTAGTACAAAATTATTTTTTATTAAAAATTCTTGCTATTCTCTATTTACTAATTTTCGTTGCTGCTTTTTGCAAAATATTTTGCTAGAATCAGCGACCAATATGGAGGCGCGAGTTCACATTCTACTTTCAAAGACGCTTGAAACATGTTTATGAGGGACGGAATCAGTTGACAGTTCTTGTACTAGGCTTTATGGGGTCGCTAAACTCGAATCTCGTATCAGATTTTTAGAATTCTGAATGGCAGATCCAATATAGCAGATGAATTTGAGAACAGTCGGAATTTGCTTTTAAATTTGTACTTGATGGAATTTGATCTCTCTGAATAACAATTTCACAACAGATTTTAAGAATTTAGTGCACATGATTTTTGTAAAAAGCGATTTGATTCGTATCTAAAACTTTTGGGGTTCGCTTAATACGATTCTGATATCAGATTCTCAAAATTTGAAATGGCGACTCCAATATGGCAGATTGTTATTATTTTTATTTTTTTTTTTTAATAAATCATTTGGTTTCGTTGCAAATTATTTATTGGAATATTTTGGAAGTCGTTTAATACAAATCAGCTTTCAGTTTTAAAGTTTTAAAAATAGCGGATTCAATATGACGGATGATTTTTTAAAATAGATCGGCTTTGCTTGTAATTATTTAACTTTGAATTTTTCGAGTCACTCAATCCGACTTTCGATTTTTCAAACCTAAAATGCGGATCCAATAGAGAACGCTTAATACGAATCTCACATAACATTTTCAAAATTAAAAATTACAGATTTAATATGTCAGATGATTTTTCCACAGTAACCCAGCAAAATATTGGTAATGACACCTCATTGCTGTCTGCATTACCAATAATGATATATCATTACCTTTTGCATTATTTTGTAATATAAAATAATGACTTCCTAATAATGGCCTATTTTAGTCACTGCTTTTAAATATAAAATAATGACTTACTCGCAATAGTTTAAATAAGTACTTTTTACAAAGTTAAATTTTATACATTTATATTTATTACATGTAAATATGTTTTGTGTTAAAATTTTTATGACGAGTACTAAAATTATACACTAGCAAAAGCTTTCATTTTTCTGAATGTATTTCCTGAAGCTAATAGTATTTGTGTAACTCCTTATTTTTTAGAATCAAGTAAGCAGTCGGATAACCACTTATAATTCAACTTTTTGAAAGCATGTTTGTAACCACTTATTATTCAGAATCTCATAACTACTTACTTCTCATTTTTTCGTAAGCGAGAGGGTAAGCGTGACTACTTATAAAGACGACCACGCCAAACAAAAATAATGAGTTTAGACGCCAAAAAATAAGTTGTGTGGAGCTATGAATTTCTATTATATAACCACTTATTTGGTAATGAAAGATTTTGCTGGGAATCAAACTGTAATATTGGATCCGCGATTTTAAATATTGAAAATTTGATGTCATATCTTTAAATAGTGATCGCCGCATAATTCCATATTGTTTTTGTAAATTCCCACGTAAACTGTTTCAAAGATAACCGATATGTTTTAAAAACCCATCTGCCATATTGAATCCGAACATTTTTAATTTCATAAAACTAATATCAGATTCGTTTTCAGCGACCCCCGAAATATTGCGCTAAGTTATTTACAATAAAACAGAGTAGTATATTGGAAGATGACAAAGCAAATTGTGGTAAATTTTTTGCTGTTGTTTTTCTTTTTTATTTAATATTTTAAATGTTAAATAACGCTCCTAGACTAGAACAGGAAATTCTCATTGAATTTGTAATTTAACTTAACAAATATTTCTAGAAATTCGAAAATCGTCGTCCCCTGACGATTTCCTCAGGCAAGAATGAAATCCGGATAGGGACATGCTTTCAACAGATCATTTTTCACAATTTGTCAAATAAGTTTTGGGATTTTAGCACATTTAATTCCTTTAATGCAATTAATGTATTTCCCGATAAAAATAAATTTAAAAAAACTGATTTTTATTCAAAAAAAAAAAAAAAAAAAAATATCCGCCATATCGAAAATGCCATTTTAAATTTTGAAAATCTGATATCAGATTCGTATTCAGAGGCCCCAAAAACAATAAAGTATCAGTTTAAAAGCAAATTCTTGTCAAATTCATTTGCCATATTGGAGCTGCCATTTTGAATTTTTAAAATCTGACGCCAGTTATTATTGGTAATTTAAATTTTTTTAAGTTGTCATTAATTATATTAATATTGACACTAATAAATTGTATAACAAAATCGTAAAAGTTTTGTGGGAATTCAGCCAGAAATATTTCAATAGTTTAATGAAAATGAGTGTTATTTTGGTGGGTTTTAAGATCAAATATCACAAATTTCAATTAGAATTCAATGAAAGATTTGCTCAGTGTACCACAAAAGTACGAATAAGTATAAAAACGAATTGCGAACAAATGTTGACAGTTTTTGGAAAGAGCCTCTAACTTTAACATGGTCTCGTTAATCGGTATTAACCCTCAAACAAACTTGGGACGAATTGCGCATTTCAAGGAACAGCGGAATTTTTTCTAGAGTTTTTCGGGATCCCGGCATTTTCCGCTCATACGAAACCAAATCCAGTAGACCCAAAAAATTGAAAAACAACCCAGGAGGAAATTGAAGACGGTACAAAAAACAAAGCGCTGTGAAAGCGTTTGTTGTCAATGGTACAAAAAAAAACGTTTTCACAGCGTTGAAAAACATTATTTTGGATTGCTTTTCGAACGTTCACAAACAGTATTTTAGGAGCGCTTTTCATACAAAATTTACAACCGTTTGTGAAATAAAAACACTGTTAAAACATTGCTTTAAAGCGTTTTTCTAACGTTTGCAAAAAGTACTTTCGCTGTCACATATATATAATTTTAATTATATTTTATTATTTATGTAAAAAGAGTTTAGCAATCATTATTTATGTAAAAGAGTTATAGCAATTGTCTCATTATGAAAATTTGTAAGAATACACTTAACTTGCACTAATTTTATACCAATATCAGCATAATTTTCATTAATTTTTTTTACATTATACAATCCAATTTCTTTTGATGAAAGTGGATACTTAAAAACGTCAGTTGTTTCATTATAAATTTGGCCATTTATCACAATTGTGTTTACAATGTTTGATGCTAAAAATTTCTTTAATTACTAGAATATTTCCATTACTGAGTAAGGCATACGTTGTCAGGGTGAGATGAAGTGAATTAAAAAAAAATTAATTTAATTGATAATTTTAAATGTTTAATTTTCTACGTAGTTTCCGCAATTTCAATTGGTATAAATATTGTTTTACAATATAATACAATTTATAAATACAATTTCATTGTATTTATAAATTGAGATTTAAAAAGTTAAATGTTTCTACCCGATTAAAAAAGATGATATGCTGACATATCTAATTTGATGAAATACAATAACTAATCACATACAATTTAATCCGAAAAATGGTGAATACAATTGTATCTACGTGGATCAAATTGGATTTAATTACTTTATATTATATACTATTTAATCCGAATTTTGACCAGACATTATTGTATGAAATAATATCTTAATATTTAAAAGTTGATGCAATTAGGTCCAGTTGGATAAAAATTTTCGTATTTCTGTTTTTATTAAATATTGTACTGAAAACCAATGGGGGATTCACGTTAGGTTTCGTGTATCGTGTGAACTAAGCAAATCTAGTAAGTTTGCGAGCCTTGATGTGAAACTGCATACATAAAAAGTATCTACACATTAATCAGTACTTATACGAGCTTTAGCATAGTTTAGGAATAATCCATAAAAAAATTCTAAATAAAATGAAATTTAAAATAATTTTCCATACATCATTACTGGATTTTTCACTAAAGGTGAGATTTTCATTTTGAACGTGAGATATGTTCAAATGAAGCTTTTATTTTTGGGCTTTCACTTAAAAAAAAAATGAGTAAAATGAATTAAAATTGTGATAGCAAATTTGACATGAAACAGTTTTTAATAAAATTAAATGTCATGAAATAATCGTTTAAGTGTTTTAAATTTGTAAATAGTGAATAAAAAACTACATTTCACTAATGGGGGAATTATTTATTAGGTTTTTAAGTTATTTATTACACAATTTTAGTCTTTCTATTTGCATTTATAGTCTGCTTGCGGGTAGACAATTTTTTTGTTTTAATTTTCATTTATATTTTATGGTATCCTTCAAGCCTATGGATAAATTTGGTGGTACGTCATTCCTAAACCAAAATAATTACTTCGAAAAATTGGCTAACTTTTATTAATATGACCCAATATTCAATTTAAAACTAAAGGAATCTGTTGTTTCGATGTAAATTTATAACGTTTTAAATAAAAATGAATTTCAATTTACTAAAGCCTATATGACACTTGCTAGTTTCAGTATTAATAATCCAAAATAGAAGAGAGCACGAATTTCCTTATGTGGGAAATAATGTGTGTGAAGAGAACGACTATATCGAAAAACTATCAAACTGTCAAATTGATGTTGGTAATGCAGTAGCCTTCATATGATTTGCATTCATGGTGCTAAAAACTAGAATCTAGAAACTAGCAAGCGTCATATAGGCTTAAGATATTAAGAGTTCATTTGAAACAATACTATAACATAAATTATATAGGGAAAATAAATCAATAGACTTGTTTTGTTGCTATACATATGTGGTACGAAATCCCATATAAAGTCTGACTGCGTATGTTAAGTGTTAACTCTTTTAACATAATATTTTCAATATCGATAATGTATGGGTAACTGTCAGATAATTTCATTCAGATTTTATACAAAAATATTTTGCCGGTTTTTCGTGTTCATGTTATTTTTTAAATCACTTGAACTTTATATCAAAATTTGTTTTTGTAAAAGAATATTTTCCAATTAAAAATGGATTGTAATTGACTTCGATAAAATCTTAAATTAAATTTAAATTAAACATGAAACTGTGCTATTTTTGGTCTTACAATTTGAATTCCATGGGCGAGATCTTATTAAATATGACAACATATGTAAAATGATATATTTGGATATTGGGTCATATAAAATTTTTTCGAAAGACGAAATTTATGTCTTATTATATATAGTGCCATACAAAGCAATATATAACGAGACATAATTGTATTAAATAATATAAAATAATATATAACCCGTTTTACTCGGGTACATACAACCGATTTGTTTGTTAATATGATAAAATTTTAGTCGAGAATAACCCAACAGTACAAGCATTTTTTTCTGTGTAATATTTTAAATAATTTAAAATCCTGAATAAAATACTTTTTATGTTTAAGTTTATCAATTTCAGTGTATTTTTCATAACTTTACAATTAATTTTCATTCAAATTTAATAAAATATAATTTATTAAAAAATGTTAATATATAAAAATGTTTTAAAAAATGATTCCCATATTTGTATTTAAAACGATGGCAAAGTACTTCATTTGTTTATTTTCTAACGCTTTGACAGCGTTAAAATTGGTATGTTGTAATAATGTTTATAGACCGTCGAGATAGTACTTTGAAATTTGTTTTTGGAACGGTTTGACAACGATATAAAATACCACCCTGAGACCGTAAATCATGGTTATCATTTGGGTCGTTTTCACAACGCTCTGAAATTGTAAACCAGAATGTTCTACATACGCTAGTTTGACGGTTGAAAAAGCATTTTAAAGTTTTTTTTTTGCAACGCTTTGAAAACGTTACAAAATACCACCCTCACACCGTAAATCATGGTTATCATTTGGGGCGTTGTCAAAACGCTTTAAACTTGTAAATCGATATATTCTGAAAACGTTTGTACCACCTTTTAAAATGCTTTTAAAACGTTTTCACGATCGTATTTTTCCACCTGGGAAGTTTCAATTACGATTAACTGAAACAATTAAACAATTCAAATATTTAACGGATTCAATTAAATATTTATTTAAAAAAAAAAAAATTATTGAGCAATTCCATATGAAAGCGATCACCTTTTGGACGACCCCTCTCCGATTCTAAAATAAATAGTCTCAATCGATTGCCCAGCAAAAAATAATGTACCTACATATTTTTTTTTTTTTATAGTGACTGGTTTAGTGGTGGTGTCATGTGACAAAATTGAAGAATTCTTCATAAGGGACCTCATTGAAAGTTGTTTTAAAAAAAACTACTAAAGCGATCGCAACGAGTGATAGCTCGTTGGAAAGGTAATCAGGCTTTAATTGAAAAATAAAATTTTCCTAATTTTTTTCAGAAATTTACCTTTTTTCCCATGAAAATATTCAACTAAAATTTGACTCAGCGTGTGTGAAGTATTTATATTTATCTTTTGGTAAAAAATAGGTAAAAAAAAATAAGCGATATTTGCTTTTCTTTAATAGGAAAATTTGCGTGAACTACTGGTCATAAAATGTTTTTTAAAGAGGGACTTAATTGGTTACTGCCAATAAGCCGACCACAGGTCATAAAATGTTTTGTAAATTTTTTAAATTACCAGGTAATAAATATTTCGCCATATTTATGGAAAATCCGTGTTTTATGACTTGTTTCTGCACGTGTCATTTTAGGCGAAATATTTATTACCTGGTAATTTAAAAAATTTACAAAACATTTTATGACCTGTAGCCTCAGTCGGGTTTGGTGTGCCATTACATGCCACTGCTGCTATTATCCATGGATTTATGGCCGATCTTGTGAAGGCAGGCAGACCATATTCACTACACACTCAACTTGGGGCTCTTAAAAAAAATTGATTTTTTCTTCATAAATGTATTTTTAACTGTAAAATAATTTTTAAAATGTATTTTTAATAATAAAATAAAATAATGTTAAATAATTACAAATAATTCAATTATAAAAAATATAAAAACAATGAGAACAAGGTGGTCTCTTAAATGCTCCTCTCCTGTCCAAACAAGGAGTCGGGGCCCATTTTTTTATTGCTGATTCTTAAAGCAAAAATTATGAGGAATCCAAAAAAGAATCCGGAAAATTTAGGAGCTTCTGTGGAAAATCGGAAAATTTAATTTTCATGGGAAAATTAATTTTCATGGGAAAAAAGGTAAATTTCTGAGAAAAATTAGGAAAATTTTATTTTTTAATTAAAGCCTGATTCAATACCTTTCCAACGAGCTATCACTCGTTGCGATCGCTTTAGTAGTTTTTTTTTAAAACAACTTTCAATGAGGTCCCTTATGAAGAATTCTTCAATTTTGTCACATGACAGTGGTGTACACCACCACTAAACCAGTCACTATAAAAAAAAAAAATATATGTAGGTACATTATTTTTTGCTGGGCAATCGATTGAGACTATTTATTTTAAAATCGGAGAGGGGTCGTCCAAAAATTTGCCAATTTTGATCGTTTTCATATGGAATTGCTCTATTTTAAACAAGTCTTTAATTAGATGATTTAAGCTCATAGTTTTTTGTATGTATAAATTTATTTGAGTTTTTTTTATAAAAATAATTTAATCTATTATGCAAATTAAAAAATCTTAGAAGTCGTGTTTTATTTAAAATTAAAAAAAACACCAATTCAGAATCAGAATCATTCATTTTTATTTAAAGCACAGTAAGTTCCCAGGAAAGAAAATTAAGTAAAGCTTTACAAACTACTTCTTTCACTGCTTCACAAGTATCCGTTAGTGTATTTTTACTGCTTTTTAAGAAGTTATTCTGAACAAGTTGAAAATATCATTTCTTTCATTGCTTCCAAAGTATTCTTTAATATATTTTTACAGCTTTTTTAGAATTACTTCTGAACAACATCCAGAAAATCAGTTAAGTATTGCTTCTAAAGAGTAATTGCTCTAAAAGTGATCCTAATAAATGATTTTGGTATCATTTGGCATTTGCAAACAGAGGGTCGCGGGTTCAATTCCCGGCGGGACAAATATTTTTTTTTAATTTTTTTTATTTTATTATTTTTTTTAAATATTTATATTTACTTTGTTTAAATTCAATATTTTTTTAATTTTTAAAAATATGTATATATAAAAAATATTGTGAGAAATTGCTTTTTATGCGCCTGTAAAAATAGTACTGAAAACAATATTAAATTGTTTAATAAGTACTTTTATTAAAGAGAATAAGGAACAATATCTCGCAGTAACAAAGTGGTGTTTTTATGCCAGTCAACTTTAATATCACAGAATAGCTCAGCGGTAGAGCGCTAGCTAGCAATCGTTAGGTGGCAAGTTCGATACCCGGTGGCGGCAATAAAAAGCTTTTGTAAAATAAAAAAAAATAATTATTTTTGCGAAGAATTTTTTTTTTACTTTTAACTTGTTAAAAAGAGCTTCCTTTGCACTCCTGCAAAAAGTACTGCAAAAATGTTGAAGTGGGAGTACTTCTCTCCTATGACACCTCAATGTTAAAATCATTAGTGTTTATGTTAACAAAGAAGTACATCTAGATCATCAATTGTAGTGCTTTTTCTTCTGCTTCGGCATCTCTTTTTTTGCTGGGTTATTTCGATTTCACTCGACAAAACTTGTATACTCCATATAAATTTAAAAAAAAAATGATTTTTCACTATAACCCTGTACAAAAAAATAAAATTTTTTAAAAAATAAGGTTCTGACAACTGATTCTTGCAGAGGGTACCAAAAAAAATATACGTGTGTCGGCCCTATGCTTTTTGGGGGGTTAATGTTTCCCCGCTTTCGCAAATGTTGATTGTGAATCGGCATGAGAAACCATGTGAATCTTTCATTTTAGGTATATGATGTGCTCAGCAAACTTTTGTAAAACACTACGAGGTAGATCTTAATCCTCTAACTTTTCAATTAAAGGGACTTTTTTGGCCCCTTTTTAAAAAGGGACAAAAAAGACCCATAAGTTGAAGAGTTTAACTCTCTAATGTTCCGAAAATGCTTATGCATAAAATAAAAAAAATTTATGACATGAGATTAAACACAGAACACAGACCATACATAAATCTGTAAAAATAACTGCAACAACAAGTAGTTTTTATATTAATTTTATTTTATTTCAATCATCTTTTATTCAGCTTTTTATGTAATTGCGCACTCTTTATTCAATTGATTTATTTTAAATTAAAATTTTGGTCATACCAATTAAATTAAATACTTATATAAAACCCTTCGTAGATATGAATTAAAATTTGTACTCTATTATTTAAATATTTTAAATTTTTATAATATCAATTAAAACTTTCATAAAAAACTCATTCAAGATTTCACTGAAAAATGTTAAAGAAATTAAAAAAGTGGTCTAGAAATCAGTTGAAAGTAGAGTTGTAAAAGTATTGAGTATTTGAATATTAAGTTGCCAACACCGACCGTTTTTTCGAGTGCTCAGTACTTAAAAGTACCTACTCAATACTTTCAGAGTTGTATTTTTCTGTATATAGCTTCAGTATTTTTTTCGAACTTTTTCGAAAAAAAAATCTTTTGAACCCCATAAATTATTTTTCTCTGCGATGAAATTGCGGCGAAATTTTTTGCATCAATTTAATAGACAGGACCATTTGAAAATGTAGCGAAAAAGTGACATTTGTCTGTTATGATTGTAACTTTCTAATGACTGTAAAAAAGTGTGAATTTTTAAGTTTTTGGGCATCAAACAAAATTTGTTCGCTCTTATAAACAAAATACTGGGCTATAAGCGTAATATGCCAATGAAAAAACCTATTAAAATGTAACTCTGTTTTTTTTAGTATGAAAATAGAACCCTGTTTTTGTATGAATATAAAAAGCATAGAGTCCATACTTGAAAAGTATTGAGTAGTATCGAATATACAAAAGTATATAATAATGTAAATAAAAACTCTAATTCAAAGGGCCCTGCAGAAAAAGACTTCAGAAGAACATGTTTGCTAAACTATGTAAGATAAATACAGCTATTAAAAATCCACTAGATTTACAAAATTCTAGCAAAATTTTAGTTTTGTAAATGGCAATTTACCCAGCCGAAATGATAACCAAATTTTGTTGAAGATTGTATGTTTTCATTTCAACATTTTTGGCGACTATAACAAAAATCCATTAAGTTTTCAAAAATGATTCAAATGACGTGTAGTGTGAACCATCTATCTTTTACACATATAGTCTCCATTGACGCAGTTGATTCGAAAAACCTATTATTGGGTGGTGTGTTTTTACACATAGTACATATGCAATTTCGTACACCTTGCTTTATTATAAAATATAATGACGGAACGAATAGTATACAGCTGTTTTAAATCTGTGTTTTATTCTGTATAAAAAGGCAAACAGCTTTTTTTTTATTTTATACAGAAATACGGTTGTGAATAGAAGATCATTACTCATCCGCCGTAGTACTTGTGTATACTGTAAACTTAATTTTCGATTTATACCCTACACCACTAGGTGGAGATAGTGTAATAAGTTTGTACTGATGTTTAAAACTACCAATAAATTTGGACCTAGTCCCACCTTAGACTATAATATACTAATCAACTCAGTGTCAGTTTCTGAGTCGATTTAGCGATGTCCGTCCGTCCTTCTGTCCATGTAAACTTTATAATCAAACTACAGGTCGAAAATGTAAAGATAAAATTTGTCACATAAGCTTCTCCTGATCCAAGGACGAACCTTATGGAAATCGTTTAGAATCGGTCCATATTCAGCCCTACCTGCCATAGGAAGACCCTCTTTGAATTGGGTTTAAATGATATTTAGACAAAACCGTAACTATTTGGTTGTTATTTGGGTTATGAATGTCATCATGCCTCCAAATTTAAAGAAAATCAGACTAAATTTGAATGTAGTCACCATATATAATAACGGTATTTGCTTAAATTAATTTTGTTCTGTAATTTCATTGAGATTTTTCGATATATATTTTTATTCGCCCATATAATAAGGTAATAATCAGGTCCTTTCCCGCAATTTGGCCCGCTTTGCGGAATAAGACCCAAATCGTACTGAGGTGAAGGGCATCTCATGGTCGGACTTGAACGACTATAATTTTTTACTTGTTTTTTTCCTTTTATTTATTGCCAAGTTCAATAGAATGAAAAAATAATTGTTTCTAAAACAATTAATAAATTATGAATTGCAACAAATAACAACGATTCCGTGTTGTTTTTTAGTATAGGTACATTGCATTCAATATGCATTTTATAGAAATACATTTGCCTATTCATTATTTATAAATTGCCAAGATTAGTTTTTACATTGCATTTTTTTTTAATAAATAAAACCTGTGTAAATAAAATTTAAAAAAAATTATTCATGTAATGAAATTATTTAATATTTATGATATCACAAGGCATTAAAATTAGGGGATTCAATCGATTAATCGAACAGTTTTGCTCAAAAATTTTTCGACGTCGAAATTTCGAACAACGAGTAATTTAATACGATTAATCGGAATTAGTAAAACAATACAAAAGGTTTAATAAAAATGTTTCTTTTTTTATTATTCGTTATTCGAAATCTGGACATTTTAAATTTGCTAAAATGCCAAAACTTATTTAAAAAATTATGAAAAATAATTTCCTGTAGGCTTGTACCTGTCCGGATTTCATTCTTTCTTATGGAAATCATCAAAAAAAGAATTTTTTGCATTTTTAGGACGAATTAAAAGGCAAATAAATTATTCTCTTATATCACAAGATTATAATCAAAATTAATCTTTATTGAGATCCAAATAATCTTGAATGAGAACTACATAACTTTTCATACATACACACAAATTATTTTGAAGGTAAAATTAACTAAAAATACCATTTAAAACAAATAAAATTTCAGTTAAAAACCGGTCTACTCACATTTTCATTTAATATAACAATTTGTTTGTTTTTGACTCAATAACTGACTATCAGAAACTGTAAAATCAACATCAAGAGTTACTGAAATTATTTTTCTTCCTTTTTTTTTAAATAAAATTAATAAAAATTTATGTTATTTGTATATTATTTTACATAAAATTTTGTTCGACTAATTTTAAAATTTTATTCGATTAATCGGTTAAGAAAAAAAAAACCGAATAATTATTTGGATGATTAATCGTTTAAAATAAAAAGTCTATTAATTGAATACCCTAGTTAAAATACATTACCAGATTTTTCACTGGTCATCAATATATCATAGTACCAAAAACTATTATTGCAAGTTTGCCCTTTATGAATTTGGGATCCTATGAAATATATTATTATTATAACACGGTAGTCATTTGTTTTACAATCACGATAATGTGTCCAATATATGTTTGTGTAATTAAACAGTTTTGTTCTAAAAATGGACAAAATCATCCATTTATCTGACTCAGACATTTTTAAAATACTTTTAAACAAAATTAAGTTTTAGCTGTTAAAAATCTTTTAAATTTTTCTAGCTTATACTTTTTTTTAAATATAAACCAGGGGTCTAATCGCTGCTTTCGATATCGAACAAGCTAACGTATCGAACAAAAATTCGTTACCGAATCACTGCATTCGATCGCTATCGTATCGAAATTTTAAGGTAATTTACTTCACTGAACGTACACAGTTGAAAACAAAAACTTGTAAACAAACACATTTTGTATATGAATTTGTTTTGGAGAGTTGCCCGAGTAGTAAAATCGTTGTTGCTGGCGATTTCAATATTCACAACTCTGCCTGGCTTCGCCATTCCAGCCATACAACTCCCGAGGGCCTTTATGTTGAGCTTTTTGCCGCGCATAACCACCTAGCGCAATTAGTGAATGAACCAACGCACATTCCGTGCGTTGAAGGTGAACACCAGAATACTCTTGACCTTTTCCTTACTTCACATCCAGACAAATATGAAGTAAGAACACTTGCACCTCTCGGCAATTCGGATCATTGTACCATTTCCGCATCTTTTTCGTTCTCCGTCCTTCGAAACGTTTCGACAACAGCTGCGAAACGTTCAGTTTTTATTTACGAAAAAGCACGTTGGGATGAGCTCAACGATTTTTACCGGCATTTTAATTGGAAACTCTGTTTCCTTGACGACAACGTAGATGCCGCGGCGAAAATGGTTGAACAGGTTATATTGCTTGGAATGAAATCTTTCATTCCTTCGAAGCAAATTTCGGTTAAACCAAAAGATAAATGTTGGTTTAATCAGACTTGCAGGAACGCAGTCAGATCCAGAGAGTTAGCGTTCAATAATTGGCGGGATAATAAGAACGCCAATACTGATCTGCTTCGCAAACGGGCGAGATATGAGTGTTCCAAAGTACTTAGTCGTGAAAAGTTTCTTTACGAGCAACGTCTTCGTACTAAAGTTCTTTCTGCTCCACGGGGTAGTAAGAGCTTTTGGTCATTCGTTAAAAGAGTAAAGGATAATGCTAGTTCAACTATCCCAACTCTTATAAAGGATGACCAAATATTCACTGAACCGATTGATAAAGCTAACCTTTTAGCTGAGATGTTTGCAGGTAATTCATTCCTGCCGGAAAGCGATCAACCACTGCCCGAGCTTGAAAGAGTGTCGAGTACTATGCCTAAGATATTCTTTCGAGCTCGAGCAGTCAAAAGGGTTCTTGCTGACCTCAACGTAAATAAGTCATCGGGGCCAGATGGTATACCAGCACTGGTGCTGAAACAGTGTTCTTCGACGCTAGCTCGTCCATTGGCAAGCCTTTTTAGTGCTTCGTATTATGCGGGAGTTTTCCCCTCGTGCTGGAAGGTTGCCAATGTCCAGCCAATCCCTAAAAAGGGTGCGGCTAACAACCCTGAAAATTACCGCCCGATCGCAATATGCTCTGCGCTCTCAAAGGCGATGGAGAGTATGGTTAATTACCGTCTTGTGAATTATTTAGAGTCCAACTCACTTCTTAATGACCGACAGTATGGCTTCCGCAGACGTCGTTCTACGGGAGACCTGTTAGCGTTCCTCTCGGAGCGTTGGAGTCGGTCCATCCACCGTTTTGGTGAGAGCAAAGTGGTTGCTCTGGATATTTCAAAGGCCTTTGATCGTGTATGGCACGGGGCGCTTATTTCGAAGCTTATTGCGTTTGGTGTAGGTAATGACTTCGCTCGTTTTATTTCGAGCTTTCTCAGAGATCGCACTATTCGTGTTGTTATAGATGGGGTCTCATCCGACGAGTTTCAGCTGAATTCAGGCGTACCGCAGGGTTCTGTTCTTTCTCCTTCCCTATTTCTTATCTTTCTCAATGATCTTCTTGGTCGAACTTTCAACCCTATCTACTCTTTCGCAGATGACAGCAACATTTGTCATTCATTTTCCTTCAATCGTAAGCCAAGCCCTGAGGAGATTGGGGGCAAAAGGCAGATTATGAATGACACACTGAATCGTGACCTTTCTACAATCTCAGAGTGGGGTCGTGCGAATAAGGTCGACTTTAATGCACGCAAGACCCAATGTTGACCCATAGGGCTGTGAGGTCAACACTGTCATCTGTACATATGGGTGATATTGATATTGAGGAATCGGATACTCTTGATGTTCTGGGCATGAAAATTCAGTGTGATGTCCGTTGGAATAAACATGTTTTTCAAGTGTCGAAGGAGGCATTCAAGTGTCTAGGTTTTTTACGTAGGTGCAAGAAGTACTTCACTCCATCCGATTTACTCACTATTTATACCACCTATATCTGACCGAAGATGGAATACAACTCCCATATATGGGCAGGAGCTTCGAAGTCTATTTTGGAGCTTCTGGACCGTGTGCAAAGGAGGGCGTCGGCGCTTATCAATGACAATAGGGTATCCAGCTCTATTGACTCATTGGAGCATCGTCGGAATGTGGGTTGTGTGACCCTGTTCTATCGATATTATCATGGGAGGTGCTCAGCTGAGATAAGTGAACTTGTCCCCAAAGCCCAAGTTTTTATTCGTAATACTCGCTTGTCAGGTAGAGCGCATCCGTTTGTAGTCGATTGTCCAGTGGATCGCACGACGCATTATAGAGAGAATTCGTTTATCAGTCGCACTAGCCGTATGTGGAATAAACTCCCCGCAGTGGTCTTCCCTGTTACTTACAATGTTGAGAAATTTAAATCAAATATTCACAAAACCTTCTCCCTCTTTCCTCCTCCTCATAACCTATTTTCCTAATTCCAACACAACGCACTGCGTTAATAGGGGGGCATCCCCTGAGTGATGGTCCATCAAAAAAAAAAAAAAAAAAAAATAAAACTAAAACACAACTTGTATGTGCAGAATATGCAATATAATTTAAAAATTAAATTGTTAATTGCAGAAATAAAGTATTTTAGACCTAAAATTATAATAATTTGACTAAACGAAAAAATATATTACATTAATTTTTTTGATTAATTTTTACTAGTTTAACTCAAAAATTCGTTCGAGTAAAAAACAAAGCTAGTGAAGAATTTAAGGGGGAACTAGTTTTATAAAGTAAATGCTCTAAAGGTTGCAATCCGCGTGCGATTTTTTCCGGTTTTCGTAGTTTTTTTGTCTGTTTACTATTTTTACAATTCTTTGCTTCGAGTACATTTTTATATTTTCACATCTTTTTCTTTTTTACTACTTTTACTTGAAATCTATTCATGTAAACCCTATTCATTTATAAAAAGTACTTTAAAACAATGTTCATATGTATTTTGTTCCGAAACAATGCAAAAAACAATGATTTCGATCATTAATTATATATCGAATGAAAAAGCGACAGTTTTGTTCGATGATACACTCGCTATCGAAAGACATCATCCCAAATTAAAAAAAATCGATATAGAATACTCGTTATCGAAAGCGGCGATTAGACCCCAGTTCTCGAAGCATTTTTTCAACTCTGTATTTGGTATCTCAGAAACTTTATTGCTTTTTCAGGTATTTCAAATCGTATTCTGCGGAATTTATTTTTGATAAAATCGTTTTGTGCCAGGAATGGATTGTATGGAGAATGCCGAAGTTTCAACATTTTCTTGGTTAAACTAACCAATTTTTGAAGCAGCCTTTTGAGCAGTCGCAAAGTCGTGACGTGTCATGCTTCGACGACTTTTTTCGTTATTTTTTATGAATTTCGGCAAACAAAAGCTTGTATGGCAATCTGCATAAGCAGTCTTCTGATTCTCTAAAGCATCGGTTCCCACCAACTTTTACGCTACTAAATTTCAATTGATATTTTCTGAATTACAATTGATATTTTATAAATTTAAATTGTTTTTTTCTGAATTACAATACAATCTTTAGAACAAATGTTCCTTACAGACTATGAAAATCTTACAATAAATTATTATTAAATTAAAATTATTAAATGAATGTTTTCTAGTTTGACTCTAGATCATAAATTAATATCATTTTCTGTTTAAATTATTTTTCAAATTAAAGAAAGATGATACAATTTTCACAAGTAAATTACAAAGAATAAAAAATTTTAAAGAATTCGATAAGGCCAGCAAGACAGAATACGTATTTTCTACTTTCGCTACCAGCCAGCATCAGTGTCATTTGCCTTGACGGGTTAAACTTTGATAATCGTCTACTTATGTGAAAGTTGAAAGCAAATCAAATATGTGAACAACTCAACTTAGACTAACATCAACGAAATCTAACAATGCTATTTTTATCCTTTCTTATTATTACTCCTTTTTGCTTTAAATTTTTTTATTGCTTTTAATATTAAATATATACAATTAATTTGTTTAAATTCAATCTTTTTTTAGTTTTTCAATTTTTAAAAATACATAAAATAAAAATGATGAAAATTTGATTTTTATGTACCTGTGAAAACACAACTGAAAAATACTGAATTACAGTGTACCTTTGGTACTTCTTTAATAAGTACTTTTATTTAGGAGAATAAGGCACAATATCTCGCAATGACAAAGTGGTATTTTTATGCCAGTCAACCTTCATATCAAAGAATAGCTCAGCGGTAGACAACTAGACTAGCAATCTGGAGGACGAAAGTTCGATACCCGGTGGTATTGCCACCACAAAAACATTTAAAAATAAAACAATATATACTTTTTGTGTGATTTTTTTTTTGTAACTTTCAACTGATGAAAAAAAAGTTTCCTTTGAAATCGTTCAAAAAGTTATGAAAAAATGTTGAAGTACTTCTCTTCTATAACAACTCAATGTTAAAATCATTAGTGTTTCTATTAAAAACGAAGTACATCTAGATCATTAATTGTAGTGCTTTTTCTACTGCTTTTGCATCTCTTTTTTTGCCAGGAAATTGCATTAAAAATAGTTTCAGAACAAGCCATAATGTTCTGTCCTATGCCCAGTGCGATGTGTGATCCGATAGCGGTTGCATCTCCTACTCTTATAGGCTTCTTGACATAATCATAAAACAAGTTTTGAGTTTTGTGTTTTGACCACCAGGGTACCATACTAATATGTATGGGTTTTTAAATATATAAATTTTTTATATAAATATTTAACAAGCATTTAACGCGCGTCATATGTTATAAACATTTGTAAAATTCTCACAAAAGCAAATTGTTTTTATTGAGAATAAAAAAAATAATAATTATTGTTTTAAAAATTTGTTTTATTGTTTATATTTTACACCGTATAAAAACCCATACCTACCGTGTATTACAATCCACAAAAAAGCTCTCTAAAACTAACAACGACGTCAACTACGATAAATAATAATATACACATACAATCGGGTATGGTTATAATGAATTCGAATAAAACTATTAAGTATTAAGTACACTCACAATAACTTCACCGTAAAAGTTCAACAGTTGTTTAAAAAGTAAATCAGTAAAGTTGTTTCAATTGAATAAGTAGTTAAATTGCAAAGAAAACAAAATAAACAAAATACACAAAATACGGACTTTCGGTAGAAGTTAAAATATTCAATCAAAATTTTCTGTCAAAAACTATCAGTTGTTATAATACGATTAATTTTAAAATAAAAATTTTAAGTGCGGTTTTCTAAAATTTATTATCTAGGGCAGCGGTTCCCACTAAGTTTTGCTTCACGGACCCCTTGAAACATTTCTACTAGCTCACGGACCCCCAAACCAGTGTTGAGCGAGAGGTACTGTAAAATCGCCTGCTTATTTCATATGATGGCCGATTTTAAGCAGGAATAAGGAAAAAAACATTTTTCAAATCAATATTTTGTTAAATAATTTTAAAATTAAAAAAAAAAAAAATCGTTTTTTTTTTTAATAACTTGTTTTATGTTTTTTGTCGGATCTCTTCCGAAAAAATTTTTTTCAAATTTGAAAATTTTTTCCTTCAATATATTCGTTTACAGAATATAAATCGCTGATTAAGTTTTTTAATTAACCTTTTGTTCCACAAAGACTTATTTCATATTTGCAATTTTTCCGAGTCGTTGTTTTTTTTTTTTTTTTTTTAATTCATAATCTAGAGCAGCGGTTACCACTAAGAAATGTCTCAAGGGGTCCGTTGAGACATTTCTACTAGCTCACGGACCCCCCAACCAGTGTTGAGCGAGAGGTACTTTATAAATTATGTGGCAAAATTAATAAAAGCACCTGAATATTTTAAATGATGACCAATTTTAAGCAGGAATAAAGAAAAAAAAAACATTTTTCAAATCAATATTTTGTTAAATAATTTAAAAATTATAAAAAAATGTTTTTTTTAAATAACTTGTTTTATGTTTTTTTTCGGATCTCTTCGCGGACCCCCTGGAATACTGTTACGGACCCCTGGGGGACCGCGGACCCCCATTTGGGAACCGTTGATCTATAGACTTTATTATATCTATATATAATACCAAAGTTTGGTGGTTAGATTGCAAAAAAATCGCGAAATAAAAATTTTGCAAAAAGGAAAATTTTTGCACCAGTACATCAATCGCTGACTAAGTTTTTTAATTCAGTTTTTGCGTCACATAGCGTTTTTTCGCATTCCGCTTTTTAGGAATATATATATATTTTTGGCTCACTTGAGAGCTTTTACCATCCCTGATTGTAGGTTCTTTATCCAAACCCGTTGTTCGATTTTACATATCAGGATTTTTGTAAAGTAATCGTTTTTTAACCAATTGTAATTAGTCTTTTTATACCCTACACCACTACGTGGAGAGGGTATAATAAGTTTTTGCTGATGTTTGTAACACCAAAAAAATATTGGACCTATACCCACCTTATAGTATACCGATCGACTCAGAATCACTTTTTATTTCGATGTAACGATGTCTGTCTGTTTGTCCATGTATTTTTGTGCGCACTCTACAGGTCGCAAATAATAAGATATTTTTATGAAATTTGGTACACCGATCTACGTCGGCGCAAGCACGAAGCCTATTGATTTTGATTGAAATCGGTTCATGTTTAGACCTAGTGCCCATATAAGAGTCCCCCCAAAATTGGCTTGTTTACACGCTGCAGGTCGCAAATACGACTGACTCACATGGTCCCAAGAACAAAAGCTATTGATTCTAGATAGGATCGGTCCATATTTGGACCTATCGCCCATATGGGCCATATTTCCGATTTTCTCTTCTCTTATCATTTTATAGAAAATTTTGACACAAATCCAGTTGGCTTTTAACCAGACTGGTGTAGGGTACCAGAGAACTGCCAAATCAACTTTTTTCTTGATTTAATTATACACTAAAATTCTTATTCACATTTAACCAATCAACAATACTCAATGTTGAATAAAATCACTATGATGCTGCTGAACGCGTAGTTCGGATCAGTTTCAGTCGTCTGTCGAAAATGTTTTATTCACATTTAATCACTCAAAAAGACTCACTGTTGAATAAAATCACACTGATCGAACATTTGAACTCACATGAATAAATTAAAGTATTAGTTGTTTTATAAAATAAAAAAATAAAATTTTTTGTTTTATAAACGGAATATACACTGTACCATTTATTAAATTGTTTCTACAAAATCTGATACTGTAAACCCCCTCTTTATTGTTATGAAATTATTTTTCTTTTATTTGGTTTTAATCATGAATAAACTCATACGCTTGCATTTTTGTTTTTTCTACATTAAAATAATCGTCGTTGATCCGAACGAATATGAATGAAATGAATGGTATGAAAACGACCAATGATTAAATCAAAAATGAAACAAAAATCACTTAGTTTGATTGATTTAAAATCAGCAACGAATGTTTGTATTTCGGCGCTTGAACGAAAACTAATGTTTATTCGGGTGTTGATTTGGAGCGACTGCATTTCAGGACATTTTACAAAAATTGCTTATTTTTCAAGAATTTAACAAAATTTGAATGTTTTCATCAAATTTTACATAGTTTTCGAAAAAATATCACCAAATTCAGTTAGACTATAATTATCTTTACATTTGTTTAAATAATCATTAACCCTTGGTGACCTGGGTTCAGAAAAGACCAATGAAACTTCATATTAATTGATTAAAAAAAAATCTCAACTGTAAAAAATAATTATTTTTTGTAACGTGATCCATATGGTGTTAATTTTTATACTTTTGGCCAAAAACGACCCACTAGGAAATATACAGAATAACACCTTTCATAATTTTCGGAAAAAGATAACTTCCAATGGATCAAAAAAATCGTTTTCCCACTTGATAAAAATTATTATTTTGAGTAACTTAATCCACATAGGGTTAATGTTTTCACTTTTCGGCAAAAAATACCCACTAGGAAATTTACAGAATAATATTTATCAGATTTATATTAAATTGAGATATGCGATAGAGTCTGTACCCGCTAACGAACAAGCGTAGTTCTCTATAGACCCAATCTTATTTTTAAGGGTAAAAAAGGTGGGGTCAAAAGTGTCCTTATATTAGTAGCAATTTTTATTTTGTAATCGTATTAGATTCTAATTAAAAGATTTGTTTATTATGCATTTATTGTTTTCTATTCGGAAAGACGTTATTCTGTAAATTTCCAAGTGGGTATTTTTTGCCGAAAAGTTAGAATTTTGGGAATTTTTAATAATAACATACTTTTTTCCCAAAATGGGCCATTTTCGTCTAACTTTCGGCACGGGTTAAAGTTTTCCAAAAAATATAAAAAAATCGATTTCTTCCAATTGGGACTATTTCCAATAAAACTGGGGGTGTAATGAACGAAAATCGACAAATCGCTATTTTAAGGGACAGTCTAGTATGTATATACAAATACTTTATAACCCATTATCAGTAAGTCATTATTTTTTTATTTTTAAGTAATGCAAAAGTTACTGACCTATCATAACATGGAAATCTATACCGTAATGAACTGTTATTACCATAATATAATATAGTAAGTACCTTTACTCTTTTTTTGTCATTTGAAAAAATAAAGTAGAGTTTGTAATTTTACTTGTACTTAATGGTTCTTAATACCACTATAAATAACTACATGAGATAGGGACAAGCTCTCAATTATTGTAATGAGTGGGGCTACTATAGTACACACAGAAAAAAACAGGGGGAATATTACCTAAGAGCTATGTAATTATACAACTACATAATTTTCAAGTTAGTTTTACAAAGTTCTAGTAAAATATCCACATTTTTTTGTAAAATATATACAATCCTTGCAAAATATATACATGTGTAGTGGAAAATATCCGAAAATTTATATATATTTTGCTAGAAATTTGTAAAACTTACTTCGAACTTATGTAGTTGTATAATTACATAGCACTTAGATAAAGTTCCACCTGTTTTTTTCTGCGTGTATACTATGGTTATTACCATGTTTTTGCTGGGAGTTTTTTTTGTCTAATTCGTTATAATTAGACTTCACTATTTATTCTATTTGTACACGTTTGGTTGTGTTGCTCTTTTAACTAAAATGACAAAAAAGTTCTTGAGGAAACAATTATCAAATCGGCAAAGGCAAGTAAAGCCAGCCACAGCCAAGCAGCCAACACTATGATACTCAACCTATGCGCCACAATAAATATGATTTTTAGTTGAACGGCACGCGAAGTACCTAAGAGACGACAATAACTGAATAGAAAAAAAAATCGTATAAGCTTGAAAAAAAAAAGAATTATAAGAGTTAAAGTAACGTCTAAGAGAATGTAAACTTTGTATAAATTAATAACAAACAAATAATAATACACCTTGTACTAGTCACAAAAAAAAATATACAATTAAAAAAAATCTTTCAGAAATTAAAAATTTGGAAATTATCAAAAGAAAATAAATCAAAGAAAAATTCTTAGAATCGCGTGTGTGTTTGAAAAAAAAAAGTATTTGAAAAGCTGTCAAAGTGTGTGCAAAAATTTCATTTATTTGTTGCTGCAATCATTCTAATTTCAATATGTAACGTTTTGAAATATTTTTTCTTCTATAAAAAAAAACATGTGTTTTCTATAAAAACAATAATTATTTATTAAACATAAGAAAATTCTATTAATTATTAATAATTTAAATTTTTTGTTGCTTAAAAAAAATTACACAATATTTGTTTTATATGATTTTTCCTTTTAAATGAGTGCTTTTTGTTTGTATCTTTACAACCTTTAGCTTTTCTTGATTGGGGAAAAACACTTTAATTTTTTTTCGTAATTCGCTTAACTCCCACCTCTGTTAGTAAAAACTCTTTATTGTATATTTTTAAAATACTTGTATATTTTATTGACTTTGATCATTTTAAAGATCATATTTATTGAATTATTGTTTTTTTCAATTTATTTATATTGTTCTTGACACGAAAAGTAGTTTCCACTTCTTGTTCTTTTCAATATAATTTTATGAATATTTTGGTTTTTTTCATTTAAATTGTCTTTCTCCATATATTTTTATTTTTTATACTCTTTTTTTTATATAGACAACACCATATTACCCAGTTTTGTTATAATAGTTTTTAGTTATTATTTTTATTATTTTTTCTACAATTTATATATGTATTTTTTTTAAATATTTTTCTTCCGCATTTTATAATTTTTGCCTTGGACTGTGCTGTTTTTATTGTAATTATTACGTTAGAAGTGTATAATTTATTTTTGTTACAGCAATATTTTCAGAGAATTAAAAGAATTTTTTTATCAACCATTTTCTAATTAAGATAACAAAGAATTTTGGTTTTAACGAAAGGGCAGTAAACGAATACACAGAGAAAAATAAAATCGAATTTTAATTGAAAATTTTGTTTATTTACCTAGCACAACAAAAAAATTGCAAATCATGCTTTAAAAACCACTTCTTACTTTGCTTCATCCGTAAGTGTATTTTCACTGGTTTTTTAGAAGTAATTCTCAACAACTTCAAAAAAATCACTTTTTTCATTGCTTCCAACTTATCCGTATATTTTTAAAGAGTTTTAAGAAGTAATTCTAAACTACATCCAAAAAATCACTGCAGTATTGCTTCCAAAGCATTATTGCCCTAAAAGCGGTCCAAAAAATTGATTTTGAAACAGTTTTTTTAACAGGTGATCGCGGCTTCGCTACCTGGCGGGACCAATATTTTTTTTAGGAAATAAAAAAATCTTAAAAAATAAAAAAAAATATAAATTTTTTTCTGCGAAATTTGTTGTTGATCAAACAGATTTTCCTTTGCACTGAAAAAATGTTGAAGCGGCAGTTCCCCTCTCCTATGACAACTGTTTCTGTTAAAAAAGAAGTACATGTAGTTCATTAATTGTAGTACTTTTTCTACTTTTTTGGCATCTCTTTTTTTTTTGCTGGGTAGTTAAAAGTTTAATTTTTTGTCTCATACTGTAGGGTTAAATTCAACTTAAGTAATAAACAAAAGAAAATGTAAAAATATTGTATAGAAAAAGACAACAAATTTTTGCTTTAACTAATAGTTAAGTGTTAATCCTTCGGTAGGAGACCCACCGTAAAAGTTCTATATTTGCTACTTGATTTGTCATATTTCCATAAGTACCACCCTCCAAAAAACGCTGAAAAATAAAATTCAAAGTTTTAATTTATTAATTGTTTATCCTTACAAAAATCTAACGTCAAATAAACCACTTATTTTAGTGGTGTGAGTCCCTTCTTTTTTAAAAGTGCAATATGAAAGGTTTTGCTTTTCAATGTTTTTGAAATTGTGAATGGCAACTTTTGTAAAATGTTTTGGTGCACATCTCATTAAATTATTTATGCTAAACAAATAACATATTCATTGTGAAAATCTACGTTTTTTCAGTTTTAAAGAGACTCATACAATTTTGAAAAGGAAAATTTTCAAGAAGTGTTGTTTGTTAGTTTTAGATTGACATTTTTTTAAAAAATTAGTAAATTTGCGGGGTTTTCTACATGAATAGTTCATATACATGTAACATAATCTGTGAATGGTGAAAATTGCTTGAAGAAATGCATTTTGAAAAAAGTTTCGAAATTCAAAAAGCAGATTTGGCAGCATGAGATCTAAGTTTATAAGTTTCAGACAATACTTTATTAGAAAAAATTTCAGTGTTATTCAAAATACTTACAATCAGGGTTTACATCCTGGGGATACCGGGAATTTTGGGCTGGATATCCCGGGTTTTTTTTATTTTGAGTACTCTATACAAATCTAAGTTAATACTAAAAATTTGGCAAACACTAACCCTAAAATACCAATAACGATATAAAACCCTTTCAAATGACTACTGTTAACCATAAAATACCACTAACATTTTAAGCTTAAAATACCATTAAACTTAAAATACCCTAACGAAATAACTTTAAATTTTTTATTTCTTTCAATTCAAATATTGACTTTTAGCTGTTATTGCTCATATTCCAGCAAAAACATGGTCTCAACTACTCAACTATTTACTAGCTTAATTACTTATTTTTCGCGATGCCGAAAAAGTATTGGATACTGGGGGGTTATTACGTAAGCGGATTCGAAAAATATTGTTCGAATTCGGAAATTTTAAAACTCTTGTAAAAACATATCCGTTCTTGAAAGCCCAACTTTTTTTTCACTTTTCACTTTTACTAGAAATTGCCTACACGTTTTCAACATTTTCCTTCACTAAAAGAAATTTTCTGTAACTGAATTTTTAATGTGAAAATTCTGTTCGAAAGCGATTTCTTTTCGAATCAAATTACATAATAACACCCCAGATTACTTTTTGGCTCCTTGTAAGCGAGAGGGTAATGAGTACCCATTACCCTCTAGAATTTGAAGAAATGCAAATATTTGATTTCAAATAAAAAATTAAGGGGGTTATTTTGTAATACGCAACGCCTTGCGTTGCGTTGTTTTCCATACAAATTGTTTTTGTAACAATAACAATTTACACATAAATAAACGCAACGCAAGGCGTTGCGTTTTACAAAATAACCCACTAATTGTTATTAAAAAACGTGTTTTAGTAAGTTTTTTTTTTATTTTCCAAATAGACGTTTTTACTTTATATTTTCAATTAATATTTTTAAGTATAAAATGAGAATTATAAATTTATAGTTACCTTTTTTAAACTGCAAATAAAAATTCAGAATTTTTATTTATATTTTTAAATTTAAATTAAAAAAGTCTGTATATAAAAGATTAATGACAACTGAGTTGACAGCGACAACTTTTCATACAATTTGTATGGGAAGAAAAATGTCGACATATTGTCTTCGTAATAGAATCTATTTTATTCTCCCGACGGCATACTAACACACACTCGTAATATTCGTCAAAATGTTGCCATATTTTTACCTGAATTAGGGTTACTTTCAAGCCAGAGTTGCGAAAAGTCATTTTAGATTTGCAAAAGTGCGAACTTTATTTACAAACAAACACATGTTTTCGACGGAAGAAAAATAAAATGAAAGAAAATCTAAAAAAAAACGTCAATAAATGTCGACATTCAGTTGTCGCTGAATTTAAATTAATCGCGACGACTCTTGCTGTTGTCGGTCGACAGTCGACCCAGTTGTGATTAAGCCCTGATATACCTGCATTACTTCCTCGAACTGGTTGCAAAATGCATCTCTAGCTGCCGCCATTGGTTTTTGAATGCAAACATTCAGTTGTCGCTGAATTTAAATTAATCGCGACGACTCTTGCTGTTGTCGGTCGACAGTCGACCCAGTTGTGATTAAGCCCTGATATACCTGCATTACTTCCTCGAACTGGTTGCAAAATGCATCTCTAGCTGCCGCCATTGGTTTTTGAATGCAACTGTAGTATTTTTATTTTTAAAAAGTTATAATAATTTTGCTGTCGACATATAATATTTTTTAGTAAGTACTTTTAAAAATTGAATCCAGTGAATTAAATTTTATTATAAAATACTTAACTATTCATGTAAAATTTTATTTAATTATTTCCTTATGAGCGAGAATTCTCGGGATCCCGAAAAATACGAAAAAATCCCGCTGTCTCTTTCTTTTTTTTCAATTATTTTCAAATTAAAGAAAGATGATGCAGAAAAAAAGTGAAAAAGTCCGGGAAAAGAAAACATGATATCTCTCAATTTAGGTAATAATATGATTTTAATTAGAAGAGAAGAATAGGATTATCCCGATAATATATAATTTTAGACGAGAGAGTAATGTGACAATCGAAAAAAGAGCGATTTTAATTATAAAATGATTATTGGCGACCATTTAATTTGTATGATTAATGCATTAATAGCTTGATTGCAACAGCTAGCTATGGCAGTAAGGAATATAGTTTTGTAGCCGTGGTCATATTGCAGCCATATCTTTTCTTTGCATGTAGTTTTAACACTTCTCAGGATTTCTTTAAACTCTTGTTAAAAACTTTGTCCATTCATAGTTGTAAAATATGCCTAGAAGAATTAATTCATTAAATTTCTGTTATTTTATACAATAAATTGCTTGTTCTTTCTGTTTGTGCATGTACTATATTTTATATTTTTATAAACTATATTTTCTGGTGTGGGTTAATTGTTATTAATTAAACTTTTAAATCGTTTGATTTTCTATGATTTTTTCTTTTTTAATTAAATATTGTTTTTGTTTTAATTATACAAACAGAGAGAGAGTTTAAACACAATGTCATTCTAATTGATCACAACATTACAGTTCAAAGTATTAAGAATTCAATACACTAGTATTTGGTTATAGACATATTTTAAAAATTTTTGATAGATCATAAAGGATTAAAAATTGTTTAAATACCAAGACTGAAGACACCATTTATTTTATAATCACTTGTTTATTGTAAAACCGTTCAACTCATTCGTTTTTGAGCATTGAAAACGTTTTTATTGTAACTAATAAATAATACACAGTGTTTTCGTTTAGTCAAATTTCTTACTACTTTTGCTACAATTGGAAGTTTTGTTTACTTTTTGTATTGAATTTTTCCAGCTGTAGTAACAGTAGTAACTTGTAGTTAGCAAACAAATAAGCTGATGAACAAGTGTAGTTTGTAGCAATTTTTTAAAACATTAAACCTAGAAAAATTTCTATTACAATATATTCCGAACTAAAACGAGCAAAAAAATTTAATTTGGTCATGCCGTCTTTATGATACCCTACACTACGTTACATTAAGTAAAAAAATATTCATAATAACAATAATTTTTGCATTAAAAAATACAAAAATTGTTTTTTCGGACAACTGAAGAGTAGAGTGATGTCTACGAAACAATTGTATTGTCTATCATGAAAATGATCAACCCCTTTTTTGAAACAACAAATAAAAATCTAATATGACAATATCATATTAGAATTTGGACTTGAGGTGGAAGAATATTCTAACTAAATATATGAAAATATTCATAATATTTACGAACATTGCACGTACCGTGCCATTTCGCTGCCAGATATGTTTGGAATCGTCCTCAAAAGCTTCTTCAACTTTTGGTTTGTGTTTCGTTCCCGTATCCTTTTGCTTTACCCGTTTCAGGCTTTCTTTCAATTCTTAAGTCCTTTTTGAACTTTTTGACCACTCTGGAAACACGTTGCTTGGTAACGCGTACTTCAGTTGCAATTTTTTATAAGTCCACAATGGATTATTTTAAATAGTTTCAATAATGTTTTTGTTAACCAATAAACAACTTGAATTTGACAAACCGATGCATTTTAAAATTTGACATATCTCTCAAAGAAATTTTGATCAAGAAAAATTATTTTAATTAAAGTTGGAAAAAGTTATTAAGAAAAGTGTGTATTACACTTTTTAATGGCGCACTTATTGTAATAAAAAGTGAGTCTAGGTCAAGTATTGTAGTAGAAACAATCTGCACAGAGTCGTTACACTCTATACCATATATACTCTACCTAATTTTTGTATAAATTTACCTATATTGTAGCAGGAAACAGTTTCCTACTATAAAAATTGTAAATTTACTCCGAGTGCGTAAATGAAAAAAAAAACAAATAATAATAATGCACATTACATACAGAATTTGTAAATTTACATTTAAAATTTTCAGAAATTATGTCTAATTTTACAATTTTTGTTCGAAAATTTATATAAAAAAATTAATGAATAAAATATTTTGTTATAATATTATAGCCTATTACAAGATCCTGAAAAGATTTCCCGATGAAAAAACCTTATATTCTGAGCACTTTTTCCTATAGCGAGGGAAATTCTGAGTAGGTACTATCTCCTACAGGAAATGTCTTAGATTCAAGCCACTTTTTATAAAAAAAATTCAGAGAGGATTTTTCCTATAAAAACCTCAGGTTTTGAGAATTATAGAAATTTTTAGGATTCAGCGAACTTTTTTCTTTGGGAAAAAGTATTTAGAAACTCAGGAATTTTCTATGGGAAGAAGTTTCCGAGATCTGAGGGTTTTTCTATAGGAACATGTGCCCAGAATTGGATCGAAAAGGTCCTAAGATTCGGCCACAATAATCTAAGGGTTTTTTTCTGTAGAAAAAAAGTCCTTATAATCTGTGAAATAAAAGTTATCAGAATCTGGTAGTTTTCTATAGAATTTGACTCCATAGAGTTTGGCGTTCAAAATATAACAAAATTCAGAAGACCCAAGGTCCAAAAATTCCATTTATTTTGTAGAACTTTCAT
Organism: Leucophora obtusa; assembly: GCA_949987735.1. NCBI lineage: Eukaryota > Metazoa > Arthropoda > Insecta > Diptera > Anthomyiidae > Leucophora > Leucophora obtusa. Next base: position 50,441,501 of record OX465296.1, read on the forward strand.
GGAATCGCTGATATATTGTTTAAAAATTCCCCAAGAAATGTAACCAAATGTCAATCATGTGATTACTCAAACCAAGTAAAATCCAACAACTATTTTAATTTCAGTTATTATATTGATATCTTATGATCTATATCTCGGTATAAGTAAAAAGTATTTTATTCGGAGGTGATCTGGAACACGAAGCCATATAATATTATTCGTGGTTTAACAACTGCAATAATTGTTTTTATGTGATAACGAATAATTTTATATGGATTCGTTTTCCAGAACACCCCTGATTATATAGAATTTTTTTGTTTTTTTTTTTAATAAAGTATTGCTGATACAAAACTTTTTATTAAAAGTTGCTTCATAAACAAAAGCTATAAAATTTTGTATTCAGAATTAAAAAAAAAAACACCTGGCAGATAGTGATATTGACCTACATTATTTGTTTTTAGTTTTTTCTGTTTAAATTATATCGACAAAAATTTAAGATTAAAATTTACTTACTTTTTTCTTTAAGTATATCATATGTGGCTTTCCATACCAATTACACCGGTATAGGAAAAGTATATCGTAACAATGTCAATCTTACAGTATTTATTGTCATGTATACCACGAACAAAAATTAGAAAAACTGTTTTAATTTTTCCAAAAAGTGGTCGAAGTAGGCGTGGTTTAAGATTGCCATATTTAGCGCTCACTATTAGCATATTATTTATAATAATTTAATAGAAATTGGAAAATTTTAGATATTTCAATATACATATTAGTAACGTTTGGAATTAATTCTGAATTCGTATTATGATAAATAACAAATTTATTTTTTCTTCTTAAAGAGAAGCATAACTCCGCCAATTCCTTATATTAACGTGTTACTGTCTTTGGAAATGAGATACTGAAGAGATGAAATGTGCTGAAGGTGAAGGGCTTCAAATATGGCAACACTGTCATAGCGCGTGATGTTGAATCTTAAGCTGCCCACACACTAGGGAAAATGCGTGACGGAACAAAAAATATCAAAAAATTTTGTAAACACGAATTGCACGATCTCAACACGCACACACACGCAAACGCACTCACACATTCACAAAAAAATGCTCTCTTTTTTAAGAATGTTCCCTAGTGTGTGGGCAGCTTTAGAACAGTTGTTGCTCGCCATCTGATGGAGAGTTGGTGAGCTTTGCTAAAGCTCTGTTAAGTTATTTTCTTCAGTGAGGTTAAGTGCTATGGGAACACCGAGGGACGACGCTGCGATATACATATATGGGGGACAAAAAAAACTCATACATATTATTTTTCTAAATTAATGTTGCCCGCAACCTTATGTGTAAAAGTACAACGCGCTAACTAACCACCACATCATAGCGCCCATCTAAAAATCTGTAATAATCAAGTGGACTTTTTTTATATATAAATTTAAAGGCTTCCCGGTGAAAAATGCTCATATACACTCGAACATGTTCATATATGGTTTATGTATGGACACATATGAACAAATATGGATTTTTTATGAACATATATGGATTTTATATGAACATATATGGAAGTATTTGTGATTCCATATATGGAAAAAGATTTCAAAAACGACATATATGGAAGCATCTGTTATTTCATATATTGAAATGGCACTAATATATGGACAAATATGGAAGTATATGTTATTCAATTTATGCAAAAGGGACTTGTATATGAACATATTTGGAAGAATACATTTTTCCATATGTGTAAAAGGAACTCATATTTGGTAAGTATGGAATTATATTTAATGCAACGAATAAAAAAAGGAACATGTAGCGACTAATTTGAATGTCATACATAAATTTATATCTATAGTACAACTTTATAATAAAGAACAGCAACGTTCGCATGTATTCGCATATATTTAATAAATGTTCATATATGTCCATATATTAACATATACTTAGGTGTTACCTCATTTTTCGGATCCATACATATGTGGTTGAACCATAAATGTTCATATATGGACATTTTTTACCGGGTTGTAGTCATAATTAATATCAAGTTTCGTGGGTTTTTTGTCCCCAGACCACTAAAGGTTAAAGATTTTTTAAACAAATGTAAAGTTAATTATAGTCCAACCAAGTTTAAGTGATATTCTTCGGAAAAATATGTAAACTTTGATGAAAACAATCAATTTTTTTTAGTTTTTGACCAAATAAGCAATTTTTGCAAAATTTCCTGGAAAGCAGTCACTCCAAATAAAAACACAATTTATCATTTTTCCAATTTTTTTTTTTTTTTTATTTTTAATATTAACTATTATGTGATACAAATAGCAATCGACATCTCCAAATTCGACATTTTAAAAATTTTTTTAAATTAATTAAGAAAAAAGGCACGTTTTTGCCTTTTTATCAAATTGGTGGCTCATTTTGGATTCCAGGCTAAAGTGGTTTAATGATATCCGATGAAGTCAAAATTCCATATCTGAATCATTTTGACTATATTAAATGAATAAATGAAATAAAACATTTTTTTTTTTGTAATTTCGAATTTTAAGAATTTTTAATAATAATACACCTTTTTCCAAAATCGGCCATTTGCCCAAACTATCTAACGTTTTCCAAAAAAAAAATCGATTTCTTCCATTTGGAACCATTTCCAATGAAACTAGGGGGGGGGGGGGTGTAATGACAAATCTGTTTTTAAGGGACACCCTATTATGCAATATCATGTTTTTTACTATGCAATACCCTCTATCAATCAAAAAATATTTGAATTTTTCAATTGCAATACCCTCCATCAACCATAGTGCCGCGAATAACTTAAAATATTCCGCGGTGTTCTGAAAAACGAAACCACGTAAAGTTAATCGTTTTTAGAAAAAATTATATGTTGTTGTTGTACAAAACCGAATAATTTTATGTGGTTTCGTTTTTCAGAACAACCCCAATTATGTTATTTCTATACTTAGATTTCACTAGTCATATTTGGCAAAGATAGATTGATTGATTTAGTAGAAGGTAGATTGATTCATACTTGAAGAATTTGGGCATGAAAATTTTTTTGGCTCTGCTCAAAAATTGTCTTTTTGTTCATAGAGGGTATTGAATATAAGCTCCCGATATATAAATTTGTTTAAAAATAAAAGTTAGAAGTTTCCAAAAAAATATATTTTTTTTTTATTTACAAGTTTTATTGTTGGTACCTATTTAAAAAAAAATTTTTGTGTGTATTTACAAAAACTGTATGAGAAGAATGTTTAATAATAAGAATTTTTTTTAATTATTTCTGTGTAATATTTTGTATGGTGGTTACATGGGAATGTGCTGGCACAGCAATCAGAGGGTTGCAGGTTCAAATTCTATATTTAAAAAAGTCAAAAAAACAAACGCGGAATATATTCAAATAATAAAATTTGAGATATCCGTTTAATTTTTTGCTTTGTTATTATTTAAATTTAAATGAAAAAAGAAAATTGTCATTTTTTTGAACAAGGTGCCATCTAGTGATAACGATTTTGTTATAACTTATTTTTTTGGTGATGACATATAAACAATCTTGTTGTCAGTTGCTATAAATAAGATCGGCATATACGACTTAAATATCCAATAAACAAATCGACTTTATATTGGTCAATAAGTAATACCGTAAGTTTGACTATATACTTTTTTTTAGCTACGCACTTGGTATGGAAAGCCTCATATTTTAATTTCTGACTATCAATTTAATACGAATATAGAATCTATGACAGTTATAATATCGTATGAATATTCGTATATGACAATTTTTTGCCATTTTATATTTGCGGTTGAAGTCAAGATCTCAGACTATTTTATGGTTTTTAAATTGGTGAATTATCTTAATCTACTAAAAAAAAAGTTGTAAAAGTTTAAAGTACTGGGTTGAAAACAGATCAGTGTGTCCAAATCAATTAAAGCTAAATAAAATAATTAATTTCGTAAATTTTAAACAAGTTCCCACACAATAATATTTCCGATTCTTACTTACCTCTACGGGTCCCATAAAAAAAAAGTTTTCATTAATTTTGCCCCCTATAACCAGCAACATTTCATCAAAATCGGGGAGAACCACACAGCTGGCCTTGGTTGTGAGTATAAATAAATTCTATATAATTTTGCAGACTTTGGATAGCTATTGATTATTTTTAATAAATATTACTCTTGTTCGATTGCTTACTACAATTTACTACTTTCAATACAGCTGCAAAATTTCAATACAACAAGTAAACAAAACGTTCCAATTTTGGTAAAAGTAGTAAGAAATTCGAATAAACGAACACACTGATTATAAACGTGTGACCATATGACAATTGCTTACATATGTCTTTAATTTCTCTGTTGTTGGATTTCTTGTTTAATTATTGTTTATAAATATTTTAAAGCTTTTTGTTTCTATGTTGATTTTCGTAATTACTTTAAGCTCTTTTTCTTTATTGACAAAATTATAGTCATTATCAGGGCAAGTTTAAAATGGCACAAAAAAGTTGAAATTGCCACGCAAAATGGCAGAAAAAATTAGTATGATTTTAAAGGATTGAAATTTTCGTTGCTATAAAACATTTGGAATTTCATTTTTACCAACATTAAAAAAAGTTTTTTTTTGTAAATTTTTACTGCATTTTACAGCATTTTTTGAATTAGAAGTCTAAAAAATCGACAAAATGGCTTTTTTTTGGCAAGGATCTGTGAAAATGGCATTTTTACTAAATAAGTGGAAAAATGGTAAAAATGGCATTAAATGGCAAATGCCAAAAAAAACTTGCCCTGGTCATTATCGTTACTTACAAGTAAGTTAGCAGGCAGAATTTTTAAAGAATTCAATTCGAAATTTAAAGATATACAGGGGGTTACCGTGTAACTCAATTCGAAAATAAAAATTTCGAATTCGTAAATTTTGTAACCCCGGTGAAAAATGGCCATATATGAACATTTATGGTTCAACCATATATGTATGGATCCGAAAAATGAGGTAACACCTAAGTATATGTTCATATATGGACATATATGAACATATACATTTATTAAATATATGCGAATACATGCGAACGTTGCTGTCCTTTATTATAAGGTTGTACGATAGATATAAATTTATGTATGACATTCAAATTAGGCGCTACCTATGTTCCTTTTTTTATTCATGGCATTAAATATAATTCCATATTTATCCAAATATGAGTTCCTTTTACATATATGGAAAAATGTATTCTTCGAAATATGTTCATATACAAGTCCCTTTTGCATAAATTGAATAACATATACTTTCATATTTGTCCATATATGAGTGCCATTTCCATATATGAAATAACAGATGCTTCCATATATGTCTGTATATGAAATTTTTTCCATATATGGAATCACATATACTTCCATATATGTTCATATAAAATCCATATATGTTCATAAAAAATCCATATTTGTTCATATGTGTCCATACATAAACCATATATGAACATATTTGAGCGTATATGAGCATTTTTCACCGGGACTTTTGTAAAAAGAAGAGCTTTAGCATAGTCTTACTTTTGTAAGGATAAAAATAAATTAAAAAGTATAATTTGTATACAGAATTATATTTTTAGCAATATTTGCAAAATTTACGAATTCGAACATTTTTTCAAGTGAAAAAAATTGTATTTCTTATGAGAATCTCAGCTAGTGTCTTAAAATTCAATAAAATGTGCAAATTTTATTGTATGTCTAATTGCAGTCGTAGACAGTAGGAGTAAAAATGGAGGCAAATATAGCTTTGACAAACGTCTAGACCAGGGATGCGTAAAATTTATTTGCAATTGCATTAGTGAGCAAGAGAGAGAACTGCAGTGGGAAAAAAGAGCGAATTAAAAAATATGTCTTTTTACATATTTATCAATCTTCATATTTTTATACAATGAAATTTTCTGCAACATATTTTTATAGATTTTAAACATCTTAAATCTTCTATATTAATACTTTTATGGCAATTTTTTTATATTTTGTTTTTTTTTTTATTTCTGTTAAAAATCTACTATGAAAGATATTACTATGAAAATAATCATAATGCCTTTTAATAACATATTTCCTAGATTCCTTAAATGTTTTATAACGTAAAAGGCATTGCATGATATCAAAAACATTTTTCATCATATATTTTGTGAATGTCATAAATATTTGTTTTCAGTGCACTTGAAAAAAATATCAAAACACCCGTTAAACATGTGCACTCGTCGCTGTCTCATTGACGACTAAATTAAAGAGCATGAAAATATGTGTGAAGTAGTAAATTCACAATTGTGCTTTGAAATGCGCACCCCTGGTCTAGACGCGTCTTATTCAACAAATAACGTGTCGTATGCTAAATATATTGACGGAAATTGCTCATACGCTACGTAGATCCAGTTATTTTTCAACAGATCACATTCCGTATAATAGATATTCTGCATTAAATTGCTTATGCGGAAATTGCTTCTTAGCATTTCAAAAGTCAATTTTTTTCAATAATATAAAAATCTAATTTAACTAACGATGAAACTTATTTGCAGCTCTGGTCTTTTTAAGAAATTATGTGCAAACATTATCTTATCAATACACAACTAGTAGTATGACATTGTATAAGTGTTTTAGTTTCATTACTTTTATTATTACTTTTCTTTTTAATGATAGTTTTGCTACAGTTTTTGATTTTAATAATTCCCTTAAAAATATAAAAAACATGTGATTTTTGTTTTGTTTTTATTTTTGTCTACTTAGGCTCGATTACTGAATGTTCAGTTAAAATTTAGCTAACAGTTTAATTCAAATTTTACTCAGGAAACAAAAATAGATGTGCCAGTTAATGTCCCAGTTAGTAGCTAACTGTACATTGTGAAAATGAGGCTTAACCGGCTAACTGCTCAACTATTTCTTTGAAACGTATTTAAAGCCTAAACCAGATAAACGTAGTGTCGACCGCAGTGCGACGTTTTTTCGATAAAACTGGTTTTTGTATTTCCTTTATTTGTCACTGCCGAGAAATTAGAAAATTTTCTAAATAAACAAGAGCTGTTTTTAAATAACATTCAATAAGAAATTCTTAAAAATATTGAATAAGGGCCTGTTTATCTATTACGAAAATAGTCTAAACGAAAGAAATTGACAATCACTTTCGTCAAAAATATGTGGGAAACAAAAACAAATTTTCGTTACTTTGCTTTCGTTTAGAGTATTTTCGTAATACATAACCTAAGACTAATTTCCGTGAAATTCAAGAATAAAGTTTGATAGCACTGGCACTTCCACTATCTGGTTTGGGCTTAAAGCTTAAACTACTAGATATTCACAGTGTCGACAGTGTTTTCGGCAGTGCGACGTTTTGTCGATAAAGCAGGTTTTTGTATTTTCTGTATTTGTCACTGCCGAGCAATTAGAAAATTTTCCAAAAAAACTACAGCTGTCTTAAAATAAGATTAAATAACAAATGTATAAAAATAGTGACTAGCTTTCGTGAAATTCAAGAAACAAATTTGACAGCACTGCTGCAGTTCACTGTCACTGTGAGTATCTGGATTGTTTTACCGTCGTGCAGCGTTTTGTCGATAAAGCAGGGTTTTTTATTTTATTTATTTGTTACTGACGAGAAATTATACCATTTTCGAATGCCTGTATTCACAAATGATTAATAAAAAACACGAGGTTTATGAAACAAATTGTGTATGGGAAATTTTTTTAATTCAAGAACAAAGTTTGGCAGCACTGACACAGTTCTTCGACAATTCGTCAGATTATAATTGGTTTGACCCATATTCCAAAATAGAGAAAAACGATAAAGTTTACACTTTTTCTTTTTGTATGAAAAATTGTTAGGTAGATCAAATTTGCCACTGGATATCTCACATGTGATAGGAAATATCGAAAAACAACTTTCGGAATCTGAAAGAGGATATTTCAATTATTTGTAATCCATTCCGAACACTATGAAACTAGTCAGTGAATCAGACCAACAATAACCTGACGAATTGCCAAAAGAGGAAACGTGTTCATAATTCAAAATGAGATTTTGAGTTCATTCGCCAGATTCTCCGGATTTAGCCCCCAGTGGCTATTTTCTATTTCCTAACCTAAAGAAATGGCTCGGTGGAAAGAGAATTGGCTCCAACGATGAAATTATTGCTCAAACAAATGCATATTTTGAGGACCTCAAGAAATCAAATTTTTTGGAAGGAATAAAAAATATTTGAGAAATGTTGGACTAAGTGTATTGAGCTAAAAGGAGAATATAGCTGTGTTTTCGACTTAACTATATCCGTTAACTCAGAAAACACTCGAAGTACACAAAAAACGTGTTTCATACGAAAACTAACACATTACTTTTCGTATGCATGTTAACTTTCAACGTGGATAATTTTCAGTATTAGAAACTCTACGTTTATATATTTTCACATCTAACATTACGTCTTCGCGGTGCTTCCTAAAAAGGTTTGCTGGCATACATTCGATTATATCGCAACTATTATAAACATAATTTTTTTATATAATTTAATCGGTTAAACCAAGATTTGCTTTAAATACTTAACGTTGGTAGCTATGAGCAAAAATACAACTTATGTTGAAAAATAAAAAGTTAAAAACAACCGTATTTCAAACAAAAAGTCACGGACTTATTGGTCCTCACTCGTATTTTGAAAATCCCCATGTCTTCGTGATAGATTTTTACGTTATCACCTTATTTATCAAATATTTCTTCGCCCGGCCTGCAAAATGTCACAGTGTTTTTTTTTAGTAGATTTTCAGGAGAGCGAAAAAAACTGTTACAAAATCTACTTTTAAGAAAAAAATAGATTTTGTAACAGTTTTTTCGCTCTCCTGAAAATCTATTAAAAAAACACATTTGACGATTTTTAAGTTTTAGGCTTGCCATCTGTGCGGGAAAATGTTTTTATCGGGACTCCTATAATTTCGTATTAGTATCCGTTGATCGGATCCAAATGTAAACAAAGAAAATAAAACAAAATAAAATTTAAATTTGTTTCGAAAATTGTAAAAAAAATAAATAAAACAGTAAATTCGGCGCATTCATCCGTTTCAGCTATGGAAAAATTTAATTTATTCTACTACGAACTCAATTCCCACCCTTCTTATTCTCCAGATCTTATGAAGATCTCAGCGACTATTAGTTTTCCCAAACTTGAAAAGGTGGGTCTAAGGAAAGAGAGATTGTGTTAAAGAATAAACATAATTTCAAGTCAAAAAAACTTGTTTGTTGTTTAAACACGGACTTTTAGTCCATGAAGTATATCTAGTTGGATATGATTATATTTAGTACATTTGAAAGAAGATCGAATATGATCTAATACGATCTGATTTCTTAAAATTATATATTCCTATTTTTCGGATAAAATTATACAAGTATCCGGAAAGTCATATAATATTTTTTACCAGGGAAGTAATGACTTTGCAAGTTCCGTTTTTGTTGTTTTTTTTATCTCTATGTTGTGATATGTTGTTTTTATGTGTCTGACTACAACTGTTATACTCTATTGCTTAGTCACTCCCACTAAAAGTTTTTTGTTAAAGTTTATATGAAGGTTTTGTTGTTGTTATTAGTACACTCATAGAAAAAAGTTTGTAGAAAAGTTAGTTAAACTGTTAGTACTTCAACTTAACAAATTTTTAACTAATTTTTAGTTAATATTTTGCTACCTCCACATTACTAACTTACACATTTTTTTGCTATTTTTTTTTGCTGAATTTAGTTACTAATTTTTAACAATAAATTTGCTAATTTACTAATTTTTAACAGAAGATTTGCTAATTTTACAAATTTTTTGTAAACTAAAACACCAATTTTGGAGCGCTTAGAAACAGAATGTTAAAAGACTCATAAAAATTACTGCATATTTTTAACTCGCCAAAAATAATGCAAAAAGTTTTTAAATTGAAATGGTTGAAAATTTGTCCTACTCATAAAATATCTAAATTATTAAACTCTATGAGAAAAGTTTCTATTTATCGTAATACATTAATTTTCAAAGATCAAGGTTTATTTTGGACGAACCATTTTAATATGAAAATTGAGATTAAAAGTATCTCTGGGGAGCAAGTGGAGTTTACGGGGATGGCCCTAATTTTTTCCCCCCAATATTGTAATTTTTAAGCTTATTTAAAGAATACGATATTTTTAATCGGCCACACCTTCTTTCTTGTGGGTGGAGCTTTAGAGGTGAAAATGGAAACTCAAATAAATTCGGAAGTACATATCCGATCAGCAAACAATGAAAATCAAAAGAAGGGTCTCTGAAATACATTTTGTTATGGTTAACATATTAAGGGTTTTCACAAGGGGTGTACTATTTGTTGTATCGTTGTATCGTCCTAACAAAAAACAGGGTTGTTAAAAATTAAATTGAAAAAATACAACATTTGAGAATAGCACGATACAACATTTTTACCTATGTTTAGTGTCCTATGTTTGAGTGTGCTAACATATAGAAAACTGAATAGAAAATCGTTGTTAAATACAAATAAAAATTTTAACAACTCTGTTTTTTGTTAGGACGATACAACGATATAATAGATAGCACACCCCTTATGAACAACCTAATTATTGTCTATAAATATTACCACTTTTACAAAAAAGCATTCTTGGTAAATTTTCATTGGCATTACTTTATCTCAATGTCAATGCCAACAAATTTCATCACCATTCAATGCCAATGAAATTTTTTTCAATTTGCATTGATGAAATCAATGGTAATGAAATGTACACATAATTGAAGAAAAAGCATTGTAATATAAAAAAAATATAAGAAACACGCGAATTTTTAATTTTTTTTTTTTTCTTAATTTATTCTTTTATTAAAACATGAAAACAAATACTTCTTTCATTAATTATAAATGGGCATTTAGCAAGGTTGGTTACCGTTATCGTTATAATACCGTTATCGCTAAAATACCGTTTCAAATTGAATGCCGTTACCGTTATCAATACCTCTAAAAAAAATTCCAAACACCGTTATCGTTACCGATACCGTTATTTTTATGGGTAGTTACCGGTATTTTACCGGTATTTATTATTTTATATAAAAATTACAATTTTTTTATTTTTTATTTTATAATCTTGAGTGTTTTTTTACAAAAAAAATTTATAGATAATAATATTACTTATTAAAACTACCAGTATTGAATTTATAGCTTAAAATCTGTATTTTCAGTACTTAAAATTAAAAATATGCCATGTTTTTACTTGTTTCTATATGTTTTTAACATAATTTTTAATACCGGTACGTTTAGGTATTGCTGTTTCGGTAACGGTATACCGTTACCGAAACAGTCTTAAATACCGTTACCTTTACCTTTACCGTTACCTAAACAAACTAAATCCGATACCGTTACCCTTACCGTTATTCGTTTCGGTAACCAACCTTGGCATTTAGGCATTGAACAATGCCAATTGAAAAAATTTCAATTAATTGACACTTTTAATAAACTGGTCCAAAGTATGTTTTTAAATACACATTTATTTTTTATTTATTAATTTTCATTTCATTTGCTCCTTTTTTACCTTTTTCCAGTCCACTAGTATTCTGCAAAAGTTTTGTTGATTTCATAAAATTTTAGCAGACATTTTGTAGATTTAACAGTTTTTTTTTGCTATTTTCATTCTACTATTATTTAGCAATTTTTTTGCTGATTTCAGCAAGTTAAATTGTTATTTGCAATTAACCAAAATTTTGCTCAAATATTACTAAAATTCTGTAAATTTAACAGTTTTTTTGCTGTTTTCATTTTATCAATATTTAGCAAACTGATTCTGCTAATATTAGCAGTTTTTTCTGCAGCATAATTTTTAACTAATTTTTAGTAACTTTTTCTGCTATTTTTACGGACTTATTTGTATGAGTGTAGGTTTTAATAATTTTGTTGTGCTGCTCCGCTATATTGTTATCAATTATATGTCGCGATTTGTTTACCTTAATTATTATACAAAATTATTTAACAAACCTATAAAAATGTTTTAAATATTATCAGCTGAAATATTGGTAAATATAAATGGCAATTATATATTAATATTAACATATGGTATTGGTGCAGGACTAAAAAAAACTGATAATAATTTAAGAAGGACAGACAGACAGACAGACGTGCAACAATTTTTTATTCAACGATTGCGTTTTACTTTTTCAAAGTAAACACCATCCTACACAAGCTTACGCCCATGATCAAATCTAGTTTATTCTGAAAGAATAGTCTAAAATAACATGCCCCTGTCTTCCAGTTGTTTTTTCTAGATCAGTGCGTTCGATCGCGTAAACCGCGAATTTATATTTTATTTAATTGTTGGTTTGGGAGCATGTCCTAATTTTAGGATATTGGAATTTATTTTTGAACAGTGTTAATGTATTCTTAAAGATATGAAGTTTGAGGCCCCCAATTGTCCATGTTATTCAAACAGAGTTGCCACTGTATCAAAAAATATGAACATTTTGGATATTATTTTTGCGCAGCTGTCACATACTCCTCTAAAAATATAAAGTTTGTAAAGGATATTGTCTGTTTTGTTAACAGAGTCGCTAAACTTCGGAAAAACAAAGTGTTTCGGAAAACATCGGAAACCATGGTTGCTAAAGAAGGCATTATGGGTGTCAAGCTAAGCAAAAAAAATTTTTCAATTTCAAAAAATTAAGATATGCTTCCATACAAAAATGTTAACAAAATATTAATTCATGGTTTACGTGACTGAACGAATTTATATAGAAACACAGGAAGGAAGTATTTTATTTTTGTCCTGTCTTTCAGAACATATTGAATTTTCTCATGGGTGCAACCAAAAATTGAATTTTGTCGGACGGTGTTATAAGTTAATTTAATATTACGAGTAGTTTAATCAACGTTTACAAATACAAAAATAAACTTTCTTTGTTATGAAATAAAAACAAATAACAACGTTTAAAGTTTAAAACTGAAACCAATCAGCTGTTCGTTGGTGAATCTTTAAACACTGTTGGGAACTTTTTTCCAAAAATATCGCTAAATCAAACTAAACAATCCTTAGAAAATAGTTAAATTACAAAAAACTTCAAAAATTTTCAGATAAATTCAGGAAATTCTTCCTATTAATTAACGTGTTGCTTCCTTTGGAAAGGGGATAGAGAAGAAGTGAAAGGTGGTGAAAGATGAAGGGCTTCAAATATGGCAACACTGTAATTGCGCGAGATGTTGATTTTTAGAACAGTTGTTGCGCGTCATCTGATGGTGAGTTGACGAACTTTGTTGAAGCTTTTTAGTTCATAGCCCTGTTATATTATTTTACTTCGATGGGGTTAAATGCTATGGGAATACCGAAGGAGGATGCTGCGATATGTATGAGGGATAGAAAAAACTCATACATATTATTATTTTTCATAAATTGATGTTGCCTTGGTTGGGGATCGAACCCGCAACCTCACCTGTAACAGTCCAACGCACTAACCATTACACCACAGCGCCCACAAATTGCTAAATTTCGCGAACTTTTCAAATTCTGTTCAACATTTTGCAAAAAAAATGGCTGTAGTTTTAAAAGTTTTAAAATGTTTTTTAAAAATTTGCTATGAATCGCTATATTTTTCGAACTTTTTTAAGCTTTGCCTAAATTTTAGCGATAAATTGCTAAATAATAATAACTCAACAATTCTGACAAGGAAATATGTAAATGTACAAAAATAACGCTAAAAAAACAACAAGACGACTGGCTTCAAAAAAAAAAAAAAATCGCTAGTTTTCCCTCTAATAGCTGAATCACGGTTTATCCCTCTAAATGCGTTGAAATGTCGCTATAATTGACGAGAAACTAGCTTAATTGGCAACAGTGTCCTTAAACATAATTGATGCCTCAAACCACAAGTTTCACATAACTAAAAGTAGTTTAAAAAATCACAGTTAACCCTAGTTTAGGAAACATTTAGGATCATATGCATAATTACTTTTAAAATTTATAAATGGCTTATATAACTAAATTTTTATACAAAAGTCTATTATAAGCGTGTTATAAGATTGTAAAATTATTATGCATAAGCACTTTACAATATAAAGTTTCTTTGTTATAAATCAACAAACCTTTTTAATGTTTTGTGAACTTTGTTTTAAAATAGAAAGAAATCATTTGTTGAGAAACCTTTAACAAGTTTTTAATAACTGAAAGCAGTTTAAAAATAAAAATATTTTAACTGCTAAAATAAGCCTCAAATATTGGTACATATTATTTTTATTATAATTACAAAAACTATATCAGGATTGGAAGGGAACCACGCTAAAATAACATTATTGACTCGAAACCCTTTCCATTGACTACCTTTATTCTTAAAAAATCCTTACCGAAATACCATTATCCGTAGAAAAAAATTACCGAAATAACTGAAATACCGTTAACCTTAAAATACCGTTACCGAAATATTATAAAATAGCGTTACGGTTATCGAAAACGGCATCTTTTCGCTTACCAACCATGAAATATAATACAACTGCTACATTATTTTCATGCTTATTACTTTAGTTTTTTTTTTTTTTCAAACTCAAAGCGTAAACAACAACATTACTTAAATTTAATAACCATTGCCCTTAAAATGTATTTTGAATATGTTAGAATTCTCATTATTAGCTCTATCGAATATTATAATTGGAATAAAATACCTTGAGTAATTAGGTTGCCCTATCACCAACTATTATTAATCTTCCCCAATCGCCTCTTGATATTTTATTTATATTGTACAATTTTGCTACTGAAAATATGAAAAAGAAATATTTATTTTATGGTGTGATGTTTTTATTGTTAATTCGTCATATTTATTGTTGATAATTTCCCCTTATTATGCCCTACACTACTCTGAGAAATAGGAAACATTGAGATTGTGCTACTGTTTATAACTACCAAAAATAATGTGCATAGACCCACTGTATGGGATGCCGATCAACTCAGAATCACATTCTGAATCGATTTAGCGATGCCCCTTCAGCCGTCTGTCTATTTATCCTTATTATCAAGCTACAGGTTTGTGAAGATAATTGGAAAAAATTTGGTCAGAGTTTTTTTGCCAATGGACGAACTCTATAGTCGCCATAAAAAGGTGTTATCTGAACCTATTGTAAATGGTATCCAAAACCACTTTTAGCTTTTCCTTGCACTGAACCTGTGTACTTTAATGAACCTATCATAATTTAATCATATCGTGCTCATTCTGGGCACAAAAAACTCGGTTCCTACATTAGCTCAGTTCCTCCTGATTTTCAACAACGTTTGAAGGACGGAAAGTTTTAAAAATAATGAATATTGTATTGATCTGTCGTTGCGGTGTAGGGTGTCATATAGTCGACTTACTCGACTTTCAGTTTTTATCTGTGTTTTTTTATTGTCTTAGCAATTTCTTTTCAAATAATTACTACAAATTCATTGTATATTTGTTTAAGTTTTTATTTAAATTTCATTGTTTTTTCTCTTAATTTTTACGCAGTTGTTTCATTTGTTTTCTTTTTTATTTTATTATTCAATTAGTAGTATTTTTTTCTTAGTTTTTCAATTTATTTTAATTTTAATTTTTTTTTTATTTTAAATTGTTAGTGTTGACTGTTCTCAATATGGGTTAATTCCGAGCAAATCAACACCATCAATTAAACATTTAAAAAACATAAAATATTAATATAGTCTAATTTGGCTGTTATTGCTAAATTTTGCGCATTTATTTAGTATTTTAACGTTTTATGAAATGACTTAATGTTTGCAAGTATTTTCCAAACTCATAAGGGTTAAAGTTTAGATGGCATTTTTTTTTTTTTTTGGTAGGACTTGAAATCAAAAAAATTGTTTCAATGTTTCAAAAATTAATTATTGGCTTGGAAAGTTATTAAATCACTTAATTCAGTTCATTAAAGGAATTAAATGTGCTAAAATCCCAAAACTTATTTCACGAATTGTGGAAAGTATTTTGTTGAAGGCATGTCCCTATCCGGAATTCGTACTTGCCTAAAATTCTTCTTTCTTTTATTTTATGACAAAGCCAACACAACCAAATAGCCATCATTATATACGAGGGGTACTATTTATATTTCGGGAATAGCAAATAATAAGAAACATTATCAAATAAAAATGGCTTTATTGTTTTTCAAAATATTCCCCTTGATGATCAATATACTTTTGCATTCGTTCAAACCATTTGTCAAAGCAGTTTTTCCATTTCTCCAAAACATGGTTTTTGAACGCTTCAACTGCTTCTTCGGCCCTTGTAAATCGTTGACCACGCAGTTTACCTTTGATATTCGGGAACCAGAAGTCATTGGATGCCAAGTCAGGACTGTACGGAGGATGAGTCATCAATTCGATGTTTTGACTGCTCAAAAATTCACCTGTTTGACGAGATGTGTGAAAGCACGCATTGTCATGATAGAGAATCATTCGTCTTTGGGGGTTAGTTTAACGAATTTCTTCGAAGACTTCCGGCAAACAATTGGTCGCGTACCACTCAGAATTGACCGTTATACGTTGCTCAAGCGGAACAGTGGCCACATGACCCATTCGGCCGAAGAAACAGGCGACCACTTGCTTCGCTGTGCTTCTTCCGCGAACAACTTTTGTTGGATTTCGCTCGTCTTGGAATACCCACACGGTCGATTGCTGTTTTGTTTCCGGCTCAAACGCATATATCCATGATTCGTCACCTGTCACGATTTTATACACGTCTTTTGAAGCACCACGGTCGAACTTTTTAATCATTCCCTTACACAAATCGACGCGAGGCTTTTTTTGAGCGATTGGTAAATTATGGGTTATCCAACGAGAGCAAATTTTTTTTACAACTAAGTGTTCATGCAAAATCGAATGTATTGAAGTGGAACTAATGTGCAAGGATGCCTCTATCTCATGATATGTCACATGACGATTTTGCATTATCAGTTCACGCGCTGCATCGATATTTTGTGGCACAACAACCGATTTTGGACGACCTTCACGGAATTCGTCGGCGACCGAACTACGACCACGATTGAATTGACTATACCAGCGATATACTGTCGTTTTTGATGCTGCTTTATCGCCAAACAAAGAACTGAGTTCATCGACACATTCTTGTTTAGATAATCCACGTCGAAAGTTGTAAAAAATAATCCAACGTAAACCTTCTCTTGAAATTTCCATTTTTTGCCAAATTGAATTTCTTAACTTACTGTAAACAAAACAAATAGCACTTGTACATCATAACATTGTGAGTACGTTTATGCTAAAAAATGTTAAATTTTTTTATGGTGTTGCCAGGTTTTAGCTATTGACATTAGTGTTGCCAGTTCCCGAAATATAAATAGTACCCCTCGTACAAACCATTTTGCTATTTATTTTCAAACATTGTGTAGTCTGTAAAAGAAATTAAAAGAATCTTCAATTTCTACTACGCAAAACATTAGGGGAAAAAAGCAAAAATAGTATGCTAATTTATCAGTTTTTTTCTGCAGCATCATTTTTAGATAACTTTCAGTAGTTTTAACTAAATTTTTTACAGAGTTTTTTCTATTAGTGTTTCCATAACAGGCGGTTTCCATCGCCTCTTTCGAACATTAACAGTTTGTATCGAAAAATGTTAGCCTTTGCAGACGTGTGTAGTTCTTATGGCTGAATTTTTCGATACAAATTAAGAAGAGAGTAATTTAACAGAGGTAGGGAGAGTTGAGTAGTCTTTTAATTATATAGTCGTTGGCCATAGTGTGTATGAATGAAGAATTTCTTGTTATTTGAATTGAAATAATTTTGTATATAAACAAAATATTTTGACCAAAACACAAATCGAAATTATTTAAATATTTTATTTCAAAACAGAAAGCTGCAAAGTATTTAAATATTTTCTAAAAATTGGAAACAAAAAATTAAAATTAAAAAAATTAAGCAAAGAATAACATGGTACTAGGAAAGAAGGGTAGAGGGGAGATCCTTCGCCACTTTTTTTCAAAGCACAGTCATTTCTTAACCAGTAATTATTTGCCAAAAATTACTTTTAAATTGAATATCTATTGTACAATCTTAACCTTAATTTTTTTCATTTTTATTCCATTTATTTGCATGCATACTATTATTTTTTTAATGATTTTCAAAGTAACCCAAATCGGCGAAACTGACCCAAAATTGGTGGAATTCAATTTCTTCCAAAAATAAATATAATGCAGCCAATTCAATATTTTTATAATTGAAATAAATTGTTGAGAATAACTTCTTTAATTGTTCAAATTGTTTATTTCCCTTAACATCGGCGTAAAATGGGATTGGTGTATGTGTCCCGCTGGCCTTACAACAATTAAATAAATTTCAAATGTTTTTAAACAAATAAGCAAAGTTAACGAACCATGATATTTTTGAAAATAAAAACTTGCTGATAAATAGAAAAAAAAAATAACAACTACATACCTTAAAATGTGTACTAATTTTTCTTAAACGCAGTACTACAAAATAAATTACTAAGACCCAGATTTTAGGATGTGGTTTATGTTTAAACTTTATGTGGTTTCATTTGTTTTATAAAAATAAAGAAATAAATTATAAACGAGAATACAATTTTTCTGGAAAAATTCTGTTAATAAACTATAAAGACAGAGAAAATTGGTTTTCGGTTTAACTACTTCAATTTAACATCTTTCTTTTCATTTGAAAATAATTTACAGAAAATTTGATATGATCTCAAATCGAACATTCTTAAACCAAGTTTAAATAAAATTACAAAAACTAAACAGGGACTAAGCGGTAAAAATAAATACATTGAGAAAAATAATACAGTGGATTTGTTTTGATAAAAAAAAAATACTTCACAAAATATCATTAACAAAGAAATTTCTTTCATACATTAAAATAGTATTACGTATGTAATGTATCTATAACAAAACTCTATGATAACATAGACATCCACCAACAAAAATTGTTGTGTGTAAGTAAAGGTTGGTTAAGTTCAAAGCTATCGTGACATCATTTTGCAAAACGACAACGAAGTTTTTTTTATTATATTTTCCATTTAACAAAGACATGATGATATAAATGCCGATATAAATTTATAGAAATTTTATAAAAAAAAACGCCATAGGTAGTACATTAATACATATTGTTATCTGGCCTTGGTGAAATGTTTTTGTAACTCAGATATCCCTTGAATAAACATGATGCACTGTTAACAAACGAAATAAGCAAATTAAAAGCACTTAAATGAAATACCCTAATATGAACTTAATTAGCGTTTGTTGGGCTGGTATAAAACACTCAAAAACGTTTGTAATGAATGGATTTCTTTGTTTAGAAAATTAAAATTTTTTTCTAGTTTATGTATGTATAAACATGTGTTTATTACTAACAGAGTTTAAAAAGAATTAATTCTTTAATTTAATTTTGAAACACTTATTTATAAACACAGAGAAAACAGATTTGTTGTGGCTACAGAAAATCTTGCCAACTAAATCGTTCGGTCACAGAAATAGAATTATTTCTTTGTGGCACTCAAATTTATTCTAAAGACTATTAAAGGTTATTGTCCTAATAGAACGTATGCTATATTAACTGAATACTTAACCCTGAATTTCGTGAATTGAATTAACCTTTCATGCCCAATATTGCGTACAAGTTTTCTTATTTTGAACCCCAGAACCTTTTTTGTTTACTACTCTAAATATTACTTGGTTTGATTTCTTGATTCTTTGTCATTTTCGCTTTTCATTCATGTGCAACATAATATGTTTGGTATTTCCTAAATAAATGTCGCTCCAAAACACATTTTTTCCAAGAACAGAATGTAAATTTTTTTCAATTAATCTTAAAAATCGTTTGATTTAAAACATTTAAACTCTACCTAAACTTTAAACATTTTCGGTAGAGTTTAACCATATAAAAAAATGATAGTTAAAAAAAGAAAAAAAATCTTGACTCATTCAGGAACGGCAGTACGTTAAAGTGTTAACTTTAATTCTAAAGTTTTCCGATAGGGCTTTCTGCTAAGCAACAAAAATCAGACAAAATATGAAATTTTCATTTGTTTAGAGAATTTATTCCTTATTGCTCTGAGTTCTATTGCTTCCATATGTTTATGAGTATTTTTTTATATAAAAGATGTTTTATTTTTGATTAGAAAACCATTTAAACAAAATAATTATGTTAATTTTCTGCATTTATTTTATTAAATCATTTAACCGTTTTTGTGGACAAAGATCATGATAATGAAATATATATATTTAACTTAATTAAATATAAAAAAAAATTTATATTACTACCCAGGTAGAAATTGCCGACGTTGCAACAAAAATTGTACTGGGAGAGCACTATTTTTTACTAAATGCTGGTACTACTTAAAACGTACTTTGCCAGTACTGTTTTATGAAAATTAACAAGCTTTTTTTAGTTTATTAAAATTACAATTTTAAAAATTTTATGTATTTTTACATCTATTACACAATTATTTATGTAAGAGAGACATAGCCATTCTTTTCTTGTGAAGTTTCAAAGAATGCATTAAAAATCTGTGATGTACACTAAAACGAAAATAAAGTACTAGTAAACTACTAAATTTGTTATTAAATGTGCTGGGATAATACCAAAAAAATAAAATCCCAAGCCTGCGCCAACGTTGGGAAATAACTACGGCCAAGCGTTTATTGGTGTTATCATTTTGACAACATGCCAGTACAGTTAAAGTTGAATATCCGACGCATTGCCAGTACATGTACTACCGCCTCCAATACCGGGCCGACGTTGTGCCGTCTGTATTTTTCTACCTGGGTATGTTCAACGATACTCTAATAGAAATAAACCTGTACTTAGCTACTAAAATTTGTGAAAATTTTAACTGTAGAAAAAACTTCTGATATCAACAGAATATGTTTGCTAAATATTTGTAAGATAAAAACGGCAAGAAGAATTCTTTTAGGTATACAAAATTTTAGTTATATTTGAGTTATACATATTTAAATTTATTGCAAATAACAAATGTTGCTGAATATTAGTGCCCCAGCAAAATAAGAGAAGCCGAAGCAATATAAAAAACACCACAATTGATGATCTAGAATGTACTTCTTTCTTAATATATATATTCCTCTAACTCCCACTGGAGCATAGGGTGCTAATAACAGCAGATCGCCATCTGACCAGATTTTGAGCGATAGATCTTAATTCGTTCCAAGATACACCTAGTCGGTTCATTTCGGATTCTGTTGAACGTCTCCATGTTGTACGTGGCCTACCACTTGCTCTTCCATCTTGATGAAATGGATTCCATCTAAGAGCTTGCTTTGAAACATTATCATCATTGCGACGTAATGTGTGTCCAATCCACTGCCACTTTCGTTTACGTATCTCCGTTGCTACCGGCATCTGGTTTGTTTTAGCTATCAACTCGATTTCGATATTGTTCGGGGCCAAAAGATACGCAATATTCTTCTTAGGCAGCGATTTATAAAAGTTTGTAGTCGTTTTTTATGTTGTTCGTAACCTTCCAAGTTGTACATCCATATAAGAGCACTGATTTTACTTCTTTCTTAACATAAACACTAATGATTTTAACAGTGAGTTGTCATAGGAGAGGAGTACACCTACTTCAACATTTTTTCAGTACTTTTTGAACGAGTGCAAAAGAAGCTTTTTTTCACCAATAAAAAGTTAAAAAAAAATTCTTCCCTTTTATATTACAAAAGTTTTTTATTGCCGCCACCGGGTATCGAACTTGCGATTGCTAGCATAGCGCTCTACCGCTGAGCTATTCTTTGATATGAAAGTTGAGAGGCATAAAAACACCACTTTGTTCCTTATTTTCTTCAATAAAAGTACTCATCAAACAAGTGTAAAAGGAGCACTCCAATTCAATATTGTTTTCAATGCTATTTTTACCGGTGCAAGAAAAGCAATTTCTCACCATTTTTTATATATATACATATTTTTAAAAGTTTTAAAATGAAAAAAATTTTGAATTTAAACAAATTAATTATGAATATTAAAAAAAAATAATAGAATAAAAAAAAATTTAAAAAAAAATAAAAAAAAATTTTAAAAAAAATTAAAAAATATTGGCCCCGCCGGGAATTGAACCCGCGTTTGGAAATGTCAAATGATACCAAAATCACTTTTTAGAAGCAATACTTAAGTGATTTTATGGATGTTGTTCAGAAGTAATTATAAAAACTATAAAAATATACTAACGGATACTTTGGAAGCAATGAAAGAAGTGATTCTTTGAAGTTGTTCAGAATAACTTCTAAAAAAGCAAAAAAAATACACTAACGGGTACTTGTGAAGCAGTGAAAGAAATAGTTTGTAAAGCATTACTCCAATTTTTTTTTTGCTGGGACACGATAAAGCGCAAGAAAAAACTATACAAAAGCATGTATCGAGTTATTTTCATTTATTTATTCAGTCATTGAAACATACATTTCTTACAGACTATGAGATATTTTTGAAAAATTCTATTTGGAAAAAAATGAAAAAACTACTGTCAAATTTTGAGCAAGTTCCTGCATTTGCGTTTAACAGGTGATCAAAGCTTACAACCTCGTGGATTTTTGTAAAAATGGAAAAAAGTGAATTTCGAGTGCTTATCAAACATTATTTTTTGCGGGAAAAACTGTCACTCAAACCAAGGAAAAGCTTCAACTTCAAAGGAAAAAAAAAACGTTGAACGTTCTGAACCGCCAATTGAGGTCAATACACCCCAAAATGTCGATAAAATTCACGATATGCTGTTGGCCGATCAGAGAGTGAAAGTGCGTGAGATTTGACGTGGGTTTCAGAAAGCTGTCCGCAAGATGGGTATAGCGTTTGCTCACAATTGACATAAACGCAATCGTGTGACAACTTCAAAGAAATGTTTGGCGTTGTCCATCCGCATTGCGGATTAGCGGAATTAGCCACCGCCCTACGGGAAATTTTAACAAACTGTCACCGAACTGGCCCCTTTATATGAAACAGACTGGTCACTTTTACATGGCGTTGTCATAGGAGGGGGAAATTGACCCCTTGTGACATGTCACAAGACAAATCCCAGGACAGGTCCCTGAACTTTGTTTTTTATGAGAGTTCAGTAACCTGTCCTAGGATTTCTCTTGTGACATGTCACAAGGGGTCAATTTCCCCCTCCTATGACAACGCCATGTAAAAGCGACCAGTCTATTTCATATAAAGGGGCCAGTTCGGTGACAGTTTGTTAAAATTTCCCGTAGGGCGGATATACTGATGTATCACCCAGTGACTGTTTTCTATTTGCAAACCTAAAGACATGGAAAGAGATTTAGCTTCAACGATGAAATTATTGCTCAAACAAATGCCTATTTTGAGGACTTCGAGAAATCCAATTTTTTGAAAGAAATAAAAAAATTGGAGAACGTTTTACTAAGTGTATTGAGCTTAAAGGAAGACTATGTTAAAATATAAAAACTTTTTTTTGCAAAAAAAAAACCTCTTTGACCTTGGTAAAGAAAGAGTTAACGTTTTCGGAGTTTTACAAAATTTTCGGAAAACAATCTCTTGTATCTGGATTAAAGGAAATCGGAAGTGATTTTGTTCCAGCTAGCTAAAAACACAAAAATTTATACTATTATCTAAATTATTGGCCAAAATCACACTTTTCTCTAAAATTTTCAAATTTAAAACGGCGTCACTATTAAGTTAAATGAGGGATATGTGTAATTTTCAGTAGAATTATTTTCTAAGGTGTATTTAATAAACCCCTATGTGTTGACCACTTTTTTTTTGCAAATTTATAAAAAAAAAAACAAATCCCATCTTTGGTCATACCTGGAACTAGGTTATCATAACCCAAGAAAGAAAAAAAATTATATCTGAATATTTGTGGATTTTAAAAATGAAACTAGAGTATAATATTGTAAATTTTTGAAAGAAATATTTTATT
Organism: Leucophora obtusa; assembly: GCA_949987735.1. Classification (NCBI taxonomy): domain Eukaryota; kingdom Metazoa; phylum Arthropoda; class Insecta; order Diptera; family Anthomyiidae; genus Leucophora; species Leucophora obtusa. The sequence continues at coordinate 50,465,304 of OX465296.1, forward strand.
TTTTACGATTTTCATAATTTATCTCATTTTAACCCTACAATGGTCTGAGGAAATTGCAATTACTAAAATATTTTCCAACCGATTTTGGATTTTTATACATTACAAGAAAGGTAATTCAGTCTAGATTATGATTCTGTTTACATTCTGTATATTTTCCAAAATACGGTTATTAAAGAGCAAGTATTTTGAAAGAAAGCCGAAAAAGTGATTTTTTCCCCATGTAAATCGTATTTCAAACTTCAGGGCCGATGCGGCACTTGTTCGCGTTATCCGATCACCTTAATTTTTTACATGGTGTATTTTTTTACCACAATGCACATTTCTAGAGGGGAAGACGGGTCATAGGTCGCCATTTTTTTTTTTCGTCCATATAAGGTAGGTCAACCCTAGTGTGCATTTTTGCACCATGACAAGGCTTACAGACATACTACGGCTTTTCATTGGCATAACTTGCACTATTTTCTTCAGAGACTAATAATTATAGAGATAGGAAATCAAAACGTACACTACTCACCGGTAGAGGGCGCTGAAATTTAATATTACCTGAGCAACTATTTAGTATCCGTTTAGCATCAGCTGAGCCTATATTTAAAAACTCAAAAACTGCTGAAAACTGCTCAAAATAAAGAAAAAACAAGCCCGGATTATATCAAAATAATAAAATTTGAAATATCCGTTTGTTTTTTTGCTTTGTTGTTTGTTATTATTTAAATATAAATAAAAAAAGAACATTGTCAATTTTTTAACAAAGTGCCATCTAGTGATAACGATTTTGTTATAACTTATTTTTTTGGTGATGCCATACCCCTGATTTTTTTTTTTTTTTTTTTTTTTTTTTTATTTTGCAACTAAATATATAGTTGATTATTTTATTTGCACAAAATTCATTTTTACAAATTTTAATTTGGCCTCAGCGCCAAAAAGGCATTATAGAGGCAAATTTTCCAAATCTTTTCCAAATTTTGACAACACAAACAGGTTTTATTTCTTAAAGTTTTCTTCCGTTGGATTAAAAACATTACAAAATACTTGTTCAAAACATTTTTCACGATAGTTTGCGGCATTTTTAGGTCTTTCGCGAAGAAGTGTATTGTTTGTTTAGTATTTTTCTTCCATTTGTCGATTATAAGTTTACTATGCTCCTCTTGATTCATTAAATTACACGTATTTTTGGGTAGATTAATTTTGTTTGATAACAATTTTACAAAGTTGACAAATATTTTTTTTTGTTCAATTTAAAAAAATTCATTTGGAATCTCATGGTAGCCTACTTTGAATTTCTGAAAAATATACAGTCTTTAAATTTAATTTTATTTTCTTACACTGATAGAATTATTTGCATGATAGTAATGAATTTTTGCGTAAAACCAATGACGTTTCACCCGAACCTCTGTCCACTGCAATTTTTCATTGAACTAATAGAATTTTTCATAAAATTTTGAGAAAATTTTCATTTTATTTATTAAAAGCTTCATACACTCAAAGAAAACGTTTTATTGAAACTAGATTCATAATATAGTATATGAAGCTTTTTCATCAAATTTAATAAATTTTTCATTTACTTTGTGAAGACAACTTCATTAGTATGCTGAAAATTTTCATTAAAACTCGCCCAGCAAAATTATCTCTGTGTAAGTCATAATGGTAGAGTTTTGAATGTAAACTTTTTTTAAATTTTCAATATAATGAATCTAAAAATAATCCAAAAACATGTACATAAAATCCCTTGGTTTTTAAAATAATATTAAGTTTGCCAATTGCTACAAAACTTACAAAGGTCGTAGAATGATGTAAAACCAATGCATAAATATTTGTACCTGCATATGAACACATTCCCACACACGTTTTAAATCAATATAATGATTATATGACTAAATAAAAGGGTTTCCTTGAACTGGAATTTTGTTTGAAACGAATGTCACAACTTCATTGAAACAACAACAAGATTTAAAATACAACCTAGTGACAGAGAGCGTGAGAATCATAAACTAACATTCTTGTACAAGGTTGTCAATTTAAACTTTATTGTGCTAGAACTAGCGATTTTTTCAAGGCTAAATTGAAAAAAAGTTTCCCAAGAAATTGGTAGAATATATATTGTTCTACCTAAGTTTTTTGTATAAATTTTTAAAAACTTAACAAGTTTTAAGATAAAAACGGAAAAACTTGCTAAATTGTACCAAGTTTTAAATTTTTTACACAATAAAAAAAATGAGATATGGAATTTTATGTTTCCGATGTTCGAGGAAATGTTGCGGAAAAATTTAGGTCGAAAAAGCAAACGAAATTCCTTAAAAAATTCCTAGTAGCTGCGGCCAAAGAAGCCAGTCATTTGTGACATCTGGCTCTATAAACAGCGAAATGTATATCAAAGAGTGTTTGCAGAAGAGACTTCTTCCATTTTTGAGTCAGCACAATGTATCCACTTACTTTTGGCCCGATTTAGCATCTTGTCACTACAGCAAGAAAGCGCTGGAGTGGTATAATGAAACCGGAGCTCAGTCCAGTGGAGAGATATTGGGCTCTTGTTAAAAGAGAATTAAAGGGCACAAAAAAGGTCTCACAGGACATGCAAGATTTCAAATGTAGATGTACCACCTGCTCTAAAAAGGTGACAGAAAGCCTTAATGGGAGGGTTTCCGGAAAAAGTGAATAACTTTGTTCGCAGTGGTTAGAATTCCATGCGGTTTTTGTTTGATTTTGTATTAAATTTCATTTAATAAAAATTTGGTTTGAAGTCTTAAAATTCAGTGGTTTGTTTTTTATTTAACTTTATGTGTGTTAACATTTTTATGATCTCACTCCTTAAAAACTTCCCGTGTTAAAAAGATCAGATCTGGCCAGATCTCAGTAGATCTTACCAGATCTATTTAGATCTCAAAATTGGGGACAAATTTGAGATATGATTAGATCTAGGCATATCTGGCGCATTTGTCCAGATCACTTTAGATTTGAACAGATTTGGCACTAGATCTGATCAGATCTTGCCATAAGGTTTTATCACATATTCCATATCTGATCATATTTGATGAGATCTGGTACAGGATCTAATTAGATTCAATCATATCTATTTAGATCCAAAAATATCTGATCAGATCTAAACTTTTTTACACGGGTTATCAGAATTATTGAAATTTTTTAAATAAAAGTTATAACTGTTATGTCCCTGCTTTGAAAGAAACGCAAGTGAAGTGTTTTAAAGGAAATAGAATATCTAAACTTTTTTATAATAAAAGGCTTCTTGTGTTTTTGAGAACTTAGCGATTTTTTTATTTAAAACCTAGCCATATTTTGTGTTCTACTTGTAATGCTGATAAAATAGTGTACAGTAAAACATTCAATAACCGACTACTTTTTTTTTCTATATTTTATCTTTTGTTATAAATCTAAAATCGCATTAAAAAGATTTTGTATGGTTAAAATTTGTAAAAATAGTTTTTATAAATTTAAAATCTATCTGACCACAGGTGCCTTAAAGTCTTGATTTTTATTAGACATGTGGCAGAATATTCCTCCAAGTAGGAGATTATTCGGTGACCAAAAATTGCTTCCATCGTTGACGCAAATTGTAATTATATGTTATAAAAATACTACTCTGTCGTACAAGGTATATTCACCTTCCTTATACTAAACAACTCAAAATCACTTCTGAGTCGATTTAGCGATGACAGACCGTCCATACGAACCTTGTGATCAAACTACAGGTCGCAAAATAAAGCTATTTAGATGGAATTAGGCACTTGAGCTGTGCCCAATGACAAACAGTATTCAAATTGAATGGTATTTAAGACCTTCCTTCCATAGAAATGTCCTATCTAAACTGAGCTTAAATGGTATCGACACACAATTCCGGTTGTTATTTGGGTTGTGAATGTTAAATACAGCAATACATCAGGTCTTTAAGTTTTTAGAAAATTCCACCACATTGAATATAAACCCACTTTTCCGATATTTGCTTAAATGAGCTTTTTCGGTAATTTTATTCAGATTTTTTTACTCTATTTATTACGCCGGTAATATGACCCAAATCGTATTGCGGTTTGGGTATCTCATGGCCTGCCTTGACTGACTACACTTTTTGTTAACTTGTTTGCTGTTTTTGTTATTTCTTTAATATTTGAAATGTTAAATAACGCTACTAAACGCGAACAAAAAATGTTCATTGAGCTTTTATTCAATCTAATAAATATTTCTTGACATTTTAAAAACTGCGTCCCCGGACGACGATTGCCTAAAACAAATTAATTTTTCATAGTTTGTCAAATATAAGTTTTGGGACTTTAGCACATTTTAGCTTTAAAAGTTTATCCTAATAAAAAAAAAATTTAAATACAAAAATTAAAATCGATTAGTTCGCATATTATAACGAGGCAAATTGTATCATCCGCTACTGGGAGCTTTTACTGTATTTCGCAAATTAAACGCCGTATGTATGATTACCACGAACTATTTTAGAATTTATTTTCGTCTGTGGTTACAACTTACACAGACTACAAACTGACGAATTTTAAATCGTTTCCAAATGTATTTTCTAAAACTATGAATTTTAGATTTTTTTGTCTTAATTTCTACACTATTATAAAAAAGTCTATTAAAAGGCCCTGCAGAAAAAATTGATGAAATCAACAGAATCTGTTTACTAAACATTACCAAGATATAATCAGCAGGATAAAATCTGTTGGATGCACAAAATTTTAGATAGATTTAAGTTAATTGCAAATGGCAATTTACCCTGCTAAAATCAGTAAAAAATTTCGCCGAACATTAGTGGCCTAAAAGCATCTCAAAAATGTTAATTTTTCAAAGTGCTTTTAAAGCATTTTTCAGGGTTGACAGGCAATACCGCTAAAATACCTTTATCGAATCAAAACCCTTTCAACTTACCGAATTAACTGAAATACCATTATACTTAAATAACAGTTAACGGAATAACTAAAATACCTTTATCCGCAAAATACCTATACCGAAATCATTGAAATATCGATATCCTTAAAATATCCTTACCTTTGTTTTTATTTTCTGCGGGCGAGGATACAAGGGTGGTTGGTTTGGTTGTTACTGTTGCGATCTTACTAATATTTTGCAAAAAAAATTTTAAAATTTCAGCAGGTTTTTTAAATTAATTTTTAGTGGTTTTAACTAAAATTTTTATTTTTTCTATTGGTGTATGATTTAGATATGTATAGCGGAACTCTTTATTTTTATCAGTTTTTATTTGATAATTTATACTGATAAAAAAAATTAAATAAAAAAAAAGGTTTGGTACTATAGAGGTCGAAAAAGTACAATTTTTTATGCTGATTGGTACTATTTTAAAAATCCCGTTTATAATCCCTGATTCAGAATCACTTTTTGTTTCGATATATCGATGTCCGTCGGTCTGTCTCTCTGTGTTTTCTTGAGTGTGAAAATTGGTATGCTGACACTCATGTATCCAAGGACAAAGCCTATTTATTCTAAATTGGATCGGTTGCCTATTGCCAATATTGGTTATATTTTCGATTTTCCCTTAAATGCACCTAACATTCTTTCAAAGCAGAATTACTTATCGTTAACCTATTCTTTTTATCTTTTTATAGACAAATTTTGCCACAAGTCCATGCCAACCAATACTTGGGTTTTTTTTTCATTGGCATTAAAATTGCATTACCAATAGTTGACTAATGCTAATGCCAAAAAAATTGCATTACCAATCAATGCTACTGAAAGTTTCTGGCAATGGAATTTGTCCTACTCTCATAGAAATAAATATGTAAAAATAGTTGAAAAAGCAACTACAATTAGTTAAAAATGATGCTGCAGAAAAAACTGTTAAATTAGCAAATTTTTTACTTTTTTTATGCTAAATACTAGTAAAAAAGAACAGATAAAATAAAACTCTTAAATTTATAGAATTTTAAAATAACAAATTGTACTGTAAAATTTGCAGAAAATTTTGCTAAATTTTAGTAGACTAAATATAGCAAAAACAAATTGTTATACATATCTACAAAATTTTTTTTTATTTTTAGGCTAAATTAATTGAATGCAAATAGCAGTTTATCCTGTTAGATTTACAGAAATATTTGCAAAAAAAAAATTGTAAACTGCTGTTTTCAAAAGGGTCGATTTTTATTTGCATTTGAAAAAATGGAAAAAATTTTTTTGTAATTTATAATTTTTGTATAATTTTTCTTTAATTTGAAAAATAATTTAAACAGAAAGTGATATTAATTTATGATCTAAAATCGAACTAAAAAACATTAATTTACCAAATAAAAGATCAACTACGCATACCCCTCATTTATCTTAAAAAAAATTTTTAATTCCTTGCGATTTTGTAGGCTACTAATTATTTAGCAAATTTTTTTGCTGTTTTAACATTTTAATTTGTTAATATTCTATTAACAAAAATTTAACTCAAATATAACTAAAATTCTGTATATTTAACAGTTTTATTTTTGATGTTCCTATCTTGCTAATATACGAATGCTTTATTTATAAAGAAAAATGAATGAGTCTCAATGAGAAAAATGAGAAAATAGTAAATATTGTTTTTTTATTAATTCTTGTTAAATTACAAATTTTGTCAATTAGCAGTGTTAATATTTATTATTAAAGAAATTTGTTTTGAATATTTTACGGTTAGAAGTCAATAGTGTTTTGAAATTAAAGTTTTATAAAATTCTGAAAGAGGAGTTAATCGATTTGGCAAGTGAAGCATTCATTTAGCAAAAATAATCTGCTAATTTAGCAGTTTTTTTCTGCAGCGTCATTTTTAACTAATTTTTAGTAGTTTTAACAAATTTTTTTACAGACTTTTTTCTATTAGTGTACTAATGCTAATGGAATCGCGCTAATACTTTCAAAACTAATTATGTACAATTGGGCAAAAAAAGTATTTGTTTACAAAAACCAGAGGATCTTTAAATTGCTTTACAATGGCTGTTTTATAAAAATTTATCCCTTAGGAGCTCTCCGGGACTTGGCCTATATGTACACTCAAAAAAAAGTCAGTAAAGTCAGCAAAATATGTTGCTGTGTCAGCAAATTTTTAGTCAGGAGCGTGCTTGCAAAAAAGTTGGTAATTTCAGCAAAAGGTTTGCTGAAAATCAGCGAGCTGATTTTTACCAAAAAAATAGTTATCTTCAGCAAAAGTTTTGCTAACACTTAGTCGACTGCAAATGAAAAAAATCCTTGCTAAAATCACTAAACTTTTTGCTGAATATTAGTAGACTGAAAAATGAAAAAAATCCTTGGTAAAATCACTAAACTTTTTGCTGAATATTAGTAGACTGAAAAAAACTCAAAAAACTTGTAGCGAAATTTTACTTTAGTTAATTTATTTGCTGAAAATTTAAATATAGAATATGTGTAGAGTTGTTTTTCTTTTTTAGTCATTTCCGTTTCCAGACAAGCTGCGACATCTACATCTCGTCTATCTGGTTGTCGTCCACGCTATGAATGCGGTTATCAGCACAATTTTTGTAGCAAAATAAATTAGTAAAACATTAGTTCAAAATTAGTATAGTGCTAAAAAAATATAACTAAAATTTTTGCTGAAAACGAAATTTCAGCAAAAAAATTGCTGAAAACTAGTACACTTGATATACAAGACGTTTTACTAATTTTTCTACTAACTTATTTTTTGAGTGTATGTAAAAATCGCCATTTTCCAAAATGGCAACAGGGTCACTCTATTTTTTATTAACTTATATGATAATACAAATTAACACATTCCGATAATGCAAATTTCGTACCATTCTATTTCGATCCCTGTGTTTAGTGTTCCAATTTCACTTGTTCTCCCTTCCATTCCATTTCGTTCTATTTTACTTGGATACAAATCAGAATGGAAACTAATATATACAAATTTTATTTTGGCTCGCTCATTTTTTAAAATAAGCACGACTGAGCATTTTCCATCCCTGATTTCTGCAATTTTCCTCCATTTTAAAATTTTTCAATGATGAATTATAAATTGCAATGAAATTTAAAACCATCGCAATTAATCAACGACATCAGATCAATTAAAATCATTAGGTTTGTACGATTACATTTCTAGTAAAATTACACTGAGAGAATTATCTGCATAATATTAATGAATTTTTGCATAAAACCAATGAAGTTTCACTAGAACTCGTCCATTGAAACTTTTCATTGAATTAATGAAATTTTTCATAGAAAGTTGCTGAAAATTTCATCTTAATTATTAAAAGTTTCATACACTCAATGAAAAAGTTTCAATAAAATTAGATTCATAAAATTTAAGAAATTTTTTATTTTCATCAAATTTAAGAAATTTTTCATTTACATTGTGAAGAAAACTTCATTAGTTCACTGAAAATTTTCATTAAAACTCGTCCAGCGAAATTCCCTCTGTGTAGTAAAAGAGAAAAAATATTGAAAAAGTTTGACAATTTTTTGACAATATTCAAAAGTAATCAAACAAAAAAATTGTAAAAATAGTAAAAAAAAAAAAATTACGAAAATCGCAAAAAAAAAACGTCCGCGGAGTGCAAATTTTTATGCGAATCATAAGAATTAATTAATTTAAAGCGGGGAATACACTAAGGAACATTCGTGAAAAATGTCCATTTTTTTACAAATATTGATTTGTGTATGTTAATGTTCGTGTTGACATTCGTGCAATTCGTGTTTACAAAATTTTTTGATATTTTTTGTTCCCTACTCAATGTTCCTTAATGTATTCGCCGCTTAATAACGATTCAAATGAAAATGTGTTCTATTTTATCATTTGTTAAACAAAAAAACGTTACTAGTTTTTGCTGGAACAAATTTTTCAAGTAAAAACTAGTAAAATTTCCCCTTAAATTTTTTTTTACTCAAACGGATTTTTGAGTAAAACTAGTAAAAATTGTAAAGCTAGTAAAAAATAGCATGTAAACAAACACACTTATTATCATTATTAAAAAATGGTAATGAAAACTAATTTCATTACAATTAATATCAATTCAGTGCTAATAAAACCATCAATTAATTAGTCCAATTAATCAATCAGTCCCATATATGTACCAAACATTAGTTGGCTTTTAATCAGACTGGTGAATGATATCATCAGAGAAGACAGAAAAAAGCAAAATCCGATATGTTTAAAGCAAAAAAATATTGTAAAAAAAGCAAGAAAAAAGCAAAAGTAAAAGTAAAAGTAAAAAAACTTGAAAAAAGAAAAGCTGAGAAAAAAAGTTGAGAAAAAAATAAATTTTTGTCAGCAAAAAAAGTATTTTTGGGCAAAAAGTCTTAAAAAAAGCAATTCAAAGCTAAAAAATCTTAAGAAAAAGCTATTTTAAAGCTAAAAAACGGAAAATCCAAAAAAAGCAAAAAGAAGCAAATATGCGTAAAACAAGCAATAAAAAGCAAAAATAGCAATTTTTGGATATCATATAGTCAGCATGTCGGACTTTAACTTTTTAACTTGTTTTTGTTTGAAATTGTCCCAAAAAAAAAACCGCTTCTAAAGCTCTAGAGTAGACTCGGTTTCCCTAGCATCGGTTCTGGAGCTGGTTCTAAATCCGACTATCCGTCAGTTTTACCTTACATTTAAGTTCCCTGGAACGGGTTCCGAAACTAGTTCCATGGAATCTGTTCTAACCAGTTGCGGAATTGGTGTGGTTGGCCACCGATTGTAAAAAATATTCAAGAGATTTTTCATAGCGTTGTGTACGGTTTTCATAGATTCGACATAGCAGATGAATATAATACTTTTACTCGTTTTCTTTCCGCGAATACTGCCTTTAAAGCCTCATTCATACTGAACCCAAAACTAGAAGTTTTTGTTTTTTTAAGTTTTTGATTGAATTTGACAATCGAAAACACAATAAATTTGAAAACTACTAGTTTTGTGTGCAGTATGAATGAATGAGGCATAAATTTCAATATTCGTTATTCCAAAATAAAATTTGCAAATGGTGTAACTACTGCTAACAGCATTGGAGTTGGTAAAACACAAACAAATAAGTTTGTCATTTTAATCAGTTGTCTGTAGTAGTATTTACACTAACACTTTGAATTTTTTTTATAAATATTTTTTGTTTTTGTTTAGAAATTCATTCGTTTAGGTTAAAATGCTGATAACAGTCCCCGAAAACCAACCATCAGATTACGATTTTGTTTTTATATTAAAATTCTAAAGCAAAAGCGCGTAAAAAAGCACTCATTTGTAGGAAAACCTCGCCAAATTCAAATTGTAGAATAATTTTTTAAACTTTTTTTATCAGAAGTATTAAATAACGTGACGTGTTTAAAACGGCGTTGATCTACCTTGTCTTCCAATGGCTGTGTTAAATTTAAAAAAAATGTGGAAAAGAATTTTATAAATTCCAAAATTAATAATGGAAGATTAATTAAGTAATCAGAAAAAAATTTAATAAACTTAAAAAAATTAACTAAAATTTTAATAAAACATACCAAAGAAGTATTATTAAAGCAAATAAACAAAAACGAAAGATATACACAACAAAAACAAACAAAACTAATTTTTTAAAAACATCCCACCCCACCTTAATTAAAACTTTAAACAAATCAAAACTAAAATAAACACTAAAGTTTTACTGTAATAACCACCCACCATACAATCAACTACAAAACACTACACTTTGAACTTTTGATACCAAACTTAATCCAAGCAACTCACTTTGTAACACACACTCAAACACTCCAGACTCTATAATACAGTGACCTGACCCCACCCTCCACAGTGCACTTTTTAGTTTTTTGTTATTACAAATGAAAGATATTGAAACATCAACGTCTGCACCAAATAGTTCAACATCATTTGTATTTAAATGTATTATAAAAACTGTACGCTTTATGTGGCAAGTTACAGCGATACCAACAAAAATTGGCGAATCTATAGGTACCATATACCGTTATGCACAGACCTCAGTTGATAGTATATTATGTGTAGCTGGGTAAGAAAGGTGTTAACAGAGCTTCGAAAGAATTAATTAAACAATTTAAGTTTAATTCCACCAAAATTTAAATTCAGTTTAAAAAATTATTTACATACTATTTAACAAAATCATTATCTAAGAATGAATTCATTAGCTTTATTGACAAAGATTTTAAATTAATTAGAATTCATTCTTATACAGAATAAATTGAGAATTTAATTACAATTAACTTGAATCATTGATTTTTTTCACTAATGTGAATTAACTACAAAATAGCTGAACAAAATTTATATTGCATGCAATTTGTAAAAGATCTATAGTTGTAAAACCTTTGAGGGCCGTACATTTTTCTTTGTAGTAATTTTTTTCATTTCACTGATCTGCGACAAAATAATAACTACTAAATACAACAAACTATTTTTTCAAGACCAATTCCTTGCCTCTAATTTCGCTTGGCAAAAAACAGCCCAATCCGATCAACACGATTTAATTTTATCTTAATATTTATTCAACAAAAAATTGGCTTCCTTTTTTTTTTAATTTCTCGTTTTACTGTTTGTTTTAAAAATTTTAAAAAATTTCAAACCTAATTCTAATTCTTTTTTCATACAAATTTGAAACGAACAAATTTTTATTTAAGCGAATTTGTAAATGTTTTTAAGGCATTAACAGCCAATAATTGATATACATATATCCAGGGTTGGCAACCGAAACGAATTAGGTTCGATTTGATAGTACATACTCAAACGTACTTGGCATTTGAATTTGTAGCCGACTTGAATGGATGAAGACTATTTAAGTACAGTTAGTATATCCTTATTCTGTGCAAATTAGTGTTTATAAATAACAATTGATATGTAGAAACTCTGCAACTTAAAGGTTAAAGTAAACTGTGGAAACATCCCTAATTCCTTTCGGTTGCCATCTGCAGAAAACTCTGCTAAATATTAGTAGACTAAAAATAGCAAAACCAAACGGTATATACGAAATTTTTGTTATATTTAAGTTAAACTTGGTTAAATGCAAATAGCAGTCTATCCTGCTTAAATTAGCATAAATTTTTGGTAAAAAATGGTAAATTGATGATTTAACAAGGCTGGAATTTTATTTGCATTAAAAAAAACCTGATTTTAGCAGGTTAAGTTGTTAGTTTCGTTTAACGAAAATTTCGCTCAAATACAACTAAAATTTTGTATGTTTTAGAGTTTTGTTTTTGCTGTTCCTATATTACTAATATTTAGCAAAAATAGTCTGCTAATTTCAGTAGTTTTTTCTGCAAGGTCATTTTTAACTAATTTCTAGTGGTTTTAACTAAAATTTTTACAATTTTTTTTCCATTATTGCAGAGTCAAGCCATCATGTGAAAATTTAAGAAAAAATTGTTTATAATTTTTGTATACTTTTTTATTTTTAGTTTTTTTTTGTTTTTTTTTTAATTTTAAAAATATATACTAAAATAATTATAATTTTTGAATTGGGTTTATTAAAAAAAATGCGAAATTGGAATTTTGGATTTGGTCACTAAAGGATTAATTGAAGAAATATTTAATGATTCAAGTGAATGATCATTATACTCTAATTCATACCAGAATTCACTGACTTTACATGAAAAACTAATGAAGGAAGCCTGTGAATTGAAATAAAATTTGTTTCAAATTAAAAATTAAAAAAAAACTCAATTCAGTCGGTGCTCTGGTTTTTAACCACCACCATATTGTGTAGTTAGTAGCACAACATTAAGCTGGCTTCCTCCTACATCCTTACAGTCCATTAAATGTTTGCCTCTATTTTAATTGAATTTGTTAAAAAGGGAAATCAATATTAATTTATTTTTTTTTTCTTTTGTTTTATTACAGAAAAGCTCGTCGCAAAGAACGAGATGGTGATCAAAATTCAACAGATACCAAATTATATTTGGAAGAAAGTGTTTTAGAACGTAAATTACCTGAAGCTGATCTCAAGGCCCTAGTTGATCTACCCGCTGGTTTAGATTATAATGAATGGCTAGCATCACATAGTAAGTACTTATTATACACTTGTAAAAAATTTAGGTCTAACAATTTTAGATGATACACATAACAAAAAACATCCAATGAAGCACGACTTTTTTCTCTACATTCAAAATAAGAAAATGAGAAAATAAAACAACACGAGGTACTAGTGTAATCAGTGTTACCATATATTTTTTTAGAAAAAACGTAAATAAAAACTGTTTCTTTATAGAAAAACTGTTCTTCGAAAAAATTTAAAAAATCAGAAGAAATTCTGGGATCCCTAAGTATCCTGGGACTAAAATATTATCCCAGGGTATCAATTTTCAAAATATCGAGATTTTAATAGTTTAATTGCCTTTGGCATTTATAGTAATCGACTTTTTGCATAGCCTCCTAATAAAACTTTTTTTTTAAAGAATTTTGGTCTCCTAGGCCCGAATCTAAATTTAGAAAAAGTTCATCGAATCACCCTTCCGAGATTAACCCCTAACTTAGGATAGAATACTTTACTGGTCAATGTTGTACTTCAAAATATTCTTTATTGATTTGCATTCCACATAAAATTGATATTCATTTGATTGAGTATTGTTAGGTCGGTAATTGTTTGTTTGAAAAAATTACGTTTTTGGAATTGTCCTTGATCATAATTGAAAAAATAGTAGGAAATTGTTATTCAGAATTGGCAAATATTTATTTAAAAAAAAATAAAAAATCTATTTTGGCCTTTCTCGATGAGACATTGTTTTAATTTTTTCAAAAAATATAAATTTCTAAATGATCTTAAAAATTCGGCTAAAAAATGTCCGTCGGGTCTATGACTTGTCAGATATGGCTTAGCCAATTTTATTCCGTGCTAATTTTTGATGAAATTTATTATAAAAATGTTTCGTTTTTCCAGTAAGCATATTTTGTAGTATTATATTGGTATTTTGAAATTTATTTATGCTTCGATTTGTACCTAATTTCTGACAATTTGAAAGTTTTATTGTAATTTTTGGGTCATATGCATAACCACTTTCTAAGTTTATAAATGGCTTATAAAACAAATATTTTATACAAAATTCATTTTATAATCGTGTTATAAAGTCTTCAAATTATTATGCATAAGCACTTTTATATTTTAATTCTTAAATTTTAGTTAAAAAAATTGTAAATGAAACAAATGTGCCGATTTAATATAAAAAACTGTAAAAAAATGAATTTAAAAAACTGTTTTTTACATGAAAAAACTGGAAAACTGTTAGGCATCCCAAAAAACTGCAAAAACAGTTAAAACTGGCTATATGGCAACACTGAGTGTAATGGTTAGCGCGTTGAATTGTTTCACAGAACTAATACCCTCCTTCGGTGTTCATATAGCAACCTCATTTAGTAAAATCATCATTAAGGCATATGATGCCAATAAAATATCTTAAAAGTAGATTTTGTAACAGTTTTTCACTCTCCTTAAAATCTATTAAAAAACACATGTGACATTTTGCAGGCCGGTCGACGATTTATTAGATTAAATTGCAAACTCAATGAGAATTTCTTGTTCTCGTCTAGGAGCACTATTCAAAATTTTAAAATGTTGAATAACGTTTGATTGCGACGACAAAAGTATTTGGAAATTCTTAAAACGTCGCCCCACAAGCCTTATTATTTTTCACAATTTTCTAAAGGCATGATTTTTTTTCGAAATAGCTCGCGTGATAGCACTTGTTTCGATATCGATATCCGATATGTGTTTCTATTATAGATCCAAATAATGGCATGAAATTACAGCTTTTAGCAAATTCAGTTATCGTCGTCATTCTTTCGTGCTTTCTTTTAGCGATAAAGTGAGGTAAACAAAACTCTATTGCCTGTCTTTAACGCATTACTGCTAGCTATAAATCTTTGAAAGTGGTAGAGGAAGCAAAAAAGAAGCACTAATAATTTTAACCGCTTCCAAATTTCTGCTGTGTATAGATCAAGATCAATTTTTCTACTCAATTTTAATAAAATAGGTTTCATATGAAAGCTTATTAAATTAACTTATATATGAAATTAACATTGCAGGACCAGTGTCAAACTAAATTAAAATTTATATTAAAAATTAGAACAAATCGCTTACATATCATAACCAAACCAATATATTTAGAGGTATAAGTTAACTAACTTTAAATTAAAGCCAAACATGTTACCTTGCCTTTTAACCAAACCAAAATTGAATCACTTTGTTTTTTAAATAAAATAATATCCATGAAAGCTTTTAAATTTCTTTTTTATTTTTTATTATGTATATCTATAGCAATTATAAAAATGCAAAAAAATTAATCAGAAATTGATTGGTATGCAAAACATCGCCCTTTTTTCGAATTCGTCTTATTAGTGTTTGTACGAGATTTTCATCCACTTTTCTGGCTGCCACATTTCACTTAATTCTGAACCAGGGGTATGGCATCACCAAAAAAATAAGTTATAAAAATATCGTTATCACTAGATGGCACTTTGTTCAAAAAATTGACAATTTTCTTTTTTTTTTAAATTTAAATAATAACAAACAACAAATCAAAAAGCAAACAGATATCTAAAATTTTATTGTTTAAATATATTTCGCTCTTCTTTTTTCCTTATTTTGAGCAGTTTTCAGCAGTTTTTGAGTTCTTAAATATAGGCTCAGCTGATACTAAACTGATACTAAATAGTTGCTCAGGTAATACTAACTTACAGCGCCATCTACCGGTGAGTAGTGTAAGTTTGGATTTCCTATCTCTATAATTAATAGTCTCTGTTCTGAACTCTTCTATAGTTGACACTGTCAAACCTGTCTTCTTTAAACTTCCTTTCATAATTGAACAATATTCCTCTATTGGTCGCAATTCGGGACAATTAGGTGGATTGTTTTCTTTTGGTACAAAATCGATTTAATTGTTTTTGTACCAGTCGTGTCTATTGCATAGTGACAACTAGCTACATCCAGCAAAATAGTGGTTTTGTGGTGTGAGATCTTACAAGTGGTAACAGGCGTTTTTTAATCTTTTATTCCCGATAAATTTCACCATTTATTGTACCAGTTGTAAAGAAGGGTTTCTATTTTCTTCCACAAGAACAAATTGCTTGCCAAACCTGGTACTTTTTGGAAAATTAGGACTTGGTTTCCTTTTTACAATGATCTGGAGCATCACCATGGCTATATGCTGTATAAACCCTATACTTTTTATATTTTGTTGAACAAAATTTTAAAAAATTAAAAATTAGATTTTTAAAAATTTACAAAAAGAAATCCCATATTTGGCCATACCTGGGATAAGGTTGGCATAATCCAAGAGAGACAAACATTTATATCTGAATATTTATAGATCTTAGAAATGAAACTAGAGTAACATTGTAAGTTCTTGAAATAAATATTTAATTTTTTTAAGATTCTCATAATTTATCTCATTTTAACCCATTAATGGACTGGGCGCATTGCAATTACTTAAATATTTTCCAACCGATTTTTCTATTTTTATGACTTGTTAGAAGGGTAATTCATTCTAGATTACGATTATATTGGTATTTTCCAGAAATACACCTATTTAGGAGCCAGTATTTAAAAAAAAAACAAAAGAGTCATTTTCTCTTTGTAAATTGTACACTAGACCGTACCACCTTACAGGCAAAAAAAAAGTGAGCGGTACACCTTCGAATATAAAGTACTTTTACAAGGCAATTTCGAAAAAAAAAAAATTTTTTCTTTTGCCGAACGTCGCCTTTTTTAGTAAAGTGTTGTTTTTCAAACTCGTTGTATAGACCAAATACAATTAATATTGTCATTAATTTGTATTTTTATTAATTCTAATTTAGTAGGTTTGAGGTTAAGAAGAAGAATAAACCTTCCTCAAAAGTTATACACACTTTAAATTTTCAAATCAGAATAGATCTAGTTTCTGTCTTTTTATGGAAAGGCTTCATCAGTGATCTTCCATTAAATTGTATTATTGTTTACATTTTTATTGTCAGATTGTCTCTATATGAATAATTTCAGAAGTGATCAAACAGACATATACAAACATTCTACTTCAGATTTTCTCTGTTTATCTTCTTATTTCCTCCGTGTCACCTTTTCACAAATATTGCCACATTGACGTATGGTTTGTACGTACAAGTGCAGGCAATTTGTGTATATTGGAGACGGACAGCCAACAGGGCATTTTTATTTTTTATAGTAAAGTGTTGTTTTTTCAAACGCGTCGTATTTATATACCAAATACAATTAATATTGTCATTAATATGTATTTTTATTAATTCTAATTTAGTAGGTTTGAGGTTAAGAAGAAGAATAAACCTTCCTCAAAAGTTATAAACACATTAAATTTGCAAATCAGACTAGATTTTTTTAATTTTTCGTTATAGCTTCGGCATTTACAGTCGAATTTTAAAGTGTGATATATCGATTTTTTTGCCTCGCGATGACCAGTGTTTTGTTATAAAGGAAAAATCCAACGAAAAAATTTAAAAAGGCGACACCTACGTTCGGCAACAAAAAAAAAAAAAATTCCTGCTGGAATTATCAAAAAACTTCCTTAACAAAAGTTTAATGATTTTTCGGGAGCTTTAATTTTCTGACATTAGGGTAGTACATTAGGGGCGTAGGAACTGAGATCTGTTCGGTAAATACTAGAACGGGATACTGAGGTCAATGACCCTTAGAGCAACATTGGTCTCCTCTATTTTAACACTATTTAGAGTTGTTTTGATGCAAATATTACTCTTGATTAAAGTAGTGAAGTTGATCTGTAAACTTAACCACGAATAAAATTCGTATTAAAATAACTCTGGATAGTCTTAAATTGAGCGTACTTTTAGATAAGCTAGCCGACCTAAATGCCAAAGATATAACAAAAAATTTAAAAAGACGATCCCTACGTTCGGCAAAAAAAATGTTTTTGAAATCTCCTTGCAAAAATAATTTAGATTCGTCGGTGTACGGCGAACTTTTTTTTTTCAACCATAGAAGTCTGCAATGGCTACTGAAAATGTTGCTTTTATTACGTGAAATTGTAACTGTTTTGAGCCATAGAGTATTTTTTTTGCTAATTTTAGCAACACATGTCTACTGATATGTAGTACAATAAAATTAGTATAAAATATTAGTGGCACTACTAAAGTTTGCCCAAATTGTTGTAAACTGGAATTCTAAATCGATTTGCTAAAATGAGTTAAAAAATTTACTAAATATCAATAACTTTAGTACAATGAAATTAGTATAAATAATTAGTAGACGCTACAAAATTCCAATAAATTGTAGTAAGCAATTTAAAATCAATCTGCTGAAATTAGCAACAAGGTGTATTAAAAAATAAATAAATTGTAAAATATAAAAAAAAATTAAAAATAAAATCAAATTTAATAAAAATCAAACAAATCAAATCTAATAAAAAGAATAAGCAAAAAATGTATAATTACTCCCATCGTACACTCAAAAAAATAAGTTAGTAGAAAAATTAGTAAAACGTCTTGTATATCAAGTTTACTAGTTTTCTGCAATTTTTTTGCTGAAATTCCGTTTTCAGCAAAAGTTTTAGTTATATTTTTTTAGCACTAAACTAATTTGCACTAATGTTTTACTAATTTATTTTGCTACAAAAATTGTGCTAATAACCGCAATTATAGCGTAGACGACAACCAGATAAACAAATGTAGATGTCGCAGCTTGTCTGGATGTAGTACACACAACGGAAATGATTAAAAAGACAAACAGCTCTACACAATTTCTATATTTAAATTTTCAGCAAATAAATTAACTAAAGTAAAATTTCGCTACAAGTTTTTTGAGTTTTTTTCAGTCTACTAATATTCAGCAAAAAGTTTAGTGAGTTTAGCAAGGATTTTTTTCATTTGCCTTCGACTAAGTGTTAGCAAAACTTTTGCTGAAGATTACTATTTTTTTGGTAAAAATCAGCTCGCTGATTTTCAGCAAACCTTTTGCTGAAATTACCAATTTTTTTGCAAGCACAAATTACAAATTTGCTGACACAGCAACATTTTTTGCTGACTTTACTGACTTTTTTTTTGAGTGTACTTGAAATTTGGAGTAAAAACTGCAAACAGTTCTCCAGTTTTTACCTTTTTATGTATTAGAGTACACTCATAGATATAAATCTATAAAAATAGCAGAAAAAGTTTCTAGAAATTAGTTAAAAATTATGCTGCAGAAAAACTGCTAAAATTAGCAGATTATTTTTGCTATATATTAGTAATATAGCAACAGCAAAAATTAAACTGTTAAATATACAGAATTTGATTTATATTTGAGCTAAATTTTTGTTAATGGAAAATTGCAAATTAACCTGCTAAAATCAGCAAAAATTTTTGCTAAATACTTACCCAGCAAAAATAAATGGAATGACTTCTAAAGGAATCACTTCCTTCATTACATCACAAAGAATTACTCCCTTAGGAATGGGTTTTAAACAACATCTAATGCTGCAATAAATATATGCTAGTTCTTTTTCATGGGTAATAAGAAGTTAATATTTTGTATGGGGGTTGCATATGAACGTGCTGGCACAGAAATCAGAGGGTTGCAGGTTCGAATCCCACCAGGTCCAAAAAAATTTTTTGTAAATTTTTTTTACACAATTAATAATTTTTTGTAGTTTTCACTGAAAATTTTTTTTCTATTTAGTACACTCAAAAATTAATTTTTGAAATGATTTAAAATTTTTTTTTTTAATTTTCTATTAATTTTTAATGAAATTTTATGGAAATATAAAAGTTCTAAATAAATATGTAATTCTTCAAATATTTTTTGTTAAAATACGAAAAATGTAAATATTACAATTTTGTTTGTATTTAAAAATTGTAGTTTAAAAAATCCATTTTTATCAAATTTTACTAAATATATTTAGAAGCTAAATATAACAGAAAAAGAAAAATCCTGTAAACATTTTAGATAGAACTAGTAAAAATAAGTTAAAAATTACCTTGCAGAAAAAACTATTTTTTATCTACTAATATGCTGCAAATTTTTTTCGGATTTTATCAAGGTAATTCGTATTAAAAGTTAACTTAAATGTAACCAAAATTTTGTAAATTTAACAGTTTTATTTTTCCTTCTTATCTTACTAGTATTTAGCAAAAAACAGTCTGCTAATCACCAGTTTTTTGCAAGGTCATTTTTAATTACATAATTTTTAGTAGCTTTTTCTTTTGTTATATATTTTTGTTAATAAAAATAGAAAGAAATAAAGATAACAATTTACTGAACAAGACTGCTAAAAGTCAGCTATCAGTTATAACAAGCCATAGCATAGAGGGTAGAGCGTCTGCTTGAAATGCCAACGAGTGTGGATTCAAACCCCACACTATGCATGATGATTTTTTTTTTGTTTAATTAAATTAAAATAAAAACAAGTTGGAAAGAACTTCCTTGTCATTGGTTTAAATATACCTAATTTGTTTCAAAAAATAACAACTTCCATCCTATGACAAGCCAATGTTAAATTCGTCAGTGAAAACCACAAATTATCACAACTCCCTATTCAACTGTTGTTATGTTTTTACTACTTTTTTTTCCTCACTTTTTTTCCTGGGTTAGTAGCCTAAAAAATCACAAAAAAATTAAAATTGATTTTTTTTAAATGCAAATAAAACTTGAGCCTTTTAAGACAGCAGTTTACAATTTATTAGCAAATATTTCTGCTGATTTTAGCAATAGACTGCTATTTGCATTCAACTAAATTTAGCTTAAAAATAGCAAAAATTTTGTAGATATAACAGTTTATTTTTGCTATTTTTAGTCTACTAATATTTAGTAAAATTTTCTGTAGATTTTACTGTACAATTTGCTATTTTCAATGAACTAAAAGTTACCTTAAATACACTCACAATATATTTTCCATAACCGATTGAGGTTTATTTGAAAAGTAATAGGTAAAGTCTGTTTTCAATTGAAGAATCAATTAAAATACATGGAAACATATTGTTTAACTTTTTGTATAAGTCAATAAAAAAGAAACTACAAAAAACAACATATCGCCTGTAGGAGTTGACATTTTCAGTCAAATGTTCTATTTTTAGTTTTCTATATTTAGAAAAAATAATTGAAATAATTTCGTTGTTTTCTGTTTTAAAACAAAAAATTCAAATATTTTCGGTTTTCTTTTTTGTTAAAATAGTTTGTTTATATACAAAATTATATCAATTGCAAGAAATTCTTTACTCATACACACAAACATAGCCAATAAAAATATGAAAGTGTGTGTTGTGTGTGTAGTGTAAAGTGCGATTGAAAACTTTACAAATTTTTTTACTATCTTTTTTATCTGAGTGTATTCCAAATCTATAAAAGGCCAGGGATATCTCAAAAATTCTTCGATTGAAATTTTTTCTGGATTAGGTTTACCTCATAAAATAATCTCCGGGGATCATTTTTGCAAATATAAATGTTTGTTTCTTTAAAATTCAATCAAAAAAAGTTCATTAAATTAATCTTATTTCTTATAAAATTTAATGATCAATTAAATTTTACATGGAAAGAAATTTATACATTTAATGAAAAAGTTGTGAAGCTTTTTTTAATATAACTTAAATCTAACGAACATTTTCATTGGCTGAATACGCAGAATATGCCCTCGTGTGTATTTAAAAAAAGCCGTGATAGCAATTATTTGTCCGAAATTTATTATTTTGTTCATATAATCCTCGAACGCCGTAAGATCGAATCTCCAGTAAATTTGGGATTAATTTAAAATAAAAACGTTTTTGATATACGATTTAGCCAGATCTTCGCAATAAGTTGTAGCTATTCAGATAATTGTAATTTTGGTTTTGAATAAAGAAATTTAAATAATTATTAAATTATAACTGTAACAACAAACATTGTCAGAAAATTTTGTTATATCATTCGTCATTGCCAAATGACAAAAAGCGTTTAATGAAGTTCGTTTTTAAAAGCTTTTGTAATAAAAAGCTTATATCCAACTACTTTAACAGTGGAAATGATCTTTTAACATATTTCTCTTGTCACGTTTTTGTTATGGTCACAATTTATATTTTAATTTTATTTCTTAATAATAACAAATTATTTTAAATCCTAATTTGTTAAAATAACCTTGAATTAAAAAACATTGTTTCTTTTTTTATATTATCATAATAATTGAAAACAATATTACTATTTAATAATGAAAAAAATTCTTTAAAACATGGTTTTAATTTTTACTATGGAATTATTAATTTAGAAAATAAACAAAAAAAAACAACTTTCAAAATTAATAAAAAATTGCGTGGTATTACATCATAAGTATTCATTTTCTAAATAATAAGATGATAAAATTTATTGAATGTTTACGACTGAAGAAGAGAGAAGAATTGAAATAAATGTAGTCATGGGATGAACTAATATTGTTTTATTTTTTTTCAGCAAATTTACAATATTGATTTGTAGAGATGGGTTTGTTTATTTGGTTTCACTTTCTTTACAAATAAATAAAAACTAGCAAAATTTTTGTATCGAAATTTATGCAAAATACTTGTTTATGTTTATTTCATTAGTCATTTTGGGTATATGATAGCTTTTTTTTTTGGGAGAATTGATTAATGAATATTTATTAGTAGAATATTGAATAAATATTTTAAAATGAAGTATGATTAATTTGAGCTTTCTATTATTAATTTATTTTTGTTTTTACTTTTCAGCTTTGGCTCTTTTTGAACATGTAAATTTGGTTTATGGCACCATTAGCGAATTTTGTACCACTTCGGGTTGTCCCGATATGACAGGTCCGGGCAACAGGTTAGTATTTTAATATTGGTTGGTTTTAAATGCAAAATAACGGGGGAAAATGTTATAAAATAAAATTCCTATTAATTTTTAATATAAATTTATCTTAATTAAAGAAATTATTCGTAGAAGGAATAGTTTTAGTGAAAACCATCTATTTTTACTTATTAATTCGAAGAAAATGTAACAGTTTTAACTTTTTTTTGGAAAACTGGTGCTTTTTTAGGACATTTTTTACACTGTAGAAAAAAATTCTCTAATTTTTAGTACACACTACTTTTGCTTCATTTCGCCTTTTAAAGAACTCAAGTTATCCCAGACGTAAGTACTTTTTCGACAACTATTTACTTGAATTTAAACTAAAAGAATGTAATATATTTTCTGTTGAAATATATTAAAACAATTCTTCAACACTTAGTACGAATTTTTGCAATAGCTTTACTTAAATAAGAAATTTTCAAACAAATTTTACTTAAGTAAAATTTGATTCAAAACCCGTACTTAAAATTTTAAATGTTTTGTAAACAGTTCAATTATATTTAGCAAAGTTAAATCAACGGAAAGAAGTATACCATGAAAACACATATTTACACTTTAAATAATACGTCAGTAGAAAAATCTGTCAAACCAGTTTCAAATCGATTTGACTAAATTTTAACAAATTTTTAGTTGAAACACTGATTTAAGCAAAAATTTATCTTCATTTAACACAATACTGAAAATCCTCAGTACTTTAACTAATTTTGAGTGTTAATTTTCAAAATTATTTATAACTAATTTTTAAGAAACCATTCGTTAAATTTAACAAAATTTGTTGTTAAAATATAATATTTTCATATTTCTGTTATTGCCCGGTAGATGGCGCCACCAATGTATCCGAAATTTTAAGGATGGCGGTATTTCTTTCCCTCCCGATTTTTTAAAATGGCCCATATCTTGAAAACTGAGAGAGATAGAGCGAAAGGAACTTGGCGGGGCTTTTGACCCTCGGAAATTTTTAATAAAAATTTTCCACTTCATAAAATGGGCCATATCTCGAAAACTAAGCGAGATAGAGCAAAACGGACAAAATGTTTGCACATCGTACCCAACTTTATAAAAAAACATTTCAAACAAACAAAATAAATTAAAAAATAGGAATAAAAAACTTTTCTCTTTGAAAACTTTTTAATATTTTTAGAAAACTGTTTTATAGATCTTATAATTTTTTACTAGGGATATAAATTTTTGCAATTTTTGTAAATATCATTTCTACCAAGTCAAAATCAAGAGAGCATGGAAAAATATTAAGAACTACGATTTTACTTTTTCCCGATCGTTAAAAAAAGTTCCGGCACCAAACGCATTGAAGTTTTATATATAAATGAATTTATTTATTTTTATTAAAAAAAAAGTACTATTTCACTCAAAATTAGTGAGCTTTTTCTAATATAAACATCAGTTAAAATCATTTCCCACCATTTTGACAAGCAAATTTTACCCATACTAATGCAACATTTTTCATTTTATAAATCGCTTTCGGTGCGGGACGCTTTTTTTTACCAAATTAATTTAAAAAAAAACTATTTTTATTATCAGGACAATATTATCTATTAGGTTTTGTTTTAGGAGCTTGCACCCCAAAAAAATGTATACCCCTATTGTATACATTTCCTTGTAGAAAACACGAAAAAAATCCATAAAACTAAAATCGGGATCATTTTTGATTTTTTTATATAATTTAAATCAATTCAAGTTTTTTCTAATTTAATTGTTGTTGCTTTATTTTTATTAAGAATCAAAATAGTGACTAAATTCGCCACAAAAGGCAAGGAGATGGTTCAGAAAATTATACAGAATTTTAACGTAAAGTTGGTTTTTTCATTTTGTTTTTTAACTTTTTTTTAAAATCGCTAAAAACAAAGAAAAATTTGGTCATGTTTAAAGTGCTGCAATTTTAAGTCTGGCGACTATTTGTTGATAAAAAATAATGCAAGACTTAAGGAAATTTTATAGGATTTTCGAAAATATACAGTTTGTACAGAACCGATCAGTACTGCCTAAATTTTACTATGTAATTTGATAAAAGGTTGATCTCGCTAATTTTTCGTTAAAAGCCACGCCCACTTAAAACAAATGACAAAATAAAAAAACAAGCATTACGTTAAAATTCTGTACAATTTTCTGAACTATCTCCTTGCCTTTCGTGGCGAATTTAGCCACTATTTTGATCTTTAAAAATAAAGGCAACAATAATAAAATTAGAAAAAACTTGAATTCTTTTAAATTATTGGCCACCACTGTATATAACACAAGCCCTTTAGAAAAACGTGTAAGTCCACACAATGTAATCGATTTCGTGTACTTCATATTGTGTGTACTTACGATATGGGATACTTGTGTATAACAATTGTATATAAAATTTAAAATATTTGAAATTTTTCAAAAATTTTCTCTAACTTACATGCCACTATACTTGTGTTTACTTACGAAGTATATTAGCTTATGGGACATTACAATGCAGCCATATCCGGCGTAAAGTCAGTGTTTAGAGTTTTAAAGCACTCGGGGATTCTAGTAAGTACTCACAAGTATCTCCGAGTACTTTCATTTACGAAATAAAAAGATCAACTATTCATACCCCTCATTCAATAGTAAAAAACTTTAGAATACAGTATTTAACAGCGACGTTCTATATTTCGTAGTGGTTTCAAATCGATAGTGAAAATGAAATCGATATTACTCTTTCACTGTGTCACAAAAATCGAATGAAATGATAATCGATTTCATTTCTCATCGATTTCATTTTAGCTTTGTTTCAATAAACAGCTGTTTTGTTTTATTCTTCTTTCACTGATATTGTCACTTTTAAACAAAAATTCAAAAGCAAAGCAGGCGAAATTTTTAACCGTTTATTCTAAGAATTTCTAAAAATATGAGTTTTGCTTTTGTGGTTTCGGTAATTTTTTTGGAAAAAGAAAAAATGAAAGAAGAAAAGTTAAACAGAAGACGTCTTCGGGATTGCTCAAACCCATTGGAGTTATCTGAACAAGCGTATGTACAAGCATATAAATTCTTTTATGTGTTCAAACTGCTAATAAGATCATAAACTATCAGTTTTATAAGTTACTTTAGACTCAGCTAAAACACGATCACCTTTAAAAAATCCTTTTGCTAAATCGTTGTGCGCCCTCCATAAAGTTTACGATTGCAGTTTCTTGGGCTGCATTTTTGTGTTTACCCCTATAAAATTTTATCAAGAGATATTATTTTTCTCAGATTAAATTTTTTTAATTTAAATATTTTACTTACATTTTTTTTTATTTTTAATGAAAATTATTGGAATTTACCGCTTACTGTAGTTTTTTCTCTGTTATAGACACTTATAGCAAAATTCACATGAATTTCACACAGCTAACTGACAGTGATTTGAAGTCGCACAAAACAACACAAACTTCGATTTGCATGACACAGAATTTCACCTCAATTTCGTTGGGAACAAAGTGAAATCGTTTGAAACGAAATGAAATCGTTTTAAAACCATTTTTGTGAAATTGGGAACATAAAATAGGTGAATATTTTCATTTTCACCCAAAAATGAAATATAGAACGTAGCTGTAAATTTGCTTTTTCAAAACTTTCAAAACGTATTGTATAATTGGAAAAATACCAGGGCTTTAGGGAATTTATAACATTTTCCTCGTATTTTTTATATAGATTTTGCTTTAAAACTAACGCTGTATAAGGTTTTATATGTTTTTAATCCCTTATTTTTTTTCCTCCCTAGAACGTACTTATGGTTCGATGAAAAAGGCAAAAAGACCCGTGTAGCGGCTCCTCAATATATCGATTATGTGATGACATTTACCCAGAAAACCGTTAGCGATGAATCGATATTTCCTACCAAATATGCCAACGAATTTCCCAGTTCGTTTGAATCGATTGCCCGTAAAATATTACGCTTGCAATTTCATGTGATAGCACATCTTTATGCGGCGCATTTCCGAGAAATCGCCCTATTAGGATTGCATACGCACCTTAATTTAACATTTGCCCATTTGACCGCTCTGCACAGGCGTTTTAATTTAATTGATGAAAAGGAAACAGATGTTTTACGTGATTTAGAAGTGGCTTTAAGATTAACAGATGATACAACTACCAGTGGTGGTGTTGGTAGCAATGGTGGAGGCAGTTCACAAAATGATGCAACAGAGACAAATTGCTCTTCATCTGGAGGAGGCGGTGGTATAGAATCCACAAGGGGTGGTGGTAGTTTAGTAGAGGACGTCAATTCAGTGCAACACAGTAATTTAATGGATTGTAATACGACGGCGCCAATTTGCACACAACCCGAAGCCAATTTAAAGTCACAACAATTTGGTGGTGGTGGTGGTCTAATTGGTGGTATCTTAGGCGATTTAAGTAGTGGTGAATTTGGTGATACTATGCATTATTGTACTTCAGCAGTTCCTGCTTCCTCTACTACTAACAATACCTCCTCAATAATAAATTCTACTAATCCTAATCCAAACTCCTGCTCTACGAATAACACCTGCTCGTCGACGTCCAGTGAGCAACAGCAGCAATCCTCGGTAGGAGTCATAACAGCAAATGGTAATAACGGCGCTGGCGCTTTAAATTTTCATCTTAACAATAATAACCATTTAACACATCATCCTCATACGCATCATCCACACCACCATCATCACAACAATGTGCATCATAATCATCATAATAATCACCATCATCCAAATCATCCATATGCGCAAAATACAGGCCTAATACAGTGCAATGCTAGTAATGCTCCTACAGCAACAAATGCTACCACTTCTACGACAACAGCATAGCTGATTTAGATTAACTGTTATGTTGTTATAATCCTTTAATAATTTCCTATAAATACAACAACAAACATACAAATGAACCCTAAACTATCTCCTTTATAAAACAAACAAAATATGAATATAGTTTTTAAACAAAGTTAAGAAACAAAAGTAAAGAAAATAAATGTTAATTATGAAAAAAAAATAAAAACAAACAAAAAAAATAATGTTTTAGCAAATTTTCACTATGAAATCTATTTAAAAAAAATAATTACAGAGATAAAATTATTTTTGCAAACTATAAATTTAAACACCTTTTTGTTATCACTATTCTAAGCAAATCATGACAATTATTGTCATTGTCACATAATTTTGTCATCAATTATCATTTATATAATATTAACAATATTCTAAAATTATTGTAAAAAGCTTTTAACAAAAGCTTTGCCACTTAGTGGGGAGTTTAAAAAAGTTTTTTATCTTATAAGGCAACTAATAATATATAAAAAAAATTATAACAAAACCTATTCTAAATAGGGGAACTTATTAAAATAAGTTGTTTTTTCCTAAAACAAGACAACTAATCAGAGATGGATTTAGAACTTGTTTTTGCTGATTTCTTAAAAGACATTTAAAGTATGCTGTTGTAATGATTTGACCATAAAAGAACTTCAAACCATTTTTATCCTGCATCCAAGACATTCAGAACATCGTATTTATATATGTTAACTATGCGCGGTCTAGAGTATTGGTATTTGTTGACAAAGAACGATTATTGAATATCCAATTGGCTACTAACTGGGACTTTCATGGGGTTTCTAGAAGACGTTCGTTGTCACCGAATGAGTGACTACATGTATTTTGTTATTCTATTTTCGTTCGTGTGAAGCAAAACGTCATCTAGAAACACCTCCTTTAACTGGCACATTTGTTGTTGTTTCCCAAACATGGATATTCAACAACAACATGGATAATCAACAAATTTAAAATAAAAAGGCATCATTTCTGGAAATAAAAGTACATAAATGTATCAAAATGAAAATAACTAATATTTGTGACAATAATTTGCAAAAGCTTGGAAAATCAGGTGTCCAAAATGAAATATGTGAGCTTTTGGTGGAATTCCGCTAAATACCACTCAAAATCGCAAACTGTTTTATATATTTTTTTTTCTATTGATGAAACTGTTTACTTATAATAGTTCTTAACTGTTTATAACATTATAAATTCATTTAAATAAAAAAATGTTAGAAAAACTATAAAATACATATATTTCATAAGCCAGTCCCCTAGCCCGCCCATAGTTGCCATACAGTAACTGAATATTAATCAATAAAAATAAGTACAAGAACAAATATATTCTAAAAAAAACAATCTAATGAGCCTAACGAAATAAAGTTTCATAATATATACTTTTGTTAAAGTCGACTTTAGTTAAATTTTTGGATAGTAGTATGTGCTTTGAATTGGTTTATTTTTTAAGTATTCTGATTGGTTAATTTATTTTTAACCAATCAAAATGTTTGAAGATCTAAGCCCGCAACAGGTAGTGCTGTAAAACTTAGTTCTTGAATTTCGCGAAAACTATTCAATATTTCTAAGAAATTATTATTAAATTTAGTTTAAAGACAGCTCTTGTTTATTTAAAAAATCGAATTTCTCGGTAGTGACAAAGAAAATACAAAAATCTGCTTTATCGACAAAACATCGCACTGCGGTACGTGTTTTACCGCCATAAATATTTTTGTAGAGTTTTCATAAACAAATTAAACAAACCCGTATGTTTAAAAAAAGTCCACTTTATATTTGAAATACTCTTATAATTAGGGCCAAGGATTTTAAAATGTTAAAGTCGTGCTTTTAATTGAATAATTTACTTCAATATTCCAAAAAAAAAAAAAAGATCCATTTTTAAGTCGCTCATTTTTGCGTTTAAACAAAATTGAAAAAATTTAAGATTATGTACCTTTTACAAGCAATGAACTGTTTTAACGAATTCGTCTGATTCTCTTTATTGTATAAAAACAGGCAGTTAATCCTATTTATGAGAAGTTTTATACACACACTGAAGAAAATTCAGAAACTAGTTTTTATAAAAACTATGAAGCTTTTTCATTAAAATTAATAAATTTTTCATTTCGTAAAACAAAAAAACTTCATTAGTTTACTAAAAACAGTTTCATTAAAACGTGTGCTATCTCTGCGCAAGTCACTCGATTGAGCTAGGGATTGTTTCGGATTTTTTTCGTTATTCGTGCAAGTTCGAAATTTGGCCGACTTTTCATAGTCAATATGTATATGAAAATTTTTATTTTTTGGAGTACTTTAATCGTGGAACAAATTAATTTTAATTTCGTAAATTTTGAACTTGTTCCCATACAAGAATTCTATGCTTTTCACCCCTCGTTTTTTAACTATTAGACATGAGATTTCGCCGCTCAAAAAATACACGATAATTAATTTTTGTCCCTTCTATCCAGTGTTGCCAGAACTTGGTTATCAAAAATGGCTAAGTTTGTGTGAAGAAATGGCTAAAGTAAAGCTAACGAATTTTATATGGAAAAATTTCGCGATTTTGTTAAAAAAAATTACTAAATACACTGAAACCTACAAACAACGAACACTCCCATTAGCGGACACCTTAGAATAAAAATATTGCAGTGAAATAACTTTCCATTGGCGGATTCTCTATTGATCAGACGATGACATTTAAATACTCATTTTTTTCATTTGTTGGAATTATTAACCTGAAAGATTTTAAGACTTTTTATGTAAAATTCGATAAAAGAATATTTTTTATTCGTCTAAAACGTCTAAAAAAAACTAATCGCCGTATTCAAAATGAAAAAGCATATGCTAACTAACTAGCTGCCAGCTTTCCCTTATGGGAATTTGTGTGTAAACAAGTTAGCACCAAGTTAGCTAGCATAAACTTTTTCATATTGAATACGGGTATAAAAGTACAAAAATATGAGACTCAAGCGAAAACTAAAACTATAGTTTTCGTATGCACGTTAACTTTCAACGTGGATCATTTTCAATTTTGAAAACGTAACGTTTATACGTTTTAATTAAAAAGTTAAAAGGCCGTTAATGATAACACTTAACGGAGATTAACCCTAAAATTTGCAGAAACTTATTTTATTGTGTTTTACGAAATGGAGCAAACGTTTGAACATTTTATCGGCACATTTTATACCTTAAATTTTGTTCTTCAGATTGAAAGAAATTCAACCAATTTTGTTATAATTGCATAATTTTGTTCTTACGATTGGTATATTTTGCTGAAAAAAGCAAAAATCGCTAAAAAAATTTGCTAAACTGTTTCTTAAAATTGCTAAATATAATTTATTTCCGGCTTAGCGTGTTGAAAAATGTTTGGCAACACTACCTCTGTCACTTCAGCATAGTCGGAATTCTCACCTGAAAGAGTCTTCTCCTTAGGTCTGTTTTATTAAACACTTAGATATGTGGTATATCGATATTTTTTGAAAGTATTAGTTTAATTTATATCCCATCTCTGCAAGTAACTTTAGAAAAAAACCTCACAATTAGGTTCTAAAACTTTTTGTTCTCATAATGCCCGATTACAGAGTATGCCGTGAAAATATAACCGACAGTTAAATCGAAAACATATATGTATATGGGGAACAACTACAAATGTATGAGCTAAAATCCAAATTTGTAGCTAATGGGACATTGTTAAAATGAGACTAAGGCCAGATAACACAATGACCAGTTAAAATTTAACCTAAAGTTATGTGGTAAACAACAACAAATGTGTCGGTTAAAGTTCCAGTTAGTACCTAACAGGACATTGTGTTAATGGGGGTAAGGCCGAATAACACAATGTCCCGTTAAAATTTAACCTTAAGTTAATTTTAAAATTTTTATGGTAACCAACAAATGATGTGTCAGTTAAAGTCGCAGTTAGTAGCTAACAGGACATTGTGTTAATGGAGCAGATAAGATATGTAACAAGCCATTGACTATTTGATATCGTATAATAAAATTGTGTGACAATGACAATTGTCATGTTTGGTTAGAATAAAGATAAAAAAATGTGTAAAAAAGAGAAATAACATTTTTTTTTTTTGAAAATATTTGGAGTTTGGTTCTGTTTCTTTCACCACACATTATTTTTTGGTTAGTCAGGACAAAAATTAATTAAACGCTTAAAATGCTTTATATTTATATATAAAATATAACTACACATTTAAAACAAAA
This sequence comes from Leucophora obtusa, assembly GCA_949987735.1. Taxonomy (NCBI): domain Eukaryota; kingdom Metazoa; phylum Arthropoda; class Insecta; order Diptera; family Anthomyiidae; genus Leucophora; species Leucophora obtusa. Next base: position 50,496,949 of record OX465296.1, read on the forward strand.
CACACACATTTACATCTATACACTTTAATTAGTTTTTAGTTTTTAAAATTGTAAAATAAAAACAAAACAAAAGTAAATAAATGAAAGTTAATAATAAAACAAAAAATTAATGCAAAAACTATTATTACTATCCCAAAAATAAACAAACAACCAACACCCTTTACAAAACATTATTAAACATTAAATTATGAATTATATGAAATAATTAAAAGGAAAAATATTTAATAAAAATCGTGTTTAAATTAAACCCCAAAAAATCTTAAAAAAAACGTTATTTAATTGTTCACAAAACCCCTCTTTTTAAGTAACAAAACAGAAACCCCCATTGTAAAGTATAATGAAAACCAAACATTTTAAAAAGAAGTAGTCTGATTATTAACTAAAAAACAAATAATAAGAAATATATCTTTAAATTATAATAAAAGAATACAAATCTTTAAAAAGCACTTTAAAATGAAACAAAAATAAAAAGGATAATAAAAACACACTACCTTTGAAAAAAAAAATTAAAGAATTTTTTAATTATTTTTATGATTATTTAGAAGGCAATGGATCGATTTGAATTAGCCGATTTGAAAGTAACATATGGACTCAGAGAACAGTCAGAGAATTATGTCAGTTAAAGTAACTGCAATTCGTATTAACCCTTCAAAATGTAATGATGCACATATGTATGTATGTATGTATGAATCAACCATGAAAACAAATTCAACGGCTTTATTTTGAGCTAAAATAAAATGAAAATCAACCAAACGCGTTTAGAAAATCCAAACATTTTACTATAAAATATTCATTAAATACAAATCTCATTATAGTAAAGTGTTGTTTTCTCAAACGCGTCGTATAGACCAAATACAATTAATATTGTCATTAATATGTATTTTTATTAATTCTAATTTAGTAGGTTTGAGGTTAAGAAGAAGTTTATAACTTCCTCAGAAGTTATAAACACATTAAATTTGCAAATCAGACTAGATCTAGTCTCATTAATTGAGTTCTCGATCCAAAATATCGAAACATTTTCCAGAAATATTTAGGAGCCAGCATTTTCAAAGAACCAAAAAAGTAATTTTCCCCTTGTAAACGATATTTCAAAACTGAAAGGCCAGCGATAGCTTAAAAATACTCCGATTGAGCTGAAATTTTTTCTGGATTAGTTTTTCCAGTAACCTCACAAAATATGCCCCAGGGATCGGGTTTTAAAATCGCACATGTAACGAAGGCCCAGTCTAATACATATAGGTTGTTCACAAGGGTGTGCTATCTGATATATCGTTGTATCGTCCTAACAAAAAACAGAGTTTTTAAAATTTTTATTTGACTTTAACAATGATTTCCTATAGATTTTTCTCTCTTTTAGTATACTTAGACATGGGACACTAATCATACATAAAAAAAGTTGTATCGTGCTATTCTCAAATGTGTTATTTTTTCAATTTAAATTTTAATAACTCTGTTTTTTGTTGAACAGCGATACAACAAATAGCACACCTATTGCGAACATCCTTATAGTGCCATAAAAATTTTTTTTCAATATTCGAAAAAACCGAAAAAATTGCGATTAGATCTCAAACTATGGCTTCAAAGTTGTAGAATTTTTGAAATTTTTTTTTTTTTGTAAATCGAAGGGGTCGAATTTTTTGAAAAAGTCGATTTTATTTTTAAACGTTATTAACTAAGTGAGAATTACTTCGAAAATATAAAAAAAATTTTTTGTTTTAATTATTTTCAAATTAAAGAAAAATGATACAATTTTCACAAGTAAATTGCAAAGAATAAAAATTTGAAAGAATTCGATAATGCCAGCAAGACAGAATACGTATTTTCAGCTGAGATACCTTAAGAATTAAGGTTCAAAGCAAAAAAGAGTATAATAACAAAGGATAAAAATAGCATTGTTAGATTTCATTGATGTTAGTCTAATTTGAGTTGTTGTTAACATATTCGATTTGCTTTCAACTTTCACATAAGTAGACGATCATCAATTATTAACCCATTCAAGACGGCCTGGAATGGCCTGGATTGTCCAGTTGAAATACAATTTGTCCAGTTGAAAAAGAATTTCTTTAATTTTGAAAAACAATTATTTCATTAATTATATTTTTGTTATTAATTAAATTAATATTCGGAAGCATTAGCCGTAAAATGTGATTCCTGTTCTATTAATAATTGCACTGACTTGCCTTACAAATGGGTTAAAAGATAAGTTTTAAGAAATGCTGTTACTTGGAGCAACGATGTGATTTCGGAGGCGAATCACTTTACAACAAAATTTCCTTTATCGTGGGATAACTTATCAGATCTTCAAAAAGTTTTAAAAATATCAAATTTAATTGATAACGATCAGTCTTGCATTATCATTTGATGTGTTAAGTCATAGTTTATTCTGTTTCCTTAAAGTGTAATAAAAGTTTACGGTTTATTTTTTTCTTTATTTCTTGTTGTTATTGTTTGTTAACAATATCTAAATATTAAAAAAAAAACAAAAACAAAATTAAACGCAATCGTGAAGAAGATGTTGATGCCTGCTCTGGGTATAACATGAATAGAAAAAAATGGTCACAAACAGCTCTCAGAGAGCTAGCAATTCAAATTATTTTGCACCTCTGCAAACTATCGATGATGACGATAATGAAGAAACAATTATCGAACCAGCTGTTAAAGTTAACATACCACAAATAACAATATTAAAATGTAAAATTGAACAAGTTCATGAAATATGTAGAATATTAAAAATCAAAGATTACTCTATACGTAAAATTTCCATCGGTCTAAAATTGTTTTGCACAAATAACGTAGATTTTACTACCGTTTGTGACTCGAAAAGCCTTATAAGGCTGTACTATTAGGTCTAGATAAAACAGACCCATCAGTTGTTAAGTCCAGACTTTTAGACATGGGCCTTAAATGTATCGATGTTAAAATTGTTACTAGAGCCTATGCTGGAGCTAGGGACAGTAACAATGAACAAATTATATTCATTGTCTACTTTGAAAAAAAGTCAATCACATTAAGAGAATTAAGGCAAAATTACTCAGCCATCAACTACATAAAAGTCAGGTTGGAATACCAAAAAGCCAACAAAACAAAACTGACCCAATGTTATAATTGTCAGATGTATGGACACGGTGCCAGCAGATGCAATGTTAAAACATTTTGTGCCCATTGCGCCGGGAATCACAAAACTGAAGAATGCAAGTCAACCATTGTAAAATGTGCTAATTGTAAAGGCCCCCATAAGGCTATGTCCCCTGACTGCCCTAACAGGGAAACATATAAGCAAATAAGGCAACGTGCTCAACCAAAGAGTACCAGACAAAGAAGCCAACAATTCAACACCCAATCAAATTACAATGTTAATTTTCCAAATGCTTTAAATCAGAGCGAAACACCAAATCCATCTAGAACGGGTTATAACCAACCATTCACCCAAAATAACGATAATAATATTTTGTTCTCTTTAGAAGAATTAAAAAATCTTACCTTTGAATTAATTTCAAATTTAAAAAAATGCAGGTCTCGTGAAGAGCAATTCGAGGTTGTTACAAACCTTGCATGCACATTTTTGTACCAATGAACAGCAACATAACGTTATTACAATGGAATGCTCGTAGCATTCGCACTAAAAAAGACGAATTATTCCATTTCTTGGAAAAAACCAATATTGACATTTGTTTACTTTGTGAAACCTGGCTAAATAAAAAAATTACAATAAAACATCAGAACTTCTACTGCTACAGATACGATCGACGTGGTGGAGGAGGTGGAGTAGCTATTTTAATTAGAAAACACATTCAGCATCAACTTATACCTCCTATTAACACAGAACTGATTGAAAATATAGGTGTTAAGGTAAAATCTGGTAATGACTTTATAAATATTTATTCTTGCTATTATCCTGGTGGGTCAACAAACAGGGACCCTAGAAGAAAACAAACATTTGCGGCAGATATTCGTAAACTAACGAGCTCAAATAAATACATATTAGGAGGAGATTTTAACTGCAGACATAGTTATTGGGGATATCAAAGAAGTAATGGCTGGGGTAACATATTATATGAGAAACTCCAACTAAACCAAACACAAATAGTATTTCCCCATGAATATACTTATATTCCGGCTGATCCAAATAAACAACCTTCAACTCTAGATTTTTTTCTAACTAACATATCTCAAAATATGTCCGCAGTAAAAGTTATAAATGACTTGAGTTCTGATCACCTACCAATCATTATTACAATTAATTTATATTATGAAATGGCAGACAATTTATACTACGCATTCAGCAAGGCAAACTGGCCGCATTTTATGAAATTCATAAACAGGAATCTTCCTGTGGCGGATAGCGTTAATGAAATAAACAACAGCTCTCAAATTGACAACATGATAAATGTTTTCAATAATGTAGTAAAAATGTGAATAGATGAAAGTGTGCCCAAACGTAGAATTGCACCAACCTCTAAACCCTTACCAAACAACATAAAAATTATGATACAATTAAGGAACGTATTTAAAAGGAACTGGAAGCGTTACAGAGATGTTAATGATCGTCGAGCTATGACACGTTTAAATAAAAATATTACGAATGAAATAAACCACTTCAGAAACCAAACTTGGAATAACATGTTGTCCAATTTGGACAAAGCATCTTCCCCTTTTTGGAAAGTTTCAAAAATGTTAAAGAAGAAATCTAGCAATATTCCAATTTTAAAACACAACAATGTAGTATGTTTCACCCGACAAGAAAAGGCTGAAATTTTGGCTCACAACTTTAATTTGAACCACTCTATTTCATCAAATTTAAGTGATACTACTACGATTACTGAGGTTAATGGTGTTGCAAACCTTATTCGTAATATTAACCCAATCCTACAAAACTGTTACTTCACTACTACTGAAAAAGTTGGTGTAATTATAAAAAAATTGAAAAACAAAAAAACTCCAGGTTTAGAAGGTATTAATAATAAATGTCTAAAAAATTTACCTAATAAAGGTATCAACTATCTAACGAACATCTTTAATGCTTGCCTTAAATTATGCTACTTTCCCAGTGATTGGAAAATCTCAAAAACCATACCAATACACAAGCCAAATAAACCTCCTGATTCTCCACTTTCTTATAGACCAATAAGTCTGCTCCCTTCTATAAGTAAAATCTTGGAAAAAATTATTAAGGAAAAGCTTATAAATTTTATCGATGCAAACAATATACTTCAATCGCAACAATTCGGGTTCAGAAGTGAACATAATACGTCTCAACCCCTACTAAAAATCAGAAAATTAGTTAAAAATAATTTTCAAAACGGCAAATCAACTGGAATGATATTGCTAGACATAAAAGCTGCGTTTGACTCCGTTTGGCATAATGGACTTATTTTTAAATTGAAAAAATTCAACTTTCCAATTGAACTCTTAAAAATTATTCAAAACTTTCTTCAAAATAGATCGTTCAGCGTTTACTTGGGTAAAACCTGTTCACAACAAGTTAATATCAATGCAGGATGTCCACAAGGTTATTGCCGGTCGCCAGTTCTTTACAACATCTTTACTGCTGACATTCCAACATTTTCCAATTGCATTACGTCTATATTTGCAGATGATACATCAATTCTTAGTTCTGATGTTTATTCAGCTGATATTATTACAAACTTGCAGTCTGCTCTTACTGGGTTGAGTAATTATTTTGATAAATGGAAGATTTTGGTTAACCCTGAAAAAACGCAGGCTATTTATTTTACAAGAAAACGTAAGTCTTGTTTTATACCCCAGAGTTTACCTCGTTTCATGAACCATGATATTCCATGGGAAAACAACGTCAAATACTTGGGCGTTATGCTTGATACAAAGCTTAATTTTAATAATCATATTCCCTATGTAGTGGACAAAATTAACAAAATTATTAGAATAATGTACCCAATTATAAACAGAAAGTCGGAAATGAACATAGACAATAAAAAACTCATCATCAAATCTATATTCCACCCCATAATGTTTTACTGTGCTCCAGTTTGGTACACGTCTGCAAAATGTCATATAAAAAAACTCCAAGTAGCACAAAATAAGCTACTTAAAATGATATTTAAACTACCATGGCACTATTCCACCCGACGCCTACATAGTCTCGCTGGCTTCGAACTCGTTCTGGATAAAATCGAAAGATTGACTCTAAATTTTAATGGAAGATGCCAACTCTCACAACATGTACATATCAATGAACTCATCTCATCATAATTTTATCTACTTTATTTTTTTTTTCTCATTTTTATCTTATACCTCTGCTTCATAAAGGTTTTTGTAAATTTTTTTCCTTCCGTTTAATAATAATGTACATAAATTTCATAAATTAAAAAAATATATTTATATATCTAAGTAGAAAACTCTTTTCTTCTAAGTCAAATGTAAATAATATAAATATTATAAGAAATAAATTGAAATTGAATTGAATTGACAACGACATGTTGTACACTGACTTCCGCTGCCTGCGAGAAACCTTTGATAATTTGCCGAAAGATATTCCAATTGATAAGATATGGTCCATTTTTTTTCAAAAACATGAAAAAATAACGTCTATATAAATTGATCTCGTTTGTTTATCCATACCAATTAGCAATTTAGTATTTTAAATTATCTATACTCACAAGAAAGGAATAGAATGTTCTTCAGCCTAATAAAGGCTGAAATTTTAATAAGAATAAATTTTGAAGAAAGTTGCAAAAATGTTAAACATTTTTTTTTATTTTATCGGGATATACATTAATTGCATTAAAGGAATTAAATATGCTAAAATCCCAAACGTGTTTAACAAATTGTGAAAAATAATTCGTTGTAGGCATGTCCCTATCCGGATTATATTCTTGCCTAAGGAAATCGTCAGGGGATGACGTTTTTAGAATTTCTGGAAATATTTGTTAAGTTAAATTACAAACTCAATGAGAATTTCTAGTTTTCGTCTAGGAGCGTTATCAAACATTTAAAATATCAAAGAAAAAACAACAACAAAAAATTTCCCACAATTGGCTTTGTCATCTTCCAATGTACTACTCTGTTGTTTTGACAGATCTAGCAATGTAGTGACATCCATTCATGTATAAACAACAATAGAAAACAATGTTTTCTAAAGTGTCAGTAACATTTAAATTTGCAGAAGCACTTGCATATTAGTTTTTTTAATTTTATTTTATCGGGATATATATTAATTGCATTAAAGGAATTAAATTTGCTAAAATCCCAAACGTATTTAACAAATTGTGAAAAATAATCCGTTATAGGCATGTCCCTATCCGGATTTCATTCTTGCCTAAGCAAATCGTCAGGGGACGACGTTTTAAGAATTTATGGAAATATTTGTTAAGTGAAATTACAAACACAATAAGCGTGTTCGTTTACTTACTACAAGTTACTACTTTTACTAGAGCTGGAAAAATTCAATACAAAAAGTAAACAAAACTTTCCAATTGTAGTAAAAGTAGTAAGATATTCGAGTAATCGAACACACTGAATGAGAATTTCTTGTTCTCGTCTAGGAGTTTTATCAAACATTTAAAATATCAAATATTGTTATTATTTTTTGGCATCTAAACTTATTATTTTTGTCTGGCGTGGTCGTTTTTATAAGTAGTCACGCTTAGCCGCTCGATTACGAAAAAAACAGAAGTAGTTATGATGCTTACAAAAAGTTTAATTATAAGTGGTTATCCCATTGCTTACGTGATTCTTAAAAATAAGAAATTAAACAAATACTGTTAGCTTAAGGAAATACACTCAAAAAAATTTAAATATTCTCTAGTGTGTAATTTTAGGTACTTATTTAAACTATTACGAGTAAGTCGTTATTTTATATTTTAAAACAATTGCTACAATACGGCGTTATTAGGAAACTATTTTATATTATAAAATAATGCAAAAGGTAATCACATCATTTTTGGTAGTGCCGACAGTAATGAGGTGTCATTACCAATATTTTGCAGGGGTGCAGTTATTTGTTTATAATCCAGGTGATTTTTTTCCATTGTCCAGTTATTTGACTTTTGGTATCTGGCAACCCTACATTCAAGGCAAACGACACTGATTATGGCTTTGTAGCGAAAGCCGAAAATGCGTATTCTGTCTTGCTGGCCTTATCGCATTTTTTCAAATTTTTATTCTTTGTAATTTACTTGTGAAAATTGTATCAACCAGAGATGGGAGTAATTAATTACTTTGTAATGACCATTGCGGGTTTTCATTACCATTAAATCTATAAAATGAAAATTAAAAAAAATTCTTTACCATTACAAAATGTAATTGCAATGAAAAAAATGTTAATTTCATTTGTTTTCTTTACATGTAATGAAACGTTTTTATAATTTTCATTACAATACGCAATGGTAGTAAAAACAAAAAATCATTTTCATTTTTTCTACACTCGGTAGAAAAATGAAATTTCATTACCATTACTTAACATAATGATGTAAAGAACGTTTTGTTCTTTGTTCTACACTAAAAAATTTTCCTTTATGGAAATTTTTTCGCAATTTTCTTTGGCAACTAGCCACCAAACTTTGATGTATGTCTCTAGATTATAAATTTTAGAAAACCGCACTTAAAAAATAGCAAAATTATGGCGAAACGCGAAAAAAGACTTTATGACAGAAAAATATAATTAAAAAAAACTTAATCAGCGATTAACATTCTTCAAACAAATATACTGATGCAAAAAGTTTCGTTTTGGCATATTTTTTCGCGATTTATTTTTTTGTGCAACTAACCACCAAACTTTGTTTTATGAAATAGTCATTATTCCCTAGATTATAAATTTGAAAAAACCGCACTTAAGAAATTGTAAAATAATGGTGGAACGCGAAAAAAGACTTTATGGTACAAAAACTGAATTAAAAAACCTAATCAGCGATTAACATTCTGCAAACAAATATATTGATGTAAGAAATTTCCTTTTGGCAAATTTTTTTTCGCGATATTTTTTAGCGATTTTTTTTTAACTAGCCACCAAACTTTGTTGTATGAAATGGGCATTATAGTCCCTAGATTACAAATTTTAAGAAACCGCACTTAAAAAATAATGGTGGGACGCGAAAAAAGTCTTTATGGTAAAAAAATTGAATTCAAACACTTATTCAGCGATTTACATTCTGCAAACAAATCTATTGATGTAAGAATTTTCCTTTTTGTAAATTTTTTTTTTGCGGTTTTTTTTTAACTAGCTCCCAAACTTTCTTGTATGAAACGAGTATTATAGTCACTAGAATATACATTTTAAGAAACCGCACTTAAAAAACTCCAAAATAATTGCGGGACGTTAAAAAAGACTATGGTAAAAGAATTGAATTAAAACACTTAATCAGCGATTTACATTCTGCAAACAAATATATTGATGTAAGAATTTTCCTTTTTGTAAATTTTTTTTCGCGATTTTTTTCGCGGTTTTTTTTTGTATGAAACGGGTATTATATATTTTTATCGAGACATTATATTCAATACTCTATATCTGCAATTTTGGCCAAAATAAGTTTTGATGGCAAAATCATTGTTGATATTATATACATCTATGATATCAATTTGGAAGCAAAATATCCATTCTTTGCCACTTTTTTGAACATTTTACATTTTTCCATATCTACAAACAAATTTATTTTCAAATACAGAATCTATAGCTCTGTTTCTTTACTTTTTGGGTAAAGTTCGGTAAAATGAGAGTTAACAAGAAATACTCTCCCGAAATAACAAAAATGCACAAAAGTAAACGAACGCGAAAAACCACATTTGAAGCCCGAAAAACAAATGTCAATAGATTTGTGCATTATTGTTCGTTTTGGTGAGCGCTCTTTCTAGTTCTTGTTCAATTTGTTGTAAAAATCTAGATAGCTTTTCTAGTTAAACCCCTTTTTAAATCAAAAATTTCCTTTTTAGGCATTTCTATTTACCAAATGGAATACATAGTTTATTAAATTTGAAAAAGATTTTAATATTAAACAAAAGCTTCGATTTATTTACATATTTAACTCTTTAACACATTTAAACAAGCGTCTTCACAAAATTGTCGGTAATTTTATGGAGTTGTAAAATCACCGATAGGCTTTTGCAACTTTTATACTAATTTTTGTAAATGATAAACATATTTTCTGAATGAATGAAATGATCGATTGAACTAAAAGAGCTATTAGTTGTGAACTAGGTCTTTGGTTCAACTAAGTGAATATTTCAATTGAACTAGTTGCACCCAACTGATGATATAACAGCTGATTAAAACAATTTACCCAAATTTACACGAAAAAAAAGTCTGGGCTTTCTCGTGCAAGAAGAACAAGAATATTACTCTCTCATGACAGCTCTCATTTACCCAATTAAGTAGTAAGAAAACGCTTTTGGCTTATATCTGCATATAAATTTAAATTATTTGAATTCTATAAGGTATACATAAAAGTTTTTTGAAAATATCTTTTTTCGTAAATTTTTTTTTGCAACTAACCACCAAACTTTATTTTAGGAGATATGCATTATAGTCCCTAGATTATAAATTTAAAAAAAACGCACTTAAAAAATTGCAAAATAGTATCGGAATGCTAAAAAGCCTTTATGGTAGAAAAAAATAATTTAAAAGCTCCATCGGCGATTAACATTCTGCAAACGAATATTTATTTTATTTTTCGTTTTTGCAAAATATATTCGCGATTTCTTTTTTGCAAACTAAGAACCAAACTTTGGTGTGGAAATTGGTATTATATTCCCAAGATTAAAGATTTAAAAAAACCACACTTAAAAAATTGCAAAATAATCGCGGAAAATGGGGAAAAAGGCTTTATGGTACAAAAAATTAATTAAAAAAATTAATCAGCGATTTACATTCTGCAAACAAATATATTAATGCAAAAATTTTGCTTTTTGAAAATTTTATTTTTCGCGATTTTTTCTTTTTTGCAACGCACTCGAAAATTTGCAAAATAATATCGGAACGCGAAAAAAAGACTTTATGGTACAAAAATTGTATTAAAAATCTTAGTCAGCGATTTACATTCTGTAAAGAAATATATTAATGCAAAAAATTTTCTTTTTGTAATTTTTTTTGCAATCAACCACCAAACGTTATTATATAAAATGGATATTATAGACCCTAGATTAAATTTTAAGAACTCGCGCTTAAAAAATTGCTAAGTAACGGCGGAATGCGAAAAAGCGTAGAAAATTACTTAGAAGAGCAAATCAACTATTGACATTGTGCAAACGAATATATTAGTGTAAAATTATCCTTTTCGAAAAATTTGTTTCCCTTTTTTTTTGCAAACTAACCACCAAACTTTGGGCAATATATGAGTGTAATAGTCTTGGTTTATGGATTAAAATACACCGCAATGAAAAAATTCCAAATAATGGCGGAGTGTGAATAAAAGGATTTATGCCGCAGAAAATGAATTAAGAAACTTAATCAGCGATTAACATTTTGCACACGAATATAATGATGCAAACTTTTTCGTTTTTGTAAAATTTTTTTTCATAATTTTTTTTCCAAACTAACCATTCATTTTTGGAATAAGATATGGATATAATAGTTCTTGGATTATTAATTTCAATAAAACGAGCCTTTTCCTTCCCTGATTAACAATTCTGTGTTCGTTGATGTTTGGAGGCACATAATATTGTTTTCCACAAAAAGTATAGAGAGATTTACATGGTCATTTGTTCATAATAATGCATATTTTTTATATTTATCAAAACTACATATCTGCTAGTATTAGCTCTGTTCCACGTACGTTACCGCGGGTACCCACGGGAACCCAATTTTACCAAAAAGCGTTTCTATTGTTAAAAATTGGGTAAATGAGAGCGTTGATGAGGGAATAATTTGTTTCAATTTTTACCAGAAGTTACCCGGGTAAAATGGTAAAACTGTCAAATCACTAGTTGTTTATAAATCAGCTGTTTTAAATTTGTAAAAATAATTAAAATATTAACAAAACTTGTAAACAATAACTAATATCGTTAACAAATATCACGTTCTAACATTTTTTCTTTATTCCCTTCGATATTTTATTCTTAAAAATAGCGTTTGTTTATATGAATAACTTTGACGTTAATTTTTGGGCTTGAAATGTGGTTTTGTGCGTTCCAGGTATTGTGAGCAATTTTACCATTTTTTGAGATATTTATTTGTTTACTCTCATTTTACCAGACTTGACCCAGAATTACGTGGAACAAACCTATTATCATAAAATTATATAAAAATTTTTTTCAGAACTCTATATCTACATTAGCGACGTAAATAACGCAAATAATTTCAAAATAAGTATATATAGCAGTGGTCGGCAGAAAGAGAGAATGTGAATGTATTGGGTGTCTTTACACTGTGAGAAATTAATTTATAAATTTTAAATTTATATTTGTAATTAATTGTAAATTATTTCTTAATGAAGAAATGAATTAATGAATGTATGCCTGAATATAAATAATAATGAAATAAAAATAATTCATAATAAATTTCATTAAACATATTACAGTAGACTCGCGGTAACGTGAACTATTAAAAACCCAGCGTGTTCACGTTTGCAAAGTTGTTCATGTTTACGAAGGTGTAATTCTTTAAATTATCCAAATAAATTAGACATGTGTTTTAACTCAAATTCATATATTTTTTTGTGTTTTGGATTGTTATTCATAACATACATATGTTTTGTTAAGAACAAAAAACGTTGAAATTAATTTAAAAAATGGGTTATCTTTTTCTGGATTTTATTTTTTTGCAAATTGCTTAACACGGCCTTTTCGCGGAGACGTTTAAGTACGCTGATATCTGTTGGACTTATGTTTTCATCTTCCGCCCATTCCAAAGCTATATTAAAAATGTTGATTGCTTTACTAGGCTCTATTCTGGTATGTGCTCTTTCCAGAATACTGTCCTCGATTTCACTTTCATCACTGGTCAAAACTTCGTTCATTTCGGTTGCGTTTGGAAGATCTTCAGTCCATTCATGGATATCAGCAAATGAAAAACTAACCTGCAAACACACAATTTGAATCAAAACCCTATAAACGATTTCACTGGAATTCAAGTTGAAAACAAGTTCAATTCCAGCCCTGTTTTCCAGTTTCAAGGCTTGAATACAACTTTAATTACATTTTATTTCAATAGCATACTCCAGCAAAAGGGAAACAAAAATTCAAGTTTGAAATATTTTTGTTAAATATACAAATGCTAGAATTTGAAATCTACTTCACTTCAAGCAAGATTTAAAGTACTTGAATTTTTAAAACCTGTGTGCTTATTGGGAAGAGTTACTGGACGGAAGAAAAGCTTCAAACCTCTGTATTAATTGAGATAACCGAAAAATGTAGAAAACAAAACAACGTTTTCTATGTTTAAATTTGTTCACGTTATAGGGCTTTCTCGCCGTGTTCACGCTACAGAGTAGTCAGTGTAAAAAAAATGTTGTTCATGTTAGCCGGTGTTCACCTAAGGCGGTGATTTTGTTACCGCGAGTCTACTGTATTTAAAAAATATTTACTTTTTGTGTATAAATTATTTATTCTTAAAAAAGTATTCAGTTAGTTAGTAAATTTAAATGAATGAATTAAAGAAATAAAAATAATTCATAATAAATTTTCCGTGTAATTGAAAAAATTTTAAGAGTGTACTATTTTTCTAAAATTTCTTAAACAAAGCGACATAAACCTGCTTTGTTGAAAGCTACCATGCTACTAAATTCAATATTTGTATTTGTTATGCTCTTAGTTGAGAGTTTTGTTGCCATTCGTCTTGTGTACGTGTGAAAAGCCGATTATGATCGGCCACTGGTGGCTATGGGTGCCGACCACTGATATATAGGAATGAGTTGCCATTTTACATTGGTTACATTTAAGTTAACTTTTAATACGAATTACCTTAATAAAATCCGGAAAAAAGTTTGCAGCATATTAGTAGATAAAAAATAGTTTTTTCTGCAAGGTAATTTTTAACTTATTTTTACTAGTTGTAACTAAAATGTTTACAGGATTTTTCTTTTTCTGTTATATTTAGTTTCTAAATACATTTAGTAAAAATTTGATCAAAATGGATTTTTTAAATTACAATTTTTAAATACAAACAAAATTGTAATATTTACCTTTTTCGTATTTTAACAAAAAATATTTGAAGAATTACATATTTATTTAGAACTTTTGTATTTCCATAAAATTTCATTAAAAATTAATAGAAAATTAAAAAAAAAATTCTAAATCGTTTCAAAAATTAATTTTTGAGTGTATAAAAGTAGAAAAAATAAAAATTTTACAGTGAAAACTACAAAAAATTATTAATTGTGTAAAAAAAGTTACAAAACATTTTTTTGCACCTGGTGGGATTCGAACCCGCAACCACCTGATTTCTGTGCCAGCACGTTCATATGCAACCCCCATACAAAATATTAACTTCTTATCACCCATGAAAAAGAACTTCTGACTAGCATATATTTATTGCAGCATTAGATGTTGTTTAAAACCCATTCCTAAGGGTGTAATTCTTTGTGATGTAATGAAGTCATTCCATTTATTTTTGCTGGGATGTTAGTTTTCGTCTTAAACTCGTTTTTATGCACTTTGAGTGTTTTTATGAGTTAACGGATATAGTTAATACTACATTTATACCTGAGCAAAAACTACCTGGTTTTTGGCTCTTGTAGTTTTAAACTTGTCAAAACGCATACAAAAAAACAAGCAAAAACCAGTTTTGTACAAAAACTAGGTGGTTTTTGCTTAAGTATAAATGTAGTATAAGTCGAAAGCACAGCTAGTGTAACAGGGTTCACATTATTCAGATATTTTGCTTCAAATTATTAACCATGAAAGCAAATCAAATAATTATTTCTATCGTTTTTTGTTTATTAACCTGTCCTAATTGAAATTCAAGAAAAAAATTTTACTATTTTATTTGACTGAGAAAAATGGGGAATTTTCAATTTTGAAGACAAATGTTACACTTTTGCACCCGGTTAATTTTTGATAAATTTCTTAAGAAACTTTAAATATGAACTTAAAAATTATAAAATTGTTGCTGTTTTTCTTTATAATTGGGTGAGTTATTGTAAAATATTGTATTTATCTCATCAAAAATTGAGTAACAAATAAATGTTTCCCTATTGCTCAGGTTTACGACCTGAGTAACTGGCAATATTAGCCAATCTGAATTTCTTAGAAAATCCAAAAGTATTTAATAGGACGATAAAACTGACCATTTGGAATTCAAAAATGGTTTGTTTGGATAGCTTTTCCTATTAAACAATGTTTTTGAAGACTATTGAATCTGCGAATTTTGCCGAAATTCTACTTGTTTCGCAAAAAATGCTTTATTTTTCTACGATAGCCAGTAAAGTCTGTCCTTTAATTGAAAGACAATAATTTTTCTTCAACATTCCGTCAATTTGAAACATCGTACGAAACCCATTTTAAGTAGGCCCACCAAAATTGCAATGAAAATATCAACAGTTTGCATGGTTTGGGCTGTCTTTATGGGGTAGTGTTATTGTTATAATTGAGAATTTCCAACCCTGTATTTACTACTTTGTAAATTTAATAATTTTGTATCAATCGAATTTAAATTTCTGTTTTTGTACAAATATTGAAAATAAATTTTCGTTATTGGGTGCGTTCGGCAGATACAATTTAATAGTCAACAGTTCTACAACAGTTGTACAACTATCTGCTGAACGACCTGATCACTAACCGCTCAGTCTGAGCGCTCAGGTAGCGCTGTCATATTTTGGTAGCGTAAAAAATGTTTGCTACTTTTGATCAATAAGTGATACATTTGTTGTTGTTCATTTACAATAAAAATTGTTTTGTATGAATGACAAATAAAAACATACAAATATAATTCGAAAATAAAAATTTAAAAAAAATGAAAACAAACTATAGAAAAAGTGTTTTCAAAAACAAAACAAAGAAATCATCGTTCAGCAGAGTAAGTAATCACAAAGCGCTACAAGTCACCGGTATCAGTTTAAAGGGCGGATTATGGGACCGTAAACGTAAATGTGATGTAACTGTACCGTGCCGTAGCCAAAAAATACACTTATAGAAAACCGTAAACGACATTACTATTTAGCATCTATTTCGTGTGTTTTTTTATTTTATTCTACATTTTTCCGTTTATTTGTTAATTTTTATTCCTTATTTGTTGTTTGAATCAATTTTCTTTATTCATTTTATATTTTTTCTGACTAAAACAATTCAGCTGTTTCGATGAAGGATAGAAAATGCTGGTTTCAACAGAATGATCCGGCAAGTACGTTTACATTTACGTGTTAGTAACTATTCGTATACACTTCTTCTTGTGGTTTCGAAACAGCTGATTCGTTACAGTTACGTTTACGGTTGGGTAACTCAGCCTTAAGGTTTCTCTGCCGAATGCTACCATTGACTTTTAAGTTGGGCATACACGTTCAATTTTATTGATCAATCTTCCAAAAATCAACCAATCTAAACATTTTATTTTTAAATACCCGATTAAAAAAGATGATATGGTGACATATCTAATTTGATGAAATACAATAACTAATCAGATACAATTTAATCCGAAAAATGGTGAATACAATTGTATCTACATGGATCAAATTGGATTTAATTACTTTAAATTATATACAATTTAATCCGAATTTTGACCAGACATTATTGTATTAAATAATATCTTAATAGTTAAAATTTAATGCAATTAGGTCCAATTTGATCAAAATTTTTGAATTTTCGTTTTTATTAAATATTGCACTGAAAAACAATGGGGGATTCACGTAAGGTTTCGTGTATCGTGTAAACTAAGCAAATCTAGTAACTTTTAGAGTCTTTATGTGAAACTGCATACACAAAAAGTATCTACTTATTAATGAGTACTTATAGGAGCTATAAGCTGTATTTTGTCTCATGCCTATTAAGTCTTTAAAGCAAATCTACGTTAAACCGATTGTAGTATAAAAAATTGAGTAATGGGTATCGAGTATTGAGTATTTGTTTTTTTTGGGTACTCGATACTTAAACTACTACTCGATATTTTCCGAGATGCATTTTTGACGGACAAAATATATAAAAATGCGACTCCGCTAAAATACTTATCACAAAACTACAACTCTGCTAAAATGAAAAATCAAAATTAAAATATTTAGAAACATATGTTAAGAAACTATGAAAAACGCAATAAATAATTGGTAACAAAGTTTAAGCCTTTGACGACCGAATATAAACTGCTGGAAAATTTTTTTTTGCGGATTCGTGATAATCGACCCAACATTTATAAACAAAAGTGTCGTCAAAAATATTTTTTTCAACTCCCTCATCGAAAAAGTCCATGGGACATATATATCCCATTGGTCGACAACGGTAAAAATTTGTGAACAACTAACTTACTATGCTCGTAGCGAGTATAGTATGTTTTGTTATACTTTTAGCAGAAATAGTTGCATTTTTGGTTTTGTTGTTGTTGTAAATTTTTACATATAGTGTCGATTACTAGTTTTTTTTTTTTTCTTATCATGCGAAGTAGTTTCAATATCGCGTTTTGTGATAAAATCGAGCGTTCTAACGTTTTTTCCAAATTATTTTGCTCATTTGGAAAAATCGATTAACAAGTGAAACCACGTTTAGTAAAAATGTGTACTCAATTTTTCATGATCACTTTAGTAGTCCTTAAAAAAGGACCTCAAATTTTCAGCGCATAGTTTTTGGCAAACTCTTTTTTAAGGATATTTTGTACCTACATTCCATGATGCTGATATGGGGATCAAATGAAAGAGGAGAATTTCTACATTTTAAAAAAGCTTTTCTTTTTTTTTCTACTGAAAATTTTAAAAATATTTTCTTCGTAATTTTTTGTCAAAATTTATATTATCACTGAACTGGGGAGATTATCCCTTCTTGTTTGATGCCCATTTTAGAGAGAAGTGAAAAAGAAATATATATTGCCATTTTAGTATGCATTAGTATTTCTAAGTCCTTTAAAAAGGACATCTGCCGTGATGGATATGCAGTTCATCTATAAATGGTGTCTACCTTCACATATATTTTGATTCCTCCATGGGTGAGCAAAATTTGAAAATGTTGCACGGTGTAATATATAACTGCAAGAAGAAAAGAAATAATCAACGCAGATGATGAAGTTATAGAATTGCTTAACGCATATGATCTCCCAAAAATGTTGAAACACTGTAAAATTATAATGTATGCTGATGATATTCAACTTTACATCAGTTGCAAAGAATCATCGCTAGATCAATGCGTCAGTACTTTGAATCGGGAACTTAATCAAATTTATTTGTGGACAACGGCTAATGGTCTGGGAATCAATCCAAAAAGTCCAAGTGTCTTGTCATTCGAAAGCGACTGTCTAATATCAACTGTTTCTGTAATATTTCCATTAATAATCAGCATATCGAAATTGTACAAGCTGCAAAGAATCTCGGAATATTTTACACCTATTAAGACTAGAATTCTGCTTGCTAAAACTTATTTGGACCTATTTTATTATATGGGTGTGAGCTATTTGCCAGCTGTGACTCTATAAGCGAAACTAAATTGAAAGTCGCTTTCAATAATATTGTCCGATATATATATGGTCTAAAGCGATATGCAAGAGTTTCAGCATTCTCAGCTAAATTGTACGGCATTAGTTTTGAGGATTTTCTAAAAACGCGAACATTAATTTTCTTGCACAAAATCATCTATACACAACAGCCTGACTATCTTTACGAGATACTAAATTTCTCAAATAATTTTTGCAGAGGCAAAAGATTAAAGACTTTTAGCTACAAAAGCCTTGTATCAACGTGGCAATTCTATATCCACGCCATCCAACTCTGGAACTCAATTCCTTATAGTTATCAACTTTTAAGTAACGCGCCTCAGTTCAAAAAGAGCATAATAAATTTTTTTCACACTAATCCAATTAAATATGTTAAAATTTGATTAACTTTAATAATTAATTGGTTTAAAGTTTTTATTTCGTTTTACATACTTTTGTTAAAACTAATTCCATATACATATGTGACCTTCTCCGAGAAAAGGGACCTAGTGTGTCAAAAAACCTAGTGTGTCAAAAACTTGGGAAAATCGATATTTTCTCATTTTTATCGATTTTCCCAAGTTTTTGACACACTAGGTTTTTTGACACACTAGGTCCCTTTTCTCGTAGAAGGTCACATATGTTATTTTCAGATTTATTGTAATTAGTTTTTAAGTTATATAGCTTAATTTATATCGTTTTTCGAATACTCAGTTCTGTACTGCAATATAAGACTTCTAGTCTTGTGTAAGGAACGACTAAATAAGATAAATAAATAAAAATCATGGATGGTAACCGAAACGATGCTGTTATCGGTAAGGGTAACGCTATTTTAGATTATTTCGGTAACGGTATTTTAAGGATATCGGCAGTCAGGTTTTTATGTTTATGTTTATTTATTTATTTAAGTCTATGGAATACAATTTCCCAATTTTCGATGCATCCCTAAATTTTTTTTACGAAAAAAAAACGAGACTAAAAACAGAACCAATTTACCAACTTAATGTACGAAAAATACTAATAATGCAGTGCAATTGCCAAAAACAGAAAACTAAAAATATCGGTAACGGTATTTTAGGGGTAACGGTATTTCATTTATATCGGTAAGGGTATTTTAATGGTATCGATATTTAATTTATTTCGGTATCGGTATTTTAAGGGTAACGGTATTTCAGTTATTTCGGTAACGGTATTTGCTTAACTCCTTATTTTTAAGAATCAAGTAAGCAATCGGATAACCACTTATAATTAAACTTTTTGTAAGCATGTGTGTAACAACTTATTATTCAAAATCTCATAACTACTTATTTCTCATTTTTTCGTAAGCGAGCGGGTAAGCGTGACTACTTATAAAAACGACCACGTCAAACAAAAATAATGAGTTTAGACGCCAAAAAATAAGTTGTGCGGAGCTATGAATTTCTATTATATAATAACTTATTTGGTAATGAAAGATTTTGCTGGGTAATAAATAAAAATGTATAAAATTTAACTGTGTAAAAAGTACTTATTTAACCTATTACGAGTAAGTCATTATTTTATATTTAGAAACAATGAATACAATAGGCCGTTATTAGGAAGTCATTATTTTATATTATAAAATAATGCAAAAGGTAGTGATATATCATTTTTGGTAATGCAGATAGTAATGAGGTGTCATTACCAATATTTTTCTGGGATCACCAGTATACTCTGTGCCTCTTGTATCAAATGTTATGGTTCGGCCACGATTTGAAAAAATTCGGATTTCGCAAACAAACAGTGTGTTCGTTTACTAAAATTCCTTACTACTTTTACTACAATTGGAAAGTTTTGTTTACTTTTTGTATTGAATTTTTCCAGCTGTAGTAAAAGTAGTAACTTGTAGTAGGTAAACGAACAAGCTTAATGTTCAGCAACCAAGCCATCACGATCCATCATATGATCGAGCATATAAAATTCAACCAATTTAAAATAATTACAATTCGTCATTTGGAAGAGCTATGAGTGAAAGCAAACAAAAGTTAATCGATATATCGTCACCTAAATTGCAAAAGGGCGTAACAACACTTTCTATCTTTTTAGAGGAGAAGCAAAAAACATTGTAAAATTACACATATTTTGGAATTAAAGGATATATTTCTTCTCTTGAATATAGACTTAATTCTGTATATAAATAGTGCATCATAATCAATCAAAAACTTGATTTTGAATTTTTTTGTTGTTACGCCCTTCTGCATTTTAGGCGACGATTATGTACGTAATTTTCTTCTATAAGTGCACTTTTTGTACCTGCGCATTTAAGATAACTGCCTCATATTTTTGGCTGTTTTACATTATTTTAATAAAAAAGATCACCGTTAGCTGCCTCTTGTGTTTTGCTTTGTTTTTCAATTCTTGGGAAAAAACACACATAAAATAAATGTGTTGTCAACTTTTTTTTTGTGACTTAAATATCCTACTTTAGTCGATATTTAACCATAAAAATCCCAAGATCTGGTGCAAAGCACAAAGTTGTCATCATTAGCTTTATTTGTTTTCAGTCTGTATTGGTATTCCTGCACATTAGAGCGTACCACCTTACAGGCAAAAAAAAAAAGTTCGCCGTACACCCTCCAATATGAAGTATTTTTGTAAGGAGATTTCAAAAAAAAAATTTTATTTTTTTTTGCCGAACGTAGGGGTCGCCATTTTACATTTTTCGTTATATCTTTGGCATTTACAGTCGGATCTTAAAGTATGATACATCGATGTTTTTCTCTCGAGGGCCATTGACCTCAAGTATCCTGTTCAAGTAGTTAGCCACCAGATCTCAGTTGCTACGACCCTAATGTACGACCCTAATATCAGAAAATTAAAGCTCGCAAAAAATCATTAAACTTTAGCTAATGAAGTTTTTCGATAAACCCAGTAGAATTTTTTTTTATATATTGGTTGCCGAACGTAGGTGCCGCCTTTTTAAATTTTTTTTCATTGGATTTTTCCTTTATAGCAAAACACTGGTCTCCTCGATGCAAAAAAATCGATATATCACACTTTAAAATCCGATTTTAAATGCCGAAGCTATAACGAACGAGTAAAAAGGTTAAAGTCGGGCATGCCGACTATACAATTCCCTACACCAGTCTGGTGTATTGTTTGGATCCGAAATTCGAATGGGTTAAAATGGGGCTTGTGTCAAAATTTTCTATAATGTGAGCCAGCGCACCAAATTTCATTAAAATATCATAATATTTGCGACCTGCAGTTTGTAACCAAGCCAATTTTGGGGGGACCCTTATATGGGCACTAGTTCTAAACATGGACCGATGTTCACCAAAATCAAGAGGCTTCGTCCTTGGGCCAACATAGGTCTATGTACCAAATTTCATCAAAATATCTTAATATTTGCGACCTGCAGCGTATAAACTATATAATTTTGGTGGGACCCTTATATGGGCACTAGGGCGGGTCGATTTAATAATCGCTCATGGCTCAGTGAAAATCGTATTCTAGGGATCAAAATAAGAAACTTTGCCGAAGGAACCATACCTCTAAAACGAATTCTACTACCCCCAACTGTTGACTTTTGTGCCGTAGGGTCAAGTTTTGAAAAATCCCACTTTGACCCATTTAGAGTGCCCCAATCGAGTCCAAATGTATGACCGACCCCCACTAACTTTGGAGGGCCGATCCACCCATGCCAGTGGCACACCCCCTGGAACTCCCCTGGGGGGTTCCCCATACAAACATTTTAAAAAATCACCATTTTTGGCACTTTATTTTATTATTTTTTATTTATTTTATTTATTTTTATTATTTTATTTATTTTTTCTCTTTAGAAATTTATTTAGTCAGAACATATGTAAATGAAAAAATTAATTTAACTTAGTAATAGAAAAGAAAATAAAAAAAATTACTGTTTGAAGTCTTTTTTGCTTTCAAGTCTGGGCATTTTTTCTTTTCTATTACTAAGTTAAATTAATTTTTTCATTTACATATGTGTTGACTAAATAAATTTCTAAGGAGAAAAAATAAATAAAATAATAAAAATAAATAAAATAAATAAAAAATAATAAAATAAAGTGCCAAAAATGGTGATTTTTTAAAATGTTTGTATGGGGAACCCCCCAGGGGAGTTCCAGGGGGTGTACCACTGGCATGGGTGGATCGGCCCTCCAAAGTTAGTGGGGGTCGGTCATACATTTGGACTCGATTGGGGCACTCTAAATGGGTCAAAGTGGGATTTTTCAAAACTTGACCCTACGGGACAAAAGTCAACAGTTAGGGGTAGTAGAATTCGTTTTAGAGGTATGGTTCCTTCAGCAAAGTTTCTTATTTTGATCCCTAGAATACGATTTTCCCTGAGCCATGGGCGATTTTTTTGCCTCCCCACAAATCGACCCAGCCTAATGGGCACTAGGTCTAAACATGGACTGATGTTCACCAAAATCAATAGGCTGCGTTATTGGGCCAACGTAGGTCTGTGTACCAAATTTCATCAAAATATCTTAATATTTGCGACCTGCAGCGTATAAACAGTATAATTTTGGTAGGACCCTTATATGGGCACTAGGTCTAAACATGGACCGATATTCACCAAAATCAATAGGCTACGTTATTGGGCTAACATTGGTCTGTGTACCAAATTTCGTCAAAATATCTTAATATTTACGACCTGCAGCGTATAAACAATATAATTTTGGTAGGACCCTTATATGGGCACTAGGTCTAAACATGGACCGATGTTCACTGCGTACGAAATTTCATCAAAATATCTTAATATTTGCGACCTGTAGAGTGCGCACAAGATTGCATGGACAGACAGACAGACAGACAGATAGACGGACGGACGGACAGACGGACATTGTTAAATCGAAATAAAAAAAAATTCTGAGCCGATCGGTATATTATAAGGTGGGTCTACGACCAATATTTTTTGGTGTTACAAACATCAGCACAAACTTATAATACCCTGACAACATAGTGGTGTAGGGTATAATGACCACATAGTGGTGTAGGGTATAAAATTTGAAAAAGGCGACCATTACATTCGGCCAAAAAAAATTAAAAAATTTTTTTGAAATTGCTTTGCAAAAATACTTCATATTGGAGGGTGTACGGAGAACTTTTTTTTTGAGGTACGGTCTACTGCACATTAAGGCAGGTAAACAATTTGACTTAGCTGCGTTTTTGGCTTACCTGCACAAAAATGTTTGCAAAAGTTGGTTGTGCAGCTAAGTCAAAATTACTGTATACACTCAAAAAAATAAGTTAGTAGAAAAATTAGTAAAACATCTTGTATATCAAGTGTACTAGTTTTCAGCAATTTTTTTGCTGAAGTTCCGTTTTCAGCAAAAGTTTTAGTTATATTTTTTTACCAATAAACTAATTTTGAACTAATGTTTCACTAATATATTTTGTGCTGATAATCGCATTTATAGCATGAACGACAACAGACAGGATGTAGATGTCGCAGCTTGTCTGGATGTAGTACAGACAACGTAAATGATAATTAAAACGAGTAAAAAGGTTAAAGTCGGGCATGCCGACTATACAATACCCTACACCAGTCTGATGTATTGTTTGGATCCGAAATTCGAATGGGTTAAAATGGGGCTTGTGTCAAAATTTTCTACAATGTGAGTCAGTGCACCAAATTTCATTAAAATATCTTAATATTTGCGACCTGCAGTTTGTAACCAAGCCAATTTTGGGGGGACCCTTATATGGGCACTAGTTCTAAACATGGACCGATGTTCACCAAAATCAATAGGCTTCATCCTTGGGCCAACATAGGTCTATGTACCAAACTTCATCTAAATATCTTAATATTTGCGACCTGCAGCGTATAAACAGTATAATTTTGGTAGGACCCTTATATGGGCACTAGGTCTAAACATGGACCGATGTTCACCAAAATCAATAGGCTGCGTTATTGGGCCAATGGAGGTCTGTGTACCAAATTTCATCAAAATATCTTAATATTTACGACCTGCAGCGTATAAACAGTGTAATTTTGGTAGGACCCTTATATGGGCACTAGGTCTAAACATGGACCGATGTTCACCAAAATCAATAGGCTGCGTTATTGGGCCAATGGAGGTCTGTGTACCAAATTTCGTCAAAATATCTTAATATTTACGACCTGCAGCGTATAAACAATATAATTTTGGTAGGACCCTTATATGGGCACTAGGTCTAAACATGGACCGATGTTCACCAAAATCAAACTTGTTCATCTTTGGGCCAACATAGGTCTGCGTACCAAATTTCATCCAAATATCTTAATATTTGCGACCTGTAGAGTGCGCACAAGATTGCATGTCGAAATAAAAAAAAATTCTGAGCCGATCGGTATACTATAAGGTGGGTCTACGACCAATATTTTTTGGT
Organism: Leucophora obtusa; assembly: GCA_949987735.1. Taxonomy (NCBI): domain Eukaryota; kingdom Metazoa; phylum Arthropoda; class Insecta; order Diptera; family Anthomyiidae; genus Leucophora; species Leucophora obtusa. The sequence continues at coordinate 50,521,811 of OX465296.1, forward strand.
GTTACAAACATCAGCACAAACTTATAATACCCTGACCACATAGTGGTGTAGGGTATAAAAACCAACTCTAAACAGTTTCTATATTTAAATTTTCAGCAAATAAATTAACTAAAGTAAAATTTCTCTACAAATGTTTTGAGTGTTTTTCAATCTACTAATATTCAGCAAAAAGTTTAGTGATTTTAGCAAGGAGTTTTTGCATTTCCAATCGACTAAGTGTTAGCAACACTTTCGCTGAGATTACAATTTTTTGGTAAAAATCAGCTCGCTGATTTTCAGCAACAACTTTTGCTGAAATTACCAACTTTTTTGCAATTACGCTGCTGACTAAAAATTTTGAGCTAACTACCGGCACTGTTCTGAGTTCCTAATCCACAAAAAAAAAAATTATAAAGTGAAACATTCCGAATTTTTTTGCTGTTCCGTGATCCACATCCGAATTATTTTTTTCGTTTTATTTCTTTATGAAAGTGAAACGAATATATATTTTTTAACAACAATTATTATATAATAAGTAATTTATTTTAAAATTAGTCTATGAATATTAAAATTTGGTAGAAACAGCAAATTTTCGAAATTTTTAATTCCGTGTGATTTTGCAAATCCACGCTAATTGAAAAGTTTCGGAACTCAGAACAGGGGTGCACGTGTGCTTATTCAAAATTCCACATTTATATGCTTTCCTTCATTGTTTTTTCAGAGTGGTGAAGAAATCTCGGGATTTCGGTGCAAAATGTAAACGCAACTCAAAGTTGCGAAAAAAAAATTGAAAACAAGCGTATAAACGTTAAATTTTTACAAAATATTCTTATTAGAACTAACTACGTGTGCTTTATTCAATATTGAGCAGCTATAAACTTTTCTTCATTGTTCGATATTCACCATTCTCAGAGTGGTGAATATCGAATATCACTTAAGTAAAAATTCGTTCTTAGTTCTGACTATAAAACTAAGCCTTAGTACCAAATGCATTAAGTTAGCCCATCTAAGTTTTTGAATCGATTTTTTTATGCAATACTCACCATTTAATAATTAACGAAATAAGACAACTATCATATTAAATTTTATTTAAATTTATTCATATATTTCTTGTTTTTGTTCATTTTGTTTGAAAGTTGTTTTTTTTTTTTGTTTATTTTCATCATAAATATTTGAATAAAATAGTACTTTTTATTTTAATAATAACAGACACATACACACGCACATTTAATATAATTTGAAACTTTTATTCATTTTTTTTTAAGTGAAAATTTGTTAATTTGTTATTTTAAAATTTGCTTACAATTTTTTAATTTTTTTAAATAATTTAAAAAATGTAAGCTCTACTTAAAAATACAATAAACTAAAAAAATAAAAATAGTATTTATTAAAAAAATATTAAATTATTAAAAATATATACAAACTTTAATATAAACTATAATTTTTTTGTTATTTCATAATTTGTTAGACATTTAATTTTAAAAATTGGAAAAAAAATTACTAATTAATATTTTAAGGTAATTTTTTTTATTGTAGATTTTTAGTTGATCTGAAGATTGTTACAATGAGTGTTACTTTTGTTCGGTTTAAGATCAAATATTACAAATTCCAAATAGAATTTACAATTTATTTTTACAACAAATAGAGAGAAAACTTTCCTAGAACCAATGGTTGACAATTAATGCATTTTCAAGTGTTACCAATTCACTATAATCAAATTATCTTTATGGGGTTCTCTCTAGGCTATAATGTAGATTTTAGTTTTTTGTATATGTATATATGTTAACTTTCAAAGAAAAGCATTTTGAAAAGTAAACTCAAACATTTTTACTTACCCATTTCATATTATTATAACTAACGAATACCACATGTTTTTAACAAAGCTATTATTTTTCTCTATGTTATAGTTATTGATATTTTATTGAAGCTCCTTCAATGGGCAAAGCAATGATTCGTGCTTTTTAATATTCAAGCTTTTTAATTCTATTTATAGTGAATTGGTAACACTTAAAATGCATTAATTGTTAACCATTGGTTCTAGGAAAGTTGTTTTCATAAGTTTTTTTCTCTATTTGTTGTAAAAATAAATTGTAAATTCTATTTGGATTTTGTATTTTTGTTTTAATTAGGGATGTGCGATTAATCGATTAATCAAACTTCCTGATTAATCAAAATTCTGATTATTCAATTAATCGATTATTCAACAATTTTGATTAATCAAAAACATGATTAATCGATTAATCAGTTATTTCGATTATTCAAAATAATGATTAATTGATTAATCATGATTTTGATTAATGAAATTTATGAATAATTGAATATCTTGTTTTTCTCCGTTGACGACGCCTTTTAATGGCAGTTCAATATAGAAACATTGAATTTAGGAATGGAGTTGGTTAAGTCTGACCAGTGAGCAAACAATCTTTGTAATACTCTTTATTTAGAGCTATATAAAGTATCGCCATAAAACAAGGATAAAATTTCCGTATTTTTTTTATTTTTTAAATTTTTTTTCAATATTAATCTAAATTATTCAAATTTTGATTAATCAAAATTCAAATTAAACGATTAATCATAATTCTGATTAATCAAATTTTCAATTAATCAATTAATTGATTAATCAAAGTTCTGATTAATCATACTGTTTGATTAATCGATTAATCGCACATCCCTAGTTTTAATCTTATTGTTGTTATATTAACAAAAAAGTTAAAGCAATTATGTATTCAAAAAATTCGTTTTTATAAAACATTAGCATTTTGTGTTAAATATTATTTAGAATTTACAGCTTTTATATATTGATATTTAAAATAACATGGTAACTGTACATATTTAAAATAATGATTATCGTCCACTATTCGAAGTTCAATATCTTTCAACTTGCAAGTTAAACAGTGTAACAAATTTGGTAAAAGACAGCAATGTTGCATCATATATTTAAATGTTTTTATAGCAAACACCTTTAAAATGTTAAAAATTTAACTCCAAAAAGTGGACGATAATCGTCAATTTTTAATGGAAGCGCTGGCGTGGTTGTTATATTGTAGCTCGTTTGATAGCGAAATTAATCTACTTGACTAAAGTTAATCCAACAGGATCTTTTAATAGGTCATATTTAAAGTTGAAGTCCATGAACATCTTTTTTTGAGAATAGATGAAACTTAGGGAAATTTCTTTTTTTTAAGTAGGGAAGGAAACAAGAGTAGAGCTAACAAGATATAGGGAACCCAATTTGATCCCAGAGAGGCAAATTGCATGGCTAAAAGAGTTCAGAATGGTTATAGGTATGATAGAACCTGAGAATACGTTGTATGACACAACTAGGGAAACGGAATTTTATTTGATGAAGAGAAGGCAAATCACAATAGGGACCAGATGCTAATAAATTTTAACTATGATACCATTCTTGTTAGCAAATTGAATACTATGCATTTCATATGGACTGGTCAGATGTTGTGCGGAAAGTGAGAATAATAAAAGAACATTTTGATAGATCATATAAATGTCTCAACACAGATAGGCCTACGAAGAACGAGACAATAGAGAAACGCCTAGAAATCTTGTTCACCCGCCTAGAATAAATTAGAGTAATACTTAACGTAAATTACTCCCGCCTTACCACTTCATATAAATTAGCAGCAGACAATTTCTTTACAGACGTTCGAGACAAGCTCGTCAACGTCTTATCACGAAGAGGCTTAGAAATTATTTTTCCAGTTTCGTTACATGAAGAAGTAATCTATAAATTAAAACATACATTGCAAAAGGAGATAACCTTTAAAGATACAAACATGTCACAAACAGTAGTTGAATTTCTAAATATAGCCTCAAAATTAGTTTCAGATTTTGATGGTAAGCCGGAAAAATCTACGTTCCTTTCTTGACTCATTGGGACTGGTAAATTCAACAAAAGGAGCGCATGATAGCGTGGCAGTATCACTTATAAAAAATAAGCTAAAAGGAAACGATAAAAACCTTATTAACAATGAGTCTTCGATTACCGAAAGTCTTATGAGCCAAAATAATGAATATCAGACAAAATAATAAGTCTGCAAATACAAACTGCAGTGCGATCGTAGCAATTACAAAGTCATTAGAAAGCACGTATATATCCGATGGATTATAGTGCAAATTGGCAGCCAACTACTCCACACGGGTTGCCGTAAAGGCATTGACTAAGAACTGTACCAGTGATAAGGTAAAACTTATCAAGAAAGCAGGCCAGTTCGACAATATGAATGACGCAATTGGCAAATTGGTAAATAGTTGCACTGAAGATACTGTTCAACAAAATACGATTCTCTATTAACAAAAACCATCGAACAACCGGTATAACCGAGAAAATTTCAGAAGGAAATACCGCGGAAGAGGTGACCAGGGAAACAACAATAACCATGAGAATAACTCAACAAACCATAATAATAAAAGAAGTAGAAGTAATTACGGTCGTAACAACCGATGAAATGGACATCTAGTTAGAGTGGCGAATAGTCAGGAAGATAATTAAAAAAACTCAAATACTCCCCTAAGATCAAGACAATAAACATAAAAGTATACAACCTTAACCTTAACTTGAGCATATTTATACAAGTATATTTGACCGAAACAAATATTTTATTAACATTATTAGTGGATACTGGAACGGATACATAATTCTGTGGTAAAAACAGAATACTTTACATTGGAATACGTAAACACAAACAGAATAACAACAACAACCGTTATAGGCGAAGGAAAATTTTAAAATATTGGTACCACATTTTTCGAATTAAAATTTGAGAATTTTTTGATACCCCACAAATTTAATGTAGTACCATATGCCTTTCCAATACCATGCGATGGAGTCATTGGCATGGATTTCTTGAAAAATATAACAGCATCCTCGACTTTGGACAGGAGAGTGATTACCTCGTCTTTAGACACATGGAAATACCATTAACGAACACATGCAATGATTATATAGCATTAGCACCATCATCAGAAGTAATGCGATAGGTAAAACTGTTTATCTATGATCCAGAAGTCCTAATACCCAATCAAGAACCTCATCCAGGTGTATCCATAGCAAGCATCTTGGCTAATCGAGAATTTATCAGAATACTGACCACGAACAATCGTACAATCACATTCAAACAAAATTTAATTCGCACCGAAAATATTAATGATTATTTGATAGTATTAAACAGGGAACATAAGAACCAAAGAAAAACTGAAATTTTGCAAAATTCAAGTAAACACTTTCCTCAACAATTCAAGGAAACATTAACTGATTTGTGTTCTAATTATTGCGATATATGTATAGGGTGTTTTTTTAAGCCCGATAGAACTTGAAATTGTAAAAAATAACACAAAAAATTAAATTGTAATCAAAATTTTTTTTTTATTGGAAAGATCAATACGTGACATTAACATTTGAAAATGATTTCGGGCATATGGGCACCGCGGCTGTTCTTGACGAAGCGCATTCTGGACGTCCAATTTTGGACCACTTTTTCGAGCACTGCTGGCCGTATGTCACGAATAACACGAACAATGCTATCCTCCAAGGCATCAATTGTTGCTGGTTTATCAGCATAAACCAGTGACTTCACGTAGCCCCACAGGAAATAATCGAGAGGTGTCAAATCGCACGACCTTGGAGGCCAATTGACAGGTCCATTTCTCGAAATCAACTTATCGCCAAATTTTGATTTCAATAAGTCGATGGTTGCGTTCGCCGTATGGCACGTAGCGCCATCAGAGAAACAAGCCAGCCGCCGTAAGCCGTATAAGCCGCCGCCGCCGGTCATTTTTGCCTTAGCCGCCGCCGCCGATTTTTTTCGGCTCATTTCGGCTGGAAGTATCAATTTTCCAAAATAAAAAATTTAAACGCAAATGTCATTTTTAAAACAAATTTTCTATTTCATCATTTCCTGAACCATCAAGAGTATTTTTTTGTAGTTAAAAAAAATAAACGAACCAGTTTTATAGTCAGAGCTAAGAAGGATTTTTGTCATAAATATTTCCTAAGTTGGAAGTTTTGCTTGAAAACTTCTGACAGATTTCGCTGGATATGCAATAGAGGAGAGAATCCAAATGAACAATATACATATATACTTTTCAAATGACCAAGTGTAGATTGTAGGCAGAGCTTCGAAAGAATTAATTCAATTTTAGGTTAATTCGCACAAAACCGAATTCTGCTTTAGAAATTGAATATATATCATTCCATCAAAACATTCCCTTATAATTAATTCATAGGTTTCATTCCCAAATTTTAATATTAAATATAATGCATTCTTATGTTGAATACATTCCTTATAGAATTACAATCAATTTAAATAATTAATTTTTTCATTAATTCTAATCTTTTACAAAATGGCTTATCAAAATTGTCATTGTATTAAATCAGTAAAAGATCTAAGGGATGAATATACTAATGATTCTGACAACACTTTAGTTTATAATTACAAATTAAATAAAAATGTGGCTTATTTTAGGGATTTAATATTGATATCATATACACAACCCATTAAAATAATTAAAAACGCAACATTTGTTTTAAACTTTTACAAACCGAATGAAACGTGAAAGATCATTATAAAAAGAATGAATTCATGAAAGAATTCATTCATTATGCATGAAAATTAAAAGAATGAAGCCAGTGAATGAATTCATAAAGAATGGTATAATCGTAAGATATATTAGTAAATTTTAATTAAAAGTCCAAAAGTGAATTAAAGAATTACTTCATTCGAATTTATGGTGGTAGGTTTGGTTAAGTAGATCACATCACATTTTTCAGAAATTTCAGTACACCTGGAATTATCAAAAGACACATTTTTCAGACATTGCGGACGAAGATATTTACAATAATCGACGCTGTTCTGAGTTCCGCATCCACAAAAAAATTCTAACGTGAAACATTCCGAATTTTTTTGCTGTTCCGTGATCCACATCCGAATTTTTTTTTTCGTTTTATTTCGTGTAGAAAAAGCTTGATGGTAGTGAAACGAATACATATTTTTTAACAACAATTATTATATAATAATTTATTTTAAAATTAGTCTATGAATATTAAAATTTGGTAGAAACAACAAATTTTCGAAATTTTTAATTCCGTGTGATTTTACAAATCAACTCTAATTAAAAAGTTTCGGAACTAAGAACAGGGGTGAATATCTGAATTTTTTAACTTTTCTTCTAAGTTTTTCAACTTTGACATCTTTTCGAGCATAATTTTTTTCGAACCATATTTTTTTCTAGTTTATTCTAAAAATACATTTAATTTTGAGTGAAAATAGAGTTTGTTTATTTCTAAGTTCCGAATCCACATAAAAAATTCTAAAGTGAAACATTCCGAATTTTTTTGCTGTTCTGTGATCCACATCCGAATTATTTTCTTCGTTTTATTTCGTGTTGGAAAAGCTTGGTGAAAGTAAAAGAAATATTTTGTTGCAAAAACTAATATGTTCAAATTTATTTTAAAATTTGTTGAAACAGTCAATTTCCGACATTTTGAATTTTGTGTGATTTTACAAAACCACTCTAATTAAAAAGTTTCGGAATTCAGAACAGGGGTGATAGTAGCTGTATTTTGTCTCATGCCTATCAACGTTAAGTTTTTAAACAAATCTTCGTTAAACCGATTGTAGTATAAAAAAATTTTAAACAGGTTATGTTTATAATTGTTCCGTTATAATCGAACGTACGTCAGCAAAAGTTTTTTGGAAGTAACGCGAATAAGTTGCGCTAGATGTGAAAATGTATAAACGTTGAGTTTTCAACGTTGATAATTATCCGTGTTAAAAGTTAACGTGCATACGAAAAGTAATGTGTTAGTTTTCGTGTTAAACGCGTTTTTATGCACTTTGAGTTTTTTTCTGAGTTAACGGATATAGTTAAGTCGAAAACACAGCTAGTGTCAAAACTCTGTTTATGAGCGACTTCAAGCTCTTAACAATTTGAAATTCAGCAATTTTTCAACCGATTTTGAATGATGTAACGTTTTTGGAAAGACAAAAAATTTAGCTTTCCAAATATATATAGAATTATTTATTTGTAACTGAAATATGTTGACAGTTTTTTTTTTAAATATTAAAATTAATTTTTTTTTTAATTTGTATACTTTGACGGCTTTTTTACAGTATTAAACAATTCTTTACTATTGTAATTCATGGGTTTAGTTCTTAGTAAAATCTTTTGTTTAAATTAATTGAAAATTGAAAAAGTTATCGTAATTTTTCTAAACATTTAATTTCAGCAACTCGAGGTTCTTGTTTGCACAATCATTAAGTTTAATATTTTCAATTTTCTTATAAATGCAGAGATTCCATGTTTATAAAAAAATGTATAACTTTGACAATTTTAAAGCGATTAAAATAGAAAAAATTAAGAAAATCAGTTTTATTTGAAAATATTTCCACACAATTTTGTTGAATATATAAACATATGTATATATTTGGAAAGCCCAACTATCTCTCCTTCTAGCTCCGTTCAAAAACTAAAAATCCTAAATTTGTAATTTTTATCGATGAATTTAACTTAAAATTATCTTTTATTTGATAATTCCAAATTTTTTTGCACAATTTTCTACTGCTATATTTTGGAAAAAACCTTAAACATCTTTAAAACACGTGTATAATGTTCTATCAAGCCGATCAAGCCGCCGCCGCCGCCGATTATTTGGTTGCGCCGCCGCCGCCGATTTTTATCCGGCTCAACCTTAATCGCCGCCGCCGCCGCCGATTTTTTGCTTGCGCCGCCGCCGCTGATTATTTTGATCGGCTTGTTTCCCTGAGCGCCATCCTGTTGAAACCACATCTCCTCCGGATCAATGTCATCCATATTTTCAAACAAAAAATCATTGATCATGGTGCGGTAACGATCTCCATTGACCGTAACGCGAGCTCCGGCCTCATTTTTGAAGAAATAAGGTCCGATGATGCCACCAGCGTGAAAACCGCACCAAACGGTGCATTTTTCTGGATGTAATGGAGTCTGTAGGGTCTCTTGTGGATTGGTCTCACTCCATATGCGGCAATTTTGCTTATTAACAAACCCGTTAAGCCAAAAATGCGCCTCATCGCTGAACACAATTTTGCGTCTATAAGTTGCGCGAATCGACGACTGATTTTCAAAGTAAATTTGGATAATTTCGTAGCGTTGTTCAAGCGTGAGTCTATTCATGATGATTTGTCAGAGTATACTGAAACAAATAAAAAAAAATGTTTCATCAAAATTTAATTTTTTGTGTTACTTTTTACAATTTAAAGTTCTATCTAGCTTAAAAAAACACCCTTTATTTGGCATTGAAAATGAAACAATATCAACTAACAACTTGTATATGTTAACAACGCAACATTTAGGTAATACCCTTAATGTATTTAAGTACTAACATACTTAAGTACTACTCCCCTTACACTAAAACTCACCCGATCTGTCTTCTATGTGATTGGCTAATTTGCTATAAATTTTATGTTGTGAAATTGCAACATTCAGATCATATTGCATTAAATGCAATATGCTAAAAATGCTGATTGGCCAAGATACTGAAAATTATTAATTCTAACAAAAAGCTTTGTAAGCATTTTTGTAATTTAATTTTAAGGTAGCTTTAAGTTTGAAGAAATAAATAAAATCATTCCATAGAGATTCATGAAAAGGAGTACATAGTACTGTCTTATTATTAACTGGCTCCCAAACGTGAAAAAAACGAACGTTAATAAAAAATAACAGAATAAAGTTATTAAGAACTCTTATAAAAATTTTTGTAAAAATAAAAGAGCAAAACTACGTTAATAAAAAATAATAGAACATCTAAAGTTATTAAGAACTCTTATAAAATTTTTGTAAAGAAATACAAGAGCAAAACTTCGCTAATAAAAAACAACGGCATAAAGTTATTAAGAACTCTTAAAAAATTTTGTTTGTAAAAAATAAAAGAGCAAAACTACGTTAATAAAAAACAATTGAATAAAATTGACAGAAACTTTTAAAAGAAAATCAAAAGAGTGATACAATTTTTTTTGAAAAAAGCGAAACATTAAATAATTGAAAAAAGAACTAACGAAAACTCTAAAATTCAACAAAATAAGGAATCTAAAGTCAGAAAAAATTGTGTGGAATCATAAGACGCCAGGTAACGAATTTTGCCTGGACAGCGTTCAAAGTCACCTGGTAACGAATTTTGCCTGGACAGCTATACATCTAAGGACAACAGTACCACTAGACAACCACAGATTAAGGAAGCAGTATACGACTTTTATAGTAGAATATGCAGTTAATGTAAGTACGTCTCTTATTTTTAATTCTTTTCGAAGTGCATTGATCTCTAGTTGCCAGGATAAAAGTCTATGATATTTTCCGTGAATGTTTTTTTTTAATTTTTGGAACATTTATTTGAATAAAAAATAGATTTCGTTTTAATTGCTGTAAATAAATTTTTAAACCAAAAGGCCACGGCATCTTCCTTAAACGTTGTTTCTATTTGAATTTTTGTAATTTTCGTTTGTGGAAAATTTACAAGTACCATCGGGTGAATTTTGTTTAGATTTTGGGAAAGTCTACACTTTTTTTTTCTTCTTTCTTTCATCTCGTCGGAAATGAGTCTGACCAAGGAACAAGTAGTGGACATAGTAAGCGCTTCCGTGGATGCACTTACTGCAGGGTTGCAGGATCATATGAAGGAATTGACGCAACAGTTCCAGAATATGACCCCGCGCGTAGAAGCGTATGAACCGGTGACGGTTAACCGCCTGAGAAGAGGAAGTTCGCTGGACTTGATAGTCTTTACTGGAATTTAAAGGAGAAAGCGGAACCTACCCAGCATGGCGTGAAGCCGCACATTTCGCCATGGAATATTATACGGAAGGAACAGAGAACATCTACATAGCCATGGGCATCTTCAGAAACAAAATTACTGGAGCAACTAATGCGAAGCTGTCATCCTACAACACCGTGCTTAATTTCAACGCTATAATATCGAGACTAGATCAAGTTTACGCTGATAAGCGTTCATTGCAGTCATTGGAAAACGAAATGAGTATCCTCAGACAGGGAACTCTATCTATAGTAGAATTCTATGACAAGGTGGATCAACACTTGACGCTAATAATCAACAAGAATAAGATGAGTTACTCAAACAACGAAGATATTGTAGCAGTCATGAACGAGCGTGCCAGAGATAACGCGCTTCGTGTTTTCATTTCAGGCCTTCCTCATCCACTGAGCGATATAATGTTTTCAGCAAAACCCAGTGACCTACCAACAGCTTTGGCAACGGCACAGGAGCTAGAGGCAAATCATAGCCGCCAGGAATTCGCTAAAATGTACGCCACAGGTGATCTTTTAAAGACTAATAGAGCACAGCGAAAAGATTCAGGCTATCCATCAGCCTCCCACCCCGCTTACAGATCACGTCATTCAAGTGCCAAACAGGATGCGAACAAGAGTGTTAAAATGCAACAAGCTTCACCAATGGAAGTAGACCCAGGATCACCTGTCTTTAGACGCACCACGGCATACGATAAAAACCAACCATCCCAATTGACAATTAATAAACGAAAATACGAGGATTCTGGAAAAATGGCTCCAGAGGCAAAAACGCACAAAGTAAACTATATAGAGCCAGATGGACTGTCTGACTACGAGGACGACACCGATTCTTTATTTGAGTCAGAACTACTATCAGCAACCAAAGCGGACGGTCTGACCATCGAAGAACTAAATTTTTTAGAATAAAACCGTCCTTACCCTTTATTAAGAAGACAATTGGAGGTAAGGAGTTAAAACTACTTATAGATACCGGAACAACACCCAATTTCATTCAAGACCTTGATTTCCTAGTAGGGGTTTCTCAGCTGGAGCATCCATTTAATGTTAACTCAGTAAATGGATCTAACCTAATAAAAAATAAATGCAGTATCGGCATTTTCGGATACGCATCCACGTTCTACATACTTCCATCCCTGAAAACCTTCAACGGTATTATAGGATGCGAATTTTTGAGGAAAATTAACGCGTTAATAGACGTACGCAATAATGCATTGAAATACAAAAAAGGCGATATCAACCCTAATAAGAAGGAACAGGTAAATTTCATATCCGTGGACAGAGAAGAGATACCTTCAACTATACGCAAGCAGTTTGACAAAATTCTAACATCAAATAAAAACGCGTTTGCTGATCCAAATAGAGCGCTGCCATACAATACAACAGTGGAAGCAAAAATTAAAACGCAATCCGACGACGCTATCTACACGAGATCATACCCATATCCAGTCTCAATGGCAAATTTTGTTAACGAAGAAATCGAGCCACTTTTCAGGGATGGCATTATCCAGAAATCATCATCTCCCTATAACTCACCAATACACGTGGTGGAGAAAAAAGGAACGGACGAGAAGGGTCAGCAGAATCATAGACTGGTCATCGATTTCAGGAAATTAAACGAGCAGACCATATAGGATAGATACCCAATGCCGGATATATCCGTCATTCTGGCAAACTTAGGAAAGTCTGAATACTGCTCCACACTCGATTTAAAATCCGGATTTCATCAAATTAAACTCACAAAAAGAGACAGGCCGAAGACTGCATTTGGCGTTAACAACGGTAAACACGAATTCTGCAGATTACCATTCGGTCTCAAAAACGCACCCAGCATATTCCAAAGGGCCGTAGATGATAAGTTAACACAGAAAACATTTAAAACTCCAAAAATATAAAAACAATTCACACGTTAACAAAGCTGACGTTGCGTCTACAATTACAACACATTCCAACAGCAACGTAGCTTTGTTCCCATTGATATTGCTGACTATGCGTCTGGCCAATACACAAGCCAACATTAAGCTGACGATTGTGTCTACAATTACAAAGTTGTTCCCATTGATATTGCTGACCGGCGAATACACAAACAACATGAAGAGGTGGCGTGATCGGCTGACTGTTAGGGTAATTTAAGTTAAAATTAAAATTAAAAGATTACTTGTATTTTTACCATAAACCAATAAAGAACGTTGTGTTGTTCTAACGGACACACAACAAAATAATTTTTTTTTAAAATTCTAATATAAAGAATTTAATTGGCGCCCGAGCAGGGACCCTTCGGAAAAGGTCCTCCGGTATAAAAAAGTAGAAATCAAGTCAAGCCTTGACGTGGTCCCGCAGTAGTCCTTAAAAAAGAAAAGGACAAACCGGTTTTGCGTACGCAAACGCCCGTTAAGCCCGATAACTCGGAATCATAAACTAAGTGAACTTAATAAAAAAAAATAAAGTAAAATCGTGAACGTGAAAAAAAAACAAAATTTTATATATAAAGGAAAGATACGTGTAAAAATAATAAATAAAAGAATATAGTAATAAAAAAGTTAAATTAAACATAAAAAAAAAACAAAATTTTCATAGAAATGTTTTTTTTTTTAAATAAATTAAAACGAAAAAACAAAATAGTGTAAACACTTCAAAAGAACATTGAAGCAAATTAAAATCATTAATAAAAAATTTTTATTAAACACAAAAAAAACTAAATTTTTCATAAAATTTTTTTTTTATAAATTAAGACGAAAGAACAAAATAGTGTAAACCCTTCAAAGGAACATTGAGGCAAACTAAAATCATTAAGAATTTCAAATTTTTGAACATTTAAGTGTGAAAGAAACCAAAGTAAAGTGAAAATTTCTAAAGGAGCAGTGAAATAAGACAATTCCAACATCAGATCCCAACATCAACATTCAATTCAACATCTGTATGCAACACTCAACACAACATCTGTATCAACACCAGCTGTCAAAACCCACAAGGATGCTGACAACATTTTTAGCGTAAGAATCCTTATTTTTACTTTAAATTATAATATTTTTTCTAAACTCGAAATTTTATTTTTTTTGACTTATTAATCATAAGAAATTGCCTGAAATTTTATCGGTTTTTCTTGAGTTTTCATTTTTCAAAAGTTTGGCTATTGTCAGATTGACTATCGATTTTCCTTGAGTTCTCATTTTTCAAAAGTTTAATTGTTGTTAGATTGCCTATCGGTTTTTCTTAAGTTTTCATTTTTCAAAAGCTTGGTTATTGTTAGATTGACTATTCAATCATAAGTTCTCTGGTATTCAGAATTTTGTAGAGCAACCCTTAAGAGCGAGATCCGTCCCTATCAGTTACCATGCCAGATGAAACCATAGAACAGTTAACCGAAAGGTTGGGCAGAAGTCTCACAGTGATACAACCGGGTGGTGGAACAGCCGCTACAGGGGGCTTGACCACGATTCAGAGGGTCAATGATAAAGGAGGCCCTTAGGCCACCCACCGATCTTTTATCGGAAGAGGGGGCGGACCACCCTATAGTTTTGAATACAACTAGATTAGAGGAACTGGATAAGGTTCCTGATATAGTAAAATCTCTAAGAGAATTCTCCGGCAAACAAGGGGAATTCAATTCTTGGAGGAAATCCGTTGATAGAGTCTTAGGACTATACGAATCTGTGAAGGGGACTGGGCGATACTATGCAATCTTGCATACTATTCGCACAAAAGTTACTGGGGAAGTAGACGCAGCCTTAGAGTCATACAGGACTCCTCTGGATTGGCCCAGAATTAAGAAGTGCCTCATGATGCACTACTCTGACAAACGTGACATAGGCACGTTGGAGTATCAGATGACTAGTCTGTGTCAGAGAAATAGAACAATAACGGAGTTCTACCAAACCGTGTACCAACACCTGTCGCTAATCCTTGATAAGGTTTCTTGTTTAGATTTGGGGGAAAGCAGCCTCCACACAATGACGAATACTTACCGTGAGAAGGCATTAGATACCTTCATTAGAGGCCTCAACGGAGATCTCCCGAGATTATTAAGTATCCGTGAACCGAACTCCTTGCCCCAGGCATTACACATTTGTCTTAAGCTAGACAATATGACATTCAGAGCGAATTATGCTAATGGCCGAATACACAGGGCAAATGGGTATAGGGATGGAATTGGCACAACAAGGTCACCTCTGGGGAATGGGAAATTTTATCCTGAACTTGCTCATGCCGGTGGAGTGATGTCTAACAGACCACCACTACCGCCTCGTTATAATAACCCAAATTTCAAACCGAATTATCATTACCGGAACGCGAGTCCTACTGTCTATCAAAATTTGGGACCGAGACCCCAGTTTGAGCAGGGTAGGCCTCCGAATCAACAGACTCAGACACAATACTGGAACCGAACCCCTAATATTCAAGGACAAACTAGAGTAGAGCCAATGGATATAGACCAATCGATTCAAACACGACAAGTCAATTATACCAATAGACCGCAGGGTAACATGCCTTTTAAAAGACAAACAACGGCATCTTTCCAAGGTCCAGTTAACAAGTTGCAGAGGAACTTTTATATAAATACTAACTATATGCCAGAGGAACTATTTGATTACGGATATCCACCAGAGGGAAGCGAGGTAGATCAGCGGCCGGAAAACGAAGAACCTGATGATGTTCAGGAATACTTCCAACATATTCCCAAAGAAGTAGCTGCACTCGAAAATGAACAGAACCCACTTGAGGAGATTCAATATGAAGCCAATTTTTTAGATTAAATTGTTCCTCGTTACCATACTTTGAACTAAAAACGAGGAACGGACAAATATTAAGATTTCTTTTGGATACAGGCAGCAATAAGAATTATATAAAATCTAATTTAACTACGAATCACATACCTAACATAAAAAAATTCAGCGCAAAATCAGTCGCAGGGAACCTGGAAATAACTCATCACACCTTTTTAAATATGTTTGGTATCAATGACATCCCCATCAAATTTTTCATTCTACCGGAGCTTAAGTCCTTCGATGGAATACTGGGTCACGATAGTCTTAAGGAATTATCGGCTGTCATCTATACCTCGGAGAATTACTTTACAATCAAGGGAGGAAGAAAGATTCTTTTATACCAATGTGTTTCTCAGGATGTTAACAACATCGAGATCAGGACAGACCATCTGTCGGAGAATCATA